>CM065913.1:23852500-24503500 GCA_033439115.1 Firmiana major
TCTGCTCGAGTCTCGACAGCCCACACACACGACGCCCACGACCAAGCCACACCATGCCACAGCCAATCACCCACCCCTCCACTGCCCCACGACAGACCTAGAGTCCCAAACCCAACGCTCAACTCGCCCCTCACTTAGCAGTAACGAAAAAGAAAACAAACGTGACAAAATCCCCTTGACCATCAACAGTAGTGACTGAAACCATCAGTTATGGTGATTTTCCTATTACTAGGACAGTGTGTATATGAGATAAATTTTGTAGAGGAAAAGGTTATACGGTCTAAGGCTCCTGAGTCGATGACCCATGTGTTATGGATATTATCCGAAGCATTAGAGGGATGAGAAGGATTGGATATACTGAAAAGGCAAATTACTAATACTTGCCAGAGCCGATGGCTTTTCTAGCGAACTCAAAAGTTTCTTCAATTTCTCAACTCATTTTTATTGAGTCCAATAGATGTTTCTTGGTTGCTATTATCTTCGATTAACTGTACTTCGACCATATGAGCTTGAACTTGTCCTCCTTGTCCTCTCCTCCTTATTTTATTCTTGTTTGGGGCCTATGGCCTATAGTGGAGCTTCCAACACTTTTCTTTGGTATGACGAGGCTTTTTACAACAGGTGCACCACAAATCGTCCCGATTATAGGATTTTGACTGGCCTGGCTGCTTGCTTTCTTCAATGGATGGCTACTCTAATGCAATACTTTTTATGCTCATCGTTTTTAACACTAATGTCGAGCTCTCAATAGATACATTCTCTACCATAACCTCTTCTTCCTTCCTCAACACGAATTACGAAAATTATCTCATTAAGAGACGGCAAATCTTGCTCGCCAAGTACTTGGACCCGTACTGCATCAAATTCCATGTTAAGCCTAGCCAAAAATTCATGAATTCTCTCCTTTTCAACGAACCTCTTAAGCACGGTTGCGTCTTCACTACACTTCATCTAGATGCATAACTAGTGATCCATCTCTTACCAAAGATTTTGCAAGAGATTTGAATATTCAGTAACTGCCCGACTTCCTTGTTTGGTGGCAACAATCTTAGTCTCGATCTCATTGATTTGTGCAGTGTTGTTAACCTTTGAATATGTCTGCTTGATAGCCTTTCAAATTTCCTTGGCAGTATTAAGGAACATGAAAGTATCACTGATTTCTGGAGACATGGAATTCCAAAGCCAAGACATCACCATCGAGTCTTTCCTCATACCACGCATCAAATCTTGGATCTCCCTTCTTAGAGCCAATCCCAATTAAATGACTTAATTTGCCTTTGCCATTTAATTGTGTCCGCACCAGTCGTGACCACTTCAAATAATTTCTCCCATTTAATCTGTATGCGACCTGAATATTGGGCAATTCCCCAACAGATTAGTTATTCTCGATGGTCTGGGTCTCAATCACGTGAGGTTCAAACGTGTGGCTACCACCAGTGATGTTCGACGTGGCTCAAGAACAACCCAAGAACAGTAGAAATGAGGGCAAAAAAAAATCCAAAATGGGAACCAGAAAATTAGAATCAACTTTAGGAGGAATGTGAATTCCCAGAGAAAGCCTAAAGCTCACATACCATCTAGGAAAAAATGTTGATACTATTCATTTTTATGGTTTTTTACACACAAACACACATATATAGACATAACATCAGTAGCTAAACTAGGAAATGGAATTAAGAAATCCCCTAATCTTAGGCTACAGGCCAAAACTAACCAAATCTAATTCCTAAAAAAATAGGGAATACAATAACTATTAAATCTCCTATGTTAAAAAACACGGTTTCCTAAAATAAGGAAGAAAAAAAAACATGTTTTCCCACATCTAGTTATTGTAACACTGTGTGGGGCAATCATGTAACATGGAGGAGCAAGAAACAAACAATTGTTGCTCGAAGTAGTGCTGAAGCAAAGTTCAGAGCTTCAGCTCATGGAATGTGACTCATTTGGCTGAAATGTCTACTCAAAGAATTACAAGTTAGGGGAGAACTTCCTATGAGGGTTTACTATGACAATAAGCAGCCATAAGCATTACTCAAAACCCCGAACACCGTGATCGTATAAAACATGTGGAGGCAGATAGACAGTTTATAAAGGAAAATATTGAGGAAGCTACTATATGTTTAACATATGTCTCAATCGAAGAACAAGCTGCAGATGTGCTGAGTAAGACGTTAACCAAGAAAACTTTGAGAACCCACTTGACAAGCTTGGAATGTACAATCTATACGGCCTAGCATGAGGGGTAGTGTTGGCAATCTCAGATTAGATGATGTAGGCGCAATTCTGCTGATGTGTCCTAGTTTTCTAGGAAAAGATTTTGTTTATTTTAGCCTATCGTTATCTCAAGGATTTATCTCCTATTTTTCTGCAGTTTAAATTGTATTTTCCTGATTATTCAGTTGTTATCTAACTGATAGGTTTCTCTGTATAAATCTATGTTATCATGTCTTGTTTAATCCACTAAACGCAGAATTTTTTTTTTTTATACTGTTTACAATTCCCTTTCAGCTTATTTGGCATCGGTAAGGCTCAGCTTCAGCTTGCAATCTGGACAATCAACTTTTTTCATAAATAGCCCTAGCATCAAACATATCTCCTATACATATATAGATCACAAGTGTAATTTAATTCTTCACCCTAAAACTTCAAATACAAAACATTGGGCTAGTATACAATTATAAATCACAGAGATTTATAGATACTGCTTCAGCAGGCCATCTGTTATGCATCAATTTCGTATATCAGCATTCATCACAGTTAGAATTCATCATGGGTTACAATAAATTAGATAGTTTAACCTGAGGATTTTATATATTTAGGCATGGGCAGGTTTGTTTACAAAACTACAGTTACTAATTTAGGGGATGCAAAGCCCTAAACGCAATCTTCATTCAAATAAAAGTCCAACCAGCTATAATGATTCTTAATACTATTTGTCATTCGAAAAGCTACACAAGGAGGAATACTATCTATATGGCCTTCTATGATCAACCAACCTGCTCCTGCTACTGGAGGCAGAATCTTCCAAAAAAAGAAAAACAAACAAACAACTTCAAATATAATAAGGTTCTAGCACCTTTGAATGATGTCCAAATATGCAAAACAATGAAATGTCTATTGTGCTAATTAACATACCTCACGGAACTCAGACACTGATGGATTTGAAGTAGATAATTTGCAGGATACAAGTTTTTAAACCTGAAATGGAAATTTAGAAAAGTCAAATCAGTATGTAAATAGCTCAAATAAGTTACTACAAAAAGCCTAAGCATAAATAATTAAAAGTTAAAAATTGAAAAAGTATATAACATGTAATTATTGAACAAGTAGGGAGAGGGAATAACATATACTGAAAAAGAGAGAGAGTAAGAGAAGGAGATAAGTAATAACTATCAACATGGATAGCAGCACATTTTATTTCCTTAAGCCACTAAACCAACATAAAAATGAAGAGTTAAAATTTACAACATTTGACTGAATACTATACTACCCATGAAGACTAGAAAGAATTCATGTAAGTTCTTGATAGCTGATAAATCATTAACGTATAAGACAATTGCATATAATTACGTCTGACAAGGATGGCACAACAAGTGATAGAATATGAAGAAAATATAAAATATCAGGCACAGAACAGCAGGCACAGGTTGCAACTTTTATCCCATGTTATAGCTGAAACTTGCAGGTCAGAAAAGTTTAAGGTACTACATCCAAAAATACAGAGCAAAAGGATATATGCTCTTTCAAAGAAGAATGGCAGATTCCCTTTGATATACTTGAAAAAAATAAAGCAGAATCAAACAGTTTTCATTCCAAATAAGTGTAAGTTCCAATCCAGGAAGGGAACTAGTCTTATCACTACCAAAAAAAAAAATAGTCCAACTTAAGGTATAGCTTTAGCTTTTCTACAATTATTAAACTCTGTAAGATGGAAGACACTTCTAGCTCTTTGGATTTCTTCCTATTTACACCTATATAACAGCAAGAGCTCAAGCTGAAAATAAAGCCTTTACTTTCCTACCCGGTATTACTTATACTGCTCTTTACTTCTGCATGAAGCATAACAACTTAATTCCTTGACTCTTCACCCCGAATCCCTTGACCACCCCCTACTTGAGTTGTCTCTCCAATTATGTTTCAAACATTCTTTGTTTCTGAGACCAAATAGGTGACTGTCAACTAAAACTCGCAGTCAAGAAGCCCAAACCAAGCCTGCCACATATTTACTTAACAAACTAAATGATCTGAAGCATCATCCACTCACTAATCGCTATTGATTCAGAAATATATTATAGAGAAGTAATGCACAACATAAGACGTAGCTGCAATATAACAAGTAATGAAACGATCACCATAGCTCACACATCATACTTCCTCAGTATGAAAGGCACAAACAAACACGTTAAATAGGAATGTCACAAGGCACTACTCAACCACAGTTTGCAACACCATACAAATTATCGCTAACATGTAATGTTTGGTAAATTACGAGTCCAATTGAGCAAAAAGAATGAAAATTTTTGTACAAGCACAACCAACAATGGATAGCAAAAAATGAAAAGAAGGTGATTTCCTCAGAAATTTACATCACTTACTTGACAGAAAACTCATCCTGCATCATCATTGTTGACCATGTCTTGGCAATGCGTCCAATAGCTCATGCGAAGAATAAGCTTCTTCCAGCATTTAGTCACTTATTTTCCAATTTGAAAAAGACATGGATGGAATCCCTTAAGAAGTTTAAGAGTTTCTCTTGATCCCACATTCACACAAAAAAGGCATTGAGGAGGTATTTCCAACACATAGAACCCCCTCTATTCTCAATAATTTGCTCCACTGTTTAACTAATTGCATTTCTGCAAATTACAGTCCCCACAGCAACTAAGACAATGATTTACAACAGGTAACATGACATTGACTCCTACTTCAGATGAGTAATCAGAAGAAATCCATCTCATTGTAGTAGACTAGTAGTAGTAGCAATATGACACAGAGGCAAGGAGGGAGGGAAAGAGGGGGGTAGGCTAGAATTTTACAAGCATACAAAATGGCAATTTCTCCATTAAGCATAGGATTTGAGCAGTAAAACTCAGATATAGAGATTGTATGCTGACATAAAACATCTAAATCTTTCCAATACTACAAAGTCCACTAAGCTCTTAAAACCAAGCAATAGCTAACAACCTAGACAAAGACTAGTCAGGTCTGAAATAAATTTCAAATATGACAACTTGAGAAAGAAACAGACTAGCATTCACTGAAGCAACAAAATTCAAAGACTAGCCAAGTGCTTGTCTTAGATTCATTGCTCTAAGACCCAAAAGAACAATATAAAAAATAAAGGAAAAAAGAAAAGAGAAGAACTCTAACTAGTAAAAAGAAAATTAGCATGTTATAAAACATTTCCATCACAACTAGGTGCTTTGATGTTTCACCCATGGAAATGTGAGTATATAAGTTGAGGAAAAACAAGTAATAATGATAAGCGATACATGCACACAGAATCCAGCATTTGCTTTTAATGGTGAAGAAGAGAAACAGCTGCAACACTAGCGGTAATACGAAGGCATCCATGCAGGCAACCAAGATTGTTAAATCTAGACTAGCCAAGTGCTTGTCTTAGATTCATTGCTCTAAGACCCAAAAGAACAATATAAAAAATAAAGGAAAAAAGAAAAGAGAAGAACTCTAACTAGTAAAAAGAAAATTAGCAAGTTATAAAACATTTCCATCACAACTAGGTGCTTTGATGTTTCACCTATGGAAATGTGAGTATATAAGTTGAGGAAAAACAAGCAATAAAGATAAGCGATACATGCACACAGAATCCAGCATTTGCTTTTAATGGAGAAGAAGAGAAGCAGCTGCAACATTGGCGGTAATACCAAGGCATCCATGCAGGCAACCAAGATTGTTAAATCCAGATCTGATGTTAAATCAAGAGGGAAGCCATTATGGTTGTGCACAAAATCAGTTAGATACTACAGCATTCAGAATACCGATAGAAACTTCTATAAAGAAAAATATATACTAAGAAATCCTAAATTATATATCCCTTAGTCATAAAATGGCATAGTCATATCTGAAAACTGACATACAGTCTACAGATTTCAAAGTCCCAGATGTATGAGGTCATCATCACATGAGCTTAACTACTGCATTTCCTGCTTCATTGCCAGATCATACTTGCATGCCATTACTCAATCCAACCCCCTATATTTCCAGTCCTATCCCATGTGAGTAAGTTTGAGGCGAGTGGGTTCTTTAGTTAGCCTTGAGAAAACAGAATCTAACCATATGATCTAGATCCTGGTTCCAATAGGTAAGATATTAAAAGCTAAAGTATAAATGTCAGAAGCAAATATAGACACAATTCCACATGGTTGAAATAAGGGTTTATACACTCTGTTGAGTTGTTGCTTTCAACTTCATGGTTAGAAAAAGATCAGGAAGTGGGACTATAATGTTTCTCATATCTGAGGTGGCAGACTTGTAAAATAAATACTAAAAGACAGGCCAGTGGAAACCAGATAACACTAGCAGGAAGAAAGCTACTTGCTCTGACATTTAGAGGGAACAAGAGGTGTCAGCTACTTGTTCTCACTTGTATACTAGAATTTTTGCCAGCACATATAATTATCACTAGTCAATCTACCAATGGATAAATCTGTCCAGTTAACTGTCTACATCACATCCCTCAGTTATTATAGGTGATATAACATACAAATCTAAGCTGAACTTAGCAAAGACGTATGATCTGCCAACAATAAAAGAACATATCTGATCTGATGTTGACATTTTTTTTTTTTATTCAAAGGATGTATAAGGGAGGAATGGGGAATCGAATCTTGGACCTAATCTCTCTTAAGGAGGGATAACAACTGCTAGGCCAAGCCTTAGTTGTTGATGTTGACATTGTTTTCTTGACACACTCCTCATTGATCCTATGAAACTAAAGACAAAAGCAAGTCTAGTAAGAATCATAACATATGAAAGTAAAAATTTGCCAAAGCAAAGTGCATATTGCGAATTGGGAACAACATTGTGCTCTTTCTCATTGCAAATCTTAAAGTTTAGCACCATTCTTACGTACAACTGGGAATCTAGAGTTTAGGTATATAGATCCAATGGCACAATTTGGCAAAAGGTTTTAATGCTAGTTTCTGGAACAAAGGGGCAAGATGCGACAAACCTAGCAAACACATCTTAATTGCAGGATAAATTTGCTAGTATATTCTACTATCTTATTCTGAAGTTAAACTAAAAGATTGCACTAAACCAACTTCCAAATTAGAGAACAATTTTATGCACTTCTATCAAATATACAAAACAATATAGGAGACCCAGAAATAAGATCCTAATCAAAATGAACTCCACTTGACTTGGAAAAACTTTAGAGAACCCAAATTAACTGATCAATGGCACAGAAACTAAGGAAAACATCAAAACAGACTCAACATTATCTAGATATAGAATAGAAAAGGTCATTGAATAAGCTCCAAATCCGTTCTTCATTTGTTTTTTTTTTACTCAATCCTTTTTTCTGCATTACAGCATGCATCACCTTAAGTTAACAGTAGAGTAGGATAAGGACCTAATAACAAAAAGCAAAGACGATTACTCTTCACAATATAGTTAGATGGAAACTAAAACCTCTTGCCTGCTTGCACCAATCTATTATGTAACCTTTTAAGGAACTCTGTGAGAACATAATGGAGCAATAGTGCATGCGCATAGCAAGGCTACCAAGCTAAGGTGGAAAGCCAATGGAAATTAAATCCCAAATGAACCAAAAAGAAGGTCAGCATAAATGTAATGCAGTAATAAAAATCTTAAATGGAAGAGACCAATGAGAAAACAGAACAAAGACACGCTAGAAAGGCAGGCTAAGTTCAATCAATATGTTGCTATATTGTCTCAGAGACAGGATAGCTTGCGACTGAAGATGATCAATACGTTGCCATATCATCTCCGAGACAAGATATCAAGCAAAATTTCTGAAAATAAACAGAAGTACAATTGAACAACCCATATTCCATAAGAAATGGAAGAGGAAGAAGCAACAACAGCAGCACATATGCTTTGGTCACAGGAATTCAATGACTCTTATTCTTCAAAACCAAACATCTATCCTCAAAAAGGCAAGGCAAGGCAAGGTCTGATCTTTCTTCACATAATGAATGGTTAAATTCAAAATTCATAAAAGTATTATGAAAACAAAAGTAGTAATTAAAAAACTTTATCGCAAATGAACTGATAAAACATTTGCACCAGATAATATCAAGCAGACTACATACTGCAATTTCAAGCTGATATAAACTGTCAAAGTTTTTTTAGGTACAATTCCAGAATGACTATCATGATATAATAGTTCAAATCCAAGCCGAGAAAACTAATAAGTTGCCCAGAAGTACCATGAATCATCTTAGCATGATTTGAAAAATCACACTAGCGATGTCCTTGAGCTCTCTGCATGTCATATGCACCCCAGGAACCAGCAGCAGGTCCATACTGAGGATAACCGTCCACACCACTCTGAAACTCAAATACAAGGAGAAAACTAAATAAAATCATTCTTTGAAGAAAATGATCCAATTATACACAACTCGCATATGCAGCTCACACGCAAGTTCAAATAAATTTAAGCCCACAGATGCCAAAAACTGTTGAACATGTACATAAAACAGCATAACTTACCGGATTCATGCCATAGTTGACAGGATAAGTGTTTCCAGTATATCCAGCTTCAGGGTTTCCATAATTTGCATTATAACCAGCCACTGCTAAAAATTTGGACCCAAAAAAAAAAGATTAATGATAAATAGGGGAAAAACACAGTTAGTTTGTTACAAAAATTTTAAAAATTAATAATAAAAAAAAAGCTCCATAACAGTACATCAAGCCTCGCAAGCTTAAAGGGTCATCACTACTCAAATAACAAGACTCACTGGATGAACTAATCAAACAACTAACTAAACCCTATTTTAAATAAGATTTCATCGGACTTTGACCAGAACAATGAACATTAAGAAGATTAAAAGAAAAAGCAAATTGAGTGATTAAATTAGCTCAAAGTTCTGAAAACAGATTTATGTACTTTCTATGCTCTCCGGCGTTGACAGCACATATAGCCTCAAGCCAGATTGAAAACCAACCCAACCTCCATATAAAAAAATTAACTTGTAACCAAAGATTAAAAACAGAAAACTGGAAAGAGCAGTACATAAAACTCAAACCGCAATATGAAGCAAAAACCATGGAAATGAAGTCCTCTATGCAGGAAAAAAGAAACAGGATTAAATGTCTCACTGAAGAGCCTACATACCAGGATTAACACCCGAACCAACAGCGGCACGAGATCTCTTCTCCGCATTAGCAATCTCCGCACGAAGTTTTTCCAACTCCCGAGCCATTGAGATCAATTTCTTCTCCATCACCTGACCATGTTCATAATTCTCAGCATATCCTTTCTTCTCATACTCAATGGCAGCTCTAAAGGTCAAGAAAGGCATACAAAAATCATCAGAAAACCCAACTTCATATAACAAAGGCAAATAAATGTCCAAACATAAGCTTCTACTTCATTCATACAACTATTTATCGTTCTCACAAAAACTCTCCTATAGAAATTTTGAAAGACAAAAAAAAAAAGCCAGATTGTCACCTTGCACGTTGCAGTTCCTGTTTTACATTTTCGATTTCTGCCTTCAATGCAGGAGCCCGTTGCAATTCTCCGGTAAATCTGGCTAAATCTTGATTCATAACCTGAACCTGACCTGTAAGATCCTGCCTCACAGCACTAAGCTGCTTAATATCAGCATTAACCTTAACAAGCTCAGCTCGCATAGCTTCCACTCCACGAAGGTCAGCCTCCAACCTAACTGACTTTTCATACATCTCCCTCATTTGAACATCCTTCTCCACCCTCAACGAATCTGCATAATGAACCATCCGCTGTAACTCATGCTGAGCAGCCTCCAATTCCTGCTTTAGTGCAACATGAGTCGCTGCCAGCCTCTGATTATCCGCCAGGAGGACTTGAATATCTTGCAGTTGAGCTGCAAGACGCTCCTCAATGATTGCCGGGTGAGATGGGAGTCCTCTAGGACCCAACCCGAAGTGGGTTTCTCTAATTTCATCAAGTAAAGCCGGATGTGGGGGCATTGGTCCTAGACCTCTAGCATATGGAGATTCATGTATCGGAGGTAGTAGTCCAGTATGAGAGGGCCCTTTCATTGGAAGAGGCGGTGGACCTCGATTTCTTCCAGACATAATTAACTATCCCTTCTTTGAAATCTGAACAGAATTCTATAATTTATATCAAATAATGAATTAAAATTTTGATAATTAACAAACAAATTAATGAAACTACAAGGCAGGCAAATACAATAATCTTAAATTAAATTGCTACTCTAAAACAGTAAAGAACCTAACGGATTGCTTCGTACCTGGAACGTTGAAGAAAAAAATTCTCTCTCTCTCTCTCTCTCTCTCTCTCTCTCTCTCTCTCTATATATATATATATATATGAATTTTAATTAAAATTTTTGTTGATCAAAAAACAAATTAAAATTTTTAATATAAACCCTAAAGCCGGCAATTTGATGACGAAGAAACTTTCAGCGAAAGCCGAAAAGCCATAGAACCACTTTCTAGGGAACCAAACAGTGGGCATTTCCATTTGCAGGAAAACTAATTTATTAGGTAGATAATAAAAAAGAATCCAACAAAATCATGAAAATATAAAATTAATTACCTTTCGAAATTTTAATAATTCTCAAGGAATTGGCTTGATAGAGCGAGGCCGAGTGGAGGAAAATCGATAGAGATTTTTCAAGGAATTGAGACTTTTTTTTTTCTTTCTGTTTTCCTTGAAAAACCCAAGACTTGGGATTTAACAAAATTTTATAGATTAATTGATTTCTGAAATCGTTTGTGTACTTATTATTCTCCAGCTGGACCAACCATGTATTATTGTTTTATTAAGGAAAATTTCAGAAAAAGCAAATAGTTTGATGCTGTTTTAAGAAAAAAATTAAAAACAAAAACAGAACAAGGGAAGGTCAACCTGGGCCTTAACATATTTAACCAAAAATCGTAAACTTCTCTACCTCTTATTTAATAAACATTAATCAATCATCTAACTCATATTGTAATAGTAAACTCAAATTAACATTTATTATTTGGCCAAATAGTTATTACTTTTATTTACGAAAAAATAGATTTAAAAAAAAGTAAAATCAAATTATGCCTTAAAATTTAGTTTCTACAAAATAATTTATACATACCAAATCATTTAACGATTATAATTTGACAATTAACGATCTTTATATTTTCCATTTATTTTGCTCGTATGGTAATAACATGGCATTGACTGTGATGGTGTAAAAAAAATCAAGATGTGGCATTTTTGTCAACATCATCACTATATGGACAAAAATGACACATGACAAAAAAAAATTACTTTTAAAATATGAGGAATATATGTGTAAATGAATTTTTTGTTAAGTACAGGAAACGTTGCAAATTAATAGAACAAAATGTGTCGGGAGATGGTAGAGAGGAAAACTAGAACAGACTTTTAGAATTAATGTAGCGACAGGTGGTGATAGAAGGCTGAACAAGGCTGAAAAACAAGTCTAAGTAGAGAGAATAATATAAAGAGGGTTTTCTAAATTAAGTAAATTGTCAAGAGTCCTTTTTCTAATATCAGTTACAAATCATGAGCATTACTAGGTATAATGGTAAGAATGATAATTACAAAAGTATTCATGATTTGTCTAATGAGAGTTTAACTTTGAGAGAAGGTAATTATGTTTATTAAAAAAAAAAAAGCACTCATACTTCAAAGAAATATTAAGAAAAGAACTCTTAACTATCTCCATATATAATCCATCAAACTAAACTCTCCACTACATCCTAGTAGTGAAGTTACCTAAGAATCTTGCTTTATTCCGAGGTTATCTTCACTTCTTCTCGTGAACGTACTATTCAATGAAGATGTTGATGTTAGTCTATAAAGATGTTATTTTGTAAATGAGTTGTTTTAAAAACAAGTTATTTTGTAAAGAACTATTCTGAGAAGAGTTATTCTTGTTTTGTGAAGAGCTATTATGAGAAGAGTTGTTCTATGAAAAGTTGTTCTAAAGATTGGTCTAAAGATGAGCTCTTTTAAGAAGAGGTTGTTCTGTAAAGTAGCTCTTCTGAGAATATATTATTCTGTAAAGGAGTTATTTTATGAAAAGATTGTTCTGCGAAGCAATCTTATTACTTGTTCTGACTTTTTTCATTATAATATGAACTTTAAAGAAATAAAATATTAATTTCCAAATCAACTATCTAAATTTTGCCCCTTGCATGAGAATTCTTAGTATAAGAAATTCTTAGGCATTAGTACAATAAAAAGGTCTTTAAAAAAATGATTTTTCTCGTTAAAACTTGTTGTCTTGTGTTGAAATTATTTATATTTGACTTATTATAAAATTTTCTAGCATAACAAGTGTCTGGTAAAACATATGCTTATCTATATAGTTGCCTAGCAAAATGGCTACTTGGAAAAAGGTATTTCTTATATGTTATGTTGCCCCTACATATAAATTTCATGAGAGAAGAAATATTTTATGCATAAAACAAATAAATTTTACTCAAATATGAGAAAAGGTTATAAAAAATTGAAATAAGAGTGTTTCCTTAAAATTTTGAGAGCAAGTAAAAATAAGTGAGAAGAACTAGTATCTTAAAATTTTGAAAACAAGAAGTCATGTTTCACTAAGATTTTGAGAATAAGTAAATAAGTGTCATGACCCTCTATACCAGTCTGTGACATTTACCTTACCACTTACCACTTACAGTTGGGCTATGAGTCAACATCCAATCTGCATCTCATATAAATTCATTTAATTTACATAGAATAGAAACTGGACTTTTATAAATATACGAAAGCGTTTACATCAGTTTCTATTAACTATACATCCCTTTCGTACAAAATATCACTAGACAATGCATTAATTTACAGGATACAAAATTTTTCTTTTCATCACAAGTGTATATCTCTCTATACTACTGGAGAACTGGAGAACACCTTAGCAGGGACGACTGCAGTACTCACTACTGCGTAGTATCTGTGGAGGAGGAAATAAGGGGGTGAGCATAACACGCTCAGTAAGGAAAATGTCCAAGCAGGTAGATCACTACACTATCTACTTGCTAAAATACATATATGTTCATTTTCCTTATAAACAATATGCATGTTAGTTAAAACAACTTCCATCAATGCGAAATCATTAATTCGCTAGATGGGTATATGCATATTCACACAGTAGCACACAGATTTTCACAGCATAATCTATTCACACAGTTCATATATAGAAAATGCTTTACTTAAAACCACACAGGTTCATTTCGAAATTACTTTGCACACAACAAATTGATATACATATAAGACATAATTATGAGTTATCACACCCCCAGATACACAACAAGGGAAGACATCTATCACCTCACATAGTAATAACAATATCGTATCACTTAGATACATAAAGAAGACTTATGGCCATAATCGGATTCCAGGCTACATTGATCAGGTGTGCGGGAACCCTACGCTTGGGGAGGCGAATCAACCATCCCTTCAGCTCACAAAAATAATCACGGCACATCGTACCCCATGGCTAACACTCACGGTACATCGTGCTCCCGTGAATCCTTATCACCCATTTTCGTTGTCTCAAAATCACATGCAAGCAGGTCAGTGCCAGACACACAGCAATACACAACGGCTTTAGCACGATATATCCATCACACAACAATTTCATAAACTCTCGTGTGAGCAACTCAATGTAAGACACACAGCATACTTGAGGCATCTAGCACGATTTTACTCATCACATAGAAGTTCAGGAGACTATGTGCGAGCAACTTAGAGGGAAGCACACAGCATATTTGAGGCATCGAGCACGGTGCGAGCTTTCGAACAGAACATACAGTATCATCGAGGCATCTAGCATAACTGTCTCATCACTTTAAATTGAGAGGGTCACATGCGAGCAAAAATCAGAGCAAAACACGCAGCAATACTCGAGGCTCTAGCATGATTCCCAAAATCTAGTGCGAGCAGCTCAAGTGGAACACACAGTATCACCCAGAGGCATCGAGCACTCTTTAGTTTTTCTCAAAAATCCCTTTGAAAGTAACTTGCGACCAGGGCTGGTCAATTTATCATTGCTTCTCATGCTCTAGCATGATTTCACAAAGAAAAGAATTAGAAGGACTCCATGTATAATTATGAGTGAGAGGGCAAATCTCCCTTCAATCACTCTTTATAACCATTTGATGAAATTGATTAAACCGGGAGCCATTCTAATATCATTATTTCTCAAACCGTTTGCAAAAACATTTTTTCACAATAATCATAGAAGTCATGCAAAGTTTCATACTCTCAACTTGTTTTCATACGTAGTTTTCTATCTAGCCATATCAATATCTATGTATTTATCGCATACATGTGCATTCAGCAGGCAAGAAAACTTATGTATTTCTATCTCTATAGCTCACATAAGTCCCTTACCTCGAATCACGCTTGAATCGTTTTCCTTGATTCCAATAGCTTGTGATCCGGTCTTGTCAACTCCGTCTTTATCTTCAGGAGCTACAATGATTCATAACTCTCATCAGTATATTCTCATATACTTTATTTTACTAGCATGATATTCAAATCCATGCATTTTGGCTATTTTTATCTCATTGGCCTCGTTATCTAAATACCAGACTTTTCTTCCTTAAGTCCCTTTTTTAATCATTTTATTTGTTTTCTCGAGAGTCCATTAGACTCCTTGAGTCCCTTGATTCAATATTGAACCGACATTTAGCTTCCCATGCCATTAGTTCATCATTTCATTTCATTAAGGTATTTCATCAAACACCTTATATACTCCAATTTCAACCTTTATCCATTCTAGCTTATGAATTTCACCAAACCATTTTACAAGCATCAATACATGCTTAATAACATCTATGCATGCTCAAATCATCCTCAAATCCATGCCTACTCAACAAATCCTCATTTTGGCACATTTAACCATTTTATAGGTTATGGAGAGTTTAGCATGTTCTAAGATGTTTCATTCATAAATCTATATACCAATCTACTCAGACAAGTATATAGATTAGCATATATGAGATTGGAGTATTGAAATCTTACCAATCTCAACTTTTTTCCACTTTGTACAATTTGGAGAAAAACTCTTTTTCTCCTTCAATGGATCACCTCAACTTCTAGCTTCCAACTATGTTGTTCTTCTCCACTCTATGAACAACTTTGATAAAATGAATTCTTCCAAATCTCTAAGGAAAGTATTGATGGTCTAGAAAGGAAGTTAGGTCACTTGGTTTGCAAAAGGGAAAGGTTTATGTTTCTCCCGAAATCCGCAGTTCAGCAGGTCCTGTTTTACAGAAAATGCTTGATGAGATCGATTTCCCTAGGTTAAGGATCAATCTTCCCCTGTTTTTAGCCTTTCAGAATGCAAATTTAAGCCTATGAGATCGATTTGTTCCAAGTAGTAGCTTAAGGAGATCAATCTTCTCCAAGTCAGTAGCATTTGGAGATCGATTTGGCCCTTCAGAGGATCGATTCCTTCTACACAAAATGCTTAGTAGATCAATCTGGCCTGTTGGAGATCAATCTGCCATGTTTCATTGCTTAAATAAGAGCATTTTTGGCTATTTCAGGTCGATCTTTCCTTCTATGAGATCAATCTGGCATTCATATTTCTCAGATTTTGCTACAGTTTTTTGCAGTAACCCACACAAACATCCTTAAATTTTGTTGTCATAATCATTTTCTCATCCAACCACCTTTAAGACTTGAAAATGACATTCATTCATACTTTATACACATTAAAACTTGTGTGCATTCATTGTATAACCAAAGGTATACAATAAAAAACTAAATAGAAGTACAAAGATTATGCAACTCATGCAACTTCATTCCATTTTACTACACTACTCATTTTTCATTCCACTCATATTCATCGCTTACAAAAGTCCATTTCTTCCTATTCATACATAATGAAACTTGTACGTACATCACAAACTCATATTACAGGTGTGTACATTGAATTTATGGACTTTACATCACTTATGCTTCACATGACATGTACATGTGTATTGTTTATGAATTCATGAGGTTTACACACAAAAAATTACAGGTCTTACATTCCTCCCCTCCTTAAAAGAATTTGGTCTTCCAAATTAGAACCAAGTTACTCCTCGAAAAGTCGGGGGTACTTTTCCCGTATCAAGTTCTCTAACTCCCAAGTGGCTTCCTCCGAATTTGGTGCTGCCAGAGAACTTTAACAAGCAAAATCGTCTTATTCCGTAACACTTTCTCTTTCCTATCCAGTATCCGGATCGATTTCTCTACATATGTCAAATCATCTTTGAGCTCCAATGGCTCATATCGAATCACATGACTTGGATCTGGATGGTACTTCTGAAGCATCGATATGTGGAAGACATTATGGCAAGCTATGGATGCTTGCCAACTCTGGTGGCAACGCAATTCTATAAGCCTTATCTCCCGCTCGCTCCAGTATCTCAAACGATTCGATATACCGATGGCTCAACTTACCCTTCTTACCAAACCTCATTATCCCTTTCAAGGGAGAAACTTTCAAAAATACAGAGTCACCAACCGTGAACTCTAGTGGCCTTCGTCTTATATCAATGTAACGTTTCTGCCTGTTCTGAGCTGTTTTCAATTTCTCGCATATCAGCTGAACAACCTCAAAGGCTTGCTGTACCAAATCAAAAGCAAACATTTTCCTCTTACCCACTTCTTCCCAACCAATTGGGGATGACACCTTCTACCGTACAAGACCTCATATGGTGCCATCCCGATACTCGAGTGGTAATTATTATTGTATGCAAATTCGGTTAACGATAAGTGATCATCCTAGGAGCCTTTAAAATCCATAACACTTGCTCTCAACATGTCCTCTAACGTTTGGATGGTTCTCTCTGACTGACCATTGGTCTGAGAATGGAAAGCAGTACTGAAACTCAATTGGGTTCCCATAGCTTCTTGAAATTGTTCCCAAAAGTGAGAAGTGAAGCGGAAATCCCTATCTGATACGATGCTCACTGGCACACTATGTAGCCTCACTATCTCTCGTACATACAACTCTGATAAGTGACTCAAGGTATCTGTAGCCTTCATAACTAGAAAGTGGGTGGATTTCGTCAAAATATCAACCACTACCCAAATAGCATCATGGTTCCTCTTAATCCTTGGTAATCCCATGATGAAATCCATGGTGACATGCTCCCATTTCCAAGTTGGTACTGGTAGAGGCTGCAATAACCTTGGTAGAGACCTTTACTTACTGACATATCAGACATCTTGCCACAAACTCTGCGATATCTCTTTTCATTCCTGACCGTCAATACACTTTTCGGATGTTCTGGTACATTTTGTTACCTCCTGGATGCAATGTGTATCTCGATGAATGAGCTTCTGTCAAAATCAATCTCTTTAACTTTGGGGTCATCAGGAACGCAAATCCTGCCTTTAAACCTTAGTAGGCCATTATCACTCACAAAGAAATCGACCACATCACCCCTCTGTATCTAACTCGCACGATCCTTACACAGTAGATCAACATGCTGAGCCTGGCGTATCCATTCAATCAAATCCGGTTCTACTCGTAGGCTAGCTATCACACATTCTCTGTCAATATCAAGAGGGTCAATATCCAACCTAAGGTGAGCAAACTGCTCGAGCAACTTATATTCCCTAACCATCATGTGCGATACCATTCCGAGGCTCTTTCTACTCAGGGCATCTTCCACAACATTAGTTTTTCCTGGATGGTACAATATCTCGCACTCATAATCTTTTAGAAGCTCTATCCATCGTCTCTTACGAGACCTCATGTATGTACGACTCTATGATATGTTAATGGAATTATAAGACAGATGATTTTTGTATCATATAAATGTGAATGAAGTAGTTAGACATGTAAATAAAATGTGGGAAAAATGGTTAATAGGTCCAAAGACCCAAAATTCGATATCAATTCAGTAAGAAATTATCATTTTAAACATGAATTTAGGAAATCTTGATCAATAAAGAAGAAATCATTGAATTTCGAGTCCAATTTATCAAGATACAAATTTATTACTGATATTTTCACCTCGAGAAGTTATCTTGAAAATGTGGGAATAATATTTCGAAAAAATAATAAAATAAGATAAAAATATATTTAATTAATTAAATATATAAATATTTGGTGTAGAAGAAAATTGTGTAAAAATAATATATTATATTCTATTTAAATAATAATATAATGTATAATATATATTAAAAAAAGTAAAGGAACGAAATAAAAGAGAAGCAGAAATCGCGAAAATTACGAAAGAGGGAAGAAGCCTGAAGACGAACAAGCCGAGGAGACGCTCTGCACCGACAAGCCATCGACGAGAGAGAAGGCCAGACGAGGGTCGACGAAGGAAGCTTGACCCCGTGAGAGCCACCAACCGCCAGCACACGCGCCGACGACACCAAAATTGACAGATCAGCGAGGGAGATTACCGAGGAGAGAAGGGAGAAATCTGGCAGCTGCAACGCCAATTAGTCCAATCCAAGGCCAGCCGAGAGCTCCCTAGCCAAAGACGAGTCGATTGGTGACAGAGGGGAGCCAGGAATCAATCGAAAATACCGTGAACGGCAAAGTGAGGACTGAACCGGTACGATCGGTTCAGTGAAAAGGGAACTGTGCTGAACCGGACTGGACCAGTTCAGCTAAGAAAGAAAGGAAAAAAAAGAAAAAAAAGAAAAGAAGAAAAAAATTCGGTGATCCAATTGAGATATGGGTAAGCCAGTAAGCGGTCAAAATTGACTGATTTAATTTTTAAAATATTTTATTTAAATTATATTTGACCGAAATTGACCCGATTTAATTGCACAAACGTGTAGCGCGATAATTGGCGACAAACGAGAATTTGAGTCATACTCGATTTACTTGCTACAACAGAATCTCAAGTAAGTAAATCTCATTTACGACAATTTGCATAATTATGCGCGTTAGAAATTCATCGCATATGTTACAGATTTATTTTCGTATAAAACGAATTATGTTTGGAAATTGGAAATCAATTGTCGTAAATAATTGTGTGAGCTATCCAAAAGAACCTAGAACAAGGCACGATAAATATTGATGGGCCCAATGAGTTCAGTAGGCCTTGATGAAGTAAATAGTAAGCGAAAATGAGCTTAAAACGGATTAAGGCCTATTAAGGTGCAATCAGGCCCAATAAGAGTAACAGGTCCAATGCTTTAAATTAAGTCCTATAAGCGTGAAACATGGGTAAATATATAATATTTGACCCGATAAATGGTTAAATGCAGCTCTAGAGACTGGATTAGGAGCAAATAGGATTGGACGAGCTTTCAGCAGTGGAACTTGTACTACGTTCGACGTGATTCGAGGTAAGGGGGTCTTGTAAGTGCCTAGAGGTAGCTATCTGTAGTTTGAGGGGAACTATAGGGCACAAAGTTCTCTAGCTATGTAATAATGCATTAAGAATTTGAAAACAATTCTAAAAATAAGGAAAAATGATGATTTTACCCCTGGTAGAGAAAATTATGAAAAGGGTAATAAGGATCCTAAAATGCACGAATTTCATGATTTTGATGTTTGTATCATGATTTAATGCTTTGATATGAATGAAATGAGGATAGGTTGGCTATTGCTTTCAGTTGTTGCATGAAACAACATGGATTATGTGCTAAGTTGTATATTTTTTAAAAAATACTTTATTTGAACTGGAGCCACCTATCATATTTGTGTGCGTACTAATAGTGCTGGAGCCTAGCTCGCACTAGATTTTGATGTTTTGATTCATGCTGATGGTGTTGGAGCACTGCTCGCACTAGTTTTTACTGATCTTATGCATGAAAATCGTACTGGAGCTTTGCTCGTACGTGATTTTATATTGGTTTAATGTGCATAAAAGCCGTACTGGAGCATTGCTCGTACGAGGATTTGACATGTTTTACAAAAAAATCGTGCTGTAGCCTTTTGTAGACTATGTGTCATAGTGAGATGATATATCGCACGCATATATTGAGACATGAGATGGTTACCGACATGGTATAGGGCAGTTAAGACCTATGGCAGGCACCCCCAAACCATGATTGGGCTAAGTTCTATGGCAGGCACCCCTGACAATGATGTGGGCTAAGACCTATGGCAGGCACCCTCAGACCGCGTGGGTCCACGGAGTACGTTGTACTGTGTATGTCACACATAGTACGCTGTACCATGTAGTCTTGATGACTAGTTGGTTGAGCTATTGCACAAGTAGGGCTGACCTCACCTCTCGTTGCAGTTGTGATGCTCCGCACGCTGGGATCCGCGTAGCCTGGGATCACAGGGATTTATATATGGCCATTATTCCCAATTTGTCTCCGTAATGTAACCTACATGCCTCACGTGATATCATGTTTTATTGATAGGCTTGGGTAGACCCGAAGGAGGGGTGACACCCGTGATTTGTTGTAAAAGAATGTGTTTTTATGCACAGGGTATTCCCGAAAGGTGGGATTAGATTTGATTTGTGATGAAATTGATGAGCTTTGATTTAAATCAATGATGCAGAAATCTAGGATTTGAGATGAAACTGATAAGTTTTATCATGATGAGCATGAGATGTTTTACATGATGATTTTTCATGTGTTATCATGCCTGATTTTATGAATTTTCGTATATTATATACATATTCATGTGGCATAGTTTTATTTTACCTCATGCTCCGAATATAAATGATTTTTATCATGGCATTATAAGCATGTAGATAGTTTACCTCTCTACCTACTTTCATTATTTTCTTACTGAGCGTGTGGTTGCTCACCTTTTCACTTTTCATCCCTATAGAGCATCCATAGTGGTTGAGAGCGAGTAGAGACTTACACTCCCAGTGTCCACTGTTGCCCATCGCTGAGAGGTATACACATTATTATCGTTTTGTATCTAAACAAGTACAACACAGTAATGCTTTTGGAATGTAAATTAGTGGGAGATGTTAATGTTTGTAAACACATACGAATTAATAAAGTTACAGTGAAAGTAATTTAAGTGTTTACAATTATTTTGTATAAATATTAAATGACATGGTATGTGGTTAGAGGTAACTAACTCCGGGTCATAGTTCAACTAATTGGTGTTAAATTGTTCATGATGGAGAAAGTTAAGGGAAAAATCAAACAATTTGTAGTGATTTTTGGTAGAAAATAGGTCGTGACAGAGGTGGTATCAGAGCTGAGTTGACCTGATATGAGTCAGAGTTAATAATAAGAAAATTTACATCCCCATAATGCTGTACTTTGTTTAGATATAAATGTGTATATCAGATGGGTTATACTAATGAATAACTATGGATGTAGGAATTTAGGCATTATGCCTGTCACACGCAGTGGTAGAGGGGCAAGGGCATATGCTAGGGCCCATAGAGGGAGGCCTGAGAGCTGTGCAGAGTCACAGACTGGATATATCCCATAGGAGCCTACTGAAAGGTTAGGGGATATTGAGGCGCGCTTCGTTAAATTGGAGCGGAGTGTGGAGACTATTATGGAGCTAGTCGCTCAATCTATGCAGGGAGCTAGGGATAGACAGGGCCCAGCTACCCAAGCTACTAATGCTGGACCTGCAGTTGCTTCTGATACGCCTATACAGCTAGTACAGATGCCTCAGGCTGTAGATACACCTACACTCCCACCAGTTCATGATACCTCATCACCTATTGCTCCACAGCAGGGTAGCAGAGTTTGGGGTTATGATTTTGATTTGGACAGATTACGACAGTTTCAGAAGTTTAGACAGTCATCATTCAGTGGGGTGAAGGACCTAGTAGTTGTTGAGGATTGAGTGAGTGAAATCGAAAAGTTGTACGGGTTCTTTGAGTGTACAACTACAGAGATGGTCGCTTTGCACCGTTTATGCTTAAGGGAGTGGCAGAACATTGGTGGAAGTCCACCAGACCAATTTTGAGAGCCCAACACACTGAGATCACATGAGAGGTATTTTTAGAGGGCTTTCGGAGGTAGTATGTTTCGAACACTGCTCAGAGGAAGTTATAAATGGAGTTTATTGGGTTGACTTAGGGGAACAAATCTGTAGATGAATATGAGACGAGGTTTATATCCCTAAGAAGGTACAACCCGGATACGATGAGCAGTGAGATGAGGAAGGTGAGAAAGTTCATTGATGGATTGAGACCAGTCATCAGGTCTAGATTGGTTCCATTTGATATCTCGACATATGAGGAGGCTGTGCACAGGGCGCAGTTATGTGAACAAGACATTGAGTGGAATGCCTTTGAGTTTCGAAAGATCAGTAGAGGTAAAGACAGAGATGGAAAGAGATCCAAAATTGATAGACTGATCAGGAGAAGAGGTCAGAGACTGTTTGATAAGAGACCTCAATTGAGGAGGTACAGGAGAGGACGGTAAAGCCTCCGGTATATCCAGCTTTAGCACCACCGAGAGGTATAGTTATTGAAGGGACACGATTGACTACCGAAAAGTGTAGGAGATATGGCATATATCATGGTAATAGGCCTTATGCGTTGTCTTGAGTAGTGTGCTATCGATGTGGGAAGCCAGGGCATATCGTATGGGATTACCCCACGATGGTTGAGACTACCCCATAAAAGGGCAAGGTGACAGAGAGAGCTTTTTTCAAGACTTATACTCCGTAGAGGAGGGCCACAGCCGTAGAGAAGGAAAAGCAGGTTGTTGGCAAAGGGCAAGTTCATGCACTGGACCAGGACATTGCAGACGCATCAGCGGATGTGATTAAAGGTACCATCCTAATTTTTAATTTAGAAGCATTCGTACTATTTGATCCTGATGCCACATATTCCTTCATATCGCCTTCATTTGGATGTAAGTTGTCAAAGTATGTTAAGCCTACATCATTAGATGAATGTTATTGATTTCTACACCCATGAATGATAGTCAGTTGACTGAGTATGTATATAAGGATTGTAGGCTGAAGATAGGGGGAAAGAGATGGCAGCAGATCTTATTCTATTAAATATGAATGATTTTGATATAATATTTGGAATGGATTAGTTGGCTGCAAATCGTGTTGTTTTGAACAGTTTTTTCTAAGACAGTAACGTTTTTAGGAGTAGATGGTGTTACCGTAAGTTTCCTCGAAAAATGTATTGTAAAAGTCCCTTGAAAAGTAATGAAAGTAGTAGTTATTGTAAGTGAAATGGATAAATTTCTACGATTGAAATTGATGATCTGTTGGATCAACTTCGAGGAACATAGGTTTTTTCTAAGATAGATCTGAGGTTTAGGTAGCATTAATTGAGGATACGGAGTGGAGATGTCCCCAAGATGGCATTTCGTACCCGTTATGGACACTATGAGTTCTTGTTATGCCATTCGGATTGACGAATGCCCCCGCAACATTTATGGCTTTTATGAATGATGTGTTTAAGCCATACCTGGACCAATGTGTGATTATGTTTATCAATGACATATTGGTTTATTCTAAGTCTAGGGAAGATCATGAGCAGCACTTGAGGATAGTTCTGCAGATCCTCCGAGAAAAGAAGTTATATGCCAAACTCAGTAAGTGTAACTTTTGGTTGGAATGAATCTCATTTTTGGGCCATGTTGTATCGAGGGATATGGTGTCAATAGATCCATCCAAGATCGAGGCAGTTGTTCAGTGGGAATAGCCCAGGGCAGTTACTGAGATCAAAAGTTTTCTGGGATTGGCAGGTTATTATCGGAGATTCGTAGAGGGTTTCTCCAGACTAGCTGCTCAGTTGACACGTCTCACATAGAAGGATGTTGAGTTTGTGTGGGACGAGGCATGTAAGAGGAATTTTCAAGAGCTTAAGCGTCATCTAACCACAGCTTCGATTCTCACCATTCCTACCAGCTCAAGAGGTTTCTCTATGTATACGGATGTATCACACCAAGGATTGGGTTGTGTACTGATGCAAGATGGGAGGGTAGTTGCCTATGGATCCAGACAATTAAAGGATCATGAGAGGAACTATCCGACTCATGATTTAGAGTTGACAACCATAGTGTTTGTGTTGAAGATATGGCGCCACTACCTTTATGGTGAGAAATTTCAAGTATTTACAAACCACAAGAGCCTTGAGTATCTATTCTCGCAGAAGGAACTGAATATGAGACAGAGAAGATGGTTTGAACTCCTGAAGGATTATGATTGTGAAATCATATACCACCTGGGTAAGGCGAATGCAGTTGCCTATGCCTTGAGCGGGAAGAACCTCGGGTTGGTGTTTTATATGATGATTAAGGAACATGAGCTGTTGGAACAGTTTGTGAGCCTCAGTTTTGATGTGACCCCGCCTGATGCTGATAGTATCTTTATGGTAGCTAGCCTGCGGTTGGAACTGAATTTGGTGGATCGTATCCGACAGGCTCAGCGGATTGATCAGCAGTGCAGTGATGTTATCGGGCAGAGACAGAGGGGCACAAAGGCTGATTTTGAGTTGACTTCAGATGGATTGCTGAGACTCAATGGTAGGATATGTGTTTCTAATGATCCAGAGATCAGAGGGTTGATTTTATCAGAGGCTCATTTGGCGAAGTATACACTGCATCCAGAAAGTAACAAGATGTATTAAAACCCTCTAGAGAGTGTATTGGTGGTCAGGAATGAAAAGAGATGTAGCAGAATATGTGGCAAAGTGTCTCGTCTATCAGCAGGTGAAGGTAAAGCATTAGACGCCTGCAGGGCTATTACAACCTCTACCTATATCGACTTGGAAATGGGAGCATGTCACTATAGACTTCGTGATGGGTTTACCTAGGACCCGCGGGAAACACGATGCGATTTTGGTGATAGTGGACAGATCGACGAAGTCGGCACAATTCCTAGCTATGAGAGCCACTGATACTCTGAGTACATTGGCGAAACTATATGTGCGCAAGATAGTGAGGTTGCATGGTGTTCTAGTGAGCGTTGTTTTTGATTGGGATGCCCGCTTCACTTTTAGGAACACTTTCAGGAAGCTATGGGGACCCAACTGAGTTTTAGCACAGCCTTCCATCCTCAAACAGATGGTCAGTCAAAGAGGACGATATAAACCCTGGAGGATATGTTGAGGGTGTGTGTATGGATTTTGGAGGCCTCTGGGATGACCATTTACCACTCGTAGAGTTCACCTATAATAACAATTATCGTTCGAGTATTGGAATGGCATCGTATGAGGCTTTGTATGACCGAAGATGTCGTTCCCCTATTAGATGGGAAGACGTTGGTGACTGACTGATATTTGCTCCCGACTTAGTGAGACAAGCCTCTGAAGATGTCCAATTAATTTGTGAAAGGTTACGGTCAGCTCAAAGCAGACAAAAGAGTTATGTTGGCTGGAGACGGAGACCATTGGAATTTACAGTGGGTGAATCGGTATTTCTGTGACTTTCTCCTTCCAAGGGTATAACGAGGTTCAAAAAGAAAGGAAAGTTAAGTCCTCGTTACATTGGACCTTTCGAGATATTTGATAGAGTGGGAGATAAGACCTACAAGCTAGCGTTGCGACCTGAGCTATCAGGTGTTCACAACGTCTTCCACATCTCTATGTTACAGAAGCACCACTCGAATCTGGCACATGTAATTAGATATGAGCCGTTAGAACTCAACGAGAACATGTCGTATGTAGAGAAACCGGTTTAGATATTGGATAGGAAGGAGAAGGTGTTAAGATCGAAGACGATTCCCTTAATGGAAGTCTTTTGGCAGCATCACATTGCAGAAGAAGCTACATGAGAGTTAGAGAGTTTGATACGGGGAAAGTATCCTGAGTTGTTCACGAACTGATTTGGTTCCAATTTGGAGGATCAAATTTTCTTAGTGGGGGAGATTGTGAGACCCCATGTATGTACGACTCTATGATATGTTAATGGAATTATAAGACAGATGATTTTTGGATCATATAAATGTGAATGAAGTAGTTAGACATGTAAGTAAAATGCGGGAAAAATGGTTACTAGGTCCAAAGACCTAAAATTCGATATCAATTCGGTAAGAAATTGTCATTTCAAACATGGATTTAGGAAATCTTGATCAATAAAGAAGAAATCATTGAATTCTGAGTCCAATTGATCAAGATACGAATTTATTACGATAACCCAAAATTTTCACCTCGGGAAGTTATCTTGAAAATGTGGGAATAATATTTCGAAAAAATAATAAAATAAGATAAAAATATATTTAATTAATTAAATATAAAATATTTGGTGTAGAAGAAAATTGTGTAAAAATAATATATTATATTCCATTTAAATAATAATATAATGTATAATATATATTAAAAAAAAAGTAAAGGAACGAAAAAAAGAAGAAGTAGAAATCGCGAAAATTGCGAATGACGGAAGAAGCCTGAAGACGAACAAGCCGAGGAGACGCTCTGCACCGACGAGCCACCGACAAGAGAGAAGGCCAGGTGAGGGTCGACGAAGGAAGCTCGACCCCGTGAGAGCCACCAACCGCTAGCACGCGTGCCAACGATGCCGAAATTGGCAGATTCACGAGGGAGATTATCGAGGAGAGAAGGGAGAAATTCGGTAGCTGTAGCGCCGATTGGTCCAATCCAAGGCCAGCCGAGCGTTCCCCAGCCAGAGACGAGTCGATTGGTGGCAGAAGGGAGCTGGGAACTGGCCGAAAACGCCGTGAACGGCGAAGTGAGGACTAAACCGGTACAGTCGGTTCAGTGAAAAGGGAACTGTACTGAATCGGACCGAACCGGTTTAGCCAAGAAAGAAAGGAAAAAAAGAAAAAAAAGAAAAGAAGAAACAAATTTGGTGATCCAATTGAGATACGAGTAAGCCGGTAAGCGGTCAAAATTGACCGATTTAATTTTTGAAATATTTTATTTAAATTATATTTGACCGAAATTGACTCGACTTAATTGCACAAACGTGTAGCGCAACAATTGGCGACAAACGAGAATTCGAGTCAGCCTCGATTTGCATGCTATAACAGAATCTCGGGTAAGTAAATCTCATTTACGACAATTTGCATAATTATGCGCATTAGAAATTCATTGCATATGTTACAGATTTATTTCCGTATAAAATGAATAATGTTTGGAAATTGAAAATCAATTGTCGTAAATAATTATGTAAGCTATCCAAAAGAACCTAGAACGAGACACAATAAATATTGATGGGCCCAATGAGCCCAGTAGGCCTTGATGAAGTAAATAGTAAGTAAAAATGAGCTTAAAACGGATTCAGGCCCATTAAGGTGCAATCAGGCCCAATAAGAGTAAATGTGCCCAATGCTTTAAATTAAGTCCTGTAAACGTGAAACATGGGTAAATATATAATATTTGACCCGATAAATGGTTAAATGCAGCTCCAGAGATTGGATTAGGAGTAAATAGGATTGGACGAGCTTCCAGCGGTGGAACTTGTACTACACTCGATGTGATTCGAGGTAAGAGTGTTTTGTAAGTGCCTAGATGTAGCTATACGTATTTTGAGGGGAACTATAGGGCACAAAGTTCTCTAGCTATGTAATAATGCATTAAGAATTTGAGAAAAATTCTGAAAATAAGGAAAAATGATGATTTTACCCCTGATAGAGAAAATTATGAAAAGGGTAATTAGGATCCTAAAATGCATGAATTTCATGATTTTGATGTTTGTATCATGATTTAATGCTTTGATATGAATGAAATGAGGATAGGTTGGCTATTTTTTCAGTTGTTGCATGAAACAACACAGATTATGTGCTAAGTTGTATATTAAAAAAAATACTTTATTTGAAGTGGAGCCACCTATCATAGTTGTGTGAGTACTAATAGTGCTGGAGCCTAGCTTGCACTAGATTTTGATGTTTTGATTCATGCTGATGGTGTTGGAGCACTGCTCGCACTAGTTTTTTCTGATCTTATGTATAAAAGCCATACTGGAGCTTTGCTCGTACATGATTTTATATTGATTTAATATGCATAAAAGTCGTACTGGAGCGTTGCTCGTACGAGGATTTGACATGTTTTACAAAAAAACCATGATATAGCCTCATGTAGATTGTGTGTCACAGTGAGATGATATATCGCACGTGTATTTTGAGACATGAGATGGTTACTGGCATGGTATAGGGTGGCTTAGACCTATGGCAGCACCCCCGAACCATGATGTGGGCTAAGTCCTAGGGCAGGCACCCCAGACAAACAGTCATGTGGGCTAATTCCTATGGCAGGCACCCATAACAATGATGTGGGCTAAGACCTATGGCAGGTACCCTCATACCGTGTGGGTCCACGGAGTACGTTGTACCATGTATGTCCCACAGAGTACGTTGTACCGTGTAGTCTTGATGACTAGTTGGTTGAGCTATTGCACGAGTAGGGTTGACCTCACCTCTCGTTGCAGTTGTGATGCCTCACACGCCGAGATCCGCGTAGCCTGGGATCACAGGGATTTATATCTGGCCATTATTCCTAATTTGTCTCCGTAATGTAACCTACATGCCTCACATGATATCATGTTTTATTGATAGACTTGGGTAGACCGGAAGGAGGGGTGACACCCGTGATTTGTTTTAAAAGAAATGTGCTTTTATGCACAGGGTATTCCCGAAAGGTGGGATTAGCTCTGATTTGTGATGAAATTGATGAGCTGTGATTTAAATCAATTATGATGAAATCTATGATTTGAGATGAAACTGATGAGTTTTATTATGATGAGCATGAGATGTTTTACATGATGATTTTCCATGTGTTATCATGCCTGATTTTATGAATTTTCATATATTATATATATATATATATTCATGTGGCATGGTTTTATTTTACCTCATGCTCCGAATGCAAATGATTTTATCAGGACATTATAAGCATGTAGATAGTGTAGCTATCTACCTGTTTACATTATTTCCTTACTGAGCGTGTGGTTGCTCACTCTTTCACTTTTCATCCCTACAAAGCATCCATAGTGGTTGAGAGTGAGTAGAGAGTTGCACTCCCAGTGTCCGCTGCTGCCCATCGCTGAGAGGTATACACATTATTATCGTTTTGTATCTAAACAAGTACAACACAATAATGCTTTTGGAATGTAAATTAGTAGGGGATGTTAATGTTTGTAAACACGTACGAATTAACAAAGCTACAATGAAAGTAATATAAGTGTTTACAATTATTTTATATAAATATTAAATGACATGGTATGTGGCTAGAGGTAACTAACTCTGGGTCATAGCTCAACTAATTGGTGTTAAATTGTTCACGACGGGGAAAGTTAAGGGAAAATGCGAAAAATTTGTAGTGATTTTTGGTAGAAAATGGGTCGTGACATCTCTGCCTCATATTCAACTGTGAGACCCCATATATGTACAACTTTGTATTTGTGTAAATGGTGATGTATTTCTAATGTGAAGTATAAATGATATAGAGTCCATAAGTTCAAAGTACACACTTGTAATAAGAGTTGTGATGTGCGTACAAGTTTCATTATGTATGAGTATGAAGAAATAGACTTTTGTATGTGATGAATGTGGGTGGAATGGAATAAGAGTAGTGTGGCAAAATGGAATGAAGATTTGCATGAGTTGTACACTTCCATTTAGTTATATTGTATATCTTGGGTTATACAATGAATACAAACAAATTTTAATGTGCATAAAGTATGAATGGATGCCATTTTTAAGTCTCAAAGGTGACTAGATGAGAAAATAACTATGAGAGCAAATTAAGGATGTTTGGTGTGAGTTTCTACAGAAAAGTTGCAAAAATTTTAAAAAATATGAAGGTCAGATCGATCTCATAGGATGAGAGATTGATTTGAAAGAACCAAAATGCTCTTATTCGAGCAATAAGAATAGTGCAGATCGATCTCAAATGGAGCCAGATCGATCTGTTAAACATTCTGTAAAATGAGGATCGATTCTTTAGGCAAACTGATCGATTTCCTTAGCCCTCGAGTTGGAGCAGATCGATCTCCGCTATGACCAGATCGATCTCCTCAACTTTTTATTCTCGACAGATTGATCTCATGTTCTCGACAGATCGATCTCCTGCCTTCAAAATATTGTGAAAAAAAGATTTTAAAAGGACAAGATCGATCTCCACCCAAGGCAGATCGATCTAATCAAGCTAAATCTATAAATAGGAGCAGTTGAATCTGCAGATTTCGAGAAACACTTTCACTCTACCATTTTCAACCCAAAACTTGGTTTTTTCTCTCTAAATTTGACCATTTTCAAGAAGATTTAAGGGAAGGCTATTAGACACAAAGTTGTTCACATCAAGGAGAAGAACTACATAGCTTGGAGGCATTTTCCCATTTTTTAGATTTAGGGGATAAGGAGCATTGTCATTTGGAGTGAGAAGGAAATCCAAAATGGTGAGTTTATAATGTACAAAACTAAGTACATTTGTTTAGTTATAGATATTGAAGTTGATCTAGTGTGCATATTTATGGTAGAACTACCTAGAATACCATGGAATGATTATAACCTAGAAATGGGTTAGTGTGAGAAAGTGAAATGTGGTGGTGTTAATGATGAATAGGAGGCTATAGAGTGATAATGATATTGTGGGTATGATTTTAAGATGGTGATAAGGAATAAATGGTGAGACTTACCCAAAGAGGGTAAAATAAGTATTTAAGGGATTGGGCAAATGCATAGTTGAATGAGAGTTAGCAACACTAACTCGAGCGTTTGATGAATGAATTGCAGCTCTCGAGGATACACTAGAGCAAGTTGAGCGAAAAGCACGAGAAGCGTAAAGGAAAAGAGTCGCACCCTGAGTAAATTGAGATAAGGGAATTGTGTGGACTCTTAGAGATATCTGTGCATAATTCGGGCGCTTAAACGTTTTGCTAGAGTGCATGTGATATTAGGAAATGATATTGGGAGATTGAGGGCAAAGAGTTGGGTTTTGAGAAATGTGCATGAAAACAAGAGCATAAAGCTTTGAAAACCTTGTTTTGTTGGCTTTTTAGCAAGTGATGGGTAGGTTGGCTAACATTTGAAATGATTTGATTTGGTTGATAACCATGTTTTGCAAAGAATTGAGCCACCTACATGGATTTCGTGAGAATGAAAGCATGCTAGAGTATGACTCGCACTAGATTTGATGTGTTTTCATATGCATGAGTGCTAGAGCGTAGCTCGCACTAATTTTTACATGGATTTTTATGATGTTGTGCTAGAGTTGAGCTCGCACAGACTTTACACTGGTTTTGGCATGGTGTTGGAGCATAGCTCGCATTAGATGCCCACCATACTTGTTGTCGTGCTAGGAGCTTCGGGTAGACTGGGTGTAGCACCGATTAAATAGGCTCACACATGCATTTTTGAGAATTTGACATGTTGATAGCCGTGCTAGGAGCTTCAAGTAGACAAGATGTCGTACCGATTAATTAGGCTAGCATGTGCATTTTTGAGATGTGGCGTGAATATGATGTGTTGATATGGGTCCATGGAGTACGTTGTACCGTGTTGAGATTGTGTTATGCCGTCTTCGGACGATGTTTAGATCTGCTATAGACCGACGGGCTGGACATGACCGCGCACCTGATTAGTGTAGCCTGGGATCATAAGATATGGCCATAGTCCTCGAGGAGATTTCCCCTTATTATATTGGCTATCTCACATGTCTGTGTTTATGAATAAATCCATGTTTTGAAATGCTTTGTGAGTCAGGCCAGTCCAAGGGAGGGGTTGATGTCCTAACAAGAGATTGATTTGTTTGAGATGAGAAAGTATGTTAATTGTTTTAAAGTGCACTGATGCATGATGATTAAATCCATGCTTTACTTATGCATGATGATTAATGCCATGCTTTACTTATGAAATATGCATGATTATTAATGCCATGCTTTGAATTTGATTTGTGCATTAACAAATAGCATGAATTGCTTTACATGCCATTAACACAAGCATGAACTCATGTTTTAAGATGAAATGATGAAATGAATGGATTTGAGCATGGCATCACGATCACGTAGATAGTACAGTATCTACCTGTTCACATTATTTCCTTGCTGAGCATGTGGTTTGCTCACCCCCTTATTTTCCCCTCTTTACAGAGATTTGAGTATAGACTACGAGCGACTTCAGGCTTTCCCTTTTGGTATCCGCTACATCCCATCGCTTAAAGGTATACACACTGATGTAATTTTGTATCTAAACTTTTCGTAGCACTGTAGCATTTTGAATGTAATCATTGGGGATGTAAAGTAATGTAAACACGTGTAAACAACAACTCGAATTAATTTATACAAGTGTTTACTTATAAATTGTAATGCGAATGAAATTGTTATGGTTGGGTGAGGTAGACATTGACACATAGCCCAACTGTTGAGGGTTTAGCTGATCACGATCGAGGTAAGGTAAGAACGAATAATAAATTATGTATGAAAAATGAAAAATTTATGCTGATTTTTGGTAAGTTGAGGGTCAGCGCTGAGCTTGTCTGACGTGTGTAGATGTCTAAAATACTTAATAAGTTGGAAAATTATATCCCCATTTGACTATGCTTGTTTAGATACAAATTGTGTGTGAGTCGATGGGTTGTCTAAGAAATTGATGTGAATGTAGGGAATTGAGCAATATGCCTAACACCAATCGCGGTAGAGGGACGAGAGCGCAAGCCAGAGCCTTAGAGGTAGGCCTGGGGGTAATGTCTAACCAGAAACACACGAGACTCAAGAAGAGATTGAGGTGAAGGGTTAGGTTGAGCATGCTCCACAGTGTCTAGAGGAGATACCCGAGAGTACTGAGGCATGCTTCGCGAGGATTGAGCGGAGTACATAGATGATCTTGGAGTTAGTCACTTAATCATTGCCTGGAGTTAGGGCAGACAGAGTCCCACTATAGAGGGTGATGCTGAGTAGGCGGTAGCTCCTGAGGCACGGCCAGCCTAGAGACCTCAGACGACAAATACACCTACACCCCCACCTGCATAGGATATACATACGCCTGTTACTATACCACAAGCCAGTAGAGGCTGGGGTTAAGGTTGTGATTTGGATAGACTGCGGCAATTCCAGAAGTTTAGACCGCTGTCCTTCTGTGGAGTTAAAGATCCAGTAGCTGCAGAGGATTGGATTAATGAGATTGAGAAGTTGTATGGGTTCTTTGAGTGCACTACAACGAGATGGTAGCATTTTCTGTAGTCATGTTGAAAGGATCAGCGGTGCATTGGTGAAAATCCACCAGGCCTATTTTGAGAGCATGGCATACAGAGATTAGTTGGGAGGTATTTTTGGAGGCTTTTCGGAGACAGTATGTACCGGATACTGCACAGCGAAAGATAAAGATGACATTTTTGGGACTGACCCAAGGGAGTAGAATTGTGGACGAGTATGAGATGACTTTTATCTCCCTGGGCAAATATGATCCAAACATGATGAGTAATGAGGCCGAAAAGATCCAGAAGTTTGTAGATGGATTGAGATCGACCATCAGGTCCAGATTGGTCCCCTTGGATATACCGACCTATGAGAAAGCTGTACGCAGGGCGCAATTGTGTGAACAAGACATTGATAGAATTGCCTTAGAGTTTGGGAAGGTTGGGAAAGTGAGGGATAAAGATAAGAAGAGACCAGTGGTGGATAGAGGCTTCGGTTATAAGGGAAGCAAGAGGTTTACTGGGATGAGGCCGAGGATCGAGGAGATTCGGGAGATGATAGTTAATCCTCCCATGTATCTGGCCATAGCTTCAGCTAAGGGAATTATGATTGGAGGGCCACAACCTACTTCAGAGTAGTGCAGCAAGTGTGGTAGGTACTATGGTACTCGACCATGCTATGGACCTCCTGCAGTATGCTTCAGATGTGGGAAGCCAAGGCACATAATCAGGGATTTCCCAGAGATGACAAAGAGAGCCCCACAGAAGGGCAGGGAGCCAGAGAGAGCTCCAGTTGGCATAGCTGCTCCGAGTAGGAGGGCTATAGCTGAAGAAAAGGGGAAGTAGGCAGTGGGTGTGAGCAAAAGACGAGTGCATGCACTGGACCAGGACACTGCGGATCAATCTTCGGATGTGGAAAAAGGTACCATTCAAATCTTTGATTTAGAAGCATATTTATTGTTTGATCCTGGTGCCACACATTCTTTTATATCGCCATCCTTTGCATGTAAATTGTGATAATTCTATTTTTAATAGAATTATTTGTGCTTAATTTCCTAATTAATTATTTAAATCCACAATTTATTTTATTAATTATCCCGTTTATTTAATTAAAATTCTTTAATGTGCAAGTAAATTAAATCCAGATGAAACTCAGTCGTTTCAGTCAAAAAATGGGCTGAAAACGGGCTAAAGGAAACTGGACCACTTCTAATTTGCAGATCGAGTCACCAGTCGTCTAGACACGTGAGATGCCGGGTGTTAGTATTTTATTCGCTCCGAAACGATAAGATCGACGGACGCCATGCCAACCTTCTAGAAGACATACGTCGGGTCACATATCGCACATCCAATTGGACAAAAAGACAAGTGACGTGAAAATATCTACTCAGCAGCAAATCAAATGAAGACAAGTGGCCAAACAATGCAAACTCATCTAGGATGAAAAATTACCATTGTACCTCTAAGTTTGTGTATAAATAGAACATGATGAGCGATTGAAAATTATGTAGAATTTAGGGTAGTTTTTTTAGAATAGTTTTATTCTAGATTAAAATTTTCATTGCTATGTTTTATTTTATTGTTTCCTTTTAGAATTTCCGTTAGTTTATTTTCCTTTAAACACCATTGTTCTAGCAAGCTTTAAACACTTTTACTTTGTCATTTTCAATTTTTTTTAATGAAGCAATTTCTTTTCAGTTACTAAGTTTTCTTCTACTGTTCATATGGCTACATTTTTATTTTTCTCTTCTTGCTCTCACGGTGCAACTGATTTGATTCAAGATTGATTTGAGTAGCTTGTGTACTTGATGATTTTAGTCTCTCTTTACAGTTACATCAGGTTATTAAAGGAGCTGGTGACAGCAGTACATCCTTCCAATCTTCCCCTGCTTTTCTCTACATATTTCTTTTAGTTTTGATTTTAGTTTGCTTAACGTTTAAACATTAGCATAATCTAGTTTTTCTATTTTCATTTGTTATTTTGTTTTTTAATCATTTTTTTTATATTTACACTGAATCGTACTGCTTGATGCATGATGAGGCTGAGTTTTTCGGGTTCATATTTACCTTTTCTAACAAACCAAGAACTTTCGATTGTTTATGCTTCTTTTGTTAGTTTTCGGTGCAGGTTTTTGCTGTCTAAGGAGCTGCTGATTTGTTACTGCTAGTACAGGATGAAGGTGGTAGCATGATGAGCATTCAGAAATAGGAAAAGGTAAGCTGTCAACGCAAATGCAGTAGAATGGTGATTTGTTGTTCCAAGCCGTAAACCATGACTGGGTAGTTTTCTTCCTCTGTTTAACTCTGTTTGAAGCATAGTGTACTATTCACCTTAGTTTTTCTACACATTTTGCATTACTCCTTTGTACCGAAACTTGGGTTTATGCTGGAATGCCATTTAAATTGTTTAGCTCATGTTTAATCTTTGCATAGCAAGTTTAGTTTAGGATCAAAGTTGTTAATCCATTTACTTTATTTCTCTGCATTATTTTCTCTTTCGGGTTATCTCATTGCTTAGTTAAATTCTGTTTTAGAATTGTTTCTAGGTCGATCTCGGTTGTAGGAAGGGACCAACTGAAGCAAGAGCTGGCATGAAGGCAGAACATTGCCGGTTGGATAGCGTCAGCTGGTGGAGATGCAGACTAGGAAAAACGATGCTGCTACGCAGAGCATGACTTGGCGGCTGTGTAGTTGGAGCAGGACATGCTAAAGCGGTGATTGGCTGAAGTAGGACATGACGAGATGATGGTTGGGTTCGGTTGAAGCTTGAAGCAGAACAAGCTGGTGACGTGCTGCGTGCTGTGTTGCAGGGAATGGAGCAGAGCATGAGTCGGACATTCACCATCTGCTGAGTGCAGTGCACAGTACCAGTGCATAGTTGGGGCAGTTGGCAGATTACACATATTGGCTAAGGCCATGTTTGGCTTTTTAATGTTGTCACATTTCTAGTTTTTATGCATGATTATTACTTTATTTCTATTATTCCTCTTAATTTCATGTGTTAGCTTAGATTATAGTCTTAACTTAATTTGCATATTATTGTTCCTTGCTTGTTAGTTTACACTTAGTTTTGATTAGGAATGTAGAATTAAATTTAGTATTTAGGTAGTACTTAATTAAAATTAGTAGTAGAATTATTTTAGGTAATTTTAAGTAAGTTTGCACTTTAAATTGAAAAATCCAAAAATATTAGTTCTCATGCATTATTTAGATTTTGTTTTATTGTTAGTAATTAGTTAGAGTTAGATTTAATTTATGATCATTTTATAGGTAGTTAATTTCTTAGTTTGATTTAAAAATTTCTCTAGGATTAATAGAAGTTTTATTTTATTAGACTTTTGGTTAGCTTAATTTGCATTTTTATTAAGTAGTTTATTTACATGCATATTTTATTTTAAGTTTGTTTAATTTTAGTCTAATTAATTTTGTTTCTTTATTTTCATATTTTGCATTTTAGTTTATTTGCATTAATTAATTTTAACTGTTTTAATTATCTTTTGTAGGTATTTGCTTTTAATTGCTCGGAGCTTTGTAAGTAATTTTTGCTCTGTTTTAATTTCTTTATTTTATAATTTTTATTGTTTTCAGTATTTTTAATTTCAGCCTTGTAGATCACCACTAAAAATTCATAATTTTCTTGGATATACTTAAGGTAAGATTAACTGGTAGTTAATTAGGCAATTCAGCTTCTCTGTGGGACGATAATCCGGGACTCAAATCCCATTATTACTTGTACGATCCATGCACTTGCGGATACACGTCTAGGTCACTTAGAGTGGACGTAATCGCTATCAAATTGTTGAAGCATGTGAAACCCATACTGCTAGATAAGATGTTGATAATATCTACCCCTATGAATGATAGTCAGTTGACTGAGCATGCGTTTAGGAATTGTAAGTTGAGGATATGAGGTAAAAAAATGGCAGCCGATTTAATCTTATTAAAAATGAGTGATTTTGATGTAATCCTAGGGATGAATTGGCTGGCTGCGAACCATGTAGTTATGGATTGTTATGCTAAAACATTTACTTTTTCAGGATTAGACAATCTTATGGTAAGTTTTGTGAAATGAAATGAAATAAAATAACATGATCTTTATAAATGAGAAGAGTATGGTTTTAAATTCATAATACTTGAGAGATGAATCTAATTATCAGTTATGTATGTGGTGTGATGATTTAAGTTACTAACGGTGGAAAGAATAATGTGAAGGGTTTATTGCTTATGTGATTAAGACGGATAAGGCACGTCCGGAGTTGATAGACATCCCAATGGTCAGGGAATTCCCAAATGTCTTCCCGGATGAATTACCAGGGTTACCTCTAGATAGAGGATAGAATTTGGTATAGACTTGGCACCTGGTACAGAGCCGATATCCAAGCCACCGTATAGAATGGCTCAAGTTGAGTTGGAAGAATTAAGGAAGCAGCTGCAAGAGTTGCTAGAGAAGGGGTTCATCAAACCGAGCGTCTCACCTTGGGGAGCACCAGTTCTGTTTGTAAGGAAGAAGGATGGAAGCCTCCGACTGTGTATAGACTACCAGTTGTTGAATAAGGCCACCATCAATATTAAGTATCCCTTTCCATGCATCGATGACTTATTGGATCAGCTTAAGGGAGCGCAGGTCTTTTCCAAGATAGATCTGAGATTTAGGTACCATCAGTTGAAGATACAGAGTGGAAATGTACCCAAGACAGCTTTTCGCACCCGGTATAGACATTATGAGTTTATGGTTATGCCATTCGGGTTAACAAATGCTCCCCCAGCTTTTATGTCGTTGAAGAATAAGGTATTTCACCAGTACTTGGATCAATTTGTTATAGTGTTTATTGATGATATACTGGTGTACTTAAGATCTAGAGAGGAGCATGAACAACATTTAAGGATAGTGTTATAGACCCTCCGAGAGAAGAAGCTGTACACTAAGCTTAGTAAGTGCGATTGGAACAAATCTCTTTTCTGGGTTACAGAGTATCGAAAGATGGAGTGTCAGTGGATCCATTAAAGATTGAGGTAGTGATACAGTGGCAGAGACCCCAGGCAATAATAGAGATCAGAAGTTTTCTGGGTTAAGCTAAATATTATTGAAGGTTTGTGGAGGGATTCTTAAGGTTAGCTGCTCTTTTGACACGTCTCACGAGAAAGAATGTTGAATTTGTGTGGGACGATAAGTGTGAGGAACGTTTTGAGGAGTTAAAGAGGAGATTAGCTACAGCTTCGATACTCACCATTCCTACCAGCTTAAGAGGTTTCTTAGTGTATGCGGATGCTTCACACCAAGGACTGGGCTGTGTATTGATGCAGGATGGGAAGGTAGTTGCATATGGATCAAGACAGTTGAAGGATCATGAGAGAAACTATCCAACCCATGATTTAGAGTTGGCGGCCGTAGTGTTTGCATTGAAATTATGGCGCCACTATCTCTATGGTGAGAGATTTTAGGTTTACACTGATCATAAGAGACTTAAGTACCTGTTCTCGCAGAAAGAGTTAAACATGAGACAGAGGAGTTGGATTGAACTTTTAAAGGATTACGATTGTGAGATCTTGTACCACTCGAGTAAAGCAAATGTAGGTTCCGATGCACTGAGTAGGAAGCATATCGGGTTGGTGTCATTCATGATGATTAGGGAACACGAGCTGTTCGAACAGTTCACGAACCTTAGTTTGGATGTGACCCCGCCTGACGCTGATAGTGGATTTATGATAGCTAGCCTGCAGTTGGAACCGAATCTGGTAGATCGAATCTGACAGGCTCAGTGAATAGATTAGCAGTGCAGTGATATTGTCAAGCAGATATAGAGGGGTACCGAGACAGACTTTGAATTGAGTTCAGATGGCTTGTTAAGGTTCAGAGGTAGGATATGTGTTCCTGATGATCCAGAGATCAGAAAGTTGATCTTGACAGAGGCTTACTCATTGAGGTCTACGATACATCCAGAGAGTACTAAGATGTATCAAAACCTGAGAAAAGTTTATTAGTGGTCTGGGATGAAGAAAGACATTGCTGAATATGTCGCTAAGTGTCTCATTTATCAGCAGGTGAAGGTAAAGCATCAAAAGCCTGCAGGGTTATTGCAGCCTCTACTGATACTGACTTGGAACTGGGAGCATGTCACCATGGATTTTGTGATGGGATTGTCGAGGACCGGCAGAGGTCATGATGCCATATGTGTGATTGTGGATCAGTTGACGAAATTCGCCCATTTTCTAGCTATGAAAGCTACCGATACTCTAAGCCAGTTAGCGAACATATATGTGCACGAGATAGTGAGGCTACATGGAATTCCAGTGAGCGTTGTTTCTGATAGGGATGCCCGCTTCACTTCCCACTTTCGAGAACATTTTCAGGAAGCGATGGGGACCCAGTTGAGTTTTAGCACCGCGTTTCATCCTCAGATAGATAGTCAGTCGGAGAGGACTATACAGACCTTAGAGGATATGTTGAGAGCGTGTACATTGGATTTTGGAGGCTCTTGGGATGACCATTTGCCACTCGCAAAGTTTGCCTATAATAACAGTTTTCATGCGAGTATCGGGATGGCACCATATGAGGCATTATATGGGCATAGATGTCGTTCCCCTATTGGATGAGAAGAGGTTGACTTGGTTAGACAAGCCTCTGAGGATGTCCAGTTGATTTGTGAGAGGTTACAGACAGCTCAGAGCAGACAAAAGAGTTATGCTGATAGGAGACAAAGACCACTAGAGTTTACAATGGGTGAATCAGTGTTTTTGAATGTTTCTCATTCGAAGGGGATCATGAGGTTCGGGAAGAAGGGGAAGTTGAGCCCTCGGTATATAGGGCCATTTGAGATACTTGATAAGGTGGGAGATAAGCCTTATAGGTTGGCATTGCCACCAGAGTTGGCGAGTCTACATGACATCTTCCACATATCCATGTTACGGAAGTATCACCTGGACCCGATGCATGTGATAAGGTATGAGTTTTGGAGCTCAATGAAAGCATGACGTACGTTGAGAAGTTGGTTCGGATATTAGACAGAAAATAAAAGGTGTTGAGGACAAAGATAATTCCCTTTGTGAAAGTCCTTTGGCAACATCACACTTTGGAAGAGGTCACATGGGAATTGGAGAGTTTGATGCGAGAAAGGTATCCTAAGCTATTCATGGAATGATTTGGTTCCAATTTGGAGGCCCAAATTTTCTAAGTGGGGGAGAATGTGAGACCCCATATATGTATAACTTTGTATATGTGTAAATGGTGATGTATTTGTAATGTGAAGCATAAATGATGTAGAGTCCTTAAATTCAAAGTACACACTTGTAATAAGAGTTGTAATGTACGTACAAGTTTCATTATGTATGAATATGAAGAAATGGACTTTTGTATGTGATGAATGTGGGTGGAATGGAATAAGAGTAGTGTGGCAAAATGGAATGAAGATTTGCATGAGTTGTACACTTCCATTTAGTTATATTGTATATCGTGGGTTATACAATGAATGCACACAAGTTTTAATGTGCATAAAGTATGAATGGATGCCATTTTCAAGTCTCAAAGGTGACTGGATGAGAAAATGACTATGGCAGCAAATTAAGGATGTTTGGGTGAGAGTTGCTGTAGAAAATCTGAAAAATATGAAGGTCAGATCGATCTCATAGGATGAGAGATCGATCTGAAAGAGCCAAAATGCTCTTATTCGAGCAATAGGAATAGTGCAGATCGATCTCCAATGAAGCCAGATCGATATGCTAAACATTTTGTAAAATGAGGATCGATTCTTAAGGCAAACAGATCGATTTCCATAGCCCTTGGGTTGGAGCAGGTCGATCTCCCCTAAGACCAGATCGATCTCCTCAACTTTCTACTTGAGATAGATCGATCTCAAGGTCTCGAAAGATCGATCTCCTACCTTCAAATGTTGTGAAAAAGAGGGATTTTAAGAGGACAAGATCGATCTCCTCCCAAGGCATATCGATCTCATCAAGCTAAATCTATAAATAGGAGCAGTTAGATCTACAAATTTCAGGAAACACTCTCACTCTACCATTTTCAACTTAAAACTTTGTTTTCTCTCTCTAAATCCGACTATTTTCAAGAAGATTTAAGGGAAGACTATTGACATAAAGTTGGTCACATCAAGGAGAAGAACAACTTAGCTTGGAGGCATTTTCTCATTTGTTAGATTTAGAGGACAAGGAGCATTGTCATTTGGAGTGAGAAGGAAATCCAAAATGGTGAGTTTATAATGTACAAAACTAAGTACATTTGTTTAGTTATGGATATTAAAGTTGATTTAGTGTGCATATTTATGGTAGAACTACCTAGAATACCATGGAATGATTATAACCTAGAAATAGGTTAGTGTGAGAAAGTGAAATGTGGTGGTGTTAATGATGAATAAGAGACTACAGGGTGATAATGATGTTGTGGGTATGATTTTAAGATGGTGATAAGGAATAAATGGTGAGACTTACCCAAAGAGGGTAAAATGAGTATTTAAGGGATTGGGTAAATGCATAGTTGAATGAGAGTTAGAAATGCTAACTCGAGCGTTTGATGAATGAATTGCAGCTCTTGAGGATACGTTGAAGTAAGTTGAGCGAAAAGCGCGAGAAGCGTAAAGGAAAAGAGTCACACCTCGAGTAAATCGAGGTAAGGGATTTATGTGGACTCTTAGAGATATCTATGTGCAATTTGGGCGCTTAAACATTTTGCTAGAGTGCATGTGATACTAGGAAATGATATTGGGTGATTGAAGGGCAAAGAGTTGGGTTTTAAGAAATGTGCATGAAAACAAAAGTATAAAGCTTTGAAAACCTTGTTTAGCAAGTGATGGGTAGGTTAGCTAACATTTGAAATGATTTGATTTGGTTAATAACTATGTTTTGCAAAGAATTGAGCCACCTACATGGATTTCGTGAGAATGAAAGCGTGCTAGAGTATGACTCACATGAGATTTGATGTGCTTTCATACGTATGAGTGCTAGAGTGTAGCTTGCACTAATTTTTACATGGATTTTTATGATGTTGTGCTAGAGTTGAGCTCGCACAGACTCTACAATGGTTTTGGCATGGTGCTGGAGTATAGCTCGCATTAGATGCCCACCATACTTGTTGCCGTGCTAGGAGCTTTGGGTAGATTGGGTGTCGCATCGATTAAATTGGCTCGTATGTGCATTTTTGAGAATATGACATGTTGATAGCCAAGCTAGGAGCTTTGAGTAGACAAGATGTTGTACCGATTAAATAGGCTCGTATGTGTATTTTTGAGATGTGGCGTGAATATGATGTGTTGATATGGGTCCACGGAGTACGCTGTACCGTTCAGGTAGCATGGAGTACGTTGTGCCGTGTTAAGATTGTGTTATGCCATCTTCGGACGATGTTTAGATCTGCTATGGACCGGCGGGCTGGACGTGATCCACCTCTCGTGTGGAAGCAGTTAGTGGTGATACCCTACGCACCTGATCAGTGTAGCCTGGGATCACAGGATATGGCCATAGTTCTCGAGGAGATTTCCCCTTATTATATTGCCTATCTCACATGTCTGTGTTTATGAATAAATCCATGTTTTGAAATGCTTTGTGAGTCAGGTCAGTCCGAGGGAGGGGCTGATGTCCTAACAAAAGATTGATTTGTTTGAGATGAGAAAGTATGTTAATTGTTTTAAAGTGCATTGATGCATGATGATTAAATCCATGCTTTACTTATGAAATATGCATGATGATTAATGCCATGCTTTACTTATGAAATATGCATGATTATTAATGCCATGCTTTGAATTTGATATGTGCATTAACAAATAGCATAAATTGCTTTACATGCCATTAACACAAGCATGAACTCATGTTTTGAGATGAAATAATGAAATGAATGGATTTGAGCATGGCATCACGATCACGTAGATAGTGCAGTATCTACATGTTTGCATGATTGCCTTACGATGCGTGTGGTTTGCTCACCCCTATTATTTTTCCCTATCTACAGAGATTTGAGTATAGACTGAGAGCGACTGGAGGCTTTCCCTTTTGGTATCTGCTGCATCCCATCGCTTAAAGGTATACACACTGATGTAATTTTGTATCTAAACTTTCCGTAGCATTGTAGCATTTTAAATGTAATCTTGGGGATGTAAAGTAATGTAAACATGTGTAAACAGTAACTCGGATTAATTTATACAAGTGTTTACTTATAAATTTTAATGCGAATGAAATTGTTATGGTTGGGTGGGTAGACATTGACACACAGCCCAACTGTTGAGGGTTTAGCTGATCACGATCGAGGTAAGGTAAGAACGAATAATAACTAATGTATGAAAACCAAAGAATTTGCGCGCTGATTTTTGGTAAGTTGAGGGTTATGACATCAACTTTTTTTGTGAAAACATATATCTGAGGCTCTTATGATCTGTATACACCTAAAATTTCTCACCGTATAAGTAATGGTGCCATATTTTCAATGCAAATACCACGGCTGCCAACTCTAAATCATGGGTTAGGTAGTTCCTCTCATGGTCCTTAAGCTGTTTGGATCCATAGGCTACTACCTTCCGGTCCTACATCAACACATAGCCCAGTCCTTGTCCTGAGGCATCTGTATACACTGTATAACCTCCTGAGCTGGTGGGCATGGTGAGAATAGGTGTGGTGGTCATTCTGTTCTTTAACTCGCAGAAACTTTTCTCACATTTATCATCCCATTTGAATGCCAAATTCTTTCGGGTGAGACGAGTTAACGGAGCAGCCAGCTTAGAGAACCCCTCGACAAATCGTCGGTAATAACCTGCTAAACCCAGGAAACTTCGGATCTCCGTAACCGTCTTGTGTCTATCCCACTATACCACAACCTCTATCTTAGACGGATCCACTGATACACCATCTCTCGAGACTACTTAACCCAAAAACGATATCTCACTCAGCCAGAAATCACACTTATCCAGTTTAGCATACAACTCCTGATCTCAGAGGGTCTGCAATACTGTTCTCAAATGCTGCTCATACTCTTCCCTAGACTTCGAGTACACCAATATGTCATCTATGAAGACAATCACGAATCTGTCTAGGTATGACTTGAATACATAATTCATTAGAGCCATAAACGCTGCAGGAGCATTTGTCTACCCAAATGATTTAACCAAAAACTCATAGTGACCATAACGAGTCCAAAATGCTGTTTTGGGTACATCTTCACTCCGAATCCTCAACTGATGATACCTAGACCTCATATCAATCTTTGAAAAGATCTGTGCTCCCTGAAACTGATCCAGTAGATCATCAATCCATGGAAGGGGATATTTGTTCTTGATGGTAGCCTTATTCAAGAACCGATAGTCTATACATAGTTGGAGACTCCCATCTTTCTTCCTCACAAACAAAATCAGTGCTCCCTAAGGTGATACACTCGGTTTGATAAAGTCCTTATCCAACAGCTCTTACAACGGTTTCTTTAGCTCCTCCAATTCCACTGGAGCCATTCGATATGGTGGTTTTGATATCGGTTCAGTTCCAGACACCAAATCAATATAGAATTCCATTTCTCTGTTTGGTGGCAACCCTGGTAATTCTTTCGGAAAGACATTAGGGAATTATCTCACCACTTGGATGTCAACCATATCTAGATACACCTTATCCAAATCAACCACATAGGCTATAAATCCTTCAACATATCACAATCACGTTTGATTAGTAAAATCATCCATCATTGGACATAATTTACTACTTCTTTCATTTCTTTGCAAAGCTTATGACATGCTTTTCAGGGGTAGGAAACATAACTGTCTTAGCATAACAGTCTAAGTCGGCATGATTTGCAGCTAACCAATCCATTCCTAAGATTACATCAAAATCTTTCATGTTTAACAGAATCAGATTGGCTAACATCTCCATTTCCCCTACTTTTAGCTTACAACCATTACAGACATATTCTGTAATTACATTATCTTTAAGTGGAGTGCTTAGTTCTACCTAGAGGTACAGGTATTACATGTTCAATCAATTTACATGCAAATGTAGGCGATATGAATGAATGCGTGGCACCAAGATCAATCAATGCTAATGCTTTAATATCAAAGACTAGGATGGTACCTTTAATCACATCCCTAAAAGTCTCTACAGAAGCCTGGTCCAAAGCAAACACTCGCCCACGACCAATAGCTTGTTTCCCTTTCTCTTCAGTTGTGGCTTTCCTTTTAGGTGTAGGTGTTTCAATCGTAGCCTTCTCTGGCTCTTTGCCCTTCTGTGGGACTATATCAATCAACTCTGAGCACTCTCAAGCTATGTGTCCTGGTTTACCACACCTATAACAGGATCTCATCGATAATGGGCAAGGTTTACCCCTATGATGTCTACCACATGTCCTGCATTGCTTTGTGGTAGGTCGAGGTCCACCAATAACTATACCCCTCGATGCTGGATGAATTGGAGGCTTCACAGGCCTCTCTTGCATCTCCTCAATCTTAGGCCCCTTACCGAATAACCTTCAGCCTTTTCGAAACCCTCTGTCATCAATTGACCTCTTCCGATCTCTAACTCTGCCTTTACCATTCTTGGCTAATTTCGAGGCATGCAATTCATAATCTTGCTCACATAGCTGAGCTTTACGAACTGCCTCATCATAGGTGGTATTATCCAATGGAGCTAGTCGAGCTCTGATGGAAGGTCTCAATCCCTCTAGAAATTTCTAAACCTTTCTGTCCTCAAGGCTCATTGTGACTTATCATATCTACCCAGGGATGTGAATCCAGACTCATAATCATCCATTGTCCGGTTCCCCTGAGTTAATGTCATAAATTCCAACTGTATCTTTCTCTGTGTAGTGGCTGGAATATACTGCCTCCTGAAGGCATCAAGAAATATGACCCATGTCACAACCGGATGTCGTGCACTCAACATCGGTTGTGTGGCCATCCACCAATGCTCGATCTCATCCTCTAACACAAAAGCCGCAAAGGTGACCTTCTCTGTGTTGGAGCAATGGAAAAATCGGTAGAGCTTCTCCATACTGCGTATCCAATCTTAGCTGACACTGGGTTCTTCACCGCATGAAATGAAGGTGGTCTGAACTTTCAGAATTCTCTGAGTCTGCCCAGATCACAATCGTAAATTCCCTCTCCACCAACCTGTTGTGGGACTACAGGATCCTGAACCAGTGGGGGAATGTTTTGAACTGGGGGAGGTGCAGGTATCTCCGCCTTTGCAGCCTGAGGTCTCGATGCAGTCTGTGCTAACTCATCTCTCTCAGGTGCAGTAGCCTGACCAATAGGGTTTTCTTGTCTACCTTCCATCCTGGTCATTACTTGTGTAAACATCTCTATAATTGTGTCTACACTGCGTTGTAACTGTGCTATACGGGCCTCAGCGGCCTCACTAAACTCTGGTGGATCTCTACAAGAACTAGATCCACTGCGCCTCTCAGGCTCATCTCTATGCCCTTGAGAGCGCAAACTCTCTCCTCTACGAGTACATCGTCTATCAGACATCCTGCATACTCAAAATAAGTGTCTCAGTCACATTTCCAGCTTGGTATACACATTTGTATCCTAATAATGCACAGTACTTTAGGGCTGTATAATTTCCTAACTGTGGAATGACTCACATCAGACCTGTCACACCCCACTTCTGGGAACCCTTCTATCCATACAATCTCTACTACGGTTGGGCTGTGAGAAGATGCAATTACTAAAATTCATTCATTTACAGTGGAAGATTTAAATCTTTAATTCACACTCCCAGGTATGTGTGTAGATATACAAAATCAATTGTATAAATACCATGTGCTTACATATCATCCCCATAATACTGTTTACAATTCCAAGATATAACTGTTCGATACGATAAATTAGATACAAAATACTCGTGTATACAAATCTTATACCTTTACGGAATTGTGGGAGCTGTTCAACACAAAAGACCTAGAGACCACCCTCTCTTACTTCTCAGTACCTGGAGGGGGAAAATAGTGGGATGAGCAAACCACAGCTCAGTAAGGAAATGTATGCTAGCAAGTAGATATTGTACTACCTACATAGCCTATGCATGCTTAAACCAAAACCATGTTTTCAGTACAAATGGAAATACCATACGAAAAATGCATTTAGACATATATTTCTCAATAGCATTTTCGTGTAAATCAAATATCAAGCTTCCATTTAAAACATGCTCATAAATGGTGCCCTTACGGCACAAATGTGAAATCAGAGATTTATAAAAAACACAAAATCTCTTTCTTTTCTGAGATTATCTCTGTTTCTCGAATCTCTGAGACAGGCATGGAATTTTCGGCAATCAAATATCCACAACATATGGCCATAGTCAGTGATCCCGAGCCTCACTGATCAGGTGTGCACAGGGCATCACTTCGCCTGAAGGGGAATGGTTCAGTCCTGCCCTTCGGCTTATCTCAATTAACCACATCTCCTCGTATACTCACGGTAAGAATACGCCGTGTGTCGTCTACGCGATACTCGTACTCACGTGCACCCAGCACGGTACATAGTATACCAATGGATAACTACACTGTTTTACGTACGACCGTGGACCTAAGTCCATACTCCAACTCCGATGGACTTTTCATCCTAAACCATGTCTCATATACCAGGCGAGCAAGCAGCGTGACACACAGTCATCGCAAGGCTCCAACGCGGTACGATCTATCGTTAAGGCACAGCCCGTTCAAATGGCCGTCGACTGGTATCCCCTTGGGTCCCAGACCCCCAGGTTTACCTCAACTCAATAAAACAGGTGCGAGCAAAGTTCCCGCTCTTTCTCAAAACCCTCGTGCGAGTTAAAACTCCAGCACGGTACATCAAAGGCATTAAAACGGGTGTGAGCTAAAGCTTCAACACTAAATCTCATCTCAAAACTGATAGATGGCTATTTTCTCTTTTTAAAACTCAAAACATGTTTATTCATACAGCATGCCTCTTCATGCTAAAACATGTAAAATTAGCCAACCTATCATCAACATTTCTCAATCATCAAGATTAATGTAAATTAGAGGAAAACATTAAAAACATGCATATCATGCTATTTCCTTACCCTATCCCATTTCTCAATACATATATACATAGTACTTTTCATACTTCCATATCATTTCATAGAATTATAATATCGTACTAGTTCTAGCAATATATCTACGAAATTGCTGTAAAATACGCACGAACATCTCTATAGCTAACACACAGTCCCTTACCTCACTTTATTTGTGTGCAACTATCCTCTTCTACGCTTCATTCTCATCTCGACTTACTCCGGCGTATCATCTGAAACTAAAATTCATCCATCAAACACTTGAGTTAACGTTTCTAACTCTTATTCAACTAAGCATTTATCCAATGCCTTAAATACACATTTTACCCCTTGTGGTAAATCTCACAATTTTATCCCAATATCCACATGCCCAAACCATGCCCACAACATAATCATCCTCTCAAGATATCTCATTCATCATTAACACTTCTACATTCCACTTTCTCACACTAGACCATTTCTAAGTAATATTCATTTCATGCCATCCTAGGTAGTTCTACCCACAAGGTGCACACCCAATTAACTTTATAATCATTAACTAGACCAATATACTTGGATTTGTGCACTAGAACTTACCTCATTGGATTTCCTCTTTACTCCAATTAGAAATACCCTTTATTCCTTAAATCCGACAAATGGGGAAATGCCTTTAGACTATGTTGTTCTTCTCTTAGACGTGAACGACTTTGTCTCTAATAGCTTTTCCTTAAATCTTACTGAAAATGGCTGGATTTAGGAGTGAGAAAGCTAGGTTTTTGAGTTGAAGTGGAAAGAAATGGTTTATCCCAAAAATCTGCAGATCCAATTGCTCCTATTTATAGTTTTAACTTGATGAGATCGATCTTCCTTAGGTGGAGATCGATCTGGTCCTCTAAAAATCCCTCTTTTCTAAGACATTTTAAAGGCAGGAGATCAATCTGTCGAGGCTTGAGATCGATTTGCTGTCGAACAGAAGCTTAAGGAGATCGATCTGGTCTTAGGGGAGATCGATCTGCTTCCAACCTGAGAGCTAAGGAGATCGATCTGATTCCTTTGGAGATCGATCTGCTCCATTCCATTACTCTCATAAGAGCATTCTGGCTCTTCCAGATCGATCTCTCATCCTATGAGATCGATCTGGCCTTCACATTTCCAGATTTCCTGCAGTTTTTCTGCAACAACTTCATTCAAAACTTCCTCAATTTACCTCCATAGTCCTTCCCTCATTCATCGCTCCTTGAGACTTAAAAATGCCATCCAATCACACTTAGTAAATATTAAAACTTGTGGGAAATCTTTGTACAACCAAATTTTTATGATATTACCCGAATGGATGTATACAACTTATAAAAATATTTCCTTCCATTTTACTACACTACTCATATTCCATTTCAATCACATTCTTCTCGTGTTTAAGTTCATTTCTTCCTACTCATTCATAATACAACTTGTACGTATAATCACGATTCTTATCACAAGTGCGTACATAATCTTATGAACTTACACTGCATATACTTCACATTACAAATGTATCATTATACTTATGATTTTATTTACATTCCCATGTTCCTATACACCGCTATACATATACGGGGTCTCACATTCTCCCCCACTTAGAGAATTTGGTCCTCTAAATTAGAACCAATTCAATCTGTGAATAACTCGGGATACTTTTCCCGCATCAAACTTTTCAATTCCCATGTGGCCTCTTCCACAGTGTGATGTTGCCACAAAGCCTTAACCAATGACGTCTTGTTCCGCAACACCCTCTCTTTTCTGTCCAACACCCTGATCGGTCTCTTGACATACGACATATCCTCCTTGAGCTCCAACGGCTCATAGCTATTTACATGTGTCGAATCTGGGTAGTACTTTCGAAGCATAGAAACGTGGAAGACATTGTGGACTTCTGCTAGCTCAGGTGGCAAGGCTAGCCTATATGCTCCATCTCCCACTCTATCCAAAATCTCGAAGGGACCAATGTAACGAGGACTTAATTTTCCTTTCTTCCCAAACCTCGTTATTCCCTTAGAAGGAGATACTTTCAACAAATACAGACTCGCCAACATCAAACTCAAGTGGTCTCCGTCTCCTGTCAGTGTAGCTCTTTTGTCGACTTTGAGCTGTTCGCAGCCTCTCGCATATTATCTGAACATCCTCGGAGGCTTGCTTAACCAAATCGGGAGCGAACAACTGTCTGTCACCAACTTCTTCCCAACCAATGGGCGACCGGCATCTACGACTGTATAGTGCCTCATAAGGGGCCATACCAATACTTGAGTGATAACTGTTATTGTAGGCGAACTCAATCAATGGCAAGTGATCGTCCCATGAGCCTCTAAAGTCCAGTACACACGCTCTCAACATATCCTCCAAGGTCTGTATAGTCCTCTCTGACTGACCATTTATTTGAGGATGAAAAGTGGTGCTAAAACTCAACTGGGTCCCTATCGCTTCCTGAAAATGTCCCTAAAAGTGGGAAGTGAAGCGGGCATCCCGATCAGAAACAACACTCACTGGGACTCCACGCAATCTCACTATTTCTCGCACATACAGGTTCGCCAATGCACTCAATGTATCTGTAAATCTCATGGCTAAGAAATGTGCCGATTTCGTTAACCGATCTACTATCACACATATCGCATCATGGTTCTTACGGGTTCTCGGTAACCCCATCACAAAATCCATGGTGACATGCTCCCATTTCCATTTTGGTATCGGTAGAGGTTGTAATAATCCTCCTGGTTTCTGATGTTCAACTTTTACTTGTTGACAAATGAGACATCTAGCGACATACTCAGCTATGTCTCTCTTCATTCTAGACCACCAATATGCCTCTCGGAGATTTTGATACATCTTACTACTCCCCGGGTGTATCGTATATCTTGACGAGTGAGCCTCTGATAAGATCAGCTTCCTCAGCTCTAAATCCTTAGGAACACATATTCTATATCCAAACCTTAGTATTCCATCTGAACTCAATATAAAATCGGCACCCTTCCCTTTCCGGATTTGGCTAATCATGTCAATACACCATTGATCAATTTGCTGAGCTTGTCGAATTTTCTCAATCAACTCCGGTTCTAATCTCAAGCTAGCAATAATCCCATAGTTGTCAATCTCAGGTAGGGTCATATCCAGACTAAGGTTCGTGAATTGTTCCAACAACTCGTGCTCTTTAACCATCATATGTGATACCAACCCGAGACTCTCCGACTCAATACATCGGCAACCACATTTGCCTTCCCCGGATGGTATAAGATCTCACAATCATAGTCCTTGAGGAGTTCCAACCACCTCCTCTGTCTCATGTTTAACTCCTTCTGTGAGAATAGATATTTCAGACTCTTATGATCCGTAAAGATTTGAAATCTCTCACCATATAAGTAGTGGCGCCATATCTTCAACGCAAACATTACGGCCACTAACTCCAAATCGTGAGTGGGGTAGTTCTTCTCATGATCTTTCAGCTGTCTAGATCCATAAGCTACTACCCTTCCATCTTGCATCAAAACACAGCCTAGTCCTTGATGCGAAGCATCTGTATACACCGAGTAATTCCCTGAACTGTTAGGGATGATAAGAACTAGCGCGGTGGTTAATCTGCGCTTAAGTTCCTGAAAACTCCTCTCACAAGCTTCATCCCATGAGAACTCCACACTCTTCCTTGTAAGACGTGTCAATGGAGCAGCTAATCTAGAGAAATCCTTTACAAATCTCCTGTAGTAACCAGCCAAACCCAGAAAGCTTTTGATCTCTGTAACTGTCCTAGGTTGTTCCTACTGAACAACTGCCTTAATCTTGGATGGATCCACTGACACCCCATCCTTCGATATAACATGGCCTAGAAAAAAAATCTGTTCTAGCCAAAAGTCACATTTGTTAACCTTGGCATATAACCTTCTCTCTCGGAGGGTCTGTAAAATAATCCTTAAGTGCTGCTCATGCTCTTCTCTGGACCTTGAATACACCAATATATCATTAATGAAAACAATTACGAACTGGTCCAGGTATGGCTTGAATACTTCGTTCATTAGAGCCATAAAAGCTGCCGGCGCATTGGTCAACCCAAAAGGCATCACTAAGAATTCGTAATGGCCATAGTGGGTACGAAATGCTGTCTTGGGCACATCCTCCTTTCGAATCTTCAATTGATGATACCCAGACCTCAAATCTATCTTAGAAAAGATCTGTGCTCCCCGAAGCTGATCCAATAAATTGTCAATGCGTGGCAAGGGGTACTTATTCTTGATGGTAGCCTTATTCAACATCCGGTAGTCGATGCACAACTTGAGGCTTCCATCTCTCTTCTTCACAAATAATACCGGGGCTCCCCATGGTGAGACGCTCGGTCTTATGAACCCCTTCTCTAACAACTCTTGCAGCTGTTTCCTTAATTCCTCTAACTCAACTAGAGCCATCCTATATGGTGACTTGGATATTGGTTCGGTTCCAGGCGTCAAGTCTATACCGAATTTCGTTTCTCTATCAGGTGGCAATCCTGGTAGATCGTCTGGAAAGACATCAGGAAATTCTCTGACCACTGGGATGTCCTCCATATCCGGATGTACTTTGTTCAAATCCACCACATAAGCAACAAAACCTTCAAAACAACACTCCAGTCATTTATACCAAAGTACTTTACTTAACACAAAATTTAAGATTTCATTTCTTCTCTTAAAATCTTACAACACATTCTTCAGGTAGAGAAAACTTAATAGACTTAGAACGACAGTCTATGACAGCATGATTGGCTGCTAACCAATCCATTCCTAAAATTACATCAATGTCATACATATTCAACAAAATCAAGTTGGCTGTCATGCACTTATCTCCCACCCTCACTTTACAATCTTTATACACTTGCTCAACTAATTGGCTAACTCTCATTGGAGTACTTATTAGTAAAGTCCTACTCAAGTATGTGGGTTCTACAAAACCTTTTAACTTAGATGCACATGCAGGTGATATGAAGGAATGCGTAGCACCAGAATCAAACAAAGCTATAACCTCCAGATTGAAAATCAAGATTGTACCTTTTATCACTTCAGAAGAGGTATCAGTCGATGCCTGGTCTATCGCATACACCCTGCCTTGACCCATAACTTGTTTTCCTTTTTCTTCAGCTGAGGCTTTCTTTCTTGCAGGAGGTATAACTGTAGGAACCCTCTCTGGCTCCTTACCCCTCTGTGGAATTGCCTCAACTATCTCCAGGCACTCTCTAGCATAATGTCCAAATTTACCACATCTGAAGCATCGGGTACCTTGAAGATGACATGGCCTACCACCATGGTATCGACCGCATAGTCTACACTGATATGTAGTCGGTCGGGGTCCACCAATCACTATACCCCTGGCTGGTGTCTGAGTCGGAGGCATAAAAGGTCTAGCAACCTTTTTCTGGAGCTCATCTACCTCTCTCCGACGCTTACTCATGAATTTTCGACCAAATTTGGCACTCTTGCCATCTCCCAGCTTCCTCGAACCCTTGTCTTTACCCCAACTAAACTTAGAAGTCTGCAAGTCATAATCTTGCTCACATTACTGGGCCCATCGCACAGCCTCTCTATATGTAGTGACATCAAATGGGGCCAACTTCGCTCGAATTGAAGGCCTCAGTCCATCTACAAATCTACGGACTCTGATAGCTTCACTCCTGATCGAGTCCGGATCATATCGACCCATTGAAGTGAGTCGTGACTCGTACTCATCAACTGTTTGATTCCCTTGAGTCAGATTCAAAAATTTCATCTGTAGCCTACGTCGAGCAGTATCTGGGATGTATTGCTCTCTGAAAACACCCAAGAACATATCCCAAGTGATAGTCATACATTGAGCTCTCAACATCGGCCTGGTGGACCTCCACCAGTGCTCTGCTTCGCCTCTCAATACAAAGGTCGCAAGCGCTACTCTCTCCGTAGCTGAATATCTACAGAAGTCAAATAACTTCTCCATCTGACTGATCCAGTCCTCAGCCACTGTCGGATCCTTTACCCCGCTAAATGAAGGAGGCTTAAAGTCCATAAAATGCCTCAATCTCTCCATATCACAGTCATATCCATACCCCAAATCATCATCATACTGCTGTGGGGCTACTGGAGGAGGTACGGGTCGAATATGAGGTTCCCGTGGCCTAACCGGTTCAGCTTGCGCAGGTGCAACATTCTCAGGTTCAGGTGCAGCTGCTAGGGGATTCGGTGCAGCCTATCCCGCTGTACCAGGTGTACCCTCAAACCTAGCCATGATCTGACCCATCATGGTCATCATCGTGCGCATGTCTTCCTCCAATCGAGTTATTCGAGGATCAGAAGCCTCTATTTGTTCCTGGGGCTCATGACTAGAGGATGATCTACTGTGCCTCTCAGTCCTGTCATTTCGCCCTATAGCTCTCGAGCACTCTCCCCTCTTGCGGTGTCTCTCAGGCATAACTCACTAGCCTGATAACTTTCCTGATTTATAACAAACATTTAATTCACTACCAGCTCCGTACACACATTTGTATCTAAATATTGCACAGTAACTTGGGGATGTATGTTTTCTTAGTCCTAAACATCAACTCACATCAGACCAACCATGCTCTGATACCAAATCTGTCACACCCCACTTCTGGGAACCCTTCTATCCATACAATCTCTACTACGGTTGGGCTGTGAGAAGATGCAATTACTAAAATTTATTCATTTACAACGGAAGATTTAAATCTTTAATTCACACTCCCAGGTATGTGTGTAGATATACAAATCAATAGTATAAATACCATGTGCTTATATATCATCCCCATAATACTGTTTACAATTCCAAGATATAATTGTGCGATACGATAAATTAGATACAAAATACTCGTGTATACAAATCTTATACCTTTACAGAATTGTGGGAGCTGTTCAACACAAAAGACCTAGAGACCACCGCTCTCTTACTTCTCAGTACCCGGAGGGGGAAAATAGTGGGATGAGCAAACCACAGCTCAGTAAGGAAATGTATGCTAGCAGGTAGATATCTTACTACCTACATAGCCCATGCATGCTTAAACCAAAACCATGTTTTCAGTACAAATGGAAATACCATACGAAAAATGCATTTAGACATATATTTCTCAATAGCATTTTCGTGTAAATCAAATATCAAGCTTCCATTTAAAACATGCTCATAAATGGTGCCCTCACGGCACAAATGTGAAATCAGAGATTTATCAAAAACACAAAATCTATTTCTTTTCTGAGATTATCTCTGTTTCTCGAATCTCTGAGACATGCATGGAATTTTCGGCAATCAAATATCCACGACATATGGCCATAGTCAGTGATCCCGAGCCTCACTGATCAGGTGTGCACAGGGCATCACTTCGCCTGAAGAGGAATGGGTCAGTCCTGCCCTCTGGCTTATCTCAATCAACCACATCTCCTCGTATACTCACGGTAAGAATACGCCGTGTGTCATCTACGCGATACTCGTACTCACGTGCACCCAGCACGGTACATAGTATACCAACGGATAACTACACTGTTCTACGTACGACCGTGGACCCAAGTCCATACTCCAACTCCGATGGACTTTTCATCCTAAACCATGTCTCATATACCAGGCGAGCAAGCAGCGTGACAGACAGTCATCACAAGGCTCCAGCGCGGTACGATCTATTGTTAAGGCCCAGCCCGTTCAAATGGCCGTCGACTGGTATCCCCTTGGGTCCCAAACCCCCAGGTTTACCTCAACTCAATAAAACAGGTGTGAGCAAAGTTCCCGCTCTTTCTCAAAACCCTCGTGCTAGTTAAAACTCCAGCACGGTACATCAAAGGCATTAAAACGGGTGTGAGCTAGCGCTTCAACACCAAATCTCATCTCAAAACTGATAGATGGCTATTTTCTCTTTTTAAAACTCAAAACATGTTTATTCATACAGCATGCCTCTTCATGCTAAAACATGTAAAATTAGCCAACCTATCATCAACATTTCTCAATCATCAAGATCAATGTAAATTAGAGAAAAACATTGAAAACATGCATATCATGCTATTTCCTTACCCTATCCCATTTCTCAATACATATATACATCATAGTACTTTTCATACTTCCATATCATTTCATAGAATTATAATATCGTACTAGTTCTAGCAATATATCTACGAAATTGCTGTAAAATATGCACGAACATCTCTATAACTAACACACAGTCCCTTACCTCACTTTATTTGTGTGCAACTATCCTCCTCTACGCTTCTCGCATTCTCATCTCGACTTGCTTCGGCGTATCATCCGAAACTGAAATTCATCCATCAAACACTTGAGTTAACGTTTCTAACTCTTATTCAACTAAGCATTTATCCAATGCCTTAAATACACATTTTACCCCTTGTGGTAAATCTCACAATTTTATCCCAATATCCACACGCCCAAACCATGCCCACAACATAATCATCCTCTCAAGATATCTCATTCATCATTAACACTTCTACGTTCCACTTTCTCACACTAGACCATTTCTAAGTAATATTCATTTCATGCCATCCTAGGTAGTTCTACCCACAAGGTGCACACCCAATTAACTTCATAATCATTAACTAAACCAATGTACTTGGATTTGTGCACTAGAACTTACCTCATTGGATTTCCTCTTTGCTCCAATTAGAAATGCCCTTTATTCATTAAATCCGACAAATGGGGAAATTTCTCTAGACTATGTTGTTCTTCTCTTAGACGTGAACGACTTTGTCTCTAATAGCTTTTCCTCAAATCTTACTGAAAATGGCTGGATTTAGGAGTGAGAAAGCTAGGTTTTTGAGTTGAAGTGGAAAGAAATGGTTTATCCCGAAAATCTGCAGATCCAACTACTCCTATTTATAGTTTTAACTTGATGAGATCGATCTTCCTTGGGTGGAGATCGATCTGGTCCTCTAAAAATTCCTCTTTTCTAAGACATTTTAAAGGCAGGAGATCGATCTGTCAAGGCTTGAGATCGATCTACTGTCGAACAGAAGCTTAAGTTGATCGATCTGGTCTTAGGGGAGATCGATCTGCTTCCAACCCGAGAGCTAAGGAGATTGATCTGATTCCTTTGGAGATCGGTCTGCTCCATTCCATTACTCTCATAAGAGCATTCTGGCTCTTCCAGATCGATCTCTCATCCCATGAGATCGATCTGGCCTTCACATTTCCAGATTTCCTGCAGTTTTTCTGCAACAACTTCATTCAAAACTTCCTCAATTTACCTCTATAGTCCTTCCCTCATTCATCGCTCCTTGAGACTTAAAAATGCCATCCAATCACACTTAGTATATATTAAAACTTGTGGAAAATCTTTGTACAACCAAATTTTCATGATATTACCCGAATGGAAGTATACAAATTATAAAAATCTTTCCTTCCATTTTACTACACTACTCATATTCCATTTCAATCACATTCTTCTCGTGTTTAAGTACATTTCTTCCTACTCATTCATAATACAACTTGTACGTATAATCACGATTCTTATCACAAGTGCGTACATAATCTTATGAACTTACACTGCATATACTTCACATTACAAATGTATCATTATACTTATGATTTTATTTACATTCCCATGTTCCTATATACCGCTATACATATACGGGGTCTCACAAGACCAACTCAGCTCTGATACCATTAAAACTGTCACGACCCTTTATACCAGTCTATGACCTTTAGCTCACCATTTACCATTTTCAGTTGGGCTGTGAGTCAACATCCATTCCACATCTCATATAAATTTATTTAATTTACATAGAATAGAAACTGGACTTTTATAAATATGCGGAAGCGTTTACATTAGTTTCTATTAACTATACATTCCTTTCGTACAAAATATCACTAGACTGTGCATTAATTTACAAGATACAAAATTTTTCTTTTCATCACAAGTGTATACCTCTCTATACTGTTGGAGAACTGGAGAACACCTTAGCAGGGATGACTGCAATACTTACTACTGCGTAGTATCTATGGAGGAGGAAATAAGGGGGCGAGCATAACACACTCAGTAAGAAAAATGTGCAAGCAGGTAGATAACTACACCATCTACATGCTAACATACATATATGTTCGTTTTCCTTGTAAAACAATATGCATGTTCGTTAGAACAACTTCCATCAATACAAAATCATTAATTCGCTAAATAGGTATATGCATATTCACACAGTAGCACACAACTTTTCACAGCATAATTTATTCACACAGTTCATATATAGAAAATGCTTTACTTAAAACCACATAGGTTCATTTCAAAATTACTTTGTACACAGCAAATTGATATACATATGAGACATAATTATGAGTTATCACATCCCCAGACACACTGCAAGGGAAGACATCTATCACCTCACACAGTAGTGATAATATCGTATCACTTAGATACATAAAGAAGACTTATGGTCATAGTCGGATTCCAAGCTACACTGATCAGGTGTACGGGAACCCTACGCTTGGGGAGGTGGATCAACCATCTCTTCAGGTCACACAGATAGTCACAACACATCGTACCCCATGACTAAGGCTCACGGTACATCGTGCTTCCGTGGATCTTTATCACCCATTTTTGTTGTCTCAAAATCACGTGCGAGCAGGTCAGTGCCAGACACACAACAATACACGACGGCTCTAGCACGGTTTATCATGACATAACAATTTCATAAACTCTCGTGTGAGCAACTCTGTGTAAGACACACAACATACCTGAGGCATCTAGCACAGTTTTACTCATCACACAGAAGTTCAGGAGACTACGTGCGAGCAACTCAGAGGGAAGCACACAGTATATCTGATGCATCGAGCATGGTGCGAGCTTTCGAATAGAACACACAGTATCATTGAGGTATCTAGCACAACTATCCCATCACTTTAAATCGAGAGGGTCACATACGAGCAAAAATCAGAGCGAGACACACAACAATACTCGAGGCTTTAGAATGATTCCTAAAATCTAGTGTGAGCAGCTCGAGTGGAACACACAATATCACCTGAGGCATCAGCACTCTTTAGTTTTTCTCAAAAATCCCTTTGAAAGTAGCATGCAAGTACGACTGGTCAATCTACCATTACCCCTCATGCTCTAGCACCGTTTCACACAGAAAAGAATTAGAAGGACTCCATGTATAATTATGAGTGTGAGGGCAAATCTCACTTCAATCACTCTTTATAAATGTTTCATGAAATTGATTAAACTAGGAGTCATTCTAATATCATTCTTTCTCAAACCGTTTGCAAAAACCTCATTTCACAACAATCATAGAAGTCATGCAAAGTCTCATACTATCGAATTTTTTTCATACGTAGTTTTCTATCTAGCCATATCAATATCTATGTATTTATCGCATACATGTGCATTCAACAGGTAAGAAAACATACGTATTGCTATTTCTATAGCTCACATAAGTCCCTTACCTCGAATCACATGTGAGACCCCATATATGTATGGTCGTAACGTGTGTAATTGGATTAATGAATGCTAATGGACTTGTAATGTAAAGTATAATTGGTGTAAGTCCATGGATTTAATGTACATAATGGTAGTATGATTTTGTAATGTACACACAAGTTCCATTTTATATGAATATGAGGAAATGAACTTTTATAAGTAAGGAATGTGATTGGAACTCAAAATGAGTAGTGTGGTAAATGGAAGGAAGTGCATGAATATAAATGCTTCCATTTGGTTTTATATAGTATACCTTTGGATATAAAAGTAATGCACACAAGTTTCAATGTGAATAAGGTATGAATGGATGTCATTGTCAAGTCATAAAGGTGGATGGATGAGAAAATGGCTATGGTAGCAAATTAAGGACATTTGGGTGTGAGTTACAGCAGAAAAACTGTAGAAAATTTAGAAAATATGAAGGCCAGATCGATCTCATAGGATGAGAGATCGATCTGGAAGAGCCAGAATACTCTTATTTGGGTAATGGAATAGAGTAGATCGATCTCCAATAGGGCCAGATTGATCTCTTAACCTTTCTGTAATGAAAAGATCGATCTCCTTAGCTCTCTGTTTGGGAGCAGATCAATCTCAAGCTTCGATAGATCGATCTCATGCTTAAAATGCCATGAAAAAGAGGGATTTAAGGGGATCAGACGATCTCTTCCTAGTGCAGATCGATCTCCTCAAGCTATTTCTATAAAAGGAGTGCTGAAAATCTAAAAATTTTGAGAAAAACATCACCCTTCCATTTTCAACCCAAAAACCTAACTTTCTCTCTCTAAAATCCACTCATTCCAGCAAGATCTGAAGAGAGACCATTAGAAGCAAAGTTATTCATCTTGAGGAAGAGAACAACATAGTTGGAAATTAAAAACCACATTGGGGTATTGAAAGAGCAAAGGGCATTGACATTTGGAGCAAGAAGAGAAATTGGATTTGGTAAGATTCTAACACTCCAACTCTGGTACATTGTCTATTTAATTGATTTTGGAGTTGTTTGGCATGAGTATGGATGGTCAGAAACACCTAAGTTGTGTTAGAAACTAATATAACCTAGAAAATGGAAATAGTCTAGAGTGAGAAAGTGTAAATTGGGTATGTTGATGATTTATAGGATTGGTTGAGTTGTCCTTTGAGTAATGTGGGTGATTTGAAATGGTTATGTGGAGTTATATTGTGAGTTTAGAGAACTTATGAAGATGGGTATATGAGATGCTTGATAAAATGCCATAGTGAGGAAATCAATGAAATATGAACACTATGAGCTTAATATCGATTTAATATCGATTTGGAATGTGTTAATAGGCCTAAAAGGAATCCATAGACTCGAGAAATGAAACGAGGCCTTATGAGCATTAATAAAAACTATAGGTCGAATTGACTATAGTGAACGCACGATGTCCTGTTATATGGATCGAATATAATGTGAAATATGGTTATGTGCAGTCCTGAAGAGTTCATTGAAGACGAATCAGACCGCACGAGTGAGCAGCGCTAAGGAAATGGAATCACGCATCGCGATTCTAGGTAAGGGAATTCTGTAAGTATATAGAGGTAGCTGCTCATATTTTATGGGTACATAGGGCTTTGGAAATGTGCATGAGTTTGTGAAAATGTGGTTGACAATGTATGGAAATTATTATGAGATTTGGTTGTTGAAGTGGTATTATAAAGAAATGGGATAGTAAAGCTAATAATTACATAAATTGAATGTTTTGAATGATTCCACCAAACATGTGTTTTGTATTGAGTGAGTTGATAGATAGGCTGGCTATTATTGTTTAATGTTGTGTGATAGCACATGTGAAGTGCTAAATATATTTTGAGATTGGTTTTGAAAACTCATGAGCCGCCTATCATGTTTATGCAAATTAAACCATGCTGGAGCCTAGCTCGCACTGGGTATTGATGTTCTCACATGTTTGAACACGCTAGATCTTAGCTCGCACTTTGTTTTGGAACTATGACGATGTTTTATAAACCATACTGAAGCTTTTGCTCGTACGTGGTTTTTGAGAGGATTTCTTATGCATATAATTATATTGGAGCTATGCTCTATGAGGTTTTCTTCATGTTTTATGCATAAATATCGTACTAGAGCATTGCTCGTATGAGGTGATTTATCATGATGCATGAATTCGTGCAAGAGCGTAGCTCGCGTTGGTTTTCACACTGTGGTATGTATGAGGCCGTGGTGAGGGTAATATGAATTAACTCAGGGAACCCAACAAGCCTGACAGACCTCTTGAGTGGGGTGAGGGGCTAGGACCTGACAGTAATCCATTCAGGGAACCCAACAGGCTTCACAAACCTCTTAAGTGGGGTGAGGGTGAGGGGCTAAGACCTGAATCAGGGAACCTAATAGGGGCGAGCAAGGCCATGAGGGGCTAGGACCTAGTATTAAGAGTACTCCAACGTGCACTTGAGACTAGAGGTTTCACTCGGTATGAGGTAGATAAGACCTACTACAAGTACCCCCAACCATGTTATGGGTCCGCGGAGTACGATGTACCACGTGGTTGAGTTACTGATGAGAAAAGTCTGGTGGAGAACTAACCCACCTTCGTTCTAGCATGATACCCCACACACCGAGATCCGTGTGGTCTGGGATGATATGTGACACAGTTGGCCAACATAGTCAGTTGAGATATAGTGACCTGTCTCCTTGCTTGATTTACTTACTACCACATGATTTTAATCCATAAGTGTGATTGTGATTGTCCCGGGGTAGAACCGAAGGAGGGGTCGAGCATTGAGGACTTGATTTGTGAATTGATGATGATGTTTATGATTAGAAATTGATTTCGATGGGATTTTGATACTAGAGAAAAGAGGTTGCAAATGTGATTTAAAAAGGAGATTTCTTAATGAATTGCCATTTTTATGAATTTAAATGAGATTGAGCATGAGATGAATTATACATGATGTTTTTACCATGTTTTATATGCCAATGTACATGATTTTGATACATGATATATATGTATACTCATATGGCATAGTTTTACTTCCTCATGCTCCTACCATAAACGATTTATGCATAACACTATCAGCATGTAGATAGAGTAGTTATCTACCATGCTTGCATTATTGCCTTACTGAGCGTGTGGTTGCTCATCCCTCTCTATTTTCCCCTCCTACAGAGCGTGTATAGTAGCCCAGCGAGGACTGAGGCGTTGTATTTATGGATATCCACTGCTCCCATCGCCGAAGGTATATACACAGTATTCTTTTTGTATCTAAACAATGTAATGGCACAGTAATTGTTGAGTTGTAATTATGGGGGATGTAGATGTCAATGAACATAACTTGTGTAAGTTAATGATTAACTTTCAAATGTATGGCATCGCTTTATTTAACTGAGAATGAATGAGATGTGATGTTTATTATTAACTCACAGCCCAATTGTATGTGGTGAGTTTGTTCACGACCGAGTAAGGTAACAGTAAAATGCGAAAAATTTATAGTGATTTTTGGTTAAAGGGAATGAAAATGGGTCGTGACATCACGCTTGAATCATTTTCCTTGATTCCAATAGCTTGTGATCCTATCTTGTCAACTTTGTCTTTATCTCTAGGAGCTACAATGATTCACAACTCTTATCAGTATATTCTCATATACTTCATTTTACTAGCATGATATCAAATCCATGCATTTTGGCCCTTTTCTTCTCATTGGCCTCGTTATCTAAATAATAAACTTTTCTTCCTTAAGTCCCTTTTTAATCGTTTCTTTTGTTTTCTCGAGAGTCCATTAGACTCCTCGAGTCCCTTGATTCAATATTGAACCGGCATTTAGCTTCCCATGCCATTAGTTCATCATTTCATTTCATTGAGGTATTCCATCAAACACCTCATATACTCCAATTTCAACCTTTATCCATTTCAGCTTATGCATTTCACCAAAGCATTTTACAAGCATCAATACATGCTTAATAACATCTATGCATGCTCAAATCATCCTCAAATCCATGCCTACTCAACAAATCCTCATTTTGGCACATTTAACCATTTTATAGGTCATAGAGAGTTTAGCATGTTCTAAGATGTTTCAATCATAAATCTATATACCAATCTACTCACACAAGTATATAGATTAACATATATGAGATTGGAGTATTGAAATCTTACCAATCTCACCTTTTCTCCACTTTACACAATTTGGGGGAAAACTCATTTTCTCCTTCAATGGATCAACTCAACTTCTAGCTTCAAACAATGTTGTTCTTCTCCACTCTATGAACAACTTTGATAAAATGAACGTCTTCCAAATCTCTAAGGAAAGTATTAATGGTCTAGAAAGGAAGTTAGGTAACTTGGTTTGCAAAATGGAAAGGTTTATGTTTCTCCCAAAATTTGTAGTTCAGCAGGTCCTGTTTTATTGAAAATGCTTGATGAGATCGATCTCCCTAGGTTAAGGATTGATCTTCCCCTATTTTTAGCCTTTCAGAATGCAAATTTAAGCCTATGATATCGATCTGTCGAGGCATGAGATGGATATGTTCCAAGCAGTAGCTTAAGGAGATCGATTTGCTCCAAGGGTGAGATCGGTCTCCTCCAAGTCAATAGCATTTAGAGATCGATCTGGCCCTTCAGGGGATCGATTCCTTCTACAAAGAATGCTTAGCAGATTGATCTGGCCCTATTGTAGATCGATCTGCCCTGTTCCATTGCTTAAATAAGAGTATTTTTGGCTCTTCTAGATCGATCTTTCCTTCTATGAGATCGATTTGGCATTCATATTTTGCTACAGTTTTCTGCAATAACCCACACAAACATCCTTAAATTTTACTGTCAGTCATTTTCTCATCCAACCACCTTTAAGACTTGAAAATGACATCCATTCGTACTTTATACACATTAAAACTTGTGTGCATTCATTGTTTAACCAAAGGTATGCAATACAAAACTAAATGGAAGTACAAAGATTTATACAACTCATGCAGCTTCATTCCATTTTACTACACTACTCATTTTTCATTCCACTCACATTCATCACATATAAAAGTCCATTTCTTCCTATTCATACATAATGAAACTTGTACGTACATCACAAACTCATATTACAAGTGTGTACATTGAATTTATGGACTTTACATCACTTATTCTTCACATGACATGTACATGTGTATTATTTATGAATTCATAAGGTTTACATACAAAAAAATACGGGTCTTACAATAAGTGTCACGACCCTTAACTTACAAAAAATCGTCACAATTTTTTTCGCTTTTCATGCTTTATTTATTTTTCGTCCTTACCTTACCTCGATCGTGATTAGCTACCCTCTCAACAGTTGGGCTGTGTGTCAATGTCTACCTCACCCAACCATAACAATTTCACTTGCATTAAAATTTAGAAGTAAACACTTGTATAAATAAATCAGAGTGTTGTTTACATGTGTTTACATTGCTTTACATCCCCAATAGTTACATACAAATGCTACTATGCTATAAAAAGTTTAGATACAAAATTACATCAGTGTGTATACCTTACGCGATGGGATGCAGCGGATACGAAAAGGGAAAGCCTCCAGCCGCTCTCAGTCTATACTCAAATCTCTGTAGAGAGGGGAAAATAAAGGGGGTGAGCAAACAACACGCTTAGTAAGGTAATCATGCGAACATGTAGATACTGCACTATCTATGTGATCGTGATGCCATGCTCAAAACCATACAATTTCTCACTCACATCTCAAAAGCATTAGTTCATGCTTGTGTTAATGGCATGTAAAGCAAATCATGCTATTTGTTAGTGCACAAATCAATTTCAAAGCATGACATAAATCATCATGCATATTTCATAAGTAAAGCATGGAAAACCATCATGTGTAAGTGCACTTTAAAAGCCATTATCAACTTTCTCATCTCAATAAAATCAACACTTGTCAGAACATCAGCCCCTCCCTCGGACTGTCCTGACCCACGAAACATTTTCAAACATGGATTTATTCATAAACAATAGACATGTGAGATAGGAAATATGTAGACCCAAATTTTTTGATGTAGCTTATCCCTTATGATTTCTATATGTAGAAACATTTTATTATGTTGGTTGAATCATAGGAAGAGTATTTACTACAAAGAAATTGGAAGTAAAGTGGTTAAACATACATAAGCTACATAAAGGCCGACTAAGGGCTATAAGAGCCACAAGCTAAATCGAATGGATCTAAATCACTTTGACTGAAGAGAAGAACTTATGATGTGAAAATATAGAGAGTTCATGAAGGAAAGTCAGTTTGATTTGGTCCTGAACACATAGAGGTAGAGTAAATGACAAAAAGGGGTAAACCTGACCTTTTAAGCTATTAGAGGTGTTTTAGGTATATTCACTTCCTGGAAACGGCCAAAACATAAATATGAGAGTCTGAACCATAAGTTATGACACTTTCAACATTTTGAAAAAAATTCAAACATGGTCAATGGTCAAGAAAAGTCGAAGGTAGTTAAGAAAAGTGGACTTTGACCATAGTTGACTAACCATGGTTAGAAATTAACCTAAGTATGGAGAAAAATTTGGGAAAAAAATAATTTTAGCTAGAATATAAGATATTCATCCTCTGATGTAAGGAAAATTTATTTGGATGAATTTCGGATTTAATTTAATGGTTAAAAATGCAATGGGCCAAAGTTGGAAATTTTAAAGCCCATTAAGGTATCACAAGTGTGGGCCGAATTTGGAAAGCCCAATGGGCTGAATTGTTGGGCTAATTTGTGTGCCCAATATTGAGACAATTGAAGGCCCAATTAGTAAAAAAAATTTTAGCCTAAAAGCCCATTAAGAAAGCCCAAACCAAGAAGCCCAATTAAAAAGCCCATTAGTATAAGTTTAAAACCATTAATGAAAGGTAATAAAGTCTAAAATGATAACCATTACCTAAACTTTTTGAAAGTCAATTTAGATGGATGGAAAGTAAGGCTTAATGGCTAAGTAAGTGGCTTATAAAATCAGCCACCACATTGTCTTCTTCAACATATCATTCTCGGCTAGAAGAGGAAACCATTGAAACACATTTATCCAAGCTTTCTCTCACTAGAAATCACTAGGAATTAGACATATTTGGAACTAGCAATCTTCATGAAAGTTGTTCCAAATTGAAAGGAGAGTGATATACATTGGAATTAGCTATCAAGGAGCCATAATGTGCAAACCGTGAGGCTTCAAAGTTTTAGCCAAGTGTGAACATAAATACTAGGTATAATTTCAAGCTTCCAACTTCATATATGTTAATCTATGAGTTATATGGAGTTGATTGGTATATGTTTTATGGATTGAAACACATGAAAACACCATGAACATGTGATGGTCGAAAGTTGGTATGTGAGTTTTGATGAATACCCATGTGATTTTAAGACATGTATAGACATGATTATGGCATGGTTAGTTTTAATCAACTTGTTCATATGGATAGTTGTATGATGTTGGCATATAAGGTGTTTGATAAAATGCCAACATGAACTATAGGCTAGGCTTAAGACATGCCAACCAAGTGTTTGTGGAAATGCCTAAGTGAATCGGCTAGCAAATGGCCATAAGTGGCATGATGTGGCATGACCGGTGGCATGATGGCTCTCGGCCACATGCCATGGTTGAGAAGGTCAATGGGCTAAACTAACTTGGTTTCGGCCTAATGAGGTGTTATGGGCCTTAGACAAGCTCAATAAGATTTGGTGGGCCTTACAAGCCCAATAGACCCGACAAAAAAAAGGAATAGTAAAATGGAATGGGCTTAAGGCAGTGTTATGCCCATTAAGAGTGAACGAGCCCATTAAGTGAAATAGACTGTATTAAATGTGTAATACAGTAGGAAAAGTATAATTAACCTGATGAATGGTTATTTACAGCTCCAGAGTTTACATTGAGAGCTGCTTGGACTGCGAGATCGTGCAGCACCGAGGAAGTGAGGTCACTTGACGTGATCCAAGGTAAGGGACTTTTGTAAGTAGTTAGAGATGCCTATATGTATTTTCATCTGCTTTAACATTCACTTAAAAACTATGAGGGTTAGAGAAAGAATAATAATTATTGTGACCCGATAGTGACAATTTACGATTTTACCCCTAGATAGGAAAAAAGTCAACTTTTGGGAAAAGTTGTAAAAAGCATAGAAACCACCAGTTTTGAGTGTTTTACCACTGTTTAGCAGAAGTGTAAATAGATGGGCTAATGTTTTAAGGTTGATGTGAATTAAGCACACTTTATAGTGCTGATTTTGATATTTTGAAAATCAACCCTTTTTAAAGAGCCATCTATCGAATTATGTGAGAATAAATTGTGCTAGAGCACAGCTCACACTTGATTTCATATATTTTCCACATGTATTAGTGCTGATGTATGATTCGCACTAGATTTTCATGACATGCATGATACAGTGCTGGAGTTATTACTCGTACTCAGTTTTATATGATTTATGCATGAGAGAGTGCTGAAGTTATTACTCGTACTCAAATTTTACATGAGATGCATGACAAAGTGCTAGAGTGTTTCTCGTACTCGATTCTTCATGATTTATACATGACATAGTACTTGAGCGATTGTTCGTACTTGATTTGATGAGTTTTGTGCATAGCATGGTACTGGAGTGATTGCTCGTACTTGATTTGAAACATGAACTATGCATGACCTAGTGCTGGAGGTTTACTCGCATTAGAGTTTGAGTTTGTGATGTGAAATAGTGTTTGAGTGAAGTGTTGACTGTGAGTCGCGCTCAAAGGCACGTACTGTAGTTTTATGTGATATATAAGACATGTTGAAAAACCATGCTTGATTTCCTCGTGTAGACTGAGTGTCACACTGTAGAGATGTTCGCATGTGGATTTAAAGACATGGCATTTATTTTCCATAGTATGAGGGCTAAGACTTATGGCAAGCACCCCGAGTATGATGTATTTCCATGGTGTGAGGGCTAAGAGCTATGGCAGGCACCCCGACCATGAGGAGAGGGTCCACGGTTGTACGTTGTACCGTGCTAGTGGCATGGAGTACACTATACCATATGTTGTTGTGGAGTTTATAGCTGGCAATTGTGATGGACTGACCCCCCTCTTGTTACAGCAGTGATAACCCACACACCGAGATCTGTGTTCCCTGGGATTTCACCATTATAGGATATGGCCATAGTCCAAGAGAGTATTGCATTTAGCCACTGAGTCTCGGATGATACATCACCTGTTTTTCATGATACGGTTAGACCTGAGGGATGGGTCGAAAACCGATTAATGTGTTGTGAATGATTGAAATGTCATATTTACTGTGATTTGAATATAAATGGCATGATTTATCTAAAGGCATTATGAAATTATAAAGTTGCATTGTTTTGCACGAAATGCCTATATTTTGAGAACTCAGCATGATTTTGTACATGGCATTTAAATCTGTACAATTATATATATATATTTTAAAATTCATGCTTTTGTAGTGAGTTAAGGAAATAATATTTTCAAGGTAAAGCATTATTTTCAGTAGATAGTATGGATATCTACTTGCTTGCCTGATTTCCTTACTGAGCTGTGAGCTCACCCTTTTTTCTTTTCTCCTCTCTACAGAGCCTACGTAGTAGATAGAGTATGGCTGAGGATTTGAATTCCTTGTGTTCACTGCACTCCCATCGAGCGAAAGGTATACATACACACGTACAATTTCGGATCTGAACATATAAACAGTACAATGAAGTAAACGTATGTAATATGAGGGATGTATTTGTATTTATTATATATGAGCTCACTATGAGACTAAAGTAGTTACAATCAATAGATAGTTATATTGACATGTATGAATGATAAGATAATGTGGAAGAAGTGTCTAATGCCAAATCACAACCCAAACGTTGGTGAAGAGAAAGGTAAGTTAAAATGTGAAAAATTTGTAGTGGTTTTAGTTAAGTCATGGATGGAGGTCATGACACAATATAATAAGGGAAATCTCTTTTAGGACTATTGCCATATCCTGTGATCCCAGGTTACACTGATCAGGTGTGCGGGGTTTCAGCACTATCTGTTTCCACATGGGAGGTAGGTCATGTCCAGCCCGTCGGTCCATAACATATCTAATCATCGTCCGAAGACGGCATATCACAATCTCAACATGGTATAACGTGCTCCATGCTACTTGCACGGCACAGCATACTCTGGGACCCATGTCAACACATCATATCACGCCACATCTCAAAATGCACTTGTGAGCCTATTTAATCGGTACAACACCCAGTCTACCCACAACATCATCAAAATCCATGTGAAAACTAGTGTGACCTACGCTCTAGCACTCATGCGTATGAAAACACATCAAATCTCGTGCGAGTCATACTCTAGCACACTTTCATTCTCACGAAATTCATGTAGGTGGCTCAATTCTTTGCAAATCATGGTTATCAACCAAATCAAGTTATTTATTTTGCAAATCAGTTCAAATGTTAGCTAACCCACCAATCACTTGCTAAAAAGTAACAAAACAAGGTTTTCAAAAGCATCATACTTTTGTTTTCATGCACATTTCCCAAAAACCCAACTCTTTGCCCTTCAATCACCCAATTTCATTTCTTAGTACCACATGCACTCTAGCAAAACATTTAAGCACCCAAATTGTGTACAGATATCTTTAAGAGTCCACACATTCCCTTTCCTCGATTTACTAGGGGTGCGACTCTCTTGCCCTTAGCTTCTCACTCTTTTGGCTCAACTTACTCCGGTGTATCCTCGGGAGCTGTAATTCATTCATCAAATGCTCAAGTTAGTGTTGCTAACTCTCATTCAACTATGCATTTTACTTAATGCCTTAAATACACATTTTTACCCATTTTGGGTAAGCCTCATAATTCATTCCATAATGCCATCTTAGAATCATACCTACAACACTATTATCACCTTACAATATCTCATTCACCAATAATACCTCTACCTTTCACTTTCTCACACTAATCCCTTTTCTAGGTTATAATTGTTCCATTGTATTCTAGATAGTTCCTACTATTAATATACATACCTAACAACTCCAAAGTCAATAAACAGACAATGTACTTGGATCGGTGCATTAGAAACTCACCTAGATTGATTTCCCCCTTGCTCCAAATGGAAATGCACCTTTGCTCCTTCAATCTCACAAATGGGGTAATGCCTCCAAGCTATGTTGTTCTTCTCCTTGTTGTGAACAACTTTGTGTCTAATAGCATTCCCTCAAATCTTCTTGAAAATGGGTAGATTTAGGGAGAGAAAACTAGGTTTTGGGTTGAAAATAGTAAGGTGAGAGTGTTTTCCCGAAATCTGCAGATCCAACTGCTCCTATTTATAGATTTAGCTTGATAAGATCAATCTGTCTTGGGTAGAGATCGATCTGGTCCTCTTAAAATCCCTCTTTTTCATGACATTTGAAGGCAGGAGATCGATCTGTTGAAACCTTAAGATCGATCTGTCTTAAGCAGAAAGTTGAGGAGATCGATCTGGCTAGGGAGGAGATCAATTTGCTTTAACCCGAGAGCTAAGGAAATCAATTTGCTTGCCTCAAAAATCGATCCTCTCATTACAGAATGTTTAGCAGATCGATCTGGCTTTATTGGAGATCGATCTGCACTGTTTCTGTTGCTCGAATAAGAGCATTTTGGCTCTTCTAGATCGATCTCTCATCCTATGAGATCGATCTGGCCTTCATATTTCCAGATTTTACTGTAGGTTTCTGCAGAAACTTACACCAAAACATCCTTAATTTGTGGTTATAGTCATTTTCTCATCCAACCACCTTTAAGACTTGAAAATGACATCCATTCATACTTCATACACATTAAAACTTATGTGCATTCCTTGTATAACCAAATGTATACGATATAAACTAAATGAAAGTGTACAACTCATGTAAATCTTCATTCCATTTTACCACACCACTCAAAATTCAATATATTTACATTCTACTCACGAAAATATCCTTCTTACACTTACTATACACTTTAAAACTTGCGTGTATTCATTTCACAATCCAATATACACATATACAAGGTTAAACATATATGGGGTCTCACATTCTCCCTCAGGTAGAAAATTTGATCCTCCAAATTGGAACCAATCATTCCGTGAACAACTCGAGATACCTCTCTCGCATCAAACTCTCTAATTCCCATGTGGCCTCTTTCACTGTGTGATGTTGCCAAAGAACCTTCACCAAGGGAATTGTCTTTGCCCTCAACACCTTTTCCTTTTTATCCAATATTCACACCGGCTCCTCAACGTACGTCATGCTTTCATTGAGCGCAAAGGCTCATATCTTATCACATGCATCGGGTCCGGATGATACTTCTGTAACAAGGATATGTGGAAGACGTTATGTACATTCGCTAGCTCCAGTGGTAATGCTAGCCTGTATGCCTTATCTCTCACTCTATCAAGTATCTCAAATGGCCCTATATATCGAGGGCTCAACTTCCCTTTCTTCCCGAATCTCATAATCCCCTTCAAGGGAGAAACCTTCAAAAACACTAACTCACCCACCATAAACTCTAGTGGTCTTCGTCTCCTGTCAATGTAACTCTTTTGTCAGCTCTGAGTTGTCCGTAACTTCTCACAAATCAACTGGACATCCTCAGAGGCTTATCTAACTAAGTCTAGAGCAAAGATTTGTCTATCACCAACCTCTTCCTATCCAATAAGGGAATGACATCTACACCCATACAATGCCTCATATAGTGCCATCTCGATACTCGCATGAAAACTATTATTATAGGTGAACTCTATGAGTCAAAAATGGTCATCCCAAGAGCCTCCAAAATCCAATTCACATGCTCTCAACATATCCTCCAAGGTCTATATAGTCCTCTCTGATTGACCATCTGTTCGAGGATCAAACGCGGTGCTAAAACTCAACTGGGTCCCCATCGCTTCCTAAAAGTGTTCCCAGAAATGGGAAGTGAAGCGGGCATCCCTATCAGAAACAACGCTCACTAAAATTCCATGTAGCCTCACTATCTTATGCACATACAAGTTCGCTAACTGGCTCAAAGTATCGGTAGCTCTCACAGCTAGAAAATGGGCTGACTTCGTCAATCGATCCACAATCACCCATATGGCATCAGAACCTCTGCGGGTCCTCGGTAATCCCATCACAAAATCCATGGTGACGTGCTCCCACTTCCAAGTCGGTATCGGTAGAGGCTGTAAAAACCCTCCAAGCTTCTGTGCTCTACCTTCACTTGCTGACAAACGAGAGACTTAGTGACATATTTAACAATGTCTTTCTTCATCCCAGACCACCAATAAACTTTTCGAAGATTTTGATACATCTTAGTACTCCCTGGATGTATCATATACCTCGATGAGTGAGCCTCTGTCAAGATTAACTTCCTGATCTCTAGATCATCGGGAACACATATCCTGCCTCTGAACCTCAATAACCCATCTGGACTCAATTCAAAATTCGTCTTTATACCCCTCTGTATCTGCCTGACAATATCACTGCACTGCTGGTCCATTCGTTGAGCCTGCTAGATTCGATCTACCAGATCCGGTTCCAACTACAGGCTAGCCATCATAAAAGCATAATCAGCGTCAAGTAGGGTCATACCTAAACTGAGGCTCGTGAATTATTCCAACAGCTCGTGTTCCATGATCATCATAAATGACACCAACCCAAGATCCTTCCTACTCAGTGCATCAACAACTACATTCGCTTTACCCGAGTGGTACAGGATCTCACAATCATAATCCTTTAAAAGCTCGAGCCATCTCCTCTATCTCATATTTAGCTCTTTTTGTGAGAACATGTATTTAAGGCTCTAATGATCAGTGTAAACCTGAAATCTCTCATCATAGAGATAGTGGAGCCATATTTTCAATGCAAACACTATGGTCGCCAACTCTAGATCGTGGGTCTGGTAGTTCCTCTCATGATCCTTCAACTGTCTTGATCCATAGGCTACTACCTTCCTATCCTGCATCAATACGCAGCCCAATCTTTGGTGTGAAGCATCCGTATACACCGAGAAACCTCCAGAGCTGGTAGGAATGGTGAGAATCGAAGCTGTGGTTAATCTCTTTTTCAACTCCTGAGAGCTTTCCTCACACTTATCGTCCCACACGAATTCAACATTCTTCCTCGTGAGACGTCTCAAAGGAGCAGCTAATCTCAAGAATCCCTCTACAAACCTTCGATAATATCTAGCTAAACCCAAGAAACTTCTAATCTCTGTCACTGTTTGGGGTCTCTACCACTGTATCATTGCCTCAATCTTTGATGGATCCATTGACACACCATCCTTCGTACTATATGACCCAAAAAAGAGATCTGTTCCACCCAAAAGTTGCACTTACTGAGTTTAGCGTATAACCTTTTCTCTCGGAGGGTCTGTAGCACTATCCTTAGATGTTGTTCATGCTCCTCTATAGATCTTGAGTACACTAATATATCATAAATAAACACAATAACAAATCGATCCAAATACTGGTGACATACCTCATTCATCAATCACATAAAAGCTGCGAGAGCATTTGTCAACCCGAATAGCATAACCATAAACTCATAATGTCCATATCGGGTGCGAAAAGCGGTCTTGGGTATGTCTCCACTCCGTATCTTCAACTGATGATACCCAGATCTCAAGTCTATCTTGGAGAAGACCTGCGCTCCTTTAAGCTGATCCAATAAGTCATCGATGCGTTGAAGGCAGTACTTATTCTTGATGGTGGCCTTGTTTAACAACCGGTAATCTATACACAGTCGGAGGCTTCCATCCTTCTTCCTTACAAACAGAATCGGTGCTCCCCACGGTGATACACTCGGCCTGAAGAACCCTTTCTCTAGCAACTCTATCAACTGTTTCCTTAATTCTTCCAACTCCACTTGAGCCATTCTGTACGGTGGCTTAGATATCGGCTCTGTACCAGGTGCCAAGTCTATACCAAATTTCATCTCCCTATCTGGAGGTAACCCTGGTAATTCATCCAGGAAGACATCTGGAAATTCCCTGACCACTGAGATGTCTATCAACTCTAGACGTGCCTTATCCGTCTCAATCACATAAGTAATGAACTCTTCACACTATCCTTTCCACTGTTAGTAACACAATTATCACATTAATATATATAGTTGCTAACAAATTCGTCTCTCAAGTATTATGAATTTAAATCATACTTTTCTCATTTATAAAGATCATGTCATTTTATTTCTTTTCATCAAAATTTACAATACGATTGTTGTCACGACCCTCAACTTACCAAATTCAGCTCAAATTTTTTGCATTTTCATGTATTATTCATTACGTGTTCTTACCTTACCTCGATCGTGATCAGCTACACACTCAATGGTTGGGCTGTGTGTTAATGTCTACCTCATCCATCCATAACAATTCAATTTGCAATAAAATTTTAGAAGTAGACACTTTTATAGATACATCAGAGTTACTGTTTGCAAGTGTTTACATTGTTTTACATCCCCAATGTTTACATACAAAATGAAACTGTGCTATGTCTAGTTTAGATACAAAATTATTCAAGTGTGTATAACTCACGCGATGGGATACAGTAGATATCCAAAAGGGAAAACCTCCGGTCGCTCTCAATCTATACTCAAGTCTCTATAGAGAGGATAAAATAAGGGGGTGAGCAAACCACACGCGAACAGGTAGATATTGCACTATCTACATGAACGTGATGCCAGCTCAAAACATACATTTCATCATTTCTCAAAATACGAGTTCATGCTTGTGTTAATGGTATGTAAAGCATTCATGCTATTAAAATCCAGTGCACAATTCAATTCAAAACATGGCATAAACCATCATGCATATTTCACAATAAAGCATGACATTAATCATCATGCATTTTTCACAATAAAGCATGGCATTATTCATCATGCATTTTTCACAATAAAGCATAGAATTAATTATCATGCATCAGTGCACTTTAAAAACCATTAACATGTTTTCTCATCTCATAAAATCATCACTGGTCAAGATTTATCCCATTCCTCTCAGACTAGCTTGACCCACAAAGCATTTCAAAAACATGGATTTATTCATAAAATAAGACATGTGAGATAGGCAATTCAATAAGGGAAATAACCTCTAGGATTATGGCCATATCCTATGATACTGGCTACACGGATCAAGTGTGCAGGGTATCTCACTATTTGCTTCCATAGGGGAGGTGGGTCAAATCCAACCCGTCGGTCCATAGCAAATCTCGTTCGAAGATGGCATATCACAATCACAACACGGTACAACATATTCCATGCTATGTGCACGGTACAACGTACTCCATGGACCCACATCAACACATCATACCATGCCACCTCTCATAACGCACGTGTGAGCCTATTTAATCTGTATGACCTCTTGTCTACCCGAAGCTCCTAACACGGCTATCAACATGTCACAATCTCAAAAATGCACGTGCGAGCCTATTTAATCAGAGTGACACCTAGTCTACCCGAAGCTTCTAGCACGGCATCAAGTATGATGGGCATCTAAAGTGAGCCATGCTCTACACCATGCCAAAATCAGTTAAAGGCTGTGTAAGCTCCACTCAAGCACAACATCATAGAAATCCATGTAAATCTAGTGCGAGCTAAGCTCCAGCACTCATGCGTATAAAGCACATCAAATTTCATGTGAGTCATACTCTAGCACGCTTTCATTCTCACGAAAACCATGTAAGTGGCTCAATTCTTTGCAAAGCATGGTTAACAAACCAAAACAACTCATTTCTTTTGTAAATCATTTCAAATATCAGCCAACCTACTAAATCATTTGCTAAAAAGTAATAAAACATGATTTTCAAAGCATTATGCTTTTGTTTTCGTGCACATTTCTCAAAACACCCAACTTTTGCCCTTCAATCACCTAATTTCATTTTCTAATATCTCATGCATTCTAGCAAAGCATTTAAGCACCCAAATTGTGCACAGATATCTCTAAGAGTCCACACAATTCCCTTACCTCAATTTACTTGAGTGTGACTCTCTTCTTCTTAGTTTCTTACGCTCTTGGTTTGCCTTGCTCCGGTGTATCCTCCGGAGCTGCGATTCATTCATCCAAGTCACTTGAGTTAATATTGTTAACTTACGTTTTGACCTCACTAGTCAATGTAACTCATTCATGCATTTTAAAATGCCTTAATCCACATTTTATCCCTTTTTGGTAAACCTCACAATTTATTCACTAACAACATGTTAAAATCATACTCATAACACTATTATCACTTCAAGATACCCCATTCATCATTAATCTTAATACATTTCACATTCTCACACTAGACCATTTCTAGGTCATAGTGGATTCATTCTACTCTAGGTAGTTTCTACCATTTCTATGCATATCAAATCATTCCACACATCAATATCCAAACAATGTACTTGAGTATTTGCATTAGAAACTCACCTAGCTTGTTTTCTTATTTGCTCCAAATGAAAATGCACCTTGACCCTTCAATCCAACAAGTGGGGAAATGCCTCCAAACTATGTTGTTCTTCTCTTTGATGTGAACAACTTTTCCTCTAATAGCTTGCCCTTAAATCTTACTGAAAATGTGTGGATTTAGGAGTGAAAAGCTAGGTTTTAGGTTGGAAATGGAAAAGATTGGTTTTGTCTCAGAAAATTACAGATCCAACTGCTCCATATTTATAGAATTGCTTGATGAGATCGATTTGTATTGGGTAGAGATTGATTTGGTCCTCTTAAAATCCCTTTTTTCTCGACATTTTTAAGCATAAGATCAATCTGTCGAAGCTTGAGATCGATCTGCTCAAAATAGAGAGCTAAGGAGATCGATCTGTTCCATTAAAGATTGATTTGCATTTTACAGAATGTTTAAGAGATCGATCTGGCCCCATTGGAGATCGATCTATCCTGTTCCATAGCTTAAATAAGACCATTCTAGCTCTTCTAGATCGATCTCTCATCCTAATGAGATCGATCTGTCATTCATATTTCTAGATTTTCTGTAGTTTTTTTGCAGCAACACATACCAAACTTCATACATTTTGTTGCCATGGTCATTTTCTCATCCGATTACCTTTGAGGCTTGAAAATGGCATCCATTAATACTTCATACAATTTAAAATTTGTGTAGAATCTTTGTATAACCAAAGGTATATAATATAAACTAAATGGAAGTGCATACTCATGCAAATCTTTATTCCATTTACCACACTACTCATATTCCATTCCACTCACATTCTTCACATGTTTAAGTCTATTTCTTCACATTCATACATAATGCAACTTGAACGTACAATCACAACTCTTATTACAAGTGTGTGCATTAACTTATGGACTTACATCACATATACTTCACTTATGAATTCATAGTATAACTCCATTTACATTTATATGTACATATATAAAATTATACATATACGAGGTCTCACAATTGTCTAATCTTAAAAACATCAATGTTTTAGCACGACAATCCATAACAACATGGTGTGCAGCCAACTAATCCATACCGAGGATTACATCCAAATCACTCATATTTAATAAAATTAAATCGGCTGCCATTTCTTTACCTCTTATTCCCATCTTACAATTCCTATATACATGCTCAGTCAATTGACTATCATTTATAGGGGTAGATATCATCAACATGATATCTAGTAGTGTGGGTTTTACATGCTTCAACAATTTACATGTAAAGGATGAAGATAGAAAGGAATGTGTGGCACAGGGATCAGACAATACATATGCTTCTAAATCAAAGATTTAGAAGCTACCATTAACCACATCCGAAGACTGATCCATAGTATCCTGGTCCAGTGCGTACACTCGTCCTCTGCTCACACCCACTGCTTGCTTCCCATTTTCCTCAGCTGTAGCCCTCCTTTTCGGAGCAGCTGTACTAACTGAAGCTCTCTCTGGCTCCCTGCCCTTGAGTGGAACTCTCTCTATCATCTCTGGGCAATCCCTGATTATGTGCCCTGGTTTTCCATATCTAAAGCATATTGCAGGTGGTTCATAGCATGGTCGAGTACCATGGTACCTTCCACACTTACTGCACTGCTTTGTTGTTGGACGTGGCTCTCCAATCATAATTCCCTTAGCTGGAGCTATGGTCGAATACATAGGAGGATTAATTGTCCTCTCCCAGATCTCCTCGATCCTCGACCTCTTTCTAAAAAATCTCTTACTTCCCTTATAACTAAAGTCTCTATCCAACACTGATCTCTTCTTATCTTTGTCCCTCACTTCACCGACTTTCCTAAATTCTGAGGTGATTCAACCAATGTCTTGCTCACATAATTACGTTCTGCGCACTGCCTCCTTATAGGTCGGTATATCCAAGGGAACCAATCTGGACTTGATGTTTGGTCTCAATCCATGGGAACCCAGTTAAGTTTGAGCACCACTTATCATCCTCAGACAGATGGGCAGTCAAAGAGGATTATATAGACCCTGGAAGATATGTTGAGAGCGTATGTGCTGGATTTTAGACGCTCCTGGGATGATCATTTACCACTAGCCAAATTTACCTACAACAACAGTTATCATGCGAGTATCGGGATGGCACCGTGTGAGGCTATATATGGCTGTAGATGTCATTCCCCTATCGGATGGGAAGAACTGGGTCACAGAAAAATTTTTGCTCCTGATTTGGTTACACAGGCCTCAGAGAATGTCCAATTGATTGTTGAGAGATTGAGGGCAGCTCAGAGTAGACAAAAGAGTTATGCTGATAGGAGACGAAGACCACTCAAATTTGAAGTTGGTGATTTAGTATTTCTAAAGGTTTCTCCATCCAAGGTTATAGAGAGATTTAGGAAGAGAGGTAAGTTGAGTCCTCGCTACATTGGACCCTTCTAGATACTGGACAAAGTGAGAGATATGGCATATAGATTGGCTTTACCACTGGATTTATCAGAAGTGCATAATGTCTTCCACATTTTGATGTTAAGGAAGTATCATCTAGATCCAAATCATGTGAGTCGGTATGAGCCATTGGAGCTCAAAGATGATCTAACTTATGTAGAGGAACCGATTCGGATATTGGATAGAAAGGAGAAAGTCTTGAGAAATAAGACTATCGGGTTAGTGAAGAATCTTTGGCAACACCACACTTTAGAGGAAGCTACTTGGGAGCTAGAGAATCTAATGAGAGGGAGATATCGCTAATTGTTTAGAGACTAACTTGGTTCTAATTTGGAGGACCAAATTTTTTTAAGGAGGGGAGGATTATAAGATCCGTATTTTTGTAATATGTAACCTTTATGAGATTGTGATATATGAGCAGGTCACAAATTATATAAATTATGAGGAATGGATGTTTTAAAGTGGTAAATGTGGATGGAATGAAAAATGGATGGTTAAGTACATTGAAAACCAATGTAACAGTAAAATGGAATGAGTTGCATGAGTTTTATACTTCCATTTGGGTTAATATTGTATACCTATGGCTATACAATGAAGGAACACAAGTTTCAATGTGTATAAAGTATGAATGGATGTCATTTTCAAGCCTTATAGGTGGTTGGATGAGAAAATGACCATGGTAGCAAAATGTATGAAGTTTGGTGTATGTTACTGCAGAAAACTACTGTAAACTCTAGAAAAATATGAATGAGAGATCGATCTCATGAGATGAGAGACCGATCTGGGAGAGCAAAAAATGCTCTTATCTGAGCAATGGAACAGGACAGATCGATCTCCAATGGAGTTAGATCGATCTGCTAAGCATTTGGTGAAGAAGGAATCGATCCTTAGAGAGCCAGATTGATTTCCTTAAGCTACTGACTTGCAACAGGTCGGTCTCATGCAAGAGCCAGATCGATTTCCTTAAGCTACTGACTTACAACAGATCGATCTCATGCTAGGAGCAGATCGATCTAATGTGGATTGGAAGGTCGATTTTGAGAGGAAAAAGTACAGGGCAGATCGATCTCATTGGAGAGCAGATCAATCTCCTAGAAATAATTATATAAATACTGGACTTCTGCACTTCAGTTTGCACGAGAGAAACTATTCCATTCAAGAAACAAAATGTAACCTAATTTTTCTACCTTAGAAAACTTCAGTTTGTGATCAGTTTTGAGTAAGATATAGTTGAGTAAAGTTGTTCTTGGCAAAGAGGAGAACAACATACTTGAAAACAAGAGATTGAGATTAAAGGTTTCAAGAAGCAATGAGGATTTTACCATTTTGGTGAAAAAAGAAGGAAATCTCTACTAGGTAAGATTTAATGCACCAAGTTAATATATGTTAAACTAGGTGTATTGATGAGTTGATTGGTATATATATGAAATGTTTGAAAGGAAAAGAGCATGAAAAATCACCATGACCTACTATTGGTGAGAATTTGAGAAAATGATGAGGAAATGGTGTTAACATGAGTTTGATGATGAAATATGCATGTATGGAAGATTATAAGTTAATGTTATGAAATGCATAAATTAGAAATAAGGAGAAATAAAGATAGTTATGTGAAAATGGGATTTTATACCATATAGGGAGAAAATAGTGAGATGATGTGTTTAATTGAGATTTGGCAATTTAAATGAGTATATAGAGAGATACTAACGCCAATAATTATAACAGTTTCAGAAATCATCGTGGAAGCTGGTCGGACTGCGAAAGTGAGTCGCACTGAGAAAGAGAGGTCACTTGACGTGATCCGAGATAAAGAAATTTTGTGAGTAGCTAGTGATGGCTACACGTATATTTGAAGTAGAGTTTTGATATTATACTCTATATGAATGCCCATGAATAGGCCAAATATGTGTGATAGAGATTAATGAGATAAAGTATGATTTTATCCAAAAATAGGATAAAAAGCCTTAGAAGCATGTTGTGACCCAAAAAATTCATGAGTTGCATGGTAGAATGGCTAATGTTTTCATGTATACGCAAAAACAGCACATTTAAGTGCTACTTTGACTTGATTTGAGTGAGTTGTGATTTAAATAAGCCATCTATCTGGTTTTGTGTGAAAACCATAAGTGCTAGAGACTACTCGCACTATATTTTGAGATATGCATCATAAAGTACTTGAGTATATACTTGAACTTGATTTTAAATGCGATTTATTCATGTGAGGGTACTGGAAGCATAGCTCATACTCAGTTTGTGATTGATGCATATCGAGTATTGGAAGCTTTGCTTATACTCAGTTTTACATGATAGAGTACTGAAAGCATTGCTTGTACTCGACTTTTCATGATTTATACATGATATAGTACTGGAGCGATAGCTTGTACTTGATTTGAAAAGAGAATTATGCATTAACCTAGTGCTAGAGGTTACTTGCACTAGTGTTTGATATTTTAAGATGCATACACAATGTTTAAGAGTCGGAGTGTTGATTGTGAGTCACACTCGAGACGCGCACTGTAGTTTTTACGTGATATATAAGACATGTTAGCAAAACCGTGACGATTTCCTCTGTGTAGACTGAGTGTCACACTATTGAGAGGTTCGCACATGGATTTAGATACGTGGTATTTATACCATAGTATGAGGGCTAAGACTTATGGCAAGACCCCAACTATGATGTATTTCCATGGTGTGAGGACTAAGACCTATGGCAGGCATCTCGACCATGAGGAGAAGTCCACGAGTGTACGTTGTACTGTGCGAGTGGCATGGAGTACACTGTACCGTGTGGTGAAATTGTGGAGTTGAGGAGTTTATAGTTGTCGGTTGTGATGGACTGACCCTCCTCCCGTTACAATAGTGATATCCCACACACCGAGATCTGTATTGCCTAGGATTTCACCATTATAGGATATGGCCATAGTCCAAGAGAGTATTGCATTTAGCCACTGAGTCTCGCATGATATATCACTTGTTTTCATGATACGGTTAGACCTGAGGGATAGGTCAGAAACCGATTTTTATATTGTGTTGTGAACTGCCATACTTACTGTGATTTATACGTAAATGGCATGATTTATATAAAGGCATTCATAAATTATAAAGATGCACTGTTTTGCATGAATGCCCACATTTGATAACTCAACATGAATTTAGGTACATGGAAATCATTCTATACTACTATTATATCAGTTTTGATACATGCTTTTGAGATGAGAGAAGGAAAGGCTAAGCATTATTTTCAGTTAATAGTGTGGACGTCTACTTGCTTACGTGATTTCTTTACTGAGCGCGTTGTTTGCTCACCCCCTTTAATTTCCCTCTCTACAGATCATACACAGTAGAGTGAGCCCGACAGAGGTATAGCATTCCTTGTGTCTGCTGCTATTTCCCATAGATCTAAAGGTATACACATCGCGTACTATTTTGTATCTGAACAATGTATAAGCACAGTGATGTACACGTTTGTAATATTTGAGGATGTAATTATGTTAAAGTAAATTAATCTACTTGTGAGGAATATGTATGTATAGTCAATAAATAATGATGATGGCGTATATGTATGATGTGAGTGTGAATGAGACAACTAATGATGAATCACTGCCCAACTGTTGGTGAAGAGAAAGGTAAGTAAAAAGTGAAAAATTTGTAGTGGTTTTTGGTAAGTCATGAAATGAGGTCGTGACAGAATGGTATCAGAGCGCAGTTGGTCTGATGTGATGTCGGTATTAGTTTAGGAAAGTGTACATCCCCATACTACTATGCTTGTTCAGTTACAATTGTGTATACAAGATGGGAATCAGACTAATTTACGATTGTGAATGTAGGAATTCAGTCTATATGGCTAATACCAGCCGAGGTAGAGGGGCGAGAGGTTGGGCTAGAGGCTGTAGAGGTAGGTCGGAGACCTAAAATGAGACTACAGGTACTATTGAGGTATCACAGACTGCTGAGGTACGCTTCACGAGGATTGAGAGTAGCCTAGAGATGATAGTGGAGTTGCTAGCACAGACTAGGCCAGGTAGATAGGGATAGGATGCAGAGACTACGACAGGAGAGGCAGTTGCACCTGACACACCTGTACGACTTGCACCTGAGATGCCATAGGCTGCAGATACTCCTACACCCCCACAAGTTCTGGAGAGTAGTGGATTAGGATATGGGTGTGATTTAGACAGATTGCGACAATTCTAGAAGCTTGGACCTCTATCTTTTTGTAGAGTCAAGGACCCAGTTTTGCTAAGGAGTGGATTGGAGAGATGGAGAAGTTGTACGGATTCTTTGAATGTACGACTTCAGAGATAGTCGCATTTGCTGCTTTTTTACTGAAGGGAAGGCAGAGCATTGGTGGAAGTCCACCAGGCCCATATTGAGAGCCCAACATGTTGAGATTAGCTGGGAGATATTTTTGGATGCCTTTAGGAGGCAGTTTGTTCTAGATACAGCACAGCGGAGGCTGCAGGTTGAATTCTTGGGGTTGAGTCAGGGAAGTCTTTCAGTGGATGAGTACGAGACTAGATTTTTAGCCTTGAGAAGGTATGACCCCGATACCATATACAACGAGACTGAAAGGTCCGCAGATTCATAGATGGACTGAGATCGGTGTTACGGTATAGATTGGTACTGTTGGATACTGGTACATATGATGAGGCAGTGCGCAGGGCGTAACTATGTGAGCAGGATTATGAGAGGAATGCCTCTGAGTTTGAGAAGATCAGTCGGAGTTGAGAGAAGGATAGGAAGTGGCCGGTTAGAGATAGAGGTTTCAATTATCAAGGAGGGAGGATACTCTTCGATAAGAGACCACAGATAGAGGAGGTGCGAGATAGACCAGTTAGACCTCCTACATACTCGGCTATAGCTTCGACGAGGGGCATTATGATTGGAGGATCGAGATCTACTACTGATCAGTGCAGTAGATGTGGTAGATACCATGGTGGTAGACCTTGTCCGATGAGTCCTGTTATGTGCTTCCGATGTGGGAAACCAGGGCATATTACTAGAGTTTGCCCAGAGATGGTTAAGACTGCTCCACAAAAGGGTAGGGATCCAGAGAGAGCTCCAGGTGATACGTCTGCTAAGAGGAGGATAACGACAACAGAGGAGAAGGGGAAGCAAATTATGGGATGAGGGCGAGTACATGCCTTGGACTAGGGGACAACTGGTGCTTCATCGGATGTGATTAGAGGTAACTTCCTGATTTATGATTTAGAAGCACATGTAATGATTGATCCTGGTGCCACGCATTCATTTGTATCACCTTCATTTGCATGTAAGTTAGCAAAGCATGTAGAGCATACTCCTTTAAGTAGGATGATGTTGATTTGTACGCCTATGGATAATAGTCAGCTAGTGGAGTATCTGTTGAATGATTGTAAGCTGAAAGTAGGGGGAAAAGGACATGACAGCCAATCTAGTATTGTTAAGTATTAGTGATTTTGATGTAATCTTAGGAATGGATTGGTTATCATCAAACCGCTGTTTTAGATTATTACGCTAAGACAGTTATGTTTCCTAACCCTGAAAAATATGTTGTAAAGTTTGATGAAAAGAAATGAAAATAGTAGTTATGATTGTAATTGATAATGTACTATGCTGACTGAGAGATGAATATGTTGAAGGTTTTATTACGTACGTGGTTGATACGGATAAGGTACATCCGAAGTTGGCAGATATTCTCGTAGTTAGTGAGTTCCCAGATGTCTTTTTGAATGAGTTGTCAGGGTTACCACCAGACAGAGAGATGAAGTTCTGTATAGATTTGGTGCCTGGTACTAAACCTATATTGAAACCACCGTATCGTCGAGCTGGAGAAGCTAAAGAGACAGTTATAGAAGCTATTGGATAGGGGATTCATTAGACCGAGTGTTTCACCTTGAGAAGCACAGTTTTATTCGTAAGGAAGAAGGATGGAAGCCTCCAATTATGTATTGATTACAGATTGTTGAATAAGGTAACCATCAAGAATAAGTATCCTCTTCCACAAATTGATGATTTATTGGATCAGCTCCGGGGAGCGCAGGTCTTTTCTAAGATTCATCTGAGGTCTGGGTATCATCAGTTGAGAGTTCAGAGTGGAAATGTGCCCAAGATAGCATTTAGGACTCGATATGGCCATTATGAGTTCTTGGTTATGTCATTCGGATTGATAAATGCTCTCGCAGCTTTTATGGCTTTGATGAACGATGTGTTCAAGCCATACTTGGATCAGTTTGTTGTCGTCTTCATTGATGACAAATTAGTATATTCGAGATCCGAGGAGGAGCATGAGAAACACCTTAAGATTGTATTGCAGACTTTACAAGAGCAAAAGCTATATGCTAAACTCAACAAGTGTGAATTTTGGTTGTCACAAATCTCGTTTTTAGGACATGTTGTATCGAGGGATGGTGTATCAGTAGATCTATCCAAGATTGAGGCTGTAGTTTAGTGGGAACAGCTGAGGACAGTTACCGAGATCAGGAGTTTATTGGGTTTAGTAGGATATTATCAGAGATTCGTAGAAGGATTTTCGATGTTAGCTGCTCCATTGACATGCCTCACTCAGAAGAGTGTAGCATTTGTATGGAAAGAGGATTGTGAGAAGAGTTTTCAGGAGTTGAAGATTCGATTGATCACCGCTCTAATTCTAACTACCCCTACCAGCTCAGGAGGATTTTCAGTGTATATCGATGCATCGTATCAGGGACTGGGCTGTGTATTGATGCATGATGGGAGGGTAGTTGCTTATGGGTCCAGATAGCTGAAGGATCATGAGAAGAATTATTCGACCCACAATTTGGAGTTAGCAGCAGTAGTGTTTTCGTTGAAGGTATGGTGCCACTACTTGTATGGAGAGAAATTTCATATTTTCACCGACCACAAAAGCCTCAAGTATTTGTTCTCACAGAAAGAGCTGAACATGAGGCAGAGAAGATGACTAGAGCTTCTGAAGGATTACGATTGTGAGATACTTTATCATCTGGGTAAGGCTAAAGTTGTAGTTGATGCTTTGAGCAGAAAGAGCCTTGGGATGGCATCGTACATGATGGTTAGGGAACATGAGTTGCTAGAGCAGTTTGTTAGCCTCAGTTTGGCAGTCGTGCCTTCTGACATGGATACAGACTGTGTGATTGCTAGTCTATGCTTGGAGCCAGATCCGTTGTAGATGATCAGATAAGCTCAGCAGACTGATTCGTATTGCATTGATATGGGTAGTCAGATATAGAAGGGCACAGTGATTGATTTTGAGATAAGTTTAGATAGACTTCTGAGGTTTAGAAGCAGATTATGTGTTCCCGAGGACCCAGAACTCATGAGAGTGATATTAACGAAAACTCATTCGTCGAGGTACACGTTACATCCGGGGAGTAATAAGATGTACCAAAATCTCCGAAAGGTGTATTGGTGGTCAGGTCTGAAAAAGGATGTTGCAGATTTTATGGCTAAATGTCTTGTATGTCAGCAAGTGAAGGTAGAGCATCAGAAACCTACATGATTATTGCAGCCTCTACCTATACCAACATGGAAATGAGAGCATATCACCATGGATTTCATGATGGGTTTACCGAGGACCCAAAGGAATCACGATGCTATATGGGTGATAGTTGATAGATTGACGAAGTCAGCCCACTTTTTAGCTATGAGAGCTATCGATACTCTGAGTTCATTGGCAGAGTTGTATGTACGCGAGGTAGTGAGGTTACATGGTATTCCAATAAGCATTGTTCCAGATAGGGATTCTCGCTTCATGTCCCACTTTTGGGAAAATTTTCATGAAGCCATAGGAACCCAGTTGAGTTTAAGCACCGCTTATCATCCTCTGACAGATGGGCAGTTATAGAGGACTATACAGACCTTGGAGGATATGTTAAGAGCGTGTGTGCTAGATTTTAGAGGTTCTTGGGATGATCATTTACTACTAGCCAAATTCACCTACAACAACAGTTATCATGCGAGTATCGGGATGGCACCGTATGAGGCTTTATATGGTCGTAGATGTCGTTCCCCTATCGAATGAGAAGAAGTGGGTGATAGAAAGATTTTTGCTCCTGATTTGGTTACACAGGCCTCAGAGAATGTCCAGTTGATTGTTGAGAGATTGAGGACAGCTCAGAGTAGACAAAAGAGTTATGTTGATATGAGACGAAAACCATTTGAATTCGAAGTTGGTGATTTAATATTTCTAAAGGTTTCTCCATCCAAGGGTATAGCGAGATTTAGGAAGAGAGGTAAGTTAAGTCCTTGCTACATTGGACCCTTCGAGATACTAGACAGAGTGGGAGATAAGGCATATAGATTGTCTCTACCACCGGATTTATCGAGAGTGCATATGTCTTCCACATTTCAATGTTGAGGAAGTATTATCCAGATCCAAATCATGTGATTTGGTATGAGCCATTGGAGCTCAAAGATGATCTAACTTATGTAGAGAAACTGATCCGGATATTGGATATAAAGGAGAAAGTCTTGAGAAATAAGACTATCGGGTTAGTGAAGATTCTTTGGCAACACCACACTTCAGAGGAAGCTACTTGGGAGCTAGAGAGTCTAATGAGAGGGAGATATCCCCAATTGTTTAGAGACTAACTTGGTTCTAATTTGGAGGACCAAATTTCTTTAAGGAGGGGAGGATTGTAAGATCCGCATTTTTGTAATATGTAACCTTTATGAGATTGTGATATATGAGCCGGTCACAAATTATATAAATTATGAGGAATGGATGTTTTGAAGTGGTAAATGTGGATGGTGTCAGGACCCCATTCTCAATCCATGACTTAACCAAAAACCACTACAAATTTTTCGCATTTTTAACTTACCTTTCCTCTCTTCAATGGTTGGGCTGTGATTCGATGTCAGAGTCCTCACTTACCACATCATCCATTATCATACATACATGTCAATATATTATTACTGACTGTAACTGCTTTTATCATACATGTAAGATTATATAAAATCTAATACAAATACATTCCCCATAATATATATCGTATACATCACTGTGCTGTTTCTATGTTTAGATACATAACCGTACAAAGTCTGTATACCTGGCGGTCGATAGGAACTAGCTGTGGACTTAGGAATACTATCCCTCGATAGCTCTCGCTCTACTGATGCTCTGTAGAGAGATGAAAAGAAAAGGGGGGTGAGCATACAACGTGCTCAGTAAGGAAATCAGGCAAGCAAGTAGATATCTACACTATCTACTCAAAATAATGCTATACCTTGAAAATATTATTTCCTTAACTCACTTTAAAAGTATGTCTTGAAATATAATATATATACTTGTACAGATTAAATCTCATGTACAGAAATCATGCTTTCCTTCTCAAATGTAGGCATGTAGTGCAAAACAATGCATCGTATAAAAATCATGCCTTTATGGAAATCATGCCATGTATATTTAAATCATAATAAATATGGCATTAAATACTTTACATCATAAAATCGGAGTCCGACCCATCCCTCAGGTCTGTCTGCAATTTAAATCAGTCAATCAATGTGATATATCATGTGAGACTCAGTGGTTAAATGTAAATAGTATCCTGGACTATGATCATATCCGAAATGTGATCCCAAGCAACACAGATCTCGGTATGCGGGGCATCACTACTGCAACGGGATGATGGTCAGTCCACTACAGCCGCCAGCTATACGTAACACACGGTACAGCTTACTCCTCGCGCCCCCAGGCACGGTACAAAGTACACCCGTGGACCCTACATCACGGCCAGGGTGCCTGCCATAGGACTTAGCCCTCGCAACCATGGAATATCAACATCACAGTCAGGGTGCTTGCCATAGGTCTTAGCTCTCGCACCTGTGGAATATCATACCACATCTCTAATACCCTCATGCTGGCCATCCTCTCAAAATGTAACACTCAGTCACACGAGAATGCAGCATGAGTGGGTAACATGTAAATAATATCACATACAGTGCGCGCCCTTGAGTGTGACACACAGTCGACACTACGCTCGAACACTGTTTCACATCACAAACTCAACTCTAGTGCGAGTAAACCTCCAACAACTAGGTCAATGCATAGTTCATGTATTAAATCAAGTACGAGCAATAGCTCCAGTACCATGCTATGCACAATATCAAATCAAGTACGAGCAATAGCTCCAGTACTATGTCATGTATAAACCATGAAGAATCGAGTACGAGCAACGCTCCAGCACTCTGTCATGTATCTCATGTAAAACTCGAGTACGAGCTAATCGCTCCAGCACTCTGTCATGCATATATCATATAAAACTGAGTACGTGTAATAACCTAGTACTCTATCATGCATGTCATGAAAATTTAGTGCGTATCAAAATCCAGCACTAATGTATGTAGAAAACATATGAAATCCAGTGCGAGCTGTGCTCTAGCACGGTTCATTCTCACATAATATGATAGATGGCTCTTTAAAAAGGGATTGTTTACAAAATATTAAAATCAGCACTATAAAGTGTGCTTAATTCACATCAACCATAAAATCATTAGCCCATCTATTTATTTTCATGCTAAACAGCAGTTAAACACTCACAATAGTAGTTTCCATACTTTCTGCAACTTTTCACAAAAGTTGACTTTTTGACTAACTAGGGGTAAAATCGTAATTTACCACTATTGGGTCGCAATAATTATTATTCACTTTCTTTGATCCTTAGAGTTTTTAAGTGAATGTAAAAAAGCATATGAAAATACGTGCAGGTATCTCTAACTACTCGCAAAAGTCCCTTACCTCGGATCACGTCAAGTGACCTCACTTCCTCGGTGCTGCTAACTCTGCAGTCCGATCAGCTTTCAATGTAAACTCCGAAGCTGTAAATAACCATTCCTCAGGTTAATTATAATTTTCCTACTGTATTACACATTAATACAGTCTATTTTCCCTTAATGGAACTAAATAATCCTTAATGGGCCTAATTATACCTTAAGCCCATTTTCATTTTACTATTCATTTTCGTTGGGCCTATTGGGCTTGTGGAGCCCACCAACTCTTATTGGGTTTGTTCTAGGCCCATTACACCTTATTGGGCCTAAAATATTAGGGCTTGGCCCATTGGGCCTCTCGACCACATGCCATGGCCGAGAGCTATCCATGCCTCGGTTTCACCATGGCATGTCATCCATGCCTATTATTTAGCCAATTTCACTTAGGCATTTTCACAAACACTTGGTAGGCAACATTACCAATCATCATATAGTTCATTTAGGCATTTTATCAAACACCTTGATTGCCAACAAATTACATGTATTAATTAATCAATTTGATTAATTCTAATTACACCATTAACATTAATACATGTACACTAATCCATTTATGTCTTAAAATCATATTGACATAATTCAATATCTCATTACTCACTCTCGGCCTAACCCACTTCATGGTGATTTAATATGTTTCAATGCTTAAAACATATATCAACATACTTGAAATCATTCATACATTAACATATATGAAATTAGAAATAAAAAATATACCAATGTTGTGTTCACCCTTTGGCCAAAACTTTGGAGGCTCTCGATTTGCACTCTATGGCTCCTTGATAGCCGATTCCAACTTATGTCACTCTCATTTCAATTTGGAACAACTTCTATGAAGAATGCAAGTTCCAATTATGCCTAATTCCTAGTGATTTCTAGTGAGAGAAAGCTTGGAAAATATGTTTCAATGGTTTCTTCTTCTAGCCGAATTTGGTGTGATGAAGATGACAATGGTGTGGCTGAATTTATAAGCCACATACTTAGCCATTAAGCTTTACTTTTCAGCCATTATACTTGACTTTCCAAACCTTAGCCATGAGTCACCTTATGAGTCACCTTATGAGTCATAGTTAACTTTAACTATGGTTAGATATTTATCTCATGGGCTTTTCCATTTGGGCTTCTCGGTTTGGGTTTTCTTAATGGGCTTTCGGGCTGAAATTTTTACTATACCTCGGGCCTTTAATTGTCTCAAAATTTGGCCAATCAATTGGTCTAACAATTCGGTCTAAAGGGCCTAAGAATTTCGATATACACTTAGTATACCTTAATGGGCTTTAAAATTTTCACCTTAGGCCCATTACGTTTTCAACCATTAAATTTATTCCGAAATCCTTCCGAATAAATTTTCCTTACTTTTGGGGATGATTATCTTGTATTCTGGCCAAGAATATTTTTTCCCCAAATTTTCCTCCACACTTAGTTAATTTTTAACTATGATTAGTCAACTATGGTAAAAGTCCACTTTCTTAACTATAGTTGACTTTTTTCTTAACCATTGACTATGTTGACTTTTGCTTAAAATTTTGAAAGTGTCATATCTTATGTCTTACACTCTCATCTTTATGTTTCAACCATTCCAGGTGGATAATTTTACCCGAAACACCTTATCTCGTCAAAAAGGTCCATTTTACCCTTTTTAGCTTTTACTCTTGTTTTCTATGTTCGGGACTAAATCAAGCTGACTTGCCTTCATGAGCTCTCTATGCTCTCTTATTTTAAGTTCTTATTTTCAGTCAGAATGATTTAGATTTACTCGGTTTAGCCTGTGACACTTATAGTTCACATTAGGCTCTTTATGTAGCTTTTGCGTGTTAAATCATTTCACTAACACTTTAAGTCTAGTAAATACTCTTCTTATGATTCAACTATAATTACATAGTGTTCTTACACATAGGAATCATAAGGTACAAGCTACAAAAATATGGGTCTGATAGATGGAATGAAAAATGGATGGTCAAGTACATTGAAAACCAATGTAACAGTAAGATGGAATGAGTTGCATGAATTTTATACTTCCATTTGGGTTTATATTGTATAACTATGGCTATACAATGAATGCACACAAGTTTCAATGTGTATAAAGTATGAATGGATGTCATTTTCAAGCCTTAAAGGTGGTTGGATGAGAAAATGACCATGGTAGCAAAATGTATGAAGTTTGGTATAAGTTACTGTAGAAAACTGCTGTAAAATCTGAACAATATGAATGAGAGATCGATCTTATGGGATGAGAGACCGATCTAGAAGAGCAAAAAATGCACTTATCTGAGCAATGGAACATGATAGTTCGATCTCCAATAGAGCTAGATCGATCTGTTAAGCATTTGGTGAAGAAGGAATTGATCCTTAGAGAGCCAGATTGGTTTCCTTAAGCTACTGACTTACAACAGATCGATCTCATGCAAGAGCCAGATCGATTTTCTTAAGCTACTGACTTGCAACAGATCGATCTCATGCTAGGAGCAGATCGATCTCATGTGGTCTGGAAGGTCGATTTCGAGAGGAAACAGTGCAGGGTATATCGATCTCATTGGAGAGCAGATCGATCTCCTAGAGACAATTCTATAAATATTGGACTTCTGCACTTCAGTTTGCACGAGAGAAACTGTTCCATTCAAGAAACAAAGTCTAACCTAACTTTTCTACCTTAGAAAACTTTAGTTTGTGATCAGTTTTGAGTAAGATATAGTTGAGTAAAGTTGTTCTTGGCAAAGAGGAGAACAACATACTTGGAAATAAGAGATTGAGATCAAAGGTTTCAAGGAGCAAGGAGGATTTTACCATTTTGGTGAAAAAGGAAGGAAATCTCAGCTAGGTAAGATTTAATGCACCAAATTAATATATGTTAAACTAGGTGTATTGATAAGTTGATTGGTATATATATGAAATGTTGGAAATGAAAGGAGCATGAAAAATCACCATGACCTAGTATTGGTGAGAATTTGAGAAAATGATTAGGAAATGGTGTTAACATGAGTTTGATGATGAATTATGCATGTATGGAAGATTATAAGTTAATCTTATGAAATGCATGAATTGAAAATAAGGAGAAATAAAGATAGTTATGTGAAAATTGGATTTTATACCATATAGGGAGAAAATAGTGAGATGATGTGTTTAATTGAGATTTGGCAAGTGAGATGATGTGTTTAATTGAGATTTGGCAACTTAAATGAGTATATAGAGAGATGCTAACGCCAATAATTATAACAGCTTCAGAAATCATTGTGGAAGCTGCTTGGACTGCGAAAGTGAGTTGCACCGAGAAAGAGAGGTCACTTGACGTGATCCGAGGTAAGGAAATTTCGTGAGTAGCTAGAGATGGCTACACGTATATTTGAATTAGAGTTTTGATATTATACTCTATATGAATGCCTATGAATAGGCCAAATATGTGTGATAGAGATTAATGAGATAAAGTGTGATTTTATCCAAAAATAGGATTAAAAGCCTTAGAAGCATGTTGTGACCTAAAAACTTCATGAGTTGCATGGTAGAATGGCTAATGTTTTCATGTATACGAAAAAACAACACATTTAAGTGCTAATTTGACTTGATTTGAGTGAGTTGTGATTTGAATAAGCCTTCTATCTAGTTTTGTGTGAAAACCATAAGTGCTAGAGACTACTCACACTATATTTTGAGATATGCATCATAAAGTACTTGAGTATATACTCGTACTTGATTTTGAATGCGATTTATGCATGTGAGGGTACTGGGAGCATAACTCATACTCAATTTGTGATTGATGCATATAGAGTATTGGGAGCTTTGCTTATACTCAGTTTTACATGATAGAGTACTGGGAGCATTGCTCGTACTCGAGTTTTCATGATTTATACATGATATAGTACTGGAGCGATAGCTCGTACTTGATTTAAAGAGAGAATTATGCATTAACCTAGTGCGAGAGGTTACTCGCACTAGTATTTGATATTTTGAGATGCATACATAGTGTTTAAGAGGCGGAGTGTTGATTATGAGTCATACTCGAGACACGCACTGTAGTTTTTGCATGATGTATAAGACATGTTAGCAAAATCGTGACGATTTCCTTCGTGTAGACAGAGTGTTACACTGTTGAGAGGTTCGCATGTGGATTTAGAGACATGGCATTTATTCTATAGTATGAGGGCTAAGACTTATGGCAAGCACCCCGACTATGATGTATTTCCATGGTGTGAGGACTAAAACCTATGGCAGGCATCCCGACCATGATGAGAGGGTCCACGAGTGTACGTTGTACCGTGCGAGTGGCATGGAGTACACTGTACCGTGTGGTGGAGTTGTGGAGTTGAGGAGTTTATAGATGCTAGTTGTGATGGACTGACCCCCTTCTCGTTACAACAGTGATAACCCGCACACCGAGATCTGTGTTGCTTGAGATTTCACCATTATAGGATGTGGTCATAGTCCAGGAGAGTATTACATTTAGCCACTGAGTCTCGCATGATATATCACTTGTTTTCATGATACGATTACACCTGCGGGATGGGTCAGAATCCGATTTTTATGTTGTGTTGTGAACTGCCATACTTATTGTGATTTATACGTAAATGACATGATTTATATAAAGGCATTCATAAATTATAAAGATGCACTGTTTTGCATGAATTCCCACATTTGATAACTCAGCATGAATTTAAGTACATGGAAATGATTCTGTACTACTATTATATCAGTTTTGATACATGCTTTTGAGATGAGAGAAAGAAAGACTAAGCATTATTTTCAGTCTATAATGTGGACGTCTACTTGCTGGCCTGATTTCCTTACTGAGCGCGTTGTTTGCTCAGCCCCCCTTTAATTTCCCTCTCCACAGATCATACACAGTAGAGTGAGCCCGACAGAGGTATAGCATTCCTTATGTCCGCTGATATTTCCCATAGAGCTAAAGGTATACACATCGCGTACTATTTTGTATCTGAACAATGTATAAGCACAGTGATGTACACGTTTGTAATATTTGGGGATGTAATTACGTTAAAGTAAATTAATCTACTTATGAGGAATATGTATGTACAGTCAATAAATAATGATGATGATGTGTATGTATGATGTGAGTGTGAATGAGACAACTAATGTCGAATCGCAGCCCAACTATTAGTGAAGAGAAAGGTAAGTAAAAAGTAAAAAATTTGTAGTGGTTTTTGGTAAGTTATGAAATGAGGTCGTGATATCTAAAATTTTGGAAAGAAGTAAGAAGAGTTATTTCCCTAAAGTTTTGGGAAGAATTAAGGGGAGAACTCTTCACCTAAAATTTTGGGAAGAAGTAAGGAGAGTACTTCCCTATTATTTTGGGAAGAAGTAAAGAGAGTTCTGCCCTAAAATATTTTGAAAGGAAGTAAGGAGAGCTCTTCCCCTAAATATTTTAAGAAGAAGTAAAGAAAGATTTTCCCTAAAATATTTTGAGAAGTAAGGAAAACTCTTCCTCCAGAAGAAAAAAAAGCTCTTCTCCTAAAATTTTGGGAACAAGTAAAGAAAACGTTTCCTTAAAATTTTGGAAACAAGTGAGAAAAGGTGAGTCTTTAAAATTTTAGGAACAAGTCTTGACAATATGTTTATTACTATACTTTATTGTTAATTCCTTTCCAATTGATTTCATATTTCATAGTTCTAGAAATAATAATAATAATAATAATAATAATAATAATAATAATAATAATAATAATAATAATAATAACAACAGCAGCAGCAAAAACAACAACAACAACAACAACAATTTATGTTTTTTTTTTAAATAAATTTAATAGTTGCCTGGCAACATGCTAGGCAACACACAGCTTACAGCGAGCTTCATTCTTTTTTCTGAAACTCACGGGATGTGTCCCAGGAGCTTTAGTTTTGGAAGCTCACAGACTGCGTCTTGCGAATTTTATTTTTGGAAGCTTGCAAGATATGTTCCGTGAGCTTCATTTAATAATTCTTTTAACATAAAATTATTTCATAAATTTATTTGACTTCCTAAATAAATAATGTATCTAAAAGGAAAGAAAATATTTATGTGATTCTAAATAATTGTCATTAAAATCTTGATACTCTTAGTCCTATAAATATGAAGTTTCTCTTAAAATTTTTTCTCACAAATCAAAGAGTTAAAATTGAAATAATAATAATAGTTCCTTTTCATTCATTTAGCTCTTTGAAGAAGGAAGTGCTCTTCAGCACTTCATTATATATATATATATATATATATATATATATATATATATACTTTAAGAACAAGTAAAACAGAGTTCACTTATTAGATAAATTTTGTTATTCGAGTGCACCTAAATTAGCTCTTTCACATGTTTTCTATATTTTGGCTTTTATTGTGCAAGAATATATATAATTAATTTTTTATTTAAACTATGAATGTATCATACCATTGGTGAATATTTCCTTGCGGGTTATTTCCATTAAATGTAAAATTCTTATAATATTTAAAGATAGGTTTATCACTTTTTGAGAAATTCGAGGAAGCAAAGCTAACATGAAGAGAACATACATATAAGTCTATGGACAAAGTGTTATATATATGTACATGAGTAACTTCTTCTACGCACGAGAATGTCTCTTGTTCACAGAAGTAACTTCTCTTGCGTAGGTACTCTCTTGTGCGCAGAAATTTTTCTTGCGCATTGCATACAAGTGCAAGTTTTCTGTGCAAAAGTAATTATTATTTTTTTCGTAAATGATTTAAATAAAAGAAATATTGTTATATTTTCATGAATAGATACTTATTTGAATTGTGTTGTTGATCTCTTGTAGACTTTTTTTGGCAATATGACAAGAATGCAATACGACCAATTTTCTCAGGTTACTCAAGCTTCAATGAAGAAAGAAAAAATCATGCTTCCGAGGATTCTATTCTTGAAACACCTGTTGATAAGAAAATATGTCTTCGTATTGGAAAAGATGGGGCACTTCCTTCTATTCCAGAAGATTGGTCAAATCAAATTATTAGAGAAGGAAGAAAGGACTGTATCTGGGAAGAGGTGCGTGGAAGAAATTTTGCTTTTTATCTTGGTCCTATTATTGGCCGTTCTTGAAGGAGCACTAGTCTTGAAGCATCGACATTTAGAGTTTATATTCAAAGATCCTCTGTTCTGAAATTTAAGTTTAAACGCGGAGCATTTCTTCTTTGCACTACTAAATTTGATTCGAATTTGCAACCTTTTCTCATACTATGATTACTGCTTGGAGAGAATTCAAATGCTCTTCTTGAACTTCCTTGTCTTGAGAAACGTAATGCTTGTTCTATTGAACTATCTGAAGAGGAAGAGAAAATTCATAGCTTTTTTTTGTAGATTTGCTGAAGAAAAATAAAAAACTGCCCGCTTCTCTATTTGAAAGAATTTCGTATATAAGAGTGATGAAAATATGCAAGACCATAATGATTGATTTCTCTTCAGAGAATAGTTTGCATGTATATATGTAACCAAGGATAATTTTTTTCAACTTCACATCAAGGAGAGATTATCTCTCGACTCAATATTAATGAGATTAATTCAATCCTTTTAGAAAAGCGTTAAAGTTACAATCAATATATTGCAAGTATAAATAATAACTCTCAGCCAAAATATGAGCAATAACGCTACATTTGGATTGCAAACAATAGAGTATAGCCAAGATATGAGAGATAAATTTGCAGCTATAAGTATAAATAATAAAGCCGTGGCTAAAGAATGAGCGATAAAGCTGCGGCTAAAGAATAAGCGATAAAGCTATAGCCAATGAGTGATTTTCAATTTCATACTAGGGAATGAGTTCTCAACCCAAAAAGAAAGAGATCAAACCCCAATGTATATTAAGAAGATAGAGCCATGGCCAAAGGATAAGCGATAGAGAAGTAGCAAAGAATAATTGATAGAGTTGTGGCCAAAGAATAAGCGATAAAGCTGTGGTCAATAAGTGAATTTCAATTTCATATTAGGGAGATATGTTCTCAACCCAGAAGAAAGATATCAAACTCCAATATATTAAGGAGATGATTTATCTAGACTTAAAATCAATAAAAATAGAATCAATACAATGAGTCATTTGATGAGTAGAATTTTTTTGTTCATATAAAGAGATATGTTTAAATTTTACAATATAGAAGAAGTAAACATAGTTGTGTGCATATCTGAAAGAAAATTGCATTCTCACATTTTCAGGAATTTAGATGAGCCGGGAATGGATTGTTCTGAACTTCATTATTCCTAATTATCAGTTCCCTTGCTTATATCCTTTGTAAACACCCTGCATTTCTATGCACGTGGTTTTAACAATGAATAACACATAAGCCAGAATTTAAAATGGGTTTTCCTTAGTAAATGATTAAAACATAAAATTTTATTGATTTAATTGTGAAACTTGGAAGAATTAATTTAATCAAAATATCTTAGTCCTAAGAATAAATAACTATGGTTGTATATAAATAGATACATATACATGTGTATATCTATATACAAATACATATGCATATCAATGTATGTATATATATATATATATAAGTGCATGCATGTACAACAACATTGCTGAGGAGTTAGCTGGAAGGAGTTGTCCCATCCAACTATGAAGCTGTATAATGCATACAATAGGAATGGCCACGGCAGAAGAAAGAAAGAAGGAAATCAGAGGCAATGGCAGCTTATGATGGATCGTAGGTGAGTGGGAGGTAGGCTGGCATGGCAGTAAACTAACACAAAACTGAAGCTGCACCAGTAACGAGGACAACGTGAAATGAAAAAGAAAAGAAATAAGGAAATGCAACACAACAACCTAGGTGATAGGATGACAGGTTGTTGTCTTATTGTCTGAACATATAAATGAATTTAGTATATAAATAATAGAGAAGAGTTAGGGTAGTACTCGGTAGTGGGAAAAACTGGCAGAAAAAGGAAAAATGGGAAATGCAAGGGATGAAGAAAACATAAGCATGTGGGAAGTTAGGGAATGCGACAGGAAAGGAGAAGGAGGAATGACTGAGGCCTAAAAGCCGAGAGGTAAAACTATGGAACCAAGGATAATTGTGATGGCCTGATGTTCAGAATTGTTAGGTAGGTATACATACTCATAATACTAGAAATAGCAGTAGGGATGTCAGATCGAAAAGGGGGCTGGAAACGTGAAAAGATGCAGGGGAAGGTAGATGTGAGACCCCGTATATGTAAAGTTGTAATGTGTAATGAATATGAATGGACTTGTAATGTAAAGTATGATTGATGTAAGTCCATGGATTTAATGTACGTATGTGTAATATGATTTGTAACGTACATACAAGTTTCATTGAGTATGAATATGAAGAAATGAGTTCTTATAAGTGATGGATGTGATTGAAACTCAAAATGAGTAGTGTGGTAAAATGGAATGAAGTTATGCTTTCATTTGGTTTTATGTAGCATACCTTTGGACATACAATGAATGCACACAAGTTTCAATGTGCATAAGGTATGAATGAATACCATTTTCAAGTTATAAAGGTGGATGGATGAGAAAATGGCCATGGCAACAGATTAAGGATATGTGGGTATGAGTTGCGGCAAGGAAACTGCAGGAAATCTGGAAAGCATGAAGGCCAGATCGATCTCATAGGATGAGAGATCGATCTGGAAGAGCCAGAATGCTCTTATTTGGGTAATGGAATAGAGCAGATCGATCTCCAATGGGGCCAGATCGATCTCCTAAGCATTCTGTGATGAAAAGATCGATCCTCAAGCACCCAGATCGATCTCCTTAGCTCTCTGTTTGGGAGCAGATCGATCTCATGCTTCGACAGATCGATCTCATGCTTAAAATTTCATGAAGAGATTTAAGGGGACCAGATCGATCTCCTCTTGGACCAGATCGATCTCCCCAAGCTATTTCTATATAAGGAGGGCTGAAAATCTAAAAATTTCGAAAAAAAACACCAATCTTCCATTTCTAACCTAAAAACCTAACTTTCTCTATCTAAAATCAGCCATTTCTAGCAAGAATTGAGGGGAGACCATTATACATTAAGTTGTTCATCTTGAGGAAGAGAACAACATAGTTGGAATCCAAAATCCCATTATGGGTATTGAAGGAGATAAGGGCATTGACATTTGGAGCAAGAAGAAAAATCATATTTGGTAAGATTCTAACACTCCAATCCAAGTACATTGTCTATTTAATTGATTTTGGAGTTGTTCGGCATGAGTATGTATGGATGGAAACACCTAGGTTGTGTTAGAAACTAATGTAACCTAGAAAATGGAATGCCTCTAGTGTGAGAAAGTATGATTTGGGGAATTGGTGATTTGTGGGTTATGATAAGTTGTTAAATGAGTAATGTGGGTGATTTGGAATGGTTATGTGGAGTTATAATATGGGTTTAAGTGAAATTGTGATAATGAGTATGTATATGCTTGATAAAATGCCATAGTGAGGGAATTCATGAAATATGAACACTATGAGCTTAATGTCGATTTAATATCGATTCAGAATAAGTTAATAGGCCTAAGAAGGTCCATAGACTCGAGTTATGGGTAAAATAATGAAACGAGGCCATATAAGCGTTAATAGAGGCTATAGATTAAATTGACTATAGCAAGCACAAGGGTTGCATTATATGGATCGAATATAATGTGAAATATGATTGTGTCCAGTCTCGAAGAGTTGTTGAAGACGAATCGAACTGTACGAGTAAGCAGCTTAAGGAAGTGGAATCACGCATCGCGATTCCAGGTAAGGGAATTCTGTAAGTATATAGAGGTAGCTGCTCGTATTTTGTGGGTGTATAGGGCTTTGGAAATGTGCATGGATTTATAGAAATGTGTTTTGAAGATGTATGGATGTGACTATGAATAATTGTATGAGATTTGGTGGTTGAAACGGTATTGTAAAGAAATGGGATAGTAAGGCTAATAATTGCATAAATCTAATGTTTTGATGTTTTTCAAAACGGAATTGCTTGGTTTTAAGCAAGCTTGTAGATGGCTTGGCTAGTGTTTTATTGATGTTGTGGAAAAGCATTTGTGAAGTGCTAAACCCGATTGTCGGGATTGTTTAATTGTGTATGAGTCGCCTATCGTATTTGCATGACATAAATCGCGCTAGAGCCTCGCTCGCACTGGATTTCTATGTTTTCACTTGTGTGATACGTGCTTGAGCTTAGCTTGCACTTTGATTTGAATTGTGATGATGTTTTATAAACCGTACTGGAGCTTACGCTCGTACTTGGATTTGAGTGGTTTTTCTTATGCATATAACCGTACTGGAGCTATGCTCGTACGTGGTTTCTTCATATTTTATGCATAAATGCCGTACTAGAGCGTTGCTCGTACGAAGTGATTGGTTTTGATGCATGAATTCACGCTAGAGCATAGCTCGCGCCGATTTTCACACTGTGGTATGTATGAGGCCATGGTGAGAGATACTGATTAACTTAGGAAACCCAACAGGCCTGACAGACCTCTTGAGTGGGGTGAGGGTGAGGGGCTAGGACCTGACATAATCCATTCAGGGAACCCAACAGGCCTAACAAACCTCTTGAGTGGGGTGAGGGTGAGGGGCTAGGACCTGAATCAGGGAACCCAACAGGGGCGAGCAAGGCCATGAGGGGCTAGGACCTGGTATTGAGGTTACTCCCACGCGCTCTTGAGACTATAAAGGTTACACTTGGCATGGGGTACATAAGACCTATGGCAGGCACCCCCAACCATGTTATGGGTCCGCGGAGTACGATGTACCGTGTATATCACATGAAATACGATGTACCGCGTGGTGGTTACTTGATTTGAGAAAGTCTGGCGGAGAACTAACCCACCTTCGTACCAGCATGATATCCCGCACACCGGGATCCGTGTGGTCTGGGATGATATGTGACGATTGGCCAACGTAGTCACTTGAGATATAGTAACCTGTCTCCTTGCTTGATTTACTTACTACCACATGATTTTTAAATCTCTAAGTGTGATTTGTGATTGTTTAAGGTAGACCCGAAGGAGGGGTCGAGCCTCGTGGAATTGATTTATGAAATGAAAATGAGGTTGTGATTGTGAATTGATGTGATGAGATTGTATGTGTTTGAGAAAGAGTTTTATGGCGTGGGTTTAAAAATGAGGTTTCTTAATGAATTGCCCTTTTTATGAATTTAAATGAGATTGAGCATGAGATGATTTATACATGATGTTTTTACCATGTTTTATATGCCAATGTACATGATTTTGATACATGATATATATGTATACTCATATGGCATAGTTTTACTTCCTCATGCTCCCACCATAAATGATTTATGCATAACACTATCAGCATGTAGATAGAGTAGTTATCTACCATGCTTGCATTATTGCCTTACTGAGCGTGTGGTTGCTCATCCCTCTCTATTTTCCCCCTACAGAGCGTGCATAGTAGCCCAGTGAGGACTGAGGCATGGTATTTTGGACTCCGCTGCATCTCCATCACTTAGAGGTATATACACAGTGATTCTTTTTGTATCTAAACAGTGTAAAAGCACAGTATTCTTTTGAGTTGTAATTATAGGGGATGTAGATGTCAGTAAAACATGCTTTTGTATAAGTACAAGATTAAATGCAAATGTATGACATCGTTTTATTTAACTGAGAATGAATGAGATGTGGAGTTTATTATTGACTCACAGCCCAATAGTGTGTGGTGAGTTAGTTCACGACCGGGTAAGGTAACAGTAAAACGCGAAAAATTTTTAGTGATTTTCGGTTAAAGAGAATAGAATTGGGTCGTGACAGTAGATGCATGTGATCTGGTGAAAATATATATATATATATATATTTATATGAGAAAGGAAACGAGCATGAAGATGGAACTGAAACTATAGGCCGAACAAAAACAGAAAAAGAAAGAAAACCCGAAACAGAACTGAGGCAACGGTCTGCTACTGGTTGGAAGCTGCTGTATCGATTGGTGTCGATGCAAACTGGAAACAGACGGCTGTAAAGAAGCAATTGTGTAACTGAGAGCTGCTTATAAAAGAGTCATGATTTGCCACTGTAGTCTAGAAAATTAGAAGTAGGATTTGTGCTGTTGGAGTTCTAGAATGAAGCCAGTAAGAATTTGTAGTGATAGTGCAAACTGCTGAAAAGTACAGCAGCAGTGGAGGGTAGAGCAAAGGGAGTGTAAGCTGGCAAGAAAATAAAATTTTAAAGGGCTGAAGGTCCTGTGGATAGTTGCTGCAAATAAGGAGAAGAAGTTGTGGCTGAGACAGGGAAGGAGACCGAGAGAAGCAGAGGTGAATGGTGGAAGCTGGACGAGATCGGCACAGGGCAGACACTAAGGTGACAGAGATAATGAACATGGTGGTAGAAACATGGAAGATTAAGGTGATGACGATAAACAACACCGAGGGAGAGGAACAGTGAAGGAACAATAAAGAAAACGAAAAAGAAGAAGAAAGAAGAAAGAAAAGAAAAACACGCGAAGAGAAAGGAAAATTTTTAAAAAAGAGGTATATATATATGTATAAATATAAATAAAAATAAAAATATTTTGAGATAGGAAGAAGGTACAGAGAAAATAGAGCAATTCAAGGGAAAAAGTTTCGAAGAAATAAATCGAATAGAGTAGACCCACCGACTCGCAACGTTGAGGAATTGAGGATTACTGATAGATATCGAGGTAAGAAAAATTCATATACGCTATTAGAGATAATTACACTAATTTCTGTGGAATTGTAGATATAAAATTCTAGGCTAAATTTCATAGTTACCGAAATTACATAAAAATACTAGGCGGATTTTATAACTTTAATGAAAAATATAGATTTTTGGCCTTAGTTAAACAGTCTAGCCTTATCATTGTAAATCTAATTTATTTGCAGAGACACTGATATAACTTGAATTATGGTTTTAAATCGAAAATCTCGAATTTAATTACTATAGACTGTTTACTGGGATTTTGACCTAAAAAAGGTAAGTCTGCTCATTTTAAATTGCTTTATGCACTGTACTGAGTTTTAGAACAGCCAAAGATAGTTACTGAGATCAAAAGTTTCTGGGATTGGCATGTTATTATTGGGGATTTGTAGAGGGTTTTTCCAGACTAGCTGCTCCATTGACACGCCTCACGCGGAAAGAAGTTAAGTTTGTATGGGACGAGGCATGTGAGAGGAGTTTTGAGGAGCTTAAGCATCGATTGACCACTGCTCCAGTTCTCACAATTCCTACCAGCTCAGGAGGTTTCTCGGAGTATATGGATGCATCACACCAGGGACTGGGTTGTATACTTATGCAGGATGAGAAGGTAGTTGTCTATGGATCTAGACAGTTGAAAGATCACGAGAGGAACTACCTGTCACATGATTTGGAGTTGGCGGTCGTGGTGTTTGCTTTGAAAATATGGCACCATTACCTCTATGGTGAGAAATTTTAGATTTTCACAGATCATAAGAGCCTTAAATACCTGTTCTCGCAGAAAGAGTTAAATATGAGACAGAGAAGATGGCTCGAACTTTTAAAAGATTTATGACCGTGAGATCATGTACCACCCGGGTAAGGCAAATGTAGTTGCCAATGCTTTGAGTAGGAAGAACCTAGGGTTGGTGTCTTATTTAATGGTACGAGAACATGAGTTGTTGAAGCAATTTGTGAACCTCAGTTTGGATGTAACCCTATCCTGGATCGGATAGATTGGATATCATAGCTAGTATAAGATTAGAGCCAAAGTTGATTGACTATATTCGATAGGCCCAGCAGAGCGATCGACTGTGCATCGATTGGCTGAGGCAGATACAGACAGGTATGAGTATTGATTTTGAGCTGAGTGCTGATGAGTTATTGAGGTTTAGGGGCAGAGTATGTGTTCCCGAGGATCCTGAGATCAGGAGGCTGATTTTATCAAAGGCTAATTTTATCAGAGGCTCACTCATCGAAGTACACGATACATCCAGGGAGTACTAAGATGTATCAAAACCTTCGAAAGTTTTATTGGTGGTCTGGAATGAAAAGAGACATTATTGAATATGTCACTAAGTGTCTCGTTTGTCATCAGGTGAAGGTGGAGCATCAGAAGCTTGCAGGATTATTGTATCCTATACCGATACTGACTTGAAAGTGGGAGTATGTCACCATAGATTTTGTGATGGGATTGTCGAGGACCTACAGAGGTCATGATGCCATATGGGTTATTGTGGATCGGTTGACGAAATCAGCCAATTTCTTAGTTGTGAGAGCTACCGATACTCTGAGTCAGTTGGCGAACCTGTATGTTTGAGAGATAGTACGGCTACATGGTGTGCCAGTGAGCGTTATTTTTTATAGAGATACCCACTTTACTTCCCATTTCTGGGAACATTTTCAGGAAGTGATGAGGGCCCACTTGAGCTTTAGCACCGCTTTTCATCCTCAGATAGATGAGCAGACAAAGAGGACTATACAGACCCTCAAGGATATGTTGAGAGCGTGTGTGCTAGATTTTAGAGGCTCCTGGGATGACCACCTGCAGTTAGCTGAGTTCGCCTATAATAATAGCTATCATGCAAGTATCAGGATGACACCCTATGAGGCACTGTATGGACGTAGATGTCGATCCCCTATTGGATGAGAAGAGGTTGGTGACAGACAGATTTTTGCTCCAGACTTAGTGCAGCAGGCATCTGAGGATGTCCAATTGATATGTGAGAGATTATAGACAGTCCAGAGCCGACAAAAGAGTTATGCTAACAAGAAACGGAGACCACTGGAGTTTGATGTGGGTGAGTTGGTATTTTTGAAAGTTTCACCTTCGAAGAGTATTATGAGATTTGGTAAGAAGGGCAAGCTGAACCCTAGATATATCGGACCCTTCGAGATTTTAGAGAGAGTGGGAGATAAGGCGTATAGATTGGCATTACCACCAAACTTGGCAAATGTTCACAATGTCTTCCATGTCTCTATGCTTCAAAAGTATCACCCGAACTCGACACATGTGATCAGATATGAGCCGTTGGAGCTCAATGAGAGTATGACATATGTTGAGAAGCCAGTTCAGATATTGGATAGGAAAGAGAAAGTGTTACGGAATAAGACAATTCCCTTGGTGAAAGTTTTTTGGCAACATCACACGGTGGAAGAGGCCACATGGGAATTAGAGAATTTGATATGGGAGAAGTACCCCCAACTTTTGAAAGAGTGACTTGGTTCTAATTTGGAGGACCAAATTCCTTGAAGGAGGGGAAGAATGTAAGACCTGTATTTTTGGATATAAACTTTATGAAATCACGAGTATGGTGATGTATTTACAATGTAAAGCATAAATGATGTAAGTCCATGGATTTGATGTACATACTTGTAACATGAATTTGTAATGTACACACAAGTTTCATTTTATATGTGATAGAGGTAATTTACCCCAGCCCAATCACGCGTCTGGGCTCCAAAATACAAAAGGCCCAAAATAATAAAATTTTAGGGCCCACACAAATATGAGTCCCGAGCTCATCAAAAGCAACTCAAAAATATCTATAAATACCCACAGGTATGATCAGAAAAAGCCTAATCTCTATTTGGCTTGCTAAAACTCTGCTTAAACAGTTTTCTGACTTAAGCATCGGAGTGCGCATGCAGGGACAGATCCCTGCACCTCTCTAACTTTCACTGTTTTTGCAGAATATTCAAGACACATGGAGAAGATCACATCAGCATCATTTCATTGTTGTTTAGAGCAACAACAATTGGTGCCGTCTGTGGGAATCGAAAAAAAAAACTATGGTACGAATACGTTCGAGAGGGACTAGAACCGATGAATAATACAAAAAAATCAAAATTCGAAACCAAAACAACATTTTTTGGGAAAAAATCCTGCGCAAACCGCCTTTGGCCATTTGTCAACACGTAGATCTTGAAAAGTTACATGGATTCAAAAAAAAATTCACCTCAATCGAACCACGGAGCACAAAGTTATGGCCTTCCAAAGTTTCGAACATAGGGAGAGACTCTGTAGCAACTCTGTCGCGCACACTCTGTCGCAAACTCTGTGCACACTCTGGCGCTCACCCTATCGACACTCTGTCGCACACACTCTACCACAACTCTGCTGCACAAAGACTCTACCGTGTACACATTGCCGCACACTCTGCGCGCACTCTGTCGCAACTCTGTCACACACTCTGCCATGCAAGAGTCTGCCGCACGCTCTGACGCGCGAGACCCTGCTGCTCTATACTCTACCGCACACTCTGCCGTGCTAGACTCTGTCGCATAGACCCTGCCGCATGAGAGTCTATCGTACACTCTGACGAGCGAGACCCTGCCGCTCTACACTCTGCCACACACCCACCGTAGACTCTGCGCACACTCTGTCATGAACCTATTGCGACAGTCTCTACCACAAACCTGTTGCGACAGACTCTACCGCACACCTGTCGTGACAGACTCTGCCGCACACCTGTTGCAGGGATCAGTACTTAAGACCCTGTCATCAGGGTGAGGGAGATAAACCCTGCCGCAAAGTTTGATATGAATTCAAAGTTCATTGGTCTGGGGAGCAGAGGAGGCAGAGCCCTCCCTCAGTAAAAAAGAAGGCAGCAGTCTAATGGTCAGAACAGTTTGAACTCCTTAGTCTATTTCAAAGATTCAAGGCCAAATCTTGGAATGAGAGGTGTTAGAAGAAAGCATCCAGTGCAAAGACACGGGAGAAGGAGCTTTCATTCAAATGACTCAGACTCTTCTAATACCAAGGAAAGGGGAGCACATTCGACCCGAGAATCAGAGAAGAACATGGAAAAAGTCATAGAAAGGATTCTGGAGAAGAAAAAGCTGGTGAATCCCATATTGTCTTGAGATCATGGACAAGCTATTGCCAAAGAAGTTCAAGATGCCATATATGGCTACTTATGCTGACAAAACTGACCTGTATGACCATATGCAAAATTACGAGTCTCCCTTGATACTTCATGGATGGGAGGATGAAATAATGTGTAGAGCCTTTTCGCTCACGCTAACGAGGCATACCTTGAAAGAAGGTTCCATCTCGTCTTTTGATCAGTTACGAAGCGAGTTTTTGAAAGCCTTCATGATCAATACCCAGCGAAAAAAGGACGCGACCTACTTGCTTACACTCAAGCAAGGAAACAAGGAGTCATTGAAAAGTTATGTTGATCATTTTCGGGATACGACTCTAAAAGTGAAAGATCTACAAGTTAAAGTAGCTATGGCAGCAATGCTACAAGGAACAAAAGTTGAAATGCTATAAGAGTCCCTTGATCAACCCACAACCATCTTAGATTTATGTGCTCGAGCAAATAAGTATGTAGCCCAAGAGGATGTAATGAAGATGATACAGTTACGAGAAGTGAAGGAAGAAAGAAAAAGAGAGAGATGTACCTGAAAAGAGCTCTTCTAGACCTGATAGATTGGATAAAGCTCCTAGGCTTAGGTACGAAAGCTATGCTAAGCTAAACGAGCCCTGTGCTGATATTGAAGGGACTGGACTATTAGAATTCTTGAAGAAGAAAGTAGGAAACATAGGCCAACACATACCTACTGTGACTTCCATTTCGCTCATGGTCATTTTACGAAAAGGTGTAGAGAACTAGTAGACTAATTGGAAAGGTTCGCGAGGTAAAGATTAATCGTTTCCTTTGGAGAAACGAAAGAGCTCATTACCCTCCTCAAGATCGAAGGGATAATCATCCACAAAATAGGTAAAACTGGCCAAGAAATGAGTAAGAAGCTAGACCAAATCCCAGAAGGTAACCGATAAGATAATGAACCAACTAGACTAGCTATAAATGTCATAGCAGGTGAAAATTCAATGGCGGGAAATCCCTCTATCTCTCGTAAAACTTATGCGAGGCAAGCGTATCAAGTTCATGCTGTTATGGAGGAAAGAGTGGATGAAGAGCCTATTATGTTCACCTCAGCAGATCGGGGAGATAATATCATCCCCCACGATGATCCCATGGCTATCTCAGCAGTGGTGATGAAATAGTTAATCAAATCTTGGTAGACAATGAAAGTTTGGGGAACAGGTAAAGGTAGTCGGGAAAGCCCAAAACATGTAACTCGATTAGTGTTATTTATGGTTGTAAAGTCAACTTCGACTGGTTATAACATAATTATGGGAAGACCTCTATTGAATGTCATGAGGGTTGTCATCTCTCCTTGCTACTTGTTAATAAAGTTTCATACCCCCAATGGAGTCGAACAAGTGCGAGGGGATCAAAAGAAAGCTTGTAACATGTTATATCGCTCTACTACATGCAAAGGAATAGAGAGAAATGAGGCGTTATCTATAGCTGACCTTCCAAAACCCCAATTTGTCGAAGATCCGGTGTTGAAAAAGTCGCACATAACCTATGCTCTAAAAGAGAATGAAATTCAGAGCTAATCGAGAAAGTCACATTAAATCAGACAGATGATTGGGCCAAACACCTATAACCTTGAATTTTTGCAAGGAGGACATGGATTTCAAGTCACTTGAAATCATACTAGAATTAGCCATTTACATTATGTTTCCTTTATATATTTTTACATCTTCACATTATTATCTGTTTATTTTGAATATGTTGTCACGAGATGCTTTGAATAGATGGAATTTCTCTATTCTTATTTTATCTTACTGATACTTATAAATCTAAATCTTGTGACAGGAGATAGACGAGCCGTAAGAGCCTGAGGAGCAATAGCATCACTGTGGCCAGGCATAAAAAATCAGAGGAGCCGTAAGAGCCTGAGGCGCAATAGCGTCACTGTGGCCAAGCGTAAAATATCAGACGAGCCGTAAGAGCCTGAGGCGCAATAGCATCACTGTGGCCAGGCCTAAAAAATCAGACGAGCCGTAAGAGCCTGAGGCGCAATAGCGTCACTGTGGCCAGGCATAAAATATCAGATGAGCCGTAAGAGCCTGAGGCGCAATAGCGTCACTATGGCCAGGCATAAAATATCAGACGAGCCGTAAGAGCCTGAGGTGCAATAGCGTCACTGTGGCTAGGCGTAAAATATCAGACGAGCTATAAGAGCCTGAGACACAATAGCGTCACTGTGGCCAGGCGTAAAAAATCATACAAGCCGTAAGAGCCTGAGACGTAATAGTATCACTGTGGCCAGGCGTAAAATATCAGACGAGCCGTAAGAGCCTGAGGCGCAATAGCATCACTGTGGCCAGGCGTAAAATATCAGACGAGCCGTAAGAGCCTGAGGCGCAATAGCGTCACTGTGGCCAGGCGTAAAAAATCAGACGAGCCGTAAGAGCCTGAGGCGTAATAGCGTCACTGTGGCCAGGCGTAAAATATCAAACGAGCCGTAAGAGCCTGAGACGCAATAGCATCATTGTGGCCAGGTGTAAAATATCAGATGAGCCGTAAGAGCCTGAGGCGCAATAGCGTCACTATGGCCAGGCATTGAACACAGATGAGCCGTAAGAGCCTGAGACGCAATAGCGTCACTGTGGCCAGGCGTGAAAAACAAACGAGCTGTAAGAGCCTGAGGTGTAATATCGTCACTGTGGCCAGGCGTGAAAAATAGACGAGCCGTAAGAGCCTGAGGCGTAATAGCGTCACTGTGGCCAGGCGTGAAAAACAGACGAACCGTAAGAGCCTGAGGCACAATAGCGTCACTGTGGCCAGACATTGAAGACAAATAAGCCGTAAGAGCCAAAGGCGCGATAGCGTCATGATGTCCAGACATCTGAAAAGACTTACAGTAAGAGCCAAAGGCGCAAAGGCGTTACGGCGGCCAGGCATTTTAAAACAAACATGCTATAGTGCCAAAGGCGCGAATGCGTCACGGCGGCCCGGCACCAGGAGAAGATTTATATAAAAGAGCTTGAAGTGAAAAATGCGCGAGTTAAGCTAAACACTCTGATGAAAATTCGACTTCAAAATCTAACGTAAGGATTTGACGTGTTCCCGATATTAAGAAAAAAAGGTATATGTGTAATTAGTGACAGAGAGAAACCTTTATAAATACGGGCCAAGTCTTATTCATAAATCATATCTAAGAACTCCATACAAAAACTTTGCCAAACTCCCTGTTTGACTTAAGCATCAGAGTGCAAATGCAAGGGAGAACCCCTGTGTTCCTCTGATCTTCTTCTTTTTTACAGAAGCTCTCGGCAACAAGTGGCAAGAAACTCGAAGAGAAGACGTCAGTGATTCATCACCATTGTTTCAGGTAACAACTATTCTAGAAAGCCATAATCCTCCTATTATACTTTTACACAGAGAAATTCCCTATGAAAGAGTGGGGAGTAATTGATAGAGGTAATTTACCCCAGTCCAATCACGCGTCTAGGCTCCAAAATACAAAGGGCCCAAAATAATAAAATTTTGGGACCCACATAAATATGAGTCCCGAGCTCATCAAAAGCAACTCAGAAATATCTATAAATACCTAAAGGAATGATCAGAAAAAGCCTAATCTCTATTTGGCTTGCTAAAACTCTGCTTAAACAGTTTTCAGACTTAAGCATCAGAGTGCGCGTGCAGGGACAGATCCCTGCACCTCTCTAACTTTCACTGTTTTTGCAGAATATTCAAGACACGTGGAGAAGATCACATCAGCATCATTTCATTGTTGTTTAGAGCAATGAATATGGAGAAATGGACTTTTATAAGTGATGAATGTGATTGAAACTCAAAATAAGTAGTGTGGTAAAAATGGAATGAAGTTGTACTTCCATTTAGCTTGGTGTGGTATACCTTTGGCTATACAATGAATACACACAAGTTTTAATATGTATAAGGTATGAATGGATGCCATTTTCAAGTCTTAAAGGTAGCTGGATGAGAAAATGACCATGGTAACAAATTAAGGATGTTTGGGTGTGAGTTGCTACAAAAAAGCTGCAGAAAATCTGGAAAATATGAAGCCCAGATCTATCTCATAGGAAGAGAGATCGATCTGGAAGAGTAAAAAATGCTCTTATTTGAGTTATGGAACAAGACAGATCGATTTCCAATAGAGCCAGATCGATCTGCTAAACATTCTGTAATGAGAAGATTGATTTTGATGCAAGTAGATTGATTTCCTTAGCTCTCGGGTTGGAGCAGATCGATTTCCCCTAGAAGCAGATCGATCTCCTTAAGCTACTGCCCGAGACAGATTGATCTCAAGCTTTTGACAGATCGATTTCATGCATTCAAATTGGTGTGAAAATGATGGATTTAAGAGGACTAGATCGATGTCATGCTTCAACAAATCGATCTCATCAAGTGATTTCTATAAAAAAAGAGCAGTGAAATCTGCATCTTTTCGAGATAGAACCTTTCCTTTTCATTTTCCACCAAAAACCTATATTTTATCTCTAAAAAATCAGTCATTTCCAATAAGAATTAAAGGGAAGCTATTAGATTCAAAGTTGTTCATCTTTAAGAAGAGAACAACATAGTTGGGAATCAAAACCTCATTGTTGGTATTGAAGGAGCAAGGAACATTTCCCTTTGGAGCAAGAAGAGAAACTATATTGGTAAGTTCTTAATACTTCAGCCAAAGTACATTTGTCTATTTATTGATTTTGGAGTTGATTGGTATGTATATTGATGGTTGAAACTACCTAGGATGAAATGGAACTAAAGTGACCTAGAAAATGGAATGAGTCTAGTGTGAGAAAGTGTGATTTGGGTGTGTTGATGATTTATAGATTATGTTAAGTTGTTATAGGAGTAATGTGGATGATTTGACACAATTAAATGGAGTTGCATTATGAGTTCGGGGAAATTAGGGAAAATGAGTATGTGAATGCTTGATAAATGCCATAGTGAAGAAATCAATGAAATATGAACACTATGAGCTTAGGATCGATTTAATATCGATTTGGAATGAGTTAATAGGCCTAAAAGGATCCATAGACTCGAGTTATGGGTAGAGTAATGAAACGAGACCTCATAAGCATTAATAGAGACTATAGGTCGAATCGACTATAGTAAACGCAAGAGTTGGATTATAATGGGCTAAAATGTTGTGAAATACGTTTATGTGTAGTTTCAGAGAGCTCGTTGGAGACAAATCGAACTGCATAAGTAAGCAGCTTTAAGGAAGTGGAATCATGTGTCGCGATTCTAGGTAAGAGAATTTTGTAAGTATATAGAGCTAGCTGCTCGTATTTTATGGGTATATAGGGCTTGGAAATGTGCATGAGTTTATAGAAATGTGTTTGACAATATATGAAAATTACTACGAGTATTTGTATGAGATTTGGTTGTTTGAAATGGTATTATAAAGAAATGGGATAGTAAGGCTAATAATTGCATAAATCATGTGTTTTGAATGTTTTCACAAAACACCTTGCTTTGTTTTAAGCAAATTAACTGATAGACTCGCAAATGTTTGAACGTTTTGTAAAATAGCACATGTGAGGTGCTAAGCATGGGTGTGTATGTTTTGGTTGTTTTATGGGCTGCCTATCCTATTTTACGTGAATGAAGCTGTGCTGGAGCCTAGCTCGCATTGTATATTGATGTTTTTCACATGTTTGTAACGTACTGAAGCTTAGCTCGCACTTGAATTTGAATTTTGGTGATGTTTTATAAACCGTACTGGAGCTTTTGCTCGTACGTGGATTTCAAGTGGATTTCTTATGCATATAACCGTACTGGAGCTATGCTCGTACGTGCTTTTCTTCATGTTTATGCATAAATGTCGTACTAGAGCATTGCTCGTACGAGGTGATTTGATGATGATGCATGAATTCGCACTAGAGCGTAGCTCACGCAAGTTTTTCACACTGTGGTATGTATGATGTCGTGGTGAGGGTAATACGGGTTGATGTTTGGGGAACCTAACAAGACTAAAAGACCTCTTGAGCGAGGTGAGGGTGAGGGGCTAGGACCTGGCACTAATCCATTCAGGGAACCCAACAGGCCTAACAGATCTCTTGAGTGGGGTGAGGGTGAGGGGCTACGACCTGAATCAGGGAACCCAACAGGGGCGAGCAAAGCCATGAGGTGCTAGGACCTTGTATTAAGAGTACTCCCACGTGCACTTGAGACTAGAGGTTTCACTTGGTATGGGGTAGGTAAGTCCTACTGCAAGCACCCCTAACCCTATTATGGGTCCGCGGAGTACGATGTATCGTGTATATCACATGGAGTATGATGTACCGCGTGGTTGAGATACTGATGAGAAAAGTCTAGCGAAGAACTAACCCATCTTCGTTCCAACATGATACCCCACACACCAGGATCTGTGTGGTCTGGGATGATTTACGACATAGTTGGCCAACATAGTCTTATGATGTAGTGACCTGTCTCATTTGATTTACTTACTACCACATATTTTGACATATAAGTGTGATTTTGACTGTCCAAGGTAGAGCCGAAGGAGGGGTCGAGCCTTGTGGTAATTGATTTATGAAATGGTAATGATGTTTGCGAGTGAGAAAATGATTTGTGATCTGATTGTATGTATTTGAGAAAGAGATGTAATTTCAAAAGGATGTTTTATAAATGGATTTCCCTTTTCTATGAGAGTTGACAATTGATGAGGATGAGATGATTTGTACATGATGATTTTACCCTATGTTACATGCCAATTTCCATGATTAAATACATGATATATGTATATTTATATGGCATAGTTTTAATTTCTCATGCTGTTGTTATAAATGATTTATGCATAACACTATCAGCATGTAGATAGAGTAGTTATCAACCATGCTTGCATTATTGCCTTACTGAGCATGTGGTTGCTCATCCCTCTCTACTTTCCCCCTCTACAGAGCGTACATAGCAGCCAAATAAGGACCGAGGCGTTGCATTTTGGATATCCGCTACCATCCATCGCTAAAAGGTATACACATGAAGATTCTTTTTGTATCTAAACAATTGTAAGAGCACAGTAGTCATTTAAATTGTATTATGGGGAATGTAGATGTCAGTAAACAAGTTTTGTATAAGTGAATGATTTAACTTCAAATGTATGACATCACTTTTATTAACTGGGAATGAATGTTAAGAGTGGATTATTATTGACTCACAGCCCAACTGTGTGGTGATGAGTTGTTCACGACCCGGTAAGGAAAGAAAAACACTAAAAATTTATAGTGATTTTCGGTAATAAGAGGATAAAATGGGTCATGACACCATTGGTTTCTAATTAAAATTGATTACCATGAAAAATATGAATATAAACAAATTCACTATATTGATCTAAAATCGACATAGCCCAACCATATTGTACCGTAAATTGGGACGTTACATCCTTTGATGGAAAATTCTATGAAAATTCTTACATTTGGCAAATGAGTGACCAACCATTCTGTCACGACCCTCCATACCAGTCTGCGACCTTTACCTTACCACCTAAAGTTGGGTTGTGATTCAATATCCAATTCATAACTCATCCATTTTAGTTGAATATAGTTATACAAATGAAGTAGAATAGAAACTGGAACTTTTATATATAAGTGCGAAAGCGTTTACATCAGTTTCTATTATATACATCCCCTAAATTATAAAATACAAATTTTACTGTGCATTAATTTACAAGATACAAAATTTTTCATCTCAAGTGTATACCTTTCTATACTACTGGATGACAGGTGCACACAATAGCAAGGACGATTGCAATGTACTCACTACTGCGTAGTATCTGTGGAGGAGGAAATAAGAGGGTGAGCTAACATGCTCAATAAGGAAATATGAAAGCAGGTAGATAACTACACTATCTATATGCTTAAAATACATATATGTTCATTTTCCTTATAAAACATAAGCATTTTCTTTAAGACATCTTCCATCAATGCGAAACCATTAATTCGCTAGATGGGTATATGCATATTCATACAGAATCACACAGCATATTCCAATTCACAAAGCTTATCTTTAAAAGCATTAAGTACATATTTAGAAATCACTTTGCACACAGCAATTTAGTTTATATGAGGCATAATCATGGGTTATCACATCCCCAGACACACAGCAAGGGAGACATATGTCACAACACACAGTAGTGACTATGTTATATCACGCAGATAAATATTGGACTTATGGCCATAGTCAGATTCCAAGAACACTGATCAGGTGTATGGGAACCCTACGCTTGGGGAGGTGGATCAACCATCCCTTCAACTCATACTCAAATTATGGTAAATCATACCCCATGGCTAACGCTCACGGTAATCGTGCTTCCGTGGATCCGTATCACCTATTTTCGTTGTCTCAAAATCTTGTGTGAGCAGGTCAGCATAAGACACTTAGCAGTACACAACGGCTCTAGCATGATTTTGTACTCATCACATCACATTCATAAACCACGTGTGAACAAGTCAATGCAAGACACACAACAATACATGAAAACTCTAACACAATTTTACTCAACACACAGTATAATCATAAAAACCTCGTGCGAGCAACTCAGCTTAAGACACACAGCATACTTGAGGCATCAAGTACGTTATTACTAGGAAATTTCATGCGAGCATAGTCAGAGCAAGACACACAACAATGCTCAAAGGCTCTAGCATGATTTCTAAAATCTAGTGCGAGCATCTTAAGTGTGACACACAGCATCACCCGAGGCATCGAGCACTCTTTTGCTTTTCTAAAAATCCCTTTTTAAAATAACGTGCGAACGGGGCTGGTTTATCTAACGTTGCCTCTCATGCTCTAAAACGATTTCACACAGAAAAGAAATAGAAGGGGCTCTATGTGTAGTTATGAGTGAGAGGGAAAATCTCCCTTCAATCACTCTTTAGAAATATTTCATGCAATTGGTTAAACTGGGAGCTTGTCTATTATCATTCTTTCTCAAAACGTTTGCAAAAAACCTCTTTTCACAACAATCATAGGAGTCCTGCAACTCATACTTTTAGACTTATTCTCATACGTAGTTTTCTACCGAGATATATCAATATGTATGTATTTATCGTATACATTCGCACACAGCAGGTAAGAAAACATACGTATAGCTATCTCTATAGCTCGCATAATCCCTTATCTCGAATCGTGCTTGAATTGTTTTCCTTTGATTTCCACTTCTCGTGATCCGTCTTATCGATTCAAACGATATCTTCTGGAGCTGAAATTGTGTATTACACACATCAGTATATTGTCATATACTTCATTTCACTTGCATGATATTCAAATCAATGCATTTGGCCATTTATATCTCAATTGGCCTCGTTATACCGTTATCGGACTTTATCCTTTCATAAGTCCATTTCTAGTATATCACTCGTTTTCGAGAATCTCATAGACTCCTCGAGTCTATTGATTCATATTGAACTGGTATTAAGCTTATAATGCCATCAGGTTCATTATTTCATTTCATTGTGGCATTTCATCGAATACCTCATATACTTAATTTTAGCTATTTTTGTTTCTAGCACATGAACTTCATCAAACTGTTATACAATCATGTATATATGCTTAATAACATCTATTCATGCATAAATCATCATTAAATCCATGCCTACTCAACTTTCTCATATTTTTCTCACATTTCACGATGTATAGGTCATGGAGATTAAACATGTTCTAAGATGTTTCAACCAGCAATATATACACCAATCAACTCATAAAATTGTATAGCTCAACATACATGAGATTGGTGCATTGAAATCTCACCTAGCTTGACTTTTCTCCTTTTGGCTGAATTTGGAGAAATCACATTGTTTCCTTCAATCAAACAGTTTCACCACTTGTTTTTGGACTAAGTTGTTCTCCTCTCCACTATGAACAATTTTGCTAAACCAACTTCTCTCAATTTTGATTGAAAAGTGATGGTTTCCTATGGTGAAAAGCTAGGTTACTTTGCTTAGACTGTGGATCGATCTCCTTTTTCAAAATGCCTCTAAGATCAATCTCCCTTGCATTGGAGATTGATCTCCCCTTACTTTGCAGCCATACTTAGCCAATTTCATCCCAAACTTTTAAAGCTAACTTCATTTCAATTTGCCTCATTGCTCAATTTGTATTCAATACACATTTATCACTTTAAAAGGTCCATTTCTTATTATTCATACTTAATGACACTTGTGTGTACATCATGAATTCACATAACAAGTGTGTACATCAGATTTACGGACCTTACATCACTTATAGCTCATATTACATAAATGAATGTATACTTAGGAGTTCATAAGGGTTACATGTAAAAAAATAAGGGTCCTACATTCCTCACATCCTTTAAGAAATTTGGTCCTCCAAATTAGAATCAAGTTACCCCTCCAAAAGTTGGGGGTACTTTTCCCGTATAGAGTTCTCCAACTCGCAAGTAGCTTCCTCTGAATTATGGTGCAGTCAGAGAACTTTAATAAGCTGAATCGTCTTGTTTCGTAACACTTTCTCTTTCCTATCCAGTATTGGGATCGGTTTCTCTACGTATGACAAGTCATCCTTGAGCTCCAACGACTCATACCGAATCATGTGAGTTAGATCTGGATGGTACTTCCGAAGCATCAATACATGGAAGACATTATGTATGCCTGATAACTCTAGTGGCAATGCTAGCTTGTAGGTCTTATCTCCCACACGCTTCAATATCTCAAATGGTCCGATATATACTGAGGGCTCAACTTACCCTTCTTATCAAACCTCATAATCCTGTTCGTGGGAGAGACTTTCAAAAATACTGAGTCACCCACAGTGAACTCTAATGGCCTTTGTCTCATGTCAGCGTAGCTTTTCTGCCTGCTCTGAGCTTTCTCAATCTCTCACATATCAACTGAACAACCTTAGAGGCTTGTTGTACCAAATCAGGAGCAAAAATTTTCCTTTCAGCCACTTCTTTCCAACCAATAGGGGAACGACACCTTCTACCATATAAGGCCTCATACGGTGCCATCCTGATACTCGAGTGGTAACTATTGTTTTATGCAAATTCGGCTAACGGTAGGTGATCATCCTAGGAACCCTTAAAATCCATAACACTTGCTCTCAGCATATCCTCTAACGTTTGGATGGTTCTCTCTGATTGGCCATGGTCTGAGGATGGAAAGTAATATTGAAACTCAATCGAGTTCCCATAGCTTCTTAAAATAGTTCCCAAAAGCGAGAAGTGAAGTGGGAATCCCTATTCGATACGATGCTCACTGGAACACCATGTAGCCTCACTATCTCCTGTACATACAACTTTGCTAAACTACTCAAAGTATCAGTAGATTTCATAGCTAGAAAGTGGGCGAATTTCGTCAGTCTGTCAACCACTACCCAGATAGCATCATGGTTCCTTTTAGTCCTTGGCAATCCCATGATGAAATCTATGGTGACATTCTCTTATTTCCAAGTCAGTACTGGTAGAGGCTGCAATAACCCTACAGGATTCTGATGCTCTACCTTCACTTGCTGACATATCAAACATCTTGCCATAAATTCTGCGATATCTCTTTTCATCCCTGACCACCAATACACTTTCCAGAGATTCTGGTACATCTTATTACCTCCCGGATGTAATGTGTATCTCGATGAATACGCTTCTGTAAAAATCAATTTCTTTAACTCTGGGTTATTGGGAACGCAAACCCTGCCTCTAAACCTCAATAGGCCATCACCACTCACTAAGAAATCGGCCACATCACCCTTCTGAATCAACCTCGCACAATCCTCACATAGTAGATCGACATGTTGAGCCTGGCGTATCCGATCAATCAAATCTGTTTCCACTAGCAGGCTAGCTATCACACAGTCTCGATCAATATCAAGAGGGTCTATATCCAACCTGAGGTGAGCAAACTGCTCAAGCAGCTCATATTCCCTAACCATCATGTGCGATACCATCCCGAGGCTCTTTCTACTCAAGGCATCTGCCACAACATTAGCCTTTTCCTGGATGGTACAATATCTCGCACTCATAATCCTTTAGAAGCTCTATCCATCGTCTTTGCCTCATAGTTAACTCTTTTTGTGAAAACAGATATCTGAGGTTCTTGTGATCTGTATACACCTAAAATTTCTCTCCGTATAAGTAGTGGCGCCATATTTTCAATGCAAATACTACGACTGCCAACTCTAAATCATGGGTCGGGTAGTTCCTCTCATGGTCCTTAAGCTGTCTAGATCCATAGGCTACTACCTTCCCATCCTGCATCAACACATAGCCCAGTCCTGGTCTCGAGGCATTGGTATACACTGTATAACCTCCTGAGCTAGTGGGTATGGTGAGAATAGGTGCGGTGGTTAGTCTATGCTTTAACTCGCAGAAACTACACTCGCACTTATCATCCCACTCAAATACCACATTCTTTCGAGTGAGACGTGTCAATGGAGCAGCTAGCTTAGAGAATCCCTTGATAAATCGTCAGTAATAACCTACTAAACCCAAGAAACTACGGATCTCTGTAACTGTCTTGGGTCATTCCCACTGTATCACAGCCTATATCTTGGACGGATCCACTGATACACTGTCTCTCGAGACTACGTGACCCAAAAATGATATCTCAATTAGTCAGAAATCACACTTGTTGAGTTTAGCATATAACTCCTGATCTCAGAGGGTCTGCAACACTATTCTCAAATGCTGCTCATGCTCTTCCTTGGACTTCGAGTAAACCAATATGTCATCTATAAAGATAATCACAAATCTATCCAGGTATGGCTTGAATACATCATTCATTAGAGCCATAAACGTTGCAGGAGCATTCGTCAATCCAAATGACATAACCAAAAACTCATAATGGCCATAACGGGTCCGAAATGCTATCTTGGGTACATCTCCACTCTGAATCCTTAACTGATGATACCCAGACCTCAGATCAATCTTTGAAAAGACCTGTGCTCCCTGAAACTGATCAAGTAGATCATCAATCTATGGAAGGGGATACTTATTCTTGATGGTAGTCTTATTCAATAACCAATAGTCTATACACAGTTGGAGACTCCTATCTCTCTTCTTTATAAATAGAACCGGTGCTCCCCACGGTGATACACTCGGTCTGATGAACCCTTTATCCAATAACTCTTGCAATTGCTTCTTTAGCTCTTCCAATTCAATTGGAGCTATTCTATATGGTGGCTTGGATATTGTTTCAGTTCCAGGCACCAAATCAATACATAATTTCATTTCTCTGTTTGGTGGAAACTCTGGTAATTCCTCCGAAAAGACATCGAAAAATTCCCTAACCACTGGGATGTCAATCATATCTAGGTACACCTTATTCAAGTCAACCACATAGGTGATAAAACCTTCAACACATTATCATTACATTCATTAGTAACATCATTCATCCTTACAATTAATCTACTACTTCTTTCATTACTTCTCAAATCTTACAATATACTTTTCGGGGATGGAAAACATTACTGTCTTAGCATAACAGTCTAAAACAGCATGGTTTGCAACCAACCAATCCATTCTTAGTATTACATCGAAATCCTTCAAAGCTAATAGGATGAGATCGGTCGACATGTCCTTTTCCCCTATTTTTAACTTACAACTCTTACATACATACTCTGTCATTACATTGTCTCTCACTAGAGTGCTTATAAGTAAGATTTTACCTAAGGGTACAGGTTTCACATTTTCACACAGTTTACATGCAAATGAAGGCGATATGAATGAATGCGTGGCACCAGGATCAATCAATGCTAATGCCTCAAAATCAAAGATAAGGATGGTACCTTTAATCACATCCGAAGAAGCTTCTGCAGATGCCTGGTCCAATGCAAACACCCACCCTCGACTAACAACTTGTTTCCCTTTCTCTTTAGCTGTGGCCTTCCTCTTAGGTGTAGGTGTCTCAACAGTAGCCTTCTCTAGTTCTTTGCCTTTCTGTGGGGCTGTATCTATCAACTCTATGCATTCACGAGCTATGTACCCAGGTTTACCACACCTATAACATGATCTCATCGATAATAGGCATAGTCTACCCCCATGGTATCTACCACATAACCTACACTGCTCTGTGGTAGGTCGAGGTCCACCAATAACTATGCCCATCAAAGCTGGAGAATACGTTGGATGAACTGAAGGCTTCACGGTCTCTTTCCTACCTCCTGGATCTTAGGCCCCTTACCGAATAATCTTCTACCATTTCGAAACCCTCTATCATCAACTGACCTCTTCATGTCTCTATCTCTGTCTTTACCACTCCTGCTCAATTCTGAGGCATGCAATTCGTAATCTTGCTCACATAGCTGAGCTCTGCGTACTGCCTCATCGTAGGTGGTAATGTCCAGTGGAGCTAGTCGAGCTCTGATGAAAGGTCTCAGTCCCTCAAGAAATTTTTGAACCTTTCTGTCCTCAAGGTTCACAGTGATTGTATCATATCTGCCCAAGGACTGAATCCAGACTTATACTCATCCACTGTCCAGTTCCCTTGAGTCAATGTCATAAATTCCATCTGCATCTTTCTCTGAGCAGTAGCTAGAATGTATTGCCTCATGAAGGCATCCAAGAATATGTCTTACGTCATAATCGGGTGTCGTGCACTCAACATTAGCTGTGTGGCCATCCACCAATGCTAGGCCTCATCCTCTAATACGAAAGTTGCAAAGGTGACCTTCTCAGTGTCAGAGTAATGGAAAAATTGATAGAGCTTCTCCATACTGCGTATCCAATGCTGAGTTGAAACTGGGTTCTTCACCCCATTAAATGAAGTTGGTTCGAACTTTCGAAACCCTCTCAATCTACCTAGATCACAATCATACACTCCTTCACCACTAACCTATTATGGAGCTACAGGATCCTGAACTGGTGGGAGAATGTCCTGAACTAGAAGGGGTACAGGTATCTCTGCCTTTATATCTCGAGGTCTCGGTGCAGGCTGTGTTGGCTCTTGTCTCTCAGGTGTAGCAGCCTGACCAGCAGGGTTCTCCTGTCTACCCTCAAATCTGGCCATAGCCTGTGTAAACATCTCCATAATTGTGTCTACACTGCGCTATAACTGCGCTATACATTCCTCAACGGCCTCACTAAAACCAGGTGGATCCCTTTTAGAACTAGACCCACTGCGTCTCTCGGGCTCATCTCTACGCCATTGAGAGCGCAAACTCTCTCCTCTATGAGTACGTCATCTATCAGACATCCTGCATACTCAAAATAAGTGTCTCAATCACAATTTCCAGCTTGGTATACACATTTGTATCCTAATAATGCACAGTACTTTGGAGATGTATAATTGCCTAGATATGGATACTAACTCATATTAGACCAACTTAGCTCTGAAACCATTTATTCTATCACGACCCTCTATACCAGTCCGCGACCTTTACCTTACCACCTACAGTTGGGCTGTGATTCAATATCCAATTCATATCTCATCCAGTTTAGTTAAATATAGTTATATGAATGAAGTAGAATAGAAGCTAGAACTTTTATATATAAGTGTGGAAGCATTTACATCAGTTTCTATTATATACATCCCTCAAATTATAAAATACAAACTTTACTGTGCATTAATTTACAGAATACAAAATTTTTCATCTCAAGTGTATACCTCTCTATACTGCTGGATGTCCGGTGCACACAATAGCAGGGATGACTGCAATGTACTCACTACTGAATTGTCACGACCCTTTTCATTCTTTTTAACCGAAAATCTCAATAAATTTTTCGCATTTATTCCTTTCCCTACTCGACTGTGAACAAACTTACCACTACACTGTTAGGCTGTGAGTCAATAATAATCCACTCGCAATATCCATTCTCAGTTAATAAAAGTGATGTCATACATTTGAACGTCAATAATTCATTTATACAAATTACGATTACTGACATATACATCCCATAATTATAACTCAAAAAGACTACTGTGCTTTTACAATTGTTTAGATACAAAAAGAATCTTCATGTGTATACCTCTTAGTGATGGATGGCAACAGATATCCAAAATACAACGCCTCAGTCCTCACTAGGCTGCTATGTACGCTTTGTAGAGGGGGATATAGAGAGGGATGAGCAACCACACGCTCAGTAAGGCAGTAATGCAAGCATGGTAGATAACTACTCTATTTACATGCTGATAGTGTTATGCATAAATCAATTACAGTAGGAGCATGAGGAATTAAAACTATGCCATATGAGTATATATATATATATCATGTATATAAATCATGGAAATTGGCATATAAAACATGGTAAAATCATCATGTATAAACCATCTCATGCTCCTCAATTGTGAAATCCCATATAAATGGCAATTCATTTAAGAAACATCCTTTTTGAAATCACATCTCTTTCTCAATACATATCATCATTACCATTTCACAAATCAAATCCCACAAGGCTCGACCCCTCCCTCGAGTCTACCTTGGCAATCACAATCACACATATGTATAAAAACCAGGTCACTATATCACAAGTGACTATGTGGGCCAACTACATCATAAATCATCCCAGACCACACGCATCTAGGTGTGTGGGGTATCGTGTTGGCACAAATGTGGATTATCCCTCGCCAGACTTTCTTATCACCTAAGCACCACATGATACATCGTACTCCATGTGATATACATAGTACAACGTACTTTGCGGACTCATATAGTGGTTGGGGGTGCCAGTTGTAGGTCTTATCTACCCCATACCAAGAACTTGCCATACTGCCTAACAGAGCCTCCCCACCCCTTTAGGGCTTAAGGATGTTGGCTTAAGGATACTTTCGTAAGAGAGCCTCCCTACCATACAGAGCCTCCCCACCTCCTCAGGCTTAAGGATGTAGGGCTTGAGGATCTTACTGTAAGAGAGCCTCCCCATCGAACAGAGCCTTCCTGCCGAACAGAGCCTCCCTACCTCCTCGGGTTTAAGGATGTTAGCTTAAGGATGTAAGGCTTGAGGATCTTACCAACTTCCACGGCCTCATACGTACCATAATGTGCAAACTTGTGTGAGTAAAGCTCTAGTACGACTCATTCATCATATCATAAAGAAACCACGTACAAGCACAGCTCTAGTACATTTATACGTATAAGAAAATCACTTGAAAGTCACATACGAGTAGAAGCTCCGATACGATTTATAAAACATCTCTACAATTCAAATCAAAGTGCGAGCTAGGCTCTAGCACTTTCATGTAAGTCAAAGCATCAAAATCCAGTACGAGCGAGGCAAATCTCCCTTCAATCACTCTTTAGAAACATTTCATGTAATTGGTTAAACTGGGAGCCCCTTCTATTATCATTCTTTCTCAAAACGTTTACAAAAAATCTCTTTTCACAATAATCATAGAAGTCCTGCAACTCATACTTTTAGACTTATTCTCATACGTAGTTTTCTACCTAAATATATCAATATCTATGTATTTATCGTATACATTCGCATACAGCAGGTAAGAAAACATATGTATAGCTATCTCTATAGCTCATATAAGTCCCTTACCTCGAATCATGCTTGAATCATTTTCCTTCGATTTCCACTTCTCGTGATCCATCTTATCGATTCCAACGATATCTTCTGGAGCTGAAATTGTGTATTACACACATCAATATATTGTCATATACTTCATTTCACTTGCATGATATTCAAATCAACGTATTTGGCCATTTATATCTCATTTGACCTCGTTATACCGTTATCGAAGTTTATCCTTTCATAAGTCCATTTCAAGCATATCACTCATTTTCGAGAATCTCGCAGATTCCTCGAGTCTATCGATTCATATTGAACTGGTATTAAGCTTATAATTTCATCAGGTTCATTATTTCATTTCATTGTGGCATTTCATCGAATACCTCATATACTCAATTTTAGCCATATTTGTTTCTAGTACATAAACTTCATCAAACTATTATACAATCATGTATATATTCTTAATAACATCTATTCATGCTTAAATCATCATTAAATTCATGCCTACTCAACTTTCTCATCTTGTTCTCATGTTTCACCATGTATAGGTCATGAAGATTAAACATGTTCTAAGATGTTTCAACCAACAGTATATACACCAATCAACTCATAAAATTATACAGCTCAACATACATGAGATTGGTACATTGAAATCTTACATAGCTTAACTTTTCTCCTTTTGGCTGAATTTAGATAAATCACCTTGTTTCCTTCAATCAAACAGTTTCACCACTTGTTTTTGGACTAAGTTGTTCTGCTCTCCACTATGAACAATTTTGCTAAACCAACTTCTCTCAATTTTGTATGAAAAATGATGGTTTCCTATGGTGAAAAGCTAGGTTACTTTGCTTAGAATGGAATGTTTTGAGGTTTCTCCCGTGAATTGCAGTTCAGAAGCCCTGTTTTATAGAAATTGCTTGATGAGATCGATCTCCATAAGTGAGGGATCGATCTACTGCTGCTTTTAGCCTTCCTGCATTCAGTTTTCAAGCTTTGGAGATCGATCTGTCAAAGAGCATGAGATCGATCTTACATAGGCCGAGGCTTCAGGGGATCGATCTGCTTAAGGTTGGATCGATATGTTCTTCATAGGGGATCGATCTGGCTTGGACTGAGGATCGATCTCCTCTTTTAAAATGCCTCTAAGATCGATCTCCCTTGTATTGGAGATCGATCTCGCATTGCTCTGCAGCCATACTACGCCAATTTCATCTCAAATTCTTAAAGCTAACTTCATTTCAATTCGCCTCATTACTCAATTTGCATTTAATACTCATTTATCACTTCAAAAGGTCCATTTCTTGTTATGCATACTTAATGACACTTGTGTGTACATCATGAATTCACATAACAAGTGTGTACATCGGATTTACGGACATTACATCACTTATGGCTCATATTACATAAACGAATTTATACTTAGGAGTTCATATGGGTTACATGTAAAAAAAAATATGGGTCTTACACGTTCGGTGATAATCATAATGCTTTGGATTGGATTTTTCTTCTATTATCGATGGTCATGAAACATAGGGTAGATTTACATTTCCATATCTAATCCATTCTTAGAGAAGTGTTTCCATTTTATCTAGTGGAATTGAGAATGGTAGAGAGTTAGTATCATCGTCATATTGCCTTCTTCTTAAATTATCTCTTCCAATCTGCATATTGAGATGAGAAGATACTTTTTTTGCTCTTTCCCCTCTTGGATTGTATTCACTGTAGGAGCATTCTTTCGAGTGAAGCGATTAACTCCTCTTTACCTAATAATTGGATTATTAATTCTTTTTGTCACTTTAACCAAAATAGCAAAGGTTAGAAGAGTTAGATTTTCCAGTGAACTCTATACTCATCAAACATTACTTGTATGCATACTTTAACTAACTCTTTTTCATCAAGTGAGTTTAGGATATCTAGCATTCTTTCTCTAAAATGTTAGATGTACTCCATGAGATCTTAATGTGAATTTTGATGTTCTTTTCCCAAGTCAATGAGAATGACTTTCTCTTGAGTAGAAAATAACTTTTCTTGAAACATCTTACACATTTGGCTCAAGATTCTACAAAGCTAAGAGTAATATTAACATACAAGGTGTATGCCTTTTTAGTGAAATATTTGGAGAATTCCTTCAACTTGAAATCATCATCCAATCCAGCTACTTCAAGAGTTTCCACAAACTTCATGACATGCTCACAGGTATCACTAATCTTATCATTAAATTACTTAAACTTAAGATTAGTGTAGTCTTTGGGATATGGCTTAGTAGCCATACTAGTATGGTGAGGAAACTTGGGTTCAAACTCTGAAAAACTCTAACTTTTGTTCTTCTTTTCCAACAACTTCTGAAGCTCTTCTTTTGCTACAAAGTCTTGAATTGTAGCTAGAGGAGGAGTCAAAGTAAAGGTTCTAATAGCAGTGGTGTTGTTCACACCAAGGTTTTCAATAGCTCTAAGATTTGTGCATTAATTGGGCTATCTCGGTTGTCATTTCAAGTGTTCTCATTCCCAATAACGACAAGAGTGATAAGTTAAACTTAAAAAGTTGTGGCATCTTTTCAAACTTTTACATTCTCTCTTGAGAAGCATGGATCATCTTCATTAACTCTTGAATTTAGGCAGAGGCCCGAACATCTTAATTTTTAGTAGAGCTCTCCATGTTTTCTGGTAAAGTGAATGTTAAAGATATTGTACTCAAGGTAATCACTCCTCCCAAATAGAGTTGTTAAAATGTAAATGACTTCTTTGTTAAGTAAAGGAAACATTGCAAACCAGTTGAATAAGATATGCTCGAAAGTGGTAGAAAGAAAAAGTAGAGAGGGTTTGAGAAAGTTTCTGAATTAAGTAAATTGCTAATAGTAAAGTTAACCCAAGAATTCTATGATATTCTAAGGTTATCTTCACTTATTCTTGTGACTATGCTATTGAATAAAGATGTTAATGTTATTCCATAAAGATGTTATTTTGTAGATAAGTTGTTTCGAGAACAAGTTGTTTAGTGAAGAGTTACTTTGAGAAGAGCTATTCAGTGAAGAGTTATTCTAAAGATGAGCTTTTCCATGAAGAAGTTGTTCATATAAAGAAGCTCTTCAAAGAATAGATTGTTCTGTAAAATAGCTCTTCTGAGAATATGTTATTCTATGATGGAGTTATTCTAAGAAAAGATTGTTCTGCAAAATACCTTGTTACTTGTTCTAAATTTCTTTCATTATAATATGAACCTTAAAGACATAAAATATTAATTTCAAAAATCAAGTATCAGCAAAATGAAAAAGCTCATCAACACTTCGTTAGGAGGGAAAATTTGTCCTCTCTACGTGAGAGCAATTCTTTTATGATTTTTGTCTCTCTTTTTAGATGACCTTCATCTTTCTCTTTCCTGTCCGTTAGTTTATCGTTATGTCATTAGCTTTGTTTCCTTTAAAAGTGCATGTAGTTCATAATCCCTTTATTCCATACGACTAAGGCATCGCGAGTGATTTTTCTTCACGAAGACCTTTTGGTTCATCTCCCCTTCTCCGGCCCCTCATTTCTTCTAATGAAGTTAAGCCACTATAACAATCTAAAGACTATGCTTTTAAATCAATACCACTTAATCTTACCTGTAGTCATTGGAAACCCAACTCAGCCACCCAGATGATTTTCCATCATAAATCAATGATTACTTTTAGCTAGAGCTTACCCATTCGAAAAAGTAATACCATCTATCAAAGGAAAATGAATTGGCATTTTCACCCATATTTTAAACCCAATTAGATTATTTCACTTATGAATAAGTTGCTTATTAGCCATAACACCCAGAATAAAAAAAAAAAACATAGAAGCCAATCTTTCAATGAGTTCAACTTCATTTTCAGCATGATTTTAGTTGGACTGAGAGTAGTGAAAGTAATGTATCAAGCGACAATGCTAATGAAAACATGCAAGATCCTAATCTCTAACCCCAACCACAAACACGTACAAGAGCTAAGAGGGGTAACATTATACCCTTCTTTATTGATGAGCTTGCAGACAGTAGATCTTTTTGGCAACAATATTTGGTGTGATTCTTGTATGATGTCCAAGTTTTTCTACGCTTCATCTGCAGACACTTATTGATAAAGTATGAAGACTTAGAGGACAAGTTACTGTCATTGGAAGAGATAGTAGATCCTATGTTATTCATCTTGACAATGTTAGGGACATGCATTTCATCTGGCAAGAAGGGACATGGTCGTTATATGGAGATCTTCTAATCATGGACATTTGGAGACCCAACAATATCCTTAGTACCCTGATTCTCGTCCAAACTCCAATTTGGCTCTTGATCTGAGGATTACCATTAGAGTACCAAAGGCTTTTTGTAGCAAATTGACTTAATCAAATAGTAGGAATTGTCACAATGATCGACTGAGAAAATGTAGCACCCCCAAATATCTGGTTCATGAGAGTGAGGGTTTGGATTTACCTTTGGTACCCTTAGTTGCAGGATGCATGGTTAGGGGAAATGATGGAGTTATGATGTGGGTTGATTTTCGTGATGGAAGAACATGCAAAGTTTGCTCAAGGTGTAGTAGTATAGGTCACACACCTCCAACTGTCCTCACTAGAATTCGAATATCGAAAAGATGATTAATGAGCAGATGAAGAATATTTCTCTCTTTTTTGGGTATGACACCAGATATGACCTTCAACAAATTCTTTTCCAAAATAACGTTCGAGCTTTCCATAACAAAGGCACGCGAAGGACGACTAATGTAAATTATGCTAAAAGAACAAGTACTAGTAATCTGAGGGACCAACTTACCCACATAAGAATGGGTGATCAAAACCAATATAATGAGCTCACAACGAGGATGAGGAACATCAATAATAGTTTTGATAGTTTCTTCCAAGGAGAATCTATTGATCAAGTCCATGCAGGGATCAAGTCTAGCATGGGTAACACTTTTAGGCCTCCTAAATAGAACTTCATCTCAATGTCTGACTCTGAGGAGTTTCATTTAAATCAGGAATGTGAATAATAGGAACAACTGTTGGATGCTATTTTAGAAGAGGCCATGTAGGAAGGGAACCACACTTAAATAATTAACGACGACCCGATGCCTCATCTCCAACTACTTGATAATGAGCCTAGCTGGGTGAACATTCCCTATGGAGGTTTCTTCTTAACAAATGACATGATTGAAGCTCAAAAAGGGTGCTTGAATGTAAATACCGTAAATTTTTAATGTACTCAGTGTTGGCTATAAATAATATTTTGGGTAATTAAGATGAAATATAGGATTATGGTGAATTGATTTGAGTATAAATATTAGACTAACATTATTTTTATACTACATGGAAAAATTTAAATTTAGTGCATAGATATACATGTATATATATATGTATGCAATATTTTATTTACTTCTCAAGATTTATATGTAGATATGTACTTGTACAAGGTATACAAATATACATATATATAATTGGGAATGAATGTACACATGCATATATATATATATATATATAAGGGTATATATATATGCACTATACGAGAGTAGATATATATATATATATATATACAAATATACATATATATGTAAATGTAGGTGACCGAAAGTATCAAAGTTGCTTGGGAGAAATTATCCATTAGTCGAAGACATTAATTATATAAGAGTGTACTCTTTAACCTGTGATTTGGTGAAACAGACAGGGGCGTAATGTGCAACAAGAAAAGACAGAGGTAGTAGAGTTGTGAAGGTAGTAGCACGAGTGGCTTGGCATAAAAAGGAAATGTGAGAAATGAATAAGTTGCAACTATTAAAAATGGAAGGCTGGAACCGATTTGATAATGAACTGACAAAGGATTGAAAGAAGGTACAAAATAATACTAAAAACAAGTAAAAATAAATGTTGAGGCAGCCTGAAAAACTAGTGAAAGGGGGAGAAGAAATAGAAGCAGTCCCATGACTACAGACTACACCTGTGAAAGGGCAGGGAGTAAGGCTGATTGGCAGGCTGTGCACCGATTTTTAGGAGTTAAATGGATGAAGTTGAATAAACAAATATAGGGAAACTGTAAATCGAAGCAGTAAAAAAATATAAATGAATATAAGTTTATATATATATATGTAGGAACTACTGAAGTGGCAACAGGAAAACGACATGGAAAGTCTAAAATGAAAATGAAATGACGTGAATAGAAAAGAAAATCGAAGTATGGAAGGCTGAAAAACTGTAACAAAGAGTCAGAAACAAGGCATGAGACGTGGGCAAGAAAAATAGAAAGAAAATGGAAATATTAGGAAGACGTGAAGCCTACCGAAACATGCAGCTGTTCGGTGGGAAATAACACTTGAAAGAAGAAGTTGAGGATGGTTGCAACACGAAAAGAAGGTATGGGAGAGTGGGTGAAACCAGAACTAATTTTTGATCAGCTGAAGATTGGAAAAAAAAATTGGAATGAACCGAATATATATATATATATAGAAAGCTGGAATGAGACTTGCAAGCTGAAAACCAAGAGAGTGAGTGGGAAGGTAGAAACAGAGGAAGAAAAGAAATAAGTGCATGAGACAGCAGTTGAGAGGAACGTGAATAATAGTTATGGAGCGGAGACATTACGTGTGTAAGGCCTGTAAATTTCTATGTAATGTTTATGATTTTAGAATGTATAGACAAGTTACATTACGTATGAATCATAAGAAATGGAGATTTTTAAGTTCTAAGTGTGAATGAAATGTAAAATGAGTATTGAAGTAATTGAGTATGAGTTTAACTTTGAAAATCTGGGAAAATTGCAGCTGAAATGCTATAGGATGAATGTCGGATCGATCTTAGTGCAAGGGAGATCGATCTTATTGCCTTGAAATGCAATACGAAGCATTCTGCCAGATGGAGATCGATTCCTCATTCAAAGTAGATTGATCTCAAGTTGCTTCTGTTTGGATGTGATCGATCTCCTCCCATAAGGCAGATCAATCTCTAGTTGTCTCTGGTTAGCAAAGATCGATCTCTTCTTAAGGCCAGATCGATCTCTAAAGCATTCTGTCTGGCCAAATCGATCCTATACCAATGAGCAGATCAATCTCATGCATATAGGTAGATAGATCCCCTAGCCTGCAAATCGAATTCTAAAGGAGTTTAAACAAGGGCAGATCGATCTCCTACCCTTGGAGATCAAGCTCATAATGCGATTTCTATAAAAACTAGGCAGATGAATCTTCATTTCCACGAGACATCCCAAATTCCTCCATTTTTAACAAGTGGCCTAGCTTTCTCATTCTAAATTCATCACATTCCAATCGATTTTGAGAAAAGTTTCTTTGAGCAAAGTTGTTTCTACTGAGGAAGAGAACAACATAGTCAAAGATTGGAACCTTAAACTTTGGATTGAAGGAGAAAAGAGGTTTTCCCCTAATTTGGAAAAAAAGAGGAAAAAAGTCAAGCTAGGTAAGATTTCAATACACCATCTTCTAGTATGTTAATCCAGACATTATGATGAGTTGATTGGTGTATATATTGTTGATTGAAATATTCATGTACATGCTTAAACAACCATGACCTAGAATGAGCTTAGTGAGAGTGTTGAAATGACGTGGAGTTAATGATGATTTGAGCATGTAGAGATGTTATTAAACATACATAAATGAGTCTAAGATAACTTTCTGAAAACCATATGTTGGATTAGATAAGGATTGAAAATGGGCATAGAAGGTGTTTGATGAAATGCCATAGAGAAGGAAAATCATGAACTTAGGGCATTGTAAACTTAATGTTGGTTCAATGTGAATCAATAGACTTGAGGAGTCTAATGGATTCTCAAGAAAACAAATAGAATAATCAGAATGAACTTAAGAGAAAATAAAGTCCAATAAGATACAACTAGGCCATATTAATGAAAATAGCCCAATGCATTGAATTAAACATCATGCAAATGAGAACGAAGTGTATGATATGATACTGATGCGAGTAGCGAATGCTTGTAACTCTTAGAGATAAAATTGGAGCCGATAAGATTGGATCACGAGCATTGGAAATCTAAGGAAAATGATTTGAGCGTTATTCAAGATAAGAGATTTATGCAAGCTATTAGAGATAGCTGTACATATGTTTTTTACCTGCTGTGTGCAAATAAATGCGATAAGTAAATAGATATTGAAATAGCTATGTGAAAACTACATATGAGAAGAAGCTTATATGCATGAATTGCATGACTTCAATGTTCTTGTTATGAAAAAATGATTTACAAGTGTTTTGAGAAAGAATAATAATAGACTGGCTCTCGGTTTAGATATTTTACATGAAAAACATTTAACGAGTGATTGAAGGGAGATTGCCTTCTCACTCATACTCAGTGAATGGAGCCATCTATTTCTTTTCTGTGTCAACTTGTGCTAGAGCCGAAGTAGCAATGGTAGATTTACCAGCCTTTCTCCTACAACATTTTAAAAAGGATTTTTGAGAAAAGCAAAAGGTGCTAAAGCTGAGTGAAGCTATGTGATCCACTCGAGAGCTCGCCCTAAATTCTAGGAATCATGCTGGAGCCATCGAGTGCTGCTAAGTGATCTTACTCTTACTATGCTCGCATGTGACCCCCTCGATTTAAAGTGATGGGACAAAACTGTGCTTGATGCCTCAGGTATTGCTGTGTGATCTCACGCCGAGTTGCTCACACGTGGTTTTATAAGCTTACTGTGTGATAAGTAAAATCATGCTGGAGTCATCGTGTATTGCTGTGTGATCTTGTATAGACCTGCTCGCATGTGATTTTGAGACAATGGAAATGGGTGATAAGGATCCACAGGAGCACGATGTACCGTGAGTGTTAGCCATGTAGTACGATATGCCATGATATCTTAGTGATTCTGTGTAGACTGAAGGGATGGTTGATCCGCCTCCCCAAGCATAGGATTCCCACACACCTGATTAGTGTTGCCTGGAATCCAGACTATGGCCATAAGTCTTTTATCTGTGTGATATGACATTTTGTCACTACTGTGTGAGGTGAAAAATGTCCCCCTGCTGTGTGATACAGGGTGATATGAAATCCCATACTAGTCTTAAGTTATAAATTTTCTACGCGCAAAGAGATTTCTAAGTGTATTCTGTGTGAATTGAAAATGAAACCGTGTGGTTTTAGAAAGGATGCTGTGTGATTCTGTGTGAATTGAGAAAGAAATATGCATATACCCATCTAGCGAATTAATGATTTTGCAATTGATGGAAGCTATTTTCAAAGAATGCATATGTTTTATAAGGAAAATGAATGTTTATATTTTAAGCATGTAGATGGTGTAGTTATCTACCTATTTTCGTATTTTCCTTACTGAGCGTGTTACCTCATCCCCTTATTTCCTCCACAGATTCTACACAGTAGTGAGTTACTGCAGTGGTTCCTGCTACGGTATTCCTAGTTCTCCAGCAGTACAGAGGTATACACTTATGAGAGAAAAATTTTGTATCCTGTAAAATTAGTGCACAGTAAAGCTATCTTTTGTACGAAAGGGATGTATATAATAGAAACTGGTGTAAACGCTTCCGTATATTTATAAAAGAACAATTTCTATTTCATTAAATGAATTTAAATTATAAATGGATGAGATTTGGATATGGATGTTGACTCACAGCCCAACTGTAAATAGTAAGTTAAGTCACGGGAAGAGGGTTGTGACAACGTGTTGGTCTGTATAAAAGTGAAACAAATCGAGAGATTAAGGAAAGAAATGAAACAGAGGATTCAACACCTCTAAGACAATTAGCAGAATGAAACCGAGGAAAAGGAAAAAATAAGGCTTAATCTGGGAAGAGGAAAAAGGAAAACGTGAAAAGCGAAAGGCACTCAAGAGAGCAGTAGTGAGAAACAGAGAAAGAGAGATAGGTGAGGAAGGAAAAGAAACTGAAAACTAAAAAATGACAGTGATGAGAGGAGCGGATATGGGAGGCAGAATCAGCTCCCTTGGAATTGAAACAGGGGAGTCGAAGAGAGAAGCAAGAAATCCTCTCGGCCTCCTGAGAAGTTGGGTAAATAGGTGGAGGTACCTAGATGATGATGATGATGATGATGGCAAAAATGGTGGCTAGAAGATAAGGGGGACTGACCTGCTCTGAAGGGACCCAAGAGCACAGGCAGCGAGGGAAGAAAAAACAGAGGGCACGAGGTGGAAGAGGAAAACCTGAGAGCTACTACCACGAAGGCTTTCGGCAGGGAACAACAACGATGTCTTGGACTGATTGCCAGTAAGCAAGAAATAGAGGTAACATAAGTAAATCGGGGCTGGCAAGATGGTTAGGACATTGGCCGAATGGAGAGGATGAAGGAGAAGAAGGGAAGAGAAGAAGAAAGAAAATAAAAGAAAAAGAAAAGGCGGGAAATGAGAAATGATTTTTTTTTAAAAAGGAAAATATTTATATATATGTGGTATGTGTATGAATTTATATATATATATATAAAGCAACAAAATGCATGAAAAATTTGGGAAAAACCCGAGGGAAAACAATATTGAAATATTAGTTCAAAATTCCTGGAGGAATAAACTGATTGGAGTGGACTTGCTGACCCGCAGCACTGAGACATCGAGAACTACAGACAGACATCGAGGTAAGGAAAATTCTCATGTACTGCTAGAGATAAATATGTGTAATTTTCGTGTATTTGTAGATATAAAATTTTAGGCTGAATTCATAGTTACCGAAATTACAGAAAAATCTATACTGAATTTTATGACTCTGAAAATTATAGAATCTAGCCTAGTTGAACTGCCTAATTTTATTGATTGAATTTAAAACATTTGCATAGAAACTATTATGGCTTGAATTCTATTTAAAATCGAAAATCCCAAATTTTTAAATTTTCATAGACTATTTTCTGGGATTTTATCCGAAAAAGGGTTAGTTAGCATGTTTTGAACAGTTTCGTGAAACAAATTGAATTTATATGTGATTTAAGGAAAAATGGTCTGTTTATAAAGAAATACTGATTTGATGCGCTTGAGTACGTGGTAACTGTGTATCGCACGGTCTGACTCGCACTAATGAGATGTGCTTGAGCGCGTGCTGACTATGTGTCGCACAGCCTAACTCACACTGATGATATGTGCTTGACCACGTGCAGGCTGTGTGTCACATGGTCCGACTCACACTGATTTGAGATAAAGACGATAATGAAAACATGCTGCACTTCTGTCAGTTCTGTATCTGTTTCTGTGGTCTACGAAGTACGATGTACCATGCAGCGTATGCGAGTATGATGTACCGTGTTTCTAATTTTGATTCTAGTCTTTGGATATTCTGATCTGCGAGACATTTGGGTAGCTGACCACTCACATGGCAATTGACATCCTAACACACCTGGCCCGTGATTGCCCAGAGTCACCGACATTTGCCAATTGTCATTTCTGATAAATGATATAGCATGTTCTGCCTTGTCTCATCTATTTGAATTTCTGAATTGACTATATGACTGTATTTTCTTATGGAACTATTTATTTTACTGCTCAAAGTTTTAGAACCGATAATGATCACAGTTTCATGTTTATACTGAAAATTGTTATGGATTTTCCAATTTGATTTTTTCAGAAATGGCAGTGGCTCTTTGATTATTTGAAAAGTTTTTAGAATTGTCTGCACGAACAAAGTTATCTAGAACTATTTATTCTGCTGCTGAAAGTTTTGGGATTTCTGTGTTTACCACAGTAACTGATTACATTACTGAAGTTGGTTCTGTTTTCGAATTCTGGTTTTGATATTTTTGGATTTGCCAATTTATCTGTATACCTTTATGAAAATTTTTTGGTTTTGGAAAATATTTATATATATATTTTAAGAAGTGTATTTATCTATCTGTTATGTGTTTTTTCTTACTGAGCATGTTAAGCTTACCCCCTTACTTTCCTCCACAGAGCCCTATTAGTAACTTGGACTGCTTCCGTTAGTAGGGAATTCGCACAGCTATGGTTCCGCAAAATATTTTTTTGCGTCGAAGGTATACCCAGGTTTAAGCAAATCTTTTGTATCTAAAAGTTTTGTAAGTACAGTAATGTATATGAGAATGTGTTTGGGGATGTAAACACGATCACATTGTAACAGAATAGTTTTATGTTTAAATTTTTCACAAAGAAATGTGTTTAAAGAAACAAAATTTCTGTTCTGATTCTATTATCAACTCGTAGCCCAACCAAAATGTGTGTAAATTGGGTCGTTACAGAAGTTTGTATCAGATCAAGAGAAAATTTGGAAAGTTCATATCTCCAGCATTACTGCACATTGTTTAGATACAAACGGGTATACCTTGTTATGTTTTATTGAGAAATTGTGTCTTTGAATGATGAAAAATTGATAGATATGGCTGGTTGGTATTACAGCCATACTAGTTGTCATGACCCTCTTTCTGTGACATAACTTACTACTAATAGTTGGGCTATGAGTCAACATCCATATCCACATCTCATCCATTTATAATTTAAATTCATTTAATGAAATAGAAACTGTACTTTTATAAATATATGGAAGCGTTCACATTAGTTTCTATTATAAAGATCCCTTTCGTACAAAAGATAGCGTTACTGTGCACTAATTTACAAGATACAAATGTGAGACCCCATATATGTATAATTTGTAATATGTGTAAATGGAACTATAAGATGAATGATTTTTGAATCAAGTAAATGTGAATGAATTCAAATGAGAATGAATGAGTATCATGGGTGCATGTGAAGGTTAAATAAGGGTTGAAGTAGCCCCGAAATTAAACGAATGAAACTTTAAGGATCCAGAATGAGTGGACGTAAAACGTATAAACGAGTGATGAACAAAGAATTATACGAACCTTTTCAATTTCCAAGTACTACACACAAGTTTCATAATATGGAAATCATAAGAATTGAGCCTTACCATGCCCCAAGTATGAATGTATTGCAAAGTGACTAGTCAAGAAATCAAAGGCAAGTTAACCTTTGAAAATTCTGGGAAAACTGCAGTGGAAATGCAAAAAATGAAGGCCAGATCAATCTCCCATTCAAGGAAGATCGATCTCTTGTGCAAAATGAGATAATTTAGAGAGAAATATGCAAGGCAAATCTATTTTCCCATTTACCCAGATCGATCTGCATTTGCCTCTGCTAAGCCCAGATCGATCCCTTTAAGACCAGATCGATCTCCTTAGCTCTCTGCCTGGGACAAATCGATCTTGTCCATTGAAACAGATCGATCTCATTAACCAAAGCATATTGATCTCCTGCCTTCGACAAATCGATCTCATGCATTAAAATGTCATGAAAATGAGGAATTTAAGCAAGGCAGATCGATCTCCCCTCTATGCAGATCGATCTCATCAAGCCAATTCTATAAATATGGAGCAGTTGGATCTGCATTTCATAGAACAAAACCTTTCCTTTCCATTTTCAATCCAAAACCTAGCTTTCTCACTCCTAAATTCACCCATTTTCATAAAGATTTGAGGGAAAGCTATTAGATACAAACTTGTTCACATCAAAGAGAAGAGCAACATAGCTTGGAGTCATTACCTCATTTGTTGGATTGAAGGACCAAAGGTGCATTTCCATTTGGAGCAAGGAGGAAATCAAGCTAGGTGAGTTTCTAATGCAACAACCCAAGTACATTTGCTTAGATATTGATTTTGGAGTATATTGGTATGTATATTAATGGTAGAAACTACCTAGAATGCAAAGGAACAATTATGACCTAGAATGAGTCTATTGTGAGAAAGTGAAATGCATTGGAATTAATGACGAATTGGATATCTAAAGGTGATAATCATGTTGTGAGTATGATTTTAAGATGGTGTTATGGAATGAATTATGTGACTTACCTAAAAAGGGTAAAATGTGTATTTAAGCCATTGGTAAAATGCAAAATGGGTCAAACTTAATGAAAAAGGCTCAATAAAATATATTAACTAGTTGAAGTCAAAATGTGAGTTAGCAACATTAACTCAAGTGATTGGTGTATGATTTGTAGCTTCTGAGTAATACACCCGGAGCAAGTTGAGCCAAAAGCGCAAGAAGCTAAGAGGAAGAGAGTCGCACCCAAGTAAATCAACGTAAGGAAATTGTGTGGACTCTTAGAGATATCTCTGCGCATTTTAGGCGCATTATGCTTTTTAGAATGCATGTAGTAATAGGAAATGAAATGGATGATTGAAGGGCACGGAGTTAGGTTTTGAGAAATGTGCATGAAAACAAAAGCATGATGCTTTGAAAATCCTGTTTTAATGCTTTTTAGCAAGTGATTGGTAGGCTAGCTAACATTTTGAAATAATTTGCATAAGAAATGAATTGATTTGGTTTATAACCATGCTTTACAAAGAATTAAGCCATCTGCATAGATTTCGTGAAAATGAAAGTGTGCTAAAGTATGACTCGCACGAGATTTGATGTGTTTTTATTCACATGAGTGCTAGAACTTAGCTCACACTAGTTTTCACATGGATTTCTATGATGTTGTGCTGGAGCTTAGCTCACACAGATATTTATACTGGTTTTGAGATGGTGCTTGAGCATAGCTCGCATTAGATGTCCACCATACTTGTTACTGTGCTTGAGATTACTCGCACGTGGTTTTATGACATGATGATAGCCGTGCTAGGAGATTCAGGTAGACTGAGTGTCGCACCGATTAAATAGGCTTGCACATGCATATTGAGATGTGGCGTGATATGATGTGATGATATGGGTCCACGCAGTACGTTGTACCGTGCATGTAGCATGGAGTACGTTGTACTGTGTTGAGATTGTGATATGCCATCTTCGGACAATATTTAGATCTGCTATGGACCGGGGGATTGGACGTGACCCACCTCCCGTGCGGAAGCAGATAGAGGTGATACCCCACACACCTGATCAATGTAGCCTGGGATCATAGAGGATATGGCCATAGTCCTAGAGGAGATTTCCCTATTATATTGCCTATCTCACATGTCTTTTGTTTTATGAATAAATCCATGTTTGAAATGCTTTGTGGGTCAGGACAGTCCGAGGGAGGGGCTGAGACCTGGCAAGTGTTGATTTTATTGTGATGGGAAGTTTGATAATGGCCTTAAAGTGCACTTACGCATGATGATTTTTCATGCCTTATGAATTAAATATGCATGATGGTTTTCCATGCTTTGAGCTTAATTTGTGCACTGAATTTAAATAGCATGATTTGCTTTACATGCCATTAACACAAGCATGAACTAATGCTTTTGAGGTGTGGTGAGAAATTATTTGGTTTTGAGCATGGCATCACGATAACGTAGATAGTGCAATATCTACCTATTCGCATGATTGCCTTACTGAGCGTGTTGTTTGCTCACCCCCTTATTTTTCCCTCTTTACAGAGCACTGTGTATAGACTGAGAGCGACTGGAGGTTTCTTTTTGGTATCCACTGCATCCCATCGTGTAAGGTATACACATTGATATAATTTTGTATCTAAACTTTCCATAGCACAGTAACATTTTGAATGTAATCATTGGGGATGTAAAGTAATGTAAACGCATGTAAACAACAACTTTGATTTATTTATACAAGTGTTTGCTTCTAATTATAATACAAAAAAAAATTGTTATGGTTGGATGAGGTAAGCATAGACACATAACCCAACTGTTGAGAGTGTAGTTGTTCACGATCGGAGTAAGGTAAGAATAAATAATAAATAATGTCTGAAAAACGAAAAATTTGCGATGATTTTTGGTAAGTTGAGGGATGTGACAGAAGTTGGTATCAGTGCTGAGTTGGCCTGACGTGTGTCGATGTCTAAATCACTTAATAAGGTTGAAAATTACATCCCCATGTTACTGTGCTTGTTTAGATACAAATTGTGTGTTTGTCGATGCGTTGACTAAGAAATTGATATAAATGTAGGGAATTGAGCATTATGCATAATACCAGTCGCGGTAGAGGAGTGAGAACGGAAGCTAGAGGTCGTAGAGGTAGGCCTAGGGGTAGTGTTGAGCTAGAACCACATGAGACTCAGGAAGAGATTGAGGTGGAGGCTTAGGTTGAGCATGCTCCACAGGGTCTAGAGGAGAGACCTGAGTGTACTGAGGCACACTTCGCGAGGATAGAGTGGAGCATATAGGTGATCTTAGAATTGGTCACTCAATCTTTACTTGGAGTTGGGGGCAGACAAAGTCCCACTACACATGCTGAGCAGGCAGTAGCTCTTGAGGCATGGTCACGACTAGCCTAGAGACCTCAGACGATAGATGCACCTACACCCCTACCTGCACAGGATATGCCTACACCTGTTGCTACACCATAGTGTAGTAGAGGCTGGGGTTACAGATGTTATTTACATAGACTGCGACAGTTCTAGAAGTTTGGACCGTCGTCTTTCAGTGAAGTTAAGGACCCAGTAGCTGCAGAGGATTGGATAAATAAAATTGAGAAGTTATATGAGTTCGTCGAGTGCACTACTACTGAGATGGTAGCTTTTGCTGCATTCATATTGAAGGGATCAGCAAAACATTGGTGGAAATCCACTAAGCCTATTTTGAGAGCCCGACATACAGAGATCAGCTTGGATGTATTTTTGGAGGCTTTTCAGAGACAATATGTTCCAGATACTGCGCAACGAAAGCTGAAGATGGCATTTTTGGGACTGACCTAAGGGAGCAGGACGGTGGATGAGTATGAGACGACTTTTATCTCCCTGGGCAGATATGATCTTGATACAATGGGTAATGAGGTTGAGAAGGTCCAAAAGTTTGTGGATGAATTGAGACCAACCATCAAGTCCAGATTGGTTCCCTTAGATATACCGACCTACGAGGAGGCAGTGCAGATGGCGCAATTATGTGAACAAGATGTTGAGAGGATTACCTCAGAGTTTAGAGAGGTTGGGAAAGTGAGGGATAGAGATAAGAAGAGACCAGTGCTGGATAGAGGCTTCAGTTATAAGTGAAGCAAGAGGTTTTCTAGGAAGAGGCCAAGGATTGAGGAGATTCGAGAGAGGACAGTTAATCCTCTCGTGTATCCGGCTCTAGCTCCAGCAAGGGGAATTGTGATTGAAGGGTCACGACCTACTATAGAACAGTGCAGCAAGTGTGGTAGGTACCATGGTACTCGACCATGCTATAAACCTCTTGCAGTATACTTCAGATGTGGGAAACCAGGGCACATAATCCGAGATTACCCAGAGATGATAAAGAGAGTCCCACAAAAGGGCAAGGAGCTAGCGAAAGCTTCAGTTGGTACAGCTGCTCCGAGGAGGAAGGCTACTGCTGAGGAAAAGGGGAAGCAGGTAGTGAGTGTGAGCAGCGGATGAGTGCACAAACTGGACCAGGACACTACGGATTAGTCTTCGGATGTGGTTAAAGGTATCATCTAAATCTTTGATTTAGAAGCATTTGTATTGTTTAATCCTGGTGCCACAAATTCCTTTATATCGCCATCCTTTGCACATAAATTGTTGAAGCATGTAAAACCTATACTACTAGATAAGATGTTGATGATAACTACCCCTATGAATGATAGTCAATTGATTGAGCATGTATATAGAAATTGTAAGATGAGGATAAGAAGTAAAGAAATGGCAGTCGATTTAATTTTATTAAATATGAGTGATTTTGATGTAATCCTAGGAATGGATTGGCTGGCTACAAACCATGTTGGTATGGATTGTCGAGCTAAAACATTGATGTTTCTTGAGATAGAAAATCTTGTTGTAAAGTTTATGAAAAAGTGAAAGAACATGTTTACTATAAATAAAAGAGTATGTTCTTAATACATGATATTCGAGAGATGAATTTGTTTATCAACTATATATGTTAATGTGATGATTTGTGTTACTAACGGTAGAAAGGATATGTGAAGGGTTCATTGCTTATGTGATTGAGATGGATAAGGCACGTCCAGAGTTGATAGACATCTCAGTGGTCAGGGAATTTCCAGATGCCTTTCCAGATGAATTACTTGGGTTACCTCCAGATAGAGAGATGGCATTTTGTATAGATTTGACACCTGGTATAGCACCGATATCCAAGCCACCGTACAGAATAGCTCAAGTTGGAAGAATTAAGGAAGCAGTTATAGGAGTTACTGGAGAAGGGGTTCATCAAGATGAGCGCCTCACCTTGGGGAGCACCGATTCTATTTGTAAGAAGGATGGAAGCCTCCAACTGTGTATAGATTACTGGATGTTGAATAAGGCCACCATCAAGAATAAGTACCCCCTTCCACGCTTCGATGACTTATTGGATCAGCTTAGGGGAGCACAGGTTTTCTCCAAGATAGATTTGAGATCTGGGTATCATCAGTTGAAAATTCAGGATAGAGATGTACCCAGGAAAGCTTTTCGTACCCAGTATGGTCATTATGAGTTTATGGTTATGTCATTCGGGTTAACAAATGCTCCCTCAGCTTTTATGTCATTAATGAATGAGGTGTTTCACTAGTATTTGGATCGATTTTTTATTGTGTTTATTAATGATATAATAGTGTACTCAGGATCTAAAGAGGAGCATGGACAACATCTAACGATAGTGATACAGACCTTTCGAGAGAAGAAGTTGTACATTAAGCTCAGTAAGTGCTATCTTTAGTTGGAACAGATCTCTTTTCTGGGTCATATAGTATCGAAGGATGGTGTGTCAGTGGATCCATCAAAGATGGAGGCAGTGATACAGTGGCAGAGACCGCAGACCATAACAGAGATAAGAAGTTTCCTGTGTTTAGCTGGATATTATCGACGATTTATGGAGGGATTATCGAGATTAGCTGCTCCATCAACACGTCTCACGAGGAAAAATACAAAATTTGTGTGGGACGATAAGTGTGAAGAGAGCTTTCAAGAGTTGAATGGGAGATTAACTGCTGCTCTGATTCTCACCATTCCTACTAGCTCAGGAGATTTCTCGGTGTATACGGATGCATCACACTAAGGACTAGGCTATGTACTTATGCATGATGGAAGGGTAGTTGCATATAGGCCTAGACAGTTGAAGGATCATAAGAGAAACTACCCTACCCATGATTTGGAGTTGGCGACTGTAGTGTTTGCGTTGAAGATATGGTGCCACTACCTCTATGGTGAGAAATTTCAAGTATTTACAGACCATAAGAACCTTAAGTACTTGTTCTCGTAAAAAGAGTTAAACATGAGACAGAGGAGATGGCTCAAATGTTTAAAGGATTATGATTTTGAGATCCTGTACCACTCGGGTAAAGCGAATGTAGTTGCTGATGCACTGAGTAGGAAACATCTCGGGATGGTATCATTCATGATGATCAGGGAACACGAGCTATTGGAACTGTTCATGAACCAAAGGTTGGATGTGACCCCGCTTGGTGCTGATGGTACTTTTATGTTAGCTAGCTTGCAGTTGGAATTAGATTTGGTAGATTGAATTCGATAGGCTCAACGAATTGATCAGTAGTGCAGTGATATTGTCAGGCAGATACAGAGGGGCACATAGATTGATTTTGAGTTGAGTTTCGATGAATTGTTAAGGTTCAGAGGTAGGATATGTGTTCCCGATGATCCAGAATCAGGAAGTTGATCTTGACAGAGGCTCACTCATCGAGGTATACGATACATCTAGGGAGTACTAAGATGTATCAAAACCTTCAAAAAGTTTATTGGTGGTCTAGGATGAAGAAAGACATTACTGAATATGTCGCTAGATGTCTCGTCTATCAGCGGGTGAAGGTAGAGCATCAGAAGCTTGTAGGGTTATTGTAGCCTCTACCAATACCGACATGGAAGTCAGAGCATGTGGATTTTGTGATGGGATTATCGAGGACCCACAGAGGTCATGATGCCATATGGGTGATTGTGGATCGATTGACGAAGTCAGCCCATTTTCTAGCTATGAGAGCTACCGATACTCTGAGCCAGTTAGTGAACTTGTATCAGCGCGAGATAGTGAGGCTAAATGAAATTAAAGTGAGAATTGTTTCTGATAGGGATGCCCGCTTCACTTCCCACTTCTGGGAACATTTTCAGGAAGCGATGGGGACCCAGTTGAGTTTTAGTACCGCATTTCATCCTCAGATAGATAGTCAGTCAGAGAGGACTATACAGACCCATGAGGATATGTTGATAGCGTGTGCATTGGATTTTGGAGGCTCTTGGGATGACCATTTGCCACTCGTAGAGTTCGCCTATAATAACGGTTTCCATACGAGTATCGAGATGGCACCATATGAAGCATTATATGGGCGTAGATGTCGTTCCCCTATTCGATGGGAAGAGGTTGGTGACAGACAGATCTTTGCTCCTAACTTGGTTAAACAAGCCTCTGAGGATGTCCAATTGATTTGTGAGAGGTTACAGACAGCTCATAGCCAACAAAAGAGTTATGCTAACAGGAGACGGAGACCACTAGAGTTTATGGTGGGTGAGTCGGTGTTTTTGAAGAAAGGGAAGTTGAGCCCTCGATATATAGGGCCATTTGAGATACTTGATAAAGTGGAAGATAAGGCATACAGGCTAGCATTACCACCTGAGCTAGAGAATGTACATAACATCTTCCACATATCTATGTTACGGAAGTACCACCCGGACCTGGCTCATGTGATAAGGTACGAGCCTTTGGAGCTCAATGAAAGCATGACGTACGTTAAGAAGTTGGTTCAGATATTGGATAGAAAGGAGAAAGTGTTGAGAACAAAGACAATCCCCTTGGTGAAAGTTCTACGGCAACATCACATGGTGGAAAAGGCCACATAGGAATTGGAGAGTTTGATACGGAAGAGGTATCTCGAGTTATTCACAGAATGATTGGTTCCAATTTGGAGGACTAAATTTTCTAAGTGTGGGAGAATGTGAGACCCCATATATGTATAATTTGTAATAAGTGTAGATGGAACTATAAGATGAATGATTTTTTGGATCAAGTAAATGTGAATGAATTCAAATGATAATGAATAAGTATCATGGGTGCATGTGAAGGTTAAATAAGGGCTGAAGTAGCCATGAAATTAAACAAATGAAACTTCAAGCATCCAGAATGAGTATAAGGACGTAAAACATATAAACGAGTGATGAACAATGAATTATACGAACCTTTTCGATTTCCAAGTAATACACATAAGTTTCATAATATGGAAATCATAAAAATTGAGCCTTACCATGCCCCAAGTATGAATGGATTGCAAAATGACTAGTCAAGTAATCAAAGGAAAGTTAACCTTTGAAAATTTTGGGAAAAGCTGCAGTGGAAATGCAGAAAATGAAGGCCAGATCGATCTCCCATTCAAGGAAGATCGATCTCTTATGTAAAATGAGGCAATTTGGAGTGAAATATGCAAGGTAGATCAATTTACATTTACCTCTGCCAAGCCTAGATCGATCTGCATTTGCCTCTGCCAAGCCCTGATAGATCCTCTTAAGACCAGATCGATCTCCTTAGCTCTCTGCCCCAAATTGATCCTGTCCATTGAAACAAATCGATCTCATTCACTAAAGCAGATCGATCTCATGCCCTCGACTGATCGATCTCATGCATTTAAAATGTCGTGAAACTGAGGAATTTAAGCAAGGCAGATCGATCTCCCCTCTATGCAGATCAATCTCATCAAGCCAATTCTATAAATATGGAGTAGTTGGATATGCATTTCACAGAACAAAACCTTTCCTTTCCATTTTCAATCCAAAACCTAGCTTTCTCACTCCTAAATCCACCCATTTTCATAAAGATTTGAGGGAAAGCTATTAGATACAAACTTGTTCACATCAAAGAGAAGAGCAACATAGCTTGGAGTCATTACCCCATTTGTTGGATTGAAGGACCAAAGGTGCATTTCCATTTGGAGCAAGGAGGAAATCAAGCTAGGTGAGTTTCTAATGCAACAACCCAAGTACATTTGCTTAGATATTGATTTTGGAGTATATTGGTATGTATATTAATGGTAGAAACTACCTAGAATGCAAAGGAACAATTATGACCTAGAATGAGTCTATTGTGAGAAAGTGAAATGTATTGGAATTAATGATGAACGGGATATCTTAAGGTGATAATGGTGTTGTGAGTATGATTTTAAGATATTGTTATGGAATGAATTGTGAGACTTACCCAAAAAGGGTAAAATGTGTATTTAAGGCATTGGTAAAGTGCAAAATGGGCCAAACTTAATTAAAAAGGCTCAATGAAATATATTGACTAGTTGAAGTCAAAATGTGAGTTAGCGACATTAACTCAAGTGATTGGTGTATGATTTGCAGCTTTCGATTAATACACCCGGAGCAAGTTGAGCCAAAAGCGCAAGAAGCTAAGAGAAAGAGAGTTGCACCCAAGTAAATCGAGGTAAGGGAATTGTGTGGACTCTTAGAGATATCTATGTGCATTTTGGGCGCATTATGTTTTTCTAGAATGCATGTGGTAATAGGAAATGAGATGGGTGATTGAAGGGCAAATGGTTGGGTTTTGAGAAATGTACATGAAAACAAAAGCATGATGCTTTGAAAATCCTGTTTTATTGCTTTTTAGCAAGTGATTGGTAGGCTGGCTAACATTTTGAAATAATTTGCATAAGAAATAACTTGATTTGGTTTATAACTATGCCTTACAAAGAATTGAGCCACCTATATGGATTTCGTGAGAATGAAAGCATGCTAAAGTATGACTCGCATAAGATTTGATGTGCTTTTATACGCATGAGTACTGGAGCTTAGCTCACACAGATTTTTATACTAGTTTTGAGATGGTGCTGGAGCATAGCTCGCATTACATGTTCACCATACTTGTTACCGTGCTTGAGATTACTCGCACGTGTTTTATGACTTGATGATAGCTGTGCTAGGAGCTTCGGGTAGACTGGGTATCGCATCGATTAAATAGGCTCGCACGTGCATTTTGAGATGTGGAGTGATATGATGTGATAATATAGGTCCACGGAGTACGTTATACCGTGCATGTAGCATGGAGTACATTGTATCGTGTTGAGATTGTGATATACCGTCTTCGGATGATGTTTAGATCTACTATGGACCGGCAGGTTGGACGTGACCCACTTCCCATGCAGAAGTAGATAGAGGTGATCCCCTGCACACCTGATCAGTGTAGCTTAGGATCACAGTGGATATGGCCATAGTCCTAAAGGAGATTTCCCTATTATATTGCCTATCTCACATATCTTTTGTTTTGAATAAATCCATGTTTGAAATACTTTGTGGGTCAGGAAAGTCCGAGGTTAGGGCTGAGACCTGACAAGTGTTGATTTTATTGAGATGGGAAGTTTGGTAATAGCTTTAAAGTGCACTTACGTATGGTTATTTTCCATGCCTTATGAATTAAATATGCATGATGGTTGTAAGACCCGTATTTTTAAATGTTAACTTTAGGAAATCATGAGTATGGTGATGTATTTGCAATGTAAGCATAAGTGGTGTAAGTCTATGGATTCAATGTACATACTTGTAATATGAGTTTGTAATATACATATAAGTTTCATTGTATATGAATATGAAGAAAGGAACTTTTATAAGTGATGTATGTGATTGGAACTCAAAATGAGTAGGGTGGTAAAATGGAAGGAAGTTGTACTTCCATTTAGCTTGGTATGGTATACTTTTGGCTATACAAAGAATACACACAAGTTCGAATGTGTATAAGGTATGAATGGATGCCATTTTCAAGTCTTAAAGGTGGTTGGATGAGAAAATGACTATGACAGCAAATTAAGGATGTTGGGTGTGTGTTGCTGCAGAAAAATTGTAAAAAATCTAGAAAATATGAAGGCCAGATCGATCTTATAGGAAGAGAGATCGATCTTGAAGAGCCAGAATGCTCTTATTTGAGCAATGGAATAGAGCATATCGATCTCCCATGGGGCTAGATCAATCCTCAACCATACAGATCGATCTCCTTTAGCTCTCTGGTTGGAGCAGATCGATCTCAAGCTTCGACAGATCGATCTCATGCTTGAAAATGTCGTGTAAAAGAGGAATTTAAGGGGATCAGATCGATCTCCTCCTAGTGCAGATTGATCTAATCAAGCGATTTCTATAAAAAGGGCATTGAAATCGGTAATTTTTGAGAAACAACAACACCTTTCCATTTCCAACCCAAAACCTAACTTTCTCACTCTTAAATCCACCAATTTCCATTAAGATTTGAGATAGAGCTATTAGACAAAAAGTTGTTCATTTCAAAGAGAAGAACAACATAGTTTGGAACTAATGTCCCATTGTTTGTATTGAAGGAGTAAGGAGCATTTCCCATTTGGAGCAAAAAGAGAAACTAGATTTGGTAGGTTTCTAATACTCCAACCCAAGTACATTGTTTATTTAGTAACTTTGGAGTTGATTTTTATGGGTAGTGATGGTTGAAAACTACCTAAGATGTATTTGAATAAGTTAAATCTAGAAAATAGAATAAGTCTAGTGTGAGAAAATATAAATTGGATGAGTTGGTGATTTATGGGATTTGTTAAGTTGTTATTTGAGTAATGTGGGTGATTTGAAATGGTTTTGTGGAGTTATATTATGAGTTTAGAGAATTCATGAAGATGGGTATATGAGATGCTTGATAAAATGCCATAGTGAAGAAATTGATGAAATACGAACACTATGGACTTAGTATTGTTCTAATATTGATTTGGAATGAGTTAATAGGCCTAAAAGGATCCATAGACTCGAGTTATGGGTAGAGTAATGAAACGAGGTGTCATGAGCGTTAATAGAGACTATATGTCGAATCGACTATAGTAAATGCAAGTGTTGGATTATAATGGACTAAAATGTTGTGAAATATGTTTATGTACAGTTCCGGAGAGATCGTTGGAGACGAATCGGACTGCACGAGTACGCAGCTTTAAGGAAGTGGAATCACGCGTCGTGATTCCAGGTAAGGGAATTCTGTAAGTATATAGAGGTAGCTGCTTGTATTTTATGGGTGTATAGGGCTTTTAAAATATGCATGAGTTTATAGAAATGTGTTGGACGATGTATAGAAGTAACTATAAGTATTTGTATGAGATTTGATTGTTGAAACGGTATTAGAAAGAAATGAGATAGTAAGACTAATAATTGCATAAATCAAATGTTTTGAACATTTTCACAAAACATATTGCTTTGTTTTAAGCAAATTGATGGATAGGCTGGCTAGTGTTTGAATGATGTTGTGTTATAGCACATGTGAGGTGCTAAACATGGTTTGAGATCGTTTTAAATGTGTATGAGCCGCCTATCGTATTTGTGGGATATAAATCGCACTGGAGCCTTGCTAGCGCTAGATTTTGATGCTTTCTCTTGTATGAATAGTGCTGGAACTTAGCTCGCACTTTGATTTGATTGTGATGAATTTTTATAAACCGTACTGGAGGTTTTGGTCGTACGTGGAGTTCGAGTGGATTTCTTATGCATATAACCGTACTGGAGCTATGCTCATACGTGGTTTTCTTCATGTTTTATACATAAATGTCGTACTAGAGTGTTGCTCGTATGAAGTGATTTGTCTATGATGCATGAATCGCGTTAGAACATAGCTCGCGTAGGCTTTCACACTGTGGTATGTATGAGGCCGTGGTGAGGGTAATACGGATTGGTATTCGGGGAACCCAACAGGCCTAACAGACCTCTTGAGTGGGGTGAGGGTGAGGGGCTAGGACCTAGTACTAATCTATTTAGGGAACCCAACCAGCCTAACAGACCTCTTGAGTGGGGTGAGGGTGAGGGTGAGGGGCTAGGACCTGATATAGTGTCCCGGGAACCCAAAAGGGGCGAGCAAGACCATGAGGGGCTAGGACCTGACACTAGAGATACTCTCACGTGCACTTGAGACTATATCGGCTACACTTGGTGTTGGGGTAGATAGACCTACAGTTGGCAGCCCTAACAATGTTATGGGTCCACGAAGTACATTGTATCATGTATATCACATGGAGTACGCTGTACCGCGTGGTTGAGATACTGATGAGAAAGTCTGGCGGAGAACTAACCCACCTTTGTGCCAACATGATACCTCGCACACTGGAATCCATGTGGTCTAGGACGATTTGAGACATAGTTGGCCAACATAGTCAGTTTTGATATAGCGACCTGTCTCAGTTGATTTACATAGTACCAAATGTTTTGATATATAAGTGTGATTGTGACTATCCAGGGTAGACCCGAGGGAGGGGTCGAGCCTGGTGAGATTTTGATTGAGAAATGATAATGATGTTTGTGATTGTGAACTGATTTTGATGGGATTTTGGTGTATTGAGAATGAGATAAATAAAAAAGGATGTTTCAAATTGAATTTCCCTTTTATTATGAGATTTGACAATGACGAGCATGAGATGATTTGTACATGATGATTTTACCATGTTTTATATGCCAATTTCACATGATTTTGATACATGATATATATGTATACTCATATGGCATTGTTTTATTCCTCATGCTCCTATTATAAATGATTTATGCATAGCATTATCAACATGTAGATAGAGTAGTTATCTACCATGCTTGCATTATTGCCTTACTGAGCGTGTGGTTGCTCATTCCTCTCTATTTTCCCCCTCCTACAGAGCGTGCATAGTAGCTCAGCGAGGACTGAGGCACTTTATTTTTGGACACCCGCTGCTTCCATCGCTAAAAGGTATATACACAAGATTCTTTTTGTATCTAAACAATGTAAGGGAATAGTAACCATTGAGTTGTAATTATGGGGGATGTAGATGTCAGTAATCGTATTTTGTATAAGTGAATGATGGACTTTCATCTATATGACATCACTTTTATTAACTGAGAATGAATGTTACGAGTGGATTATTATTGACTCACAGCCCAACAGTGTAGTAGTAAGTTTGTTCCCGACGAGTAAGGAAAGAAATAAATGCGAAACATTTATTGAGATTTTCGGTAATAAGAGGATAAAATGGGTCATGACAATGGTTTTCCATGCTTTGAGCTTGATTTGTGCACTGAATTTAAATAGCACGATTTGCTTTACATGCCATTAACACAAACATGAACTAATGCTTTTGAGGTGTGATGAGAAATTGTATGGTTTTAAGCATGGCATCACGATCACGTAGATAGTGCAGTATCTACCTGTTCGCATAATTGCCTTATTGAGCGTGTTGTTTGCTCACCCCCCTTATTTTTCCCTCTCTACAGAGCACTGAGTACAGACTAAGAGTGACTGGAGGTTTCTTTTTGGTATCCCCTGCATCCCATCACGTAAGGTATACACACTGATATAATTTTGTATCTAAACTTTTCATAGCACAATAGCATTTTGAATGTAATCATTGGGGATGTAAAGTAATGTAAATGCATGTAAACAGCAACTCTGATTTATTTATACAAGTGTTTACTTCTAATTATAATACAAAACAAATTGTTATGGTTGGATGAGGTAAGCATCAACACACAGCCCAACTGTTGAGAGTGTAGCTGTTCACGATCGGAGTAAGGTAAGAATGAATAATAAATAATGTCTGAAAAGCAAAAAATTTACGACGATTTTTGGTAAGTTGAGGGTCGTGACTTTCTCTCATAAGTGTATACCTCTGTGCTGAAACTTAATCGGGTTCCCATAGCTTCCTGAAAATGTCCCCAGAAGTGGGAAGTGAAATGGGAATCCCTATCCGATACAATACTCATTGGAACACCATTTAGCCTTACTATCTCCCATACGTACAACTCTGCCAAAGTACTCAGAGTATCAGTGGACTTCATAGCTAGAAAGTGGGTGGATTTCGTCAATCTGTCTACCACTACCCAGATAGCATCATGGTTTCTCTTAGTCCTCAGTAATCCCATGATGAAATCCATGGTGACATGCTCCCATTTTCAAGTCGGTATAGGTAGAAGCTGCAATAATCCTGCAGGCTTCTGACATGCCCTAAACGTATTACCGCAAGTGTACGGGTCGTACAAGTAATAATGAGATTTGAGTCCCGAGTTATCGTCCTACAGAGAAGTTGACTAGCCTAATTAAGTACCGATTAATCTTACCCTAAGTATATTTTAGCAAATTATGAAATTAAAAGTGGGTGATCAATTAAGGCTATACTGAAAATAATAACACTAAAAAATAAAGAAAATAAAACTGAACTAAGATTTTCTTACTGAACTCTGAGCAATTAAAAAAATACCTACAAAAGAAAATTAAAACAATTAAAATTAATTAACGAACTTAAAATAAAATGCAAATATGAAAATAAAGACATAACATTAAACTAAACTGAAATTTAAACAAACTTAAAATAAAAATGCATGTAATCAAACTAATAAAGATTGCAAATTAAATTAACCTAAAATCTACTAAAAATGAAGACTAAATTAAAATGCATGAAAAACATTTAATCTAAATTAACTCTAAATGCATCTAAACTAAAATAAAATCCTAAAACATTTAATATAAAACGATCTACTAACTAAAAATTAACACTACAAATTAACATGCAAAGATAATAAATCTAACATACCATTATAATTAACTAAACTAACTAACAACTAAAAAATGCATGAAAATACTAATAATTCATTAAACTAAAACATGACTAAATTGAACTATGGCCAAACATGGCCTTAGCTAATTTAAATCAACCAAGTCCCTCCAAACATTGTTCATGCTTCATTTCACACATTTCATTTCCAGCATTCTCGGTTCCAGGCATGTCTTCTTTCTCCAATTTTTGTTCCCAATGCTCTCGGTCCTGAACAGAAACAGCTCCACACGAGGTCCCTTCTACTGTCTGCTGCACGGGGCTGTTGTGCTAGACCTATCCAGCTAGCAGGAAATATCGTCCTCCCCGAAATGGTCTGTTCAGGTGCTCTCGGTGTTCTCTGTTTTTGTCCGACTGCTCCTGCAACCAGATGCTACTCATAATTCTGTACTGCGCTGCTATGGCCACACTGCCCAGCTGCTATCCACTTCTGCTGTATGCTACATGTTCCTTGTCCTATTCGGCTCAGGTACTATCCCGATTCAGCTGCACCCAAAATTCCTCACGCAGCTACTCCTTAATGCACCTCAATCACAGCAGACATGTCCTACTGCTCTGCTTCACCTGTCGCATGCAACAGCACAACCACGCAGTTAGCTCCTTTTTACACCAGAAAAGCCAGCACTGAATCGATGCTCTTCAGCAGCGCATTACTGCTTCAGTCCAGACTAATGCCGTCTACAACTGCTGTACTAGAAACAGAACAGCAGCAAATGCAAGGTGCGAGTGAAGTGGTCGAGCTCGAGCTCCTGCTACTGGTGCTCACGAACGGCTAAGACTCAGTTCTACACATCATTAACCCACCTGAAATAATGCAAAACAAAAAGAAAAGACAAGCAAAAGAAAATATGAAAGTTTCGTAAATGAAGAACAACAACTTAATGGATTGAAATTAAAAACTAAAACAAAAAAAGAAAATGAACAGTAAATAAAACATGGAACAGAGGAGAACAGATGAGGAAGCTCATGCTATTGTTGTTGCCAGGCAACCCGTCCAGTGCAAGTTCAGGCTATTTGGCGTCCTTAATGACTCAAGTTCTGCCTCCAGCCTAGTTTGCCATGCATTCGACCATAAACCAGCAAGCACCCTTCCTTCCCTCAGATCTCATGCTTATTCATCCACGATTAAGATTAAAGCAAACAAACTAGCTACTTCGGGGGGCTGTCACGCAACTTTCATTCTCCATCGTTGAAGAAAGAATGAAAGGGAACAGATTGATGAAGGATAACATCGATACTAGCCATTAACGGAGGAACATACAGAAGAAACCATAAAAAAAAAATGATCATAAAGTAAAGAAGGGAAATCGACGTTGAAGGAAAGGCTAAATGAAAATTGTTCATATTAATCAAATCTGAATTGTGCCAGAAACAGTACCAAGTGAAATCAAGAAAAATGGTGGGTGCCGATAGTAAAAGAAAAATTAATAATAAAAACAAAGGAAAAATAAACCTAGCAATAATTTTAACTTAAAAACTAAAACTACCCTAGAATTACCACTACTCCTAAATTACTTCTATTCTAACCTAGGCTACCCCTTTTTTTCAATTGCCATCATATTCTATTTATACACACACTTAGGGGTACAATTGTAATTTTTTTATCCTAGATGAGTTGGCATTGTTTGGCTACTTGTCTTCACACCATTGGCTCCTTGAAAAATAATATTTCCATGTCATATGTCTTTTTATCCAATTGGATATGCTAGGCTCGTGTTGTCCGCGTGCTCCAATCTCGATTTTAGCTCAATTTCGATCCATTTTCTACCGAAATATTCAAAATTCATTCGGATTTAATTTATCTTCAAACATGAGAATTTTAATTAAATAAAGGGGATAATTGTGAGACCCTGTATATATAGCTAGGTATATAGGAACATGGGAATGTAAATAAAATCATAAGTATGATGATACATTGTAATGAGAAGTATATGCAATGTAAGTTCATGAGATTATGTACGCACTTGTAATAAGAATTGTGATTATACGTACAAGTTGCATTACGCATGAATAGGAGGAAATAAACTTGAACACGAGAAGAATGTGATCGAAATGGAATATGAGTAGTATAGTAAAATGGAAGGAAAGATTTACATAAGTGTATATTTCCATTCGAGTAATATCGTGTATATTTGGTTATACAAAGATTTTCCACAAGTTTTAAAATACATTAAGTGGGATGGGATGACATTTTTAAGTCTCAAGGAGCGATGAATGAGGAAAGGACTATGAAGGTAAATTGAGGAAGTCTTGAAGGGAGTTGTTGCAGAAAAACTGCAGGAAATCTGGAATTTGTGAAGGCCAGATCGATTTCATAGGATGAGAGATCGATCTCGGAGAGCCAGAATGCTCTTATGTGAGTAATGGAAGGGAACAGATCGATCTCCAAAGGAAGCAGATCGATCTCTTTAGCTCTCGGGTTGGAAGCAGATTGATCTCCCCTAAGACCAGATCGATCTCCTTAAGCTTCTGTTCGACAGCAGATCGATCTCTAGCCTCGACAGATCGATCTCCTGCCTTTAAAATGCCTTAGAAAAGAGGGATTGTAGAGGACCAGATCGATCTCCACCCAAGGGAGATCGATCTCATCAAGTCAAAACTATAAATGGGAGCAGTTGGATCTGCAGAATTTCGGGATAAACCATTTCCTCTCACTTCAACTCAAAGAAAACTAGCTTTCTCACTCCTAAATCCAGCCATTTTCAGTGAGATTTAAGGAGAGTCTATTAGAGACAAAGTTGTTCACAACAAAAAGAAGAACCACATAGTCTAGAGGCATTTCCCCATTTGATGGATTGAAGAAATAAAGGGCAATCCTAATTGGAGCAAGAGGAAATCCAATGAGGTAAGTTCTAATGCACAAATCCAAGTACAATGGTTTAGTTAATGATTATAAAGATATTTGGGGTGTGCATATTGTGGATAGAACTACCTAGAATGGTATGAAATGAATATGACTTAGAAATAGTCAAGTGTGAGAAAGTGGAATGTAGAGATGTTAACGATGAATGAGATATCTTGAGTGGATGATTATGTTGTGGGAATGGTTTGGACATGTTGATATTGGGATAAAATTGTGAGATTTACCACAAAGGGTAAAATATGTATTTAAGGCATTGGATAAATGATTAGTTGAGTAAGAGTTAGAAACGTTAACTCTAGTGTTTGATGGATGAATTTCAGTTTCGGATGATACGCCGGAGCAAGTCGAGATGAGAACGCAAGAAGCATAAAGGCAGATAGTTGCACACAAGTAAAACGTGGTAAGGTACTGTGTGTTAGCTATAGAGATGTTTGTACGTATTTTACAACAATTTCGTAGATATATTGCTAGAGCTAGTACGATATTATAAGTCTATGAAATGATATGGAAGCATGAAAAGTATTAGGATGTATATATTTATTGAGAAATGGGACAGGGTAAGGAAATAGCATGATATGCATGTTCTCAATGTTTTTCTCTATTATACATTAATCTTGAGGATTGAGAAACGTTGATGATAGGTTTAGCATGAAGAGGCATGCTGTATGAATAAACATGTTTTGAATTTTAAAAAAGAGAAAATAGCCATCTATCAGTTTTAAGATGTGATTTGGTGTTGAAACGCTAGCTCACACCTATTTTAATGCCTTGATGTACCGTGTTGGAGTTTTAACTCGCACGAGGGTTTTGAGAAAGTGCGAGAACTATGCTCGCACCTGTTTTGTTGAGTTGAGGTAAACCTGGGGGTCTGGGACCCAAGGGGATACAAGCCGATAGCCATTTGAACGGGCTGGGCCTTAACGATAGATCGTACCGCGCTGGAGCTTTGCGTTGACTGTGTGTCACGCTGCTTGCTCGCCTGGTATATGAGACATAGTTTAGGATAAAAAGTCCATCGGAGTTGGAGTATGGACTTGGGTCCACGGTCGTACGTAGAATAGTGTAGTCACCCGTTGGTATACTATGTACCGTGTTGGGTGCACGTGAGTACGAGTATCGCGTAGATGACACACGACGTATCTTCACCGTGAGTATACGAGGAGATGAGGAGGATTGAGATGAGCCGGAGGGTAGGACTGACCCATCCCCCTTCAGGCGAAGTGATACCCTATGCACACCCGATCAGTGAGGCCTGAGATCACTGACTATGGCCATATGTCATGGATATTTGATTACCAAAAATTCCATGCCTGTCTCAGAGATTCGAGAAACAGAGACAATCTCAGAAAAGAAAGAGATTTGCAGAAAAAGAGTGATTTGAGAAGTGAAAGAGATTTCGTGTTTTTGATAAATCTCTGATTTCACATTTGTGCCATGAGGGCACTATTTATGAGCATGTTTTAAATGGAAGTTTGACATTTGATTTACACGAAAATGCTATGGAGAAATATGTGTTTAAATGCATTGTTCGTATGATGTTTCCATTTATAACAAAAACATGGTTTTGGTTTATGCATGCATGGGCTATGTAGGTAGTACGATATCTACCTGCTAGCATACATTTCCTTACTGAGCTGTGGTTTGCTCATCCCACTATTTTCCCCATCCAGGTACTGAGAAGTAAGAGAGCGGTGGTCTCTAGATCTTTTGTGTTAAACGGCTCCCACAATCCGCAAAGGTATAAGATTTGTATACACGAGTATTTTGTATCTAATATATTGTAACGCACAGTTATATCTTGGAATTGTAAACAGTATTATGGGGATGATATGTAAGCACATGGTATTTATACAATTAATTTTGTGTATCTACACACACACCTGGGAGTGTGAATTAAAGCTTTAAATATTTCGCTGTAAATGAATGAATTTTTAGTAATTGCATCTTCTCACAGCCCAACCGTAGTAGAGAATGTATGGATAGAAGGGTCACAAAAGCGGGGTATGACAGGTTTGGTATCAGAGCATGGTTGGTCTGATGTAAGTTGATGTTTAGGACTAAGAAAACATACATCCCCAAGTTATTGTGCGATATTTAGATACAAATGTGTGTACGGAGCTGGTAGTGAATTAAATGTTTGTTACAACGCAGGAAAGTTATCAGGCTAGTGAGTTATGCCTGAGAGACACCGCAAGAGGGAAGAGAGCTCGAGAGCTCAAGGGCGAAATGGCAGGACTGAGAGGCACAGTAGATCATCCTCTAGTCATGAGCCCCAGGAACAGATAGAGGCTTCTGATCCTCGAATAACCCGATTGGAGGAAGACATGCGCACGATGATGACCATGATGGGTCAGATCATGGCTAGGTTTGAGGGTACACCTGGTACAGCGGGACAGGCTGCACCGAATCCCCCAGCAGCTGTACCTGAACCTGAGAATGTTGCACCTGCGCAAGCTGAACCGGCTAGGCCACGGGAACCTCATATTCGACCGGTACCTCCTCCGATAGCCCCACATCGGCATGATGATGATTTGGGGTATGGATATGATTGTGATATGGAAAGATTGAGGCATTTTATGGACTTTAAGCCTCCTTCGTTTAGCGGGGTAAAGGATCCGACAGTGGCTGAGGACTGGATCAGTCAAATGGAGAAGTTATTCGACTTCTGTAGATGTTCAGCTACGAAGAGAGTAGCGCTTACGGCCTTTGTATTGAGAGGCGAGGCAGAGCACTGGTGGAAGTCCACTTGGCCGATGTTAAGAGCTCAAGGAATAGTTATCACTTGGGTTATGTTCTTGGACGTTTTCAGATAGCGATACATCCCAAATACTGCTCGACGGAGACTACAGATGGAATTTCTGAATCTGACTCAAGGGAATCGAACAGTTGATGAGTATGAGTCACGATTCACTTCACTGGGTAGATATGATCTGGACTCGATCAGGAGCGAGGCTATTAGAGTCCGTAGATTTGTAGATGGACTGAGGCCTTCGATCCGAGCGAAGTTGGCCCCATTTGATGTCGCTACATATAGAGAGGCTGTACGACGGGCCCAGTTATGTGAGCAAGATTATGACTTGCAGATTTTTGAGTTTAGTTGGGGTAAGGACAAGGGACCGAGGAAGCTGGGAGATGGCAAGAGTGCCAAATTTGGTCGAAAATTCATGAGTAAACGTCGGAGAGAGGTAGATGAGTTCCAAAAAAAGGTTGTTAGACCTTTTATGCCTCCGAGTCAGACACCAGCCAGGGGTATAGTGATTGGTGGACCCCGACCGACTACAGATCAGTGTAGATACCATGGTGGTAGGCCATGTCATCTTCAGGGTACCCGATGCTTCAGATGTGGTAAATTTGGACCTTATGCCAGAGAGTGCCCGGAGATAGTTGAGGCAATTCCACAGAGGGGTAAAGAGCCAGAGAGGGTTCCTACAGTTGCATCTCCTGCAAGAAAGAAAGCCTCGGCTGAAGAAAAAGGAAAACAAGTTGTGGGTCAAGGCAGGGTGTATGCGATAGACCAGGCATCGGCTGATACCTCTTCTGAAGTGATAAAAGGTACAATCTTGATTTTCAATTTGGAGGTTATTGCTTTGTTTGATTCTGGTGCTACGCATTCCTTCATATCACCTGCATGTGCATCTAAGTTAAAAGGTTTTGTAGAGCCCACATACTTGAGTAGGACTTTACTAATAAGTACTCCCATGAGAGTGAGCCAATTAGTTGAGCAAGTGTATAAAGATTGTAAAGTGAGGGTGGGAGATAAGTGCATCACAGCCAACTTGATTTTGTTAAATATGTATGACATTAATGTAATTTTGGGAATGGATTGGTTAGCCGCCAATCATGCTGTCATAGACTGTCGTTCTAAGACATTAAGTTTTCTCTACCTGAAGAATGTGTTGTAAGATTTTAAGAGAAGAAATGAAATTCTTAAATTTTGTGTTAAGTAAAGTACTTTGGTATAAATGACTTGAGTGTTGTTTTGAAGGTTTTGTTACTTATGTGGTGGATTTGAACAAAGTACATCTGGATATGGAGGACATCTCAGTGGTCAGAGAATTCCCTGATGTCTTTCCAGACGATCTACCAGGATTGCCACCTGATAGAGAAACGAAATTCGGTATAGACTTGACGCCTGGAACCGAACCAATATCGAAGTTACCATCTAGGATGGCTCCAGTTGAGTTAAAGGAATTAAGGAAACAGCTGCAAGAGTTGTTAGAGAAGGGGTTCATAAGACCGAGCGTCTAACCATGGGGAGCCCCGATATTGTTTGTGAAGAAAAGAGATGGGAGCCTCAGGTTGTGCATTGACTATCGGATGTTAAACAAGGCTACCATCAAGAATAAGTACCCCTTGCCACGCATTGACGATTTATTGGATCAGCTTCGGGGAGCACAGATCTTTTCCAAGATAGATCTGAGGTTTGGGTATCATCAATTGAAGATTCGGAAGGAGGATGTGCCCAAGACAGCATTTCGTACCCGCTATGGCCATTACGAATTCTTAGTGATGCCTTTTGGGTTGACCAATGCGCCGGCAGCTTTTATGGCTCTGATGAACGAAGTATTCAAGCCATACCTAGACCAATTCGTAATTATTTTCATTGATGATATATTGGTGTATTCAAGGTCCAGAGAAGAGCATGAGCAGCACTTAAGGATTATTTTGCAGACCCTCCGAGAGAAAAGGTTATATGCCAAGCTTAACAAATGTGACTTTTGGCTAGAACAGGTTTCTTTTCTAGGCCATGTTATATCGAAGGATGGGGTGTCAGTAGATCCATCCAAGATTGAGGCAGTTGTTCAGTGGGAACAACCTAGGACAGTCACAGAGATCAGAAGTTTTCTGGGTTTGGCTGGTTACTACAGGAGATTTGTAGAAGGTTTCTCTAGATTAGCTGCTCTATTGACACGTCTTATGAGGAAGAGTGTGGAGTTTTCATGGGATGAAGCTTGTGAGAGGAGTTTTCAGGAACTTAAGCGCAGATTAACTACCGCGCCAATTCTTGTCATCCCTAACAGTTCAGGGTGCTTCGCATCAAGGACTAGGCTGTGTTTTGATGCAAGATGGAAGGGTAGTAGCTTATGGATCTAGACAGCTGAAAGATCATGAGAAGAACTACCCCACTCACGATTTGGAGTTAGCGGCCATAGTGTTTGCGTTGAAGATATGGCGCCACTACTTATATGGTGAGAGATTTCAGATCTTTACGGATCATAAGAGTCTGAAATATCTATTCTCACAAAAGGAGTTAAACATGAGACAGAGGAGGTGGTTGGAACTCCTCAAGGACTATGATTGTGAGATCTTATACCACCCGGGGAAGGCAAATGTGGTTGCCGATGCATTGAGTCGGAAGAGTCTCGGGTTGGTATCTCATATGATGGTTAGAGAGCATGAGTTGTTGGAACAATTCACGAACCTTAGTCTGGATATGACCCTACCTGAGATTGGCAGCTATGGGATTATTGCTAGCTTAAGATTAGAACCGGAGTTGATTAAGAGAATCCGACAAGCTTAGCAAATTGATCAATGGTGTATTGTCATGATTAGCCAAATCCGGAAAGGGAAGGGTGCTGATTTTATATTGAGTCCAGATGGAATACTAAGGTTTAGAGATAGAATATGTGTCCCTAAGGATTTAGAGCTGAGAAAGCTGATCTTATCAGAGGCACACTCGTCGAGATACATGATACACCCGGGGAGTAGTAAGATGTATCAAAATCTCCGAAAAGCATATTGGTGGTCTGGAATGAAGAGAGACATAGCTAAGTATGTCGCTAGATGTCTCATTTGTCAGCAAGTAAAAGTCGAACATCAAAAACCAGGAGGATTATTACAACCTCTATCGATACCAACATGGAAGTGGAAGCATGTCACCATGGATTTTGTGATGGGATTACCGAGAACCCGCAGGAACCATGATACGATATGGGTGATAGTAGATCGGTTAACGAAATCGACACATTTCTTAGCCATGAGATCTACAGATACATTGAGTGCACTGGCGAACCTGTATGTGCGAGAAATAGTGAGATTGCATGGAGTCCCAGTGAGTGTTGTTTCTGATCGGGATGCCCGCTTCACTTCCCACTTTTGGGGACATTTCCAGGAAGCGATGGGGACCCAATTGAGCTTTAGCATCGCTTTTCATCCTCAGACAGATGGTCAGTCAGAGAGGACTATACAGACCCTAGAGGATATGTTGAGAGCGTGTGTGCTGGATTTTAGAGGCTCATGGGACGATCACTTACCATTGATTGAATTCGCCTACAATAACAGTCATCACTCAAGTATTGGTATGGCCCCTTATGATGCACTATACGGTCGTAGATGCCAATCGCCCATTGGTTGGGAAGAAGTTGGTGACAGACAATTGCTCGCTCCCGATTTGGTTAAGCAAGCCTTCGAGGATGTTCAGATAATATGCGAGAGGCTGCGAACAGCGCAAAGTCGACAAAAGAGCTATGCTGACAGGAGACGGAGACCACTTGAGTTTGATGTTGGCGAGTCTGTATTTTTGAAAGTATCTCCTTCTAAGGGAATAATGAGGTTTGGGAAGAAAGGAAAATTAAGTCCTCGTTACATTGGTCCCTTCGAGATTTTGGATAGAGTGGGAGATGGAGCATATAGGCTAGCCTTACCACCTGAGCTAGCAGAAGTCCATAATGTCTTCCACGTTTCTATGCTTCGGAAGTACTACCCGGATCCGACACATGTAATTAGTTATGAGCCGTTGGAGCTCAAGAAAGATATGTCGTATGTCGAGAGATCGATCAGGGTGTTGGACAGGAAAGAGAAGGTGTTGCGAAACAAGACGATTACATTGGTTAAGATTTTGTGGCAACATCACACTGAGGAAGAGGCCACATGGGAACTGGAAAGTTTGATGCGGGAAAAGTATCCCGAGTTATTCACGGATTAAATTGGTTCTAATTTGGAGGACCAAATTCTCTAAGTGGGGGAGAATGTGAGACCCCGTATATATATAGCTAGGTATATAGGAACATGGGAATGTAAATAAAATCATAAGTATGATGATACATTGTAATGAGAAGTATATGCAATGTAAGTTCATGAGATTATGTACACACTTGTAATAAGAATTGTGATTATACGTACAAGTTGCATTACGCATGAGTAGGAGGAAATAAACTTGAACACGAGAAGAATGTGATCGAAATGGAATATGAGTAGTATAGTAAAATGGAAGGAAAGATTTACATAAGTGTATATTTCCATTCGAGTAATATCGTGTATATTTGGTTATACAAAGATTTTCCACAAGTTTTAAAATACATTAAGTGGGATGGGATGACATTTTTAAGTCTCAAGGAGCGATGAATGAGGAAAGGACTATGAAGGTAAATTGAGGAAGTCTTGAAGGGAGTTGTTGCAGAAAAACTGCAGGAAATCTGGAATTTGTGAAGGCCAGATCGATCTCATAGGGTGAGAGATCGATCTGGGAGAGCCAAAATGCTCTTATGTGAGTAATGGAAGGGAACAGATCGATCTCCAAAGGAAGCAGATCGATCTCTTTAGCTCTCGGGTTGGAAGCAGATCGATCTCCCCTAAGACCAGATCGATCTCCTTAAGCTTCTATTTGACAGCAGATCGATCTCTAGCCTCGACAGATTGATCTCCTGCAGTTAACATGCCTTAGAAAAGAGGGATTGTAGAGGACCAGATCGATCTCCACCCAAGGGAGATCGATCTCATCAAGTCAAAACTATAAATTGAGCAGTTGGATCTACAGAATTTCGGGATAAACCATTTCCTCTCACTTCAACTCAAAGAAAACTAGCTTTCTCACTCCTAAATCCAGCCATTTTCAGTGAGATTTAAGGAGAGTCTATTAGAGACAAAGTTGTTCACAACAAAAAGAAGAACAACATAGTCTAGAGGCATTTCCCCATTTGATGGATTGAAGAAATAAAGGGCAATCCTAATTGGAGCAAGAGGAAATCCAATGAGGTAAGTTCTAATGCACAAATCCAAGTACAATGGTTTAGTTAATGATTATAAAGATATTTGGGGTGTGCATATTGTGGATAGAACTACCTAGAATGGTATGAAATGAATATGACTTAGAAATAGTCAAGTATGAGAAAGTGGAATGTAGAGATGTTAACGATGAATGAGATATCTTGAGTGGATGATTATGTTGTGGGAATGGTTTGGACATGTTGATATTGGGATAAAATTGTGAGATTTACCACAAAGGGTAAAATATGTATTTAAGCCATTGGATAAATGATTAGTTGAGTAAGAGTTAGAAACGTTAACTCGAGTGTTTGATGGATGAATTTCAGTTTCGGATGATACGCCGAAGCAAGTCGAGATGAGAACGCAAGAAGCATAAAGGCGGATAGGTGCACATAAGTAAAACGAGTTAAGGGACTGTGTGTTAGCTATAGAGATGTTTGTACGTATTTTACAGCAATTTCGTAGATATATTGCTAGAGCTAGTACGATATTATAAGTCTATGAAATGATATGGAAGCATGAAAAGTATTAGGATGTATATATTTATTGAGAAATGGGACAGGGTAAGGAAATAGCATGATATGCATGTTTTCAATGTTTTTCTCTATTATACATTAATCTTGAGGATTGAGAAACGTTGATGATAGGTTGGCTAATTTTGCATGTTTTAGCATGAAGAGGCATGCTGTATGAATAAACATGTTTTGAATTTTAAAAAAGAGAAAATAGCCATCTATCAGTTTTAAGATGTGATTTGGTGTTGAAGCGCTAGCTCACACCTGTTTTAATGCCTTAATGTACCGTGTTGGAGTTTTAACTCGCACGAGGGTTTTGAGAAAGTGCGAGAACTATGCTCGCACCTGTTTTGTTGAGTTGAGGTAAACCTGGGGGTCTGAGACCCAAGGGGATACCAGCCGACGGCCATTTGAACGGGCTGGGCCTTAACGATAGATCGTACCGCGCTGGAGCTTTGCGTTGACTGTGTGTCACGCTGCTTGCTCGCCCGGTATATGAGACATGATTTAGGATAAAAAGTCATCGGAGTTGGAGTATGGACTTGGGTCCACGGTCGTACGTAGAATATTGTAGTCACCCGTTGGTATACTATGTACCGTGCTGGGTGCACGTGAGTACGAGTATCGCGTAGATGACACACGACGTATCTTCACCGTGAGTATACGAGGAGATGAGGTGGATTGAGATGAGCCGGAGGGTAGGACTGACCTATCCCCCTTCAGGCGAAGTGATACCCTATGCACACCCGATCAGTGAGGCCTGGGATCACTGACTATGGCCATATGTCGTGGATATTTGATTGCCGAAAATTTCATGCCTGTCTCAGAGATTCGAGAAACAGAGACAATCTCAGAAAAGAAAGAGATTTGCAGAAAAAGAGTGATTTGAGAAGTGAAAGAGATTTCGTGTTTTTGATAAATCTCTGATTTCACATTTGTGCCATGAGGGCACTATTTATGAGCATGTTTTAAATGGAAGTTTGACATTTGATTTACACGAAAATGCTATTGAGAAATATGTGTTTAAATGCATTGTTCGTATGATGTTTCCATTTATAACAAAAACATGGTTTTGGTTTATGCATGCATGGGCTATGTAGGTAGTACGATATCTACCTGCTAGCATACATTTCCTTATTGAGCTGTGGTTTGCTCATCCCACTGTTTTCCCCCTCCAGGTACTGAGAAGTAAGAGAGCGGTGGTCTCTAGATCATTTGTGTTAAACGGCTCCCACAATCCGCAAAGGTATAAGATTTGTATACACGAGTATTTTGTATCTAATATATTGTATCGTACAGTTATATCTTGAAATTGTAAACAGTATTATATGGATGATATGTAAGCACATGGTATTTATACAATTAATTTTGTGTATCTACACACACACCTGGGAGTGTGAATTAAAGCTTTAAATATTCCGCTGTAAATGAATGAATTTTTAGTAATTGCATCTTCTCACAGCCCAACCGTAGTAGAGAATGTATGGATAGAAGGGTTCACAAAAGCGGGGTATGACAATAATTAACAAAATAAATTGGGGATTTAAATAATTAATTAGGAAATTAAGCACAATTAATTCTAAAAATATAGAATTATCACACCCCTAAACTTGAGCTTTTACTTGTCCTCAAGCAAAACAAAATAATTGTAGGAATGACATGTACTAAACACAATAATTTCCCCAATATTATCCTCAAAGAAAAAGTACAGACTATGATCTTAAAGATTCACAATTACAAGTCCAATCTTCAAAATTATTCAATCATAAGTCCTAACCCAAATTGGATCCCTCGTGTGTGTGTGAAAATGTCAAAGTCACTTCACTGCACATTACCCGGATCAGATTATGCAAACATAGTGTGTGAGACCCCGTATATGTATAGCTATGTATGTAGGAACATGGGAATGTAAATAAAATCATAAGTAAAATGATGTATTGTAATGTGAAGTGTATGCAATGTAAGTTCATAAGATTATGTACGCACTTGTAGTAAGAATTGTGATTATACGTACAAGTTGCATTACGAATGAGTAGGAAGAAATGAATTTGAATACGAGAAGAATGTGATCGAAATGGAATATGAGTAGTATAGTAAAATGGAAGGAAAGATTTACATAAGTGTATATTTTCATTTGAGCAATATCGTATATATTTGGTCATACAAAGATCCTACACAAGTTTTAATGTGTATGTAGTGAGGATGGATCCCATTTTCAAGTCTCAAAGATGAATGAATGAGAAAATGATCATGGTAGTAAAATTAAGGGTGTTTGGTAAGGGTTATTGCAGAAAAACTGCAAGAAATCTGGAATTTGTGAAGGTCAGATCGATCTCATAGGATGAGAGATCGATCTGGGAGAGCCAGAATGCTCTTATGTGAGAAATGGAAGAGAACAGATCGATCTCCAAAGGAAGCAGATCGATCTCTTTAGCTCTCGGGTTGGGAGAAGATCGATCTCCCCTAAGACCAGATCGATCTCTCTAGATCTCGGGTTGGAAGCAGATCGATCTCCCATAAGACCAGATCGATCTCCTTAAGCTTCTGTTTGACAGCAGATCGATCTCCAGTCTCGACAGATCGATCTCCTACCTTTAAAACATCTCAGAAAAGAGGGATTTTTGAGGAACAGATCGATCTCCACCCAAGGAAGATCGATCTCATCAAGTCAAATCTATAAATGGGAGCAGTTGGATCATCAGAATTTCGGGGAAAACATTTCTATTTCACTTCAACTCAAAGAAATCTAGTTTCTCACTCCTAAATCCAGCCATTTTCAGTGAGATTTAAGGAGAGGCTATTAGAGACAAAGTTGTTCACATCAAAGAGAAGAACAACATAGTCTAGAGGCATTTCCCCATTTGAAGGATTGAAGAAATAGAGGGCAATCCTAATTGGAGCAAGAGGAAATCCAATGAGGTAAGATCTAATGCACAAATCCAAGTACATTGAGTTAGTTAATGATTATAAAGATATTTGGGTGTGCATATTGTGGATAGAATTACCTAAAATGGTATGAAATGACTATAGCTTAGAAATAGTCAAGTGTGAGAAAGTGGAGTGTGGGAGTATTTTTGATGAATGGGATATCTTGAGTGGATGAGTATGTTATGGAAATGGTTTGGAAATGTTGATATTAGGACAAATTGGGAGATTTACCACAAAGGGTGAAAATGTGTAATCAAGGCATTGGATAAATGCTTAGTTGAATAAGAGTTAGAAACATTAACTCAAATGTTGGTGGATGAATTTCAGTTTCGGATGATACGCCGGAGCAAGTCGAGATGAGAACGCGAGAAGCATAAAGGCGGATAGTTGCACACAAGTAAAACGAGGTAAGGGACTGTGTGTTAGCTATAGAGATGTTCGTACGTAATTACAGCAATTTCGTAGATATATTGCTAGGACTAGTACGATATTATAAGTTTATGAAATGATGTGGAAATATGAAAAGTACCATGATGTATATATATGTATTGAGAAATGGGATAGGGTAAGGAAATAGCATGATATGCATGTTTTCAATGAAATTCTCAATTTTATATTGTGATTGATGATTGAGAAATGTTGATGATAGGTTGGCTAATTTTACATGTTTTAGCATGAAGAAGCATGCTGTATGAATAAAGATGTTTTGAATTTCTAAAAAGAGAAAATAGCCTTCTATCAGTTTTGAGATGTGATTTGGTGTTGAAGCGCTAGCTTACACCTGTTTTAATGCCTTGATGTACCGTGTTGGAGTTTTAACTCGCACGGGGGTTTTGAGAAAGTGCGAGAACTATGCTCGTACCTGTTTTGTTGAGTTAAGGTAAACCTGGGGGTCTGGGACCCAAGGGGATACCAGCCGACGGCCAATTGAACGGGCTGGGCCTTAACGATAGATCGTACCGCGCTGGAGCTTTGCGTTGACTGTGTGTCACGCTGCTTGCTCGCCTGGTATATGAGACATGGTTTAAGGATAAAAAGTCCATCGGAGTTGGAGTATGGACTTGGGTCCACGGTTGTACGTAGAACAGTGTAGTCACCCGTTGGTATACTATGTACCGTGCTGGGTGCACGTGAGTACGAGTATCACGTAGATGACACACGACGTATCTTCACCGTGAGTATACGAGGAGATGAGGTGGATTGAGATGAGCCGGAGGGTAGGACTGACCCATCCCCCTTCAGGCGAAGTGATACCCTGTGCACACCCGATCAGTGAGGCCTGGGATCACTGACTGTGGCCATAAGTCGTGGATATTTGATTGCCTAAAATTCCATGCCTGTCTCAGAGAATCGAGAAACAGAGACAATCTCAGAAAAAGAAAGAGATTTGTGAAAGAGAATGATTTGAGAAGTGAAAGAGATTTTGTGTTTCAATAAATCTCCGATTTCACATTCGTGCCATGAGGGCACTATTTATGATCATGTTTTAAATGGAAGTTTGACATTTGATTTACACGAAAATGCTCTTGAGAAATATGAATTTAAATGCATTGTTCGTATGATATTTCCATTTATAACGAAAACATGGTTTTGGTTTATGCATGCATGGGCTATGTAGGTAGTACGATATCTACCTGCTAGCATACATTTCCTTACTGAGCCGTGGTTTGCTCATCCCACTATTTTTCCCCCTCCAGGTACTGAGAAGTAAGAGAGCGGTGGTCTCTAAGTCTTTTGTGTTGAACAGCTCCCACAATCCGCAAAGGTATAAGATTTGTATACACGAGTATTTTGTATCTAATATATCGTATCGCACAGTTATATCTTGGAATTGTAATCAGTATTATGGGGATGATATGTAAACACTTGGTATTTATACAATTAATTTTGTGTATTTACACACACACCTGGGAGTGTGAATTTAAGTTTTAAATATTCCGCTGTAAATAAATAAATTTTTAGTAATTGCATCTTCTCACAGCCCAACCGTAGTAGAGAATGTATGGATAGAAGGGTTTCTGAAAGCGGGGCATGACAGGCTTGGTATCAGAGCATGGTTGGTCTGATGTGAGATGATGCTTAGGACTAAGAAAACATACATCCCCAAGTTACTGTGCGATATTTAGATACAAATGTGTATACGGAGCTGGTAGTAAATTAAATGTTTGTTATAACGCAGGAAAGTTATCAGGCTAGTGAGTTATGCCTGAGAGACACCGCAAGAGGGGAGAGAGCTCGAGGGCTCGAGGGCAAAATGACAGGACTGAGAGGCACAGTAGATCATCCTCTAGTCATGAGCCCCAGGAACAGATAGAGGCTTCTGATCCTCGAATAACTCGATTGGAGGAAGACATGCGCACGATGATGACCATGATGGGTCAGATCATGGCTAGGTTTGAGGGTACACCTGGTACAGCGGGACAGGCTGCACCGAATCCCCCAGCAGCTGCACCTGAACCTGAGAATGTTGCACCTACGCAAGCTGAACCGGCTAGGCCACGGGAACCTCATATTCGACCGGTACCTCCTCCGGTAGCCCCACATCAGCATGATGATGAATTGGGGTATGGATATGATTGCGACATGGAAAGGTTGAGGCATTTTATGGACTTTAAGCCTCCTTCGTTTAGCGGGGTAAAGGATCCGACGGTGGCTGAGGACTGGATCAGTCAAATGGAGAAGTTATTCGACTTCTGTAGATGTTCAACTACGGAGAGAGTAGCACTTGCGGCCTTTGTATTGAGAGGCGAAGCAGAGCACTGGTGGAAGTCCGTCAGGCCGATGTTAAGAGCTCAAGGAATGGTTATCACTTGGGATATGTTCTTGGACGTTTTCAGAGAGCAATACATCCCAGATACTGCTCGACGGAGACTACAGATGGAATTTCTGAATTTGACTCAAGGGAATCGAACAGTTGATGAGTACGAGTCACGATTCACTTCACTGGGTCGATATGATCGGGACTCGATCAGGAGTGAAGCTGTCAGAGTCCGTAGATTTGTAGATGGACTGAGGCCTTCGATCCGAGCGAAGTTAGCCCCATTTGATGTCGCTACATATAGAGAGGCTGTGCGATGGGCCCAGTTATGTGAGCAAGATCATGACTTGCAGATTTCTGAGTTTAGTTGGGGAAAGGACAAGGGTCCGAGGAAGATGGGAGATGGCAAGAGTGCCAAATTTAGTCGAAAATTCATGAGTAAACGTCGGAAAGAGGTAGATGAGTTCCAGAAAAAGATTGCTAGACCTTTTATGCCTCCGACTCAAACACCAGCCAGGGGTATAGTGATTGGTGGACCCCGACCGACTACAGATCAGTGTAGGCTATGCGGTCGATACCATGGTGGTAGGCCATGTCATCTTCAGGGTACTCGATGTTTCAGATGTGGTAAATTTGGGCATTATGCCAGAGAGTGCCCGGAGATAGTTGAGGCAATTCCACAGAGGGGTAAAGAGCCAGAGAGGGTTCCTACAGTTGCACCTCCTGCAAGAAAGAAAGCCTCGGCTGAAGAGAAAGGAAAACAAGTTGTGGGACAAGGCAGGGTGTATGCGATAGACCAGGCATCGGCTGATACCTCTTCTGAAGTGATAAAAGGTACAATCTTGATTTTCAATCTAGAGGTTATAGCTTTGTTTGATTCTGGTGCTACGCATTCCTTCATATCACCTGCATGTGCATCTAAGTTAAAAGGTTTTGTAGAACCCACATACTTGAGTAGGACCTTACTGATAAGTACTCCAATGAGAGTTAGCCAATTAGTTGAACAAGTGTATAAAGATTGTAAAGTGAGGGTGGGAGATAAGTGCATGACAGCCAACTTGATTTTGTTGAATATGTATGACATTGATGTAATTTTGGGAATGGATTGGTTAGCCGCCAATCATGCTGTCATAGACTGTCGTTCTAAGACCATTAAGTTTTCTCTACCTGAAGAATGTGTTGTAAGATTTTAAGAGAAGAAATGAAATCTTAAATTTTGTATTAAGTAAAGTACTTTGGTATAAATGGCTTGAGTGTTGTTTTGAAGGTTTTGTTGCTTATGTGGTGGATTTGAACAAAGTACATCCGGATATGGAGGACATCTCAGTGGTCAGAGAATTCCCTGATGTCTTTCCAGACGATCTACCAGGATTGCCACCTGATAGAGAAACAGAATTCGGTATAGACTTGACGCCTGGAACAGAACCAATATCGAAGTCACCATATAGGATGGCTCCAGTTGAGTTAGAGGAATTAAGGAAACAACTGCAAGAGTTGTTAGAGAAGGGGTTTAAAAGACCGAGCGTCTCACCATGGGGAGCCCCGGTATTGTTTGTGAAGAAGAGAGATGGGAGCCTCAGATTGTGTATTGACTATCGGATGTTAAACAAGGCTACCATCAAGAATAAGTACCCCTTGCCACGCATTGACGATTTATTGGATCAGCTTCGGGGAGCGCAGATCTTCTCCAAGATAGATCTGAGGTCTGGGTATCATCAGTTGAAGATTCGGAAGGAGGATGTGCCCCAGACAGCATTTCGTACCCGCTATGGCCATTACGAATTCTTAGTGATGCCTTTTGGGTTGACCAATGCGCTGGCAGCTTTTATGGCTTTAATGAACGAAGTATTCAAGCCATACCTGGACCAATTCGTAATTATTTTCATTGATGATATATTGGTGTATTCGAAGTCCAGAGAAGAGCATGAGCAGCACTTAAGGATTATTTTGCAAACCCTCCGAGAGAAAAGGTTATATGCCAAGCTTAACAAATGTGACTTTTGGCTAGAACAGATTTCTTTTCTAGGCCATGTTATATCGAAGGATGGGGTGTCAGTAGATCCATCCAAGATTGAGGCAGTTGTTCAGTGGGAACAACCTAGGACAGTCACAGAGATCAGAAGTTTTCTGGGATTGGCTGGTTACTACAGAAGATTTGTAGAGGGTTTCTCTAGATTAGCTGCTCCATTGACACGTCTTACGAGGAAAAGTGTGGAGTTTTCATGGGATGAAGTTTGTTAGAGAAGTTTTCAGGAACTTAAGCACAGATTAACTACCGCGCCAGTTCTTGTCATCCCTAACAGTTCAGGGAATTACTCGGTGTATACTGATGCTTCGCATCAAGGACTAGGCTGTGTTTTGATGCAAGATGGAAGGGTAGTAGCTTATGGATCTAGACAGCTGAAGGATCATGAGAAGAACTACCCCACTCACGATTTGGAGTTAGCGGCCGTAGTGTTTGCGTTGAAAATATGGCGCCACTACTTATATGGTGAGAGATTTCAGATCTTTACGGATCATAAGAGTCTGAAATATCTATTCTCACAAAAGGAGATAAACATGAGACAGAGGAGGTGGTTGGAACTCCTCAAGGACTATGATTGTGAGATCTTGTACCACCCGGGGAAGGCAAATGTGGTTGCCGATGCATTGAGTCGGAAGAGTCTCGGGTTGGTATCACATATGATGGTTAGAGAGCATGAGTTGTTGGAACAATTCACGAACCTTAGTCTGGATATGACCCTACCTGAGATTGGTAGCCATGGGATCATTGCTAGCTTGAGATTAGAACCGGAGTTGATTGAGAGAATCCGACAAGCTCAGCAAATCGATCAATGGTGTATTGTCATGATTAGCCAAATCCGGAAAGGGAAGGGTGCTGATTTTATATTGAGTCCAGATGGAATACTAAGGTTTGGAAATAGAATATGTGTTCCTAAGGATGTAGAGCTGAGAAAGCTGATCTTATCAGAGGCACACTCGTCGAGATATACGATACACCCGGGGAGTAGTAAGATGTATCAAAATCTCCGAAAAGCATATTGGTGGTCTGGAATGAAGAGAGACATAGCTGAGTATGTCGCTAGATGTCTTATTTGTCAGCAAGTAAAAGTCGAACATCAGAAACCAGGAGGATTATTACAACCTCTATCGATACCAACATGGAAGTGGGAGCATGTCACCATGGATTTTGTGATGGGGTTACCGAGAACCCATAAGAACCATGATGCGATATGGGTGATAGTAGATCGGTTAACGAAATCGGCACATTTCTTAGCCATGAGATCTACTGATACATTGAATGCACTGGCGAACCTGTATGTGCGAGAAATAGTGAGATTGCATGGAGTCCCAGTGAGTGTTGTTTCTGATAGGGATGCCCGCTTCACTTCCCACTTTTGGGGACATTTCCAGGAAGCGATGGGGACCCAGTTGAGTTTTAGCACCGCTTTTCATTCTCAGACAGATGGTCAGTCAGAGAGGACTATACAGACCCTGGAGGATATGTTGAGAGCGTGTGTGCTGGATTTTAGAGGCTCATGGGACGATCACTTACCATTGATTGAGTTCGCCTACAATAACAGTCATCACTCAAGTATTGGTATGGCCCCTTATGAGGCACTATACGGTCGTAGATGCCGATCGCCCATTGGTTGGGAAGAAGTTGGTGACAGACAATTGCTCGCTCCAGATTTGGTTAAGCAAGCCTCCGAGGATGTTCAGATAATATGCGAGAGACTGCGAACAGCTCAAAGTCGACAAAAGAGCTACGCTGACAAGAGACGGAGACCACTTGAGTTTGATGTTGGCGAGTCTGTATTTGTGAAAGTGTCTCCTTCTAAGGGAATAATGAGGTTTGGGAAGAAAGGAAAATTAAGTCCTCGTTACATTAGTCCCTTCGAGATTTTGGATAGAGTGGGAGAAGGAGCATATAGGCTAGCCTTACCACCTGAGCTAGCAGAAGTCCACAATGTCTTCCACATTTCTATGCTTCGAAAGTACTACCCGGATCCGACACATGTAATTAGTTATGAGCCGTTGGAGCTCAAGAAAGATATGTCGTATGTCGAGAGACCGATCAGGGTGTTGGACAGGAAAGAGAAGGTGTTGCGGAACAAGACGATTTCATTGGTTAAGATTTTGTGGCAACATCACACTGTGGAAGAGGCCACATGGGAACTGAAAAGTTTGATGCGGGAAAAGTATCCCGAGTTATTCACAGATTGAATTGGTTCTAAATTTGGAGGACCAAATTCTTTAAGTGGGGGAGAATGTGAGACCCCGTATATGTATAGCTATGTATGTAGGAACATGGGAATGTAAATAAAATCATAAGTAAAATGATGTATTGTAATGTGAAGTGTATGCAATGTAAGTTCATAAGATTATGTACGCACTTGTAGTAAGAATTGTGATTATACGTACAAGTTGCATTACGAATGAGTAGGAAGAAATGAATTTGAATACGAGAAGAATGTGATCGAAATGGAATATGAGTAGTATAGTAAAATGGAAGGAAAGATTTACATAAGTGTATATTTCCATTTGAGCAATATCGTATATATTTGGTCATACAAAGATCCTACACAAGTTTTAATGTGTATGTAGTGAGGATGGATCCCATTTTCAAGTCTCAAAGATGAATGAATGAGAAAATGATCATGGTAGTAAAATTAAGGGTGTTTGGTAAGGGTTATTGCAGAAAAACTGCAGGAAATCTGGAATTTGTGAAGGCCAGATCGATCTCATAGGATGAGAGATCGATCTGGGAGAGCCAGAATGCTCTTATGTGAGAAATGGAAGAGAACAGATCGATCTCCAAAGGAAGCAGATCGATCTCTTTAGCTCTCGGGTTGGGAGAAGATCGATCTCCCCTAAGACCAGATCTATCTCTCTAGATCTCGGGTTGAAAGCAGATCGATCTCCCATAAGACCAGATCGATCTCCTTAAGCTTCTGTTTGACAGCAGATCGATCTCCAGTCTCAACAGATCGATCTCCTACCTTTAAAACGTCTCAGAAAAGAGGGATTTTTGAGGAACAGATCGATCTCCACCCAAGGAAGATCGATCTCATCAAGTCAAATCTATAAATGGGAGCAGTTGGATCATCAGAATTTCGGGGAAAACATTTCTATTTCACTTCAACTCAAAGAAATCTAGTTTCTCACTCCTAAATCCAGCCATTTTCAGTGAGATTTAAGGAGAGGCTATTAGAGACAAAGTTGTTCACATCAAAGAGAAGAACAATATAGTCTAGAGGCATTTCCCCATTTGAAGGATTGAAGAAATAGATGGCAATCCTAATTGGAGCAAGAGGAAATCCAATGAGGTAAGATCTAATGCACAAATCCAAGTACATTGAGTTAGTTAATGATTATAAAGATATTTGGGTGTGCATATTGTGGATAGAATTACCTAAAATGGTATGAAATGACTATAGCTTAGAAATAGTCAAGTGTGAGAAAGTGGAGTGTGGGAGTATTTTTGATGAATGGGATATCTTGAGTGGATGAGTATGTTGTGGAAATGGTTTGGAAATGTTGATATTAGGACAAATTGGGAGATTTACCACAAAGGGTGAAAATGTGTAATCAAGGCATTGGATAAATGCTTAGTTGAATAAGAGTTAGAAACATTAACTCAAATGTTGGTGGATGAATTTCAGTTTCGGATGATACGCCGGAGCAAGTCGAGATGAGAACGCGAGAAGCATAAAGGCGGATAGTTGCACACAAGTAAAACGAGGTAAGGGACTGTGTGTTAGCTATAGAGATGTTCGTATGTAATTACAGCAATTTCGTAGATATATTGCTAGGACTAGTACGATATTATAAGTTTATGAAATGATGTGGAAATATGAAGAGTACCATGATGTATATATATGTATTGAGAAATGGGATAGGGTAAGGAAATAGCATGATATGCATGTTTTCAATGAAATTCTCAATTTTATATTGTGATTGATGATTGAGAAATGTTGATGATAGGTTGGCTAATTTTACATGTTTTAGCATGAAGAAGCATGCTGTATGAATAAAGATGTTTTGAATTTCTAAAAAGAGAAAATAGCCTTCTATCAGTTTTGAGATGTGATTTGGTGTTGAAGCGCTAGCTTACACCTGTTTTAATGCCTTGATGTACCGTGTTGGAGTTTTAACTCGCACGGGGGTTTTGAGAAAGTACGAGAACTATGCTCGTACCTGTTTTGTTGAGTTAAGGTAAACCTGGGGGTCTGGGACCCAAGGGGATACCAGTCGACGGCCAATTGAACGGGCTGGGCCTTAATGATAGATCGTACCGCGCTGGAGCTTTGCGTTGACTGTGTGTCATGCTGCTTGCTCGCCTGGTATATGAGACATGGTTTAAGGATAAAAAGTCCATCGGAGTTGGAGTATGGACTTGGGTCCACGGTTGTACGTAGAACAGTGTAGTCACCCGTTGGTATACTATGTACCGTGCTGGGTGCACGTGAGTACGAGTATCGCGTAGATGACACACGACGTATCTTCACCGTGAGTATACGAGGAGATGAGGTGGATTGAGATGAGCCGGAGGGTAGGACTGACCCATCCCCCTTCAGGCGAAGTGATACCCTGTGCACACCCGATCAGTGAGGCCTGGGATCACTGACTGTGGCCATAAGTCGTGGATATTTGATTGCCTAAAATTCCATGCCTGTCTCAGAGAATCGAGAAACAGAGACAATCTCAGAAAAAGAAAGAGATTTGTGAAAGAGAATGATTTGAGAAGTGAAAGAGATTTTGTGTTTCAATAAATCTCCGATTTCACATTCGTGCCATGAGGGCACTATTTATGATCATGTTTTAAATGGAAGTTTGACATTTGATTTACACGAAAATGCTCTTGAGAAATATGAATTTAAATGCATTGTTCGTATGATATTTCCATTTATAACGAAAACATGGTTTTGGTTTATGCATGCATGGGCTATGTAGGTAGTACGATATCTACCTGCTAGCATACATTTCCTTACTGAGCCGTGGTTTGCTCATCCCACTATTTTTCCCCCTCCAGGTACTGAGAAGTAAGAGAGCGGTGGTCTCTAAGTCTTTTGTGTTGAACAGCTCCCACAATCCACAAAGGTATAAGATTTGTATACACGAGTATTTTGTATCTAATATATCGTATCGCACAGTTATATCTTGGAATTGTAATCAGTATTATGGGGATGATATGTAAACACTTGGTATTTATACAATTAATTTTGTGTATTTACACACACACCTGGGAGCGTGAATTTAAGTTTTAAATATTCCGCTGTAAATAAATAAATTTTTAGTAATTGCATCTTCTCACAGCCCAACCGTAGTAGAGAATGTATGGATAGAAGGGTTTCCGAAAGCGGGGCATGACATAGTGAATGCAAAGTCAATGACATGTGATCATTCCCATAAGTTTGCTTTTCACTTCTCTCTCCACTAATGTAGTCACACTTAACTAAAGATCAATAGGATTTCATTAAGCTTGTAATGTAAGGCTGGGGTTAAGGTATGATAAAGTCAATTTAGGTTTAATTACCCCTTAACATGCATTACTTTCAGGATCTTAATGTAAGAGCTCAAATTTATTCCCCAAACTTATTTATTTTACTAAACATTCTTTTTTATTTTTGTATTTTTCTTCTTTTTCTTTTTCTTTCATTTTCTTTTCATTTTTTTTCATTTTTTTTGAACATTCACTATCACCAGATACCCATATGTACAAAGCTCAAAATATATCCCAATGACTTTCATGCTTTTAGGGTAGAGGATAGGAACAAAGTATTTAAGTTAAGGAAAATTATAAGCAGGTGTATTTACTGAGAAAGGCTTATTTGGCCTAGATGAGTGACTAGGGGTAACATATGTACAGGGATGGCTCGAAAGGCTCAAACGATCCAAAGATGGCCTAAATCATCTCCCTAATTAAGTGTGATCTAATATTTCACCTCGAGATTAGATCAAACAAATTCTAGAATATGATACACAAAATCAACTGAACAAATGTAATCCTAGGTCCACATAAGCTTTCTCTAAATAAATATACAGATTCATGACATGACATGTGCGTAAGATGAAGAAATCACAATCAGAATCAAGACAAATTCAAGAATTCAACTTCATGCTTTTCCTATAATCATACTTCTCAATCAATCAAAATCATACTTAATCAAGGGGTCATATCATCGGAATATAGGAAAACTACATGCTAAGCACTAAATCATCCCAAAATCAAACAGTTTAAGCTCAGATTTTCCAAAAAATTTTGAAAAAAATTACAGTTTTTGCTCAAATTTTTGAAAAATACTCAAATGATATCCCTTCCCCAAAACTTAAAGTGCACAGTGTCCTTAGTGTGCAGATAATATAAGAATTGAAGTTCAAGAACAAAGTACTCCCCTTTCTGATGATGATGAACAACTGAAGCTTTTATTGAAAGCGTAAAACTAGAAAATAAACCTGCAAAATAAATAAAGAAAGAAACAACAGAAAAGAAAAAGAAAAAGAACTATATACAAGGTGAAAAGAAAAACACAACCACTTCAAGTGCAGCTAAAGAAAACAACACTCAGCAGCAGGGCGAAGAGTAGGAGGATTAGCCAGAATGGTGATAGAATGTTAATAGTTAAATCCTCCTTAGCTCTATCTACTTCCCTCATTCTTTCAGATTTCATGTGCTTAAGCCTTATATCCTCATTAATCTCTATCTTGAAACACTCTTGAGAGTCATCAGGGAGCTTTAAAGGTTTGAAAACATTAAACTTCACTTCCTGATCTTTCACTCTCATAGTCAACTCCCCCTTTTGCACATCAATTATCGTCCTACCAGTAGCTAGGAAAGGTCTGCCTAAAATAGTGAGGACTTCCCTGTCTTCCTCCATATCTAGTACAATAAAATCTGCAGGGAAAATAAACTTGTCCACCTTTACTAAGACATCCTCAATGACCCCCTTTGGATATTTAATAGATCGATCGGCTAGCTGAAGGGTCACTGTAGTGGGCTTGACATCCCCTATTCCTAACTTTTGATAGATAGACAAAGGCATAAGATTAATACTAGCTCCTAAATCACACAGGGTTCTACCAAAGAATAGATTTCCAATAGTGTAGGGTATGGTAAAACTCCCGGGATCCTTGAGCTTGGGGGTAATTTCCTCTGGATAATTGCACTACATTCCCCAGTTAAGGCCACCGTCTCATAATCTTCCAATCTTCTCTTCCTCGAGAGGATATCCTTTAAAAACTTCACATAACTTGGCATTTGCTCTAAGGCATTTGCAAAAGGAATGTTGATGTAAAGCTTCTTAAAAACCTCAAGAAATTTAGCAAATTGTTGTTCCAGTTTTTGATTTTGAAACCTCTGAGGAAAAGGTACTGGTGGTTTAACTAGAGGAAATGTAGTGGGAACCTGTGTAGAATCAGAGGATGAGGAAGGTAATGAAGAAGAAGAAGGTATAGATGAAAAAGTGCCAAGCTTTGTTTCCTTTGCAGCCCAATCCTGATGTTCCTACTCCTTATGAGCTGCCTCTTTAGAACTTAAGGGTTTATCAACTATGGGCTGTTCAGGTGCAGACTTAACTTGTGGCTCATCTAGCTCTCTGCCACTCCTAAGGGTGATGGATCTAATATGTTTCTTACCCTCCATTTGCTTAACATGATTAACTTCAGTGTTACTAGGAAGGGTCCCTTGAGGACGTTGGCTAAGAGCACTAGCTATTTGTCCAACCTAAACTTCTAAGTTCTTAATTGAAGCAGCTTGATTTTGCAAGATAGTCATGAACATCTCCTCTAATGTAGGCTTCTTTTCAGCTGCTGGTGAATGGTAGAGTTGGGCTTGCATAAGTGGTGGTGGTGGTGATGATGGATGATGTGAAGGCGGATGAAATGGAAATTACGATTGTGGTGGTACTTGAATCGGTGGAGCTTGAAAACTAGGGGGTTCTACAGGTATGGAGTTAGAAGTTTGCCCTTGGTTTTGGCTCCAAGAGAAGTTAGGATGGTTCCTCCACCCTGGGTTATAGGTGTTTGGAAAGGGGTTGTTCTGTTGCGTTTGAGAGGGGGTAACATACTGAACCGATTCTAAGTTAAGCGGACACCTATCTACAGAGTGGGTACCACTACACAGCTCGCATGAAAGAAAAGGACTTTGGACAGAATAAATCGGATTAGGACTGGTAGAAGGATTATGCTAGGTACTGAGCGACTCTACCATCTTCGTAAGGTTAGCGATTTGAGAGGTCAAGGTAGACAATGTGTCGAGCTCATAAATACCCGTCAACTTCTTTGGCAATTGCCTCTCCGAGGACCATAGATAGTTGTTAGCCGCCATCTTTTCTAACAACTCGTAAGCTTCCTCCTCTGTTTTACACATTAACGCTCCACCCGCAGCAACATCAACAATGGTCTTATTTGGGCTTGTAAGTCCGTTGTAGAAGGTCTGGACTTGCAACCACAAAGGTAGGCCATGGTGAGGGCACTTCCTAATAGGCTCCTTATATCGTTCCCATGCTTCATAAAGAGTTTTAGAGTCGTACTGAGCAAATGAAGATATGTCACTACGGAGTCTGGCCATTTTAGAGGGAGGGAAAAACTTAGATGAAAATTGATGGGCTAACTTGTCCCATGAGAAATGGATCTTGGAGGTAAGGAGGTTAACCAGTGTCCGCCCTATCCCTAAGTGAGAAGGGGAATAGTCTAAGCCTAAGTGCATCATCAGATAATCCATTGTGCTTGAATGTGTTGCACAGGTCCGGGAATTGCCCAAGGTGAGCATATGGGTCATCTTGTGGGAGCCCATTGAACTGCAATGTAGTCTGAATCATCTGGAGGATTGCAGGCTTAATTTCAAAGTTATTTATAGGGACAGCTGGTGGCCTAATGCCGGAATAATATCCTCCAATCGTCGGCATTGCATAATCTCCGACAGTTCTAATTTCCCTATTTTCTATCATCGTGTTTTGCAGCGGAGCTATAAATTTCCTAGAGTCCTTTTGAATTTTCCTAAGGTTCTTTCAATTTTAGGATCTAGAGGAAAGCTATCGTAACTCCCGGCTCTACGTATACAAACATCTCCTTAGAATTTTTTTTTTAATTTTTCAATTCACTAATCTAGATTAAACTTCTAAATATTTACACCCTAAATATTCACAAGCTAGAATTACACCTAAGCATACTTTCACCGATATTAATTAACGACTAATTAAAACTTCCCCAGCAACGGCGCAAAAAACTTGACACGCCCTAAACGTATTACCGCAAGTGCACGAGTCGTACAAGTAATACTGGGAATTAAGTCCCGAGTAATGGTCCCACAGAGAAGTTGACTAGCCTAATTAAGTACCGGTTAATCTTACCCTAAGTATATTCTAGTAAATTATGAAATTAAAAGTGGGTGATCAATTAAGGCTAAAAATTCAAAGTACTAAAAATAATAACACTAAAAAATAAAGAAAATGAAACTGAACTAAGATTTTCTTACTGAACTCCAAGCAATTAAAGAAAATACCTACAAAAGAAAATTAAAATAATTAAAATTAATTAACGCACTTAAAATAAAATGCAAATATGAAAATAAAGACATAACATTAAACTAAACTAAAATTTAAACAAACTTAAAATAAAAATGCATGTAATTAAACTAATAAAGATTGAAAGTTAAATTAACCTAAAATCTACTAAAAATAAAGGCTAAATTAAAATGCATGAAAAACATTTAATCTAAATTAACTCTAAATACATCTAAACTAAAATAAAATCCTAAAACATTTAATATAAAATGATCTACTAACTAAAAATTAACACTACAAATTAACATGTAAGGATAATAAATCTAACCTACCATTATAATTAACTAAACTAACTAACTAACAACTAACAAATGCATGAAAATACTAATAATGCATTAAACTAAAACATGACTAAATTGAACTATGGCCAAACATGGCCTTAGGTAATTTAAATCAACCAAGTCCCTCCAAACACTGTTCATGCTTCATTTCACACATTTCATTTCCAACATTCTCGGTTCCAGGCGTGTCTTCTTTCTCCAATTTTTGTTCCAAATGCTCTCGGTCCAGAATAGAAACAGCTCCACACGAGGTCCCTTCTGCTGTCTGCTACACGGGGCTGTTGTGCTCGACATGTCCAGCTGGCAGGAAATATCGTCCTCCCCGGAATGGTCTGTTCAGGTGCTCTCGGAGTTCTCTGTTTTTGTCCGATTGCTCTTGCAACCAGATGCTACTCATAATTCTGTACTGCGCTGCTATGGCCATACTGCCCAGCTGCTATCCACATCTGCTGTATGCTACACGTTCCTCGTCCTATTTGGCTCAGGTGCTATCCCAGTTCAGCTGCACCCAAAATTCCTCATGCAGCTACTCCTTAATGCACCTCAATCACAGCAGACATGTCCTGCTGCTCTGCTTCACCTGTCGCATGCAACAGCACAACCACGCACTTAGCTTCTGTTTACACCAGAAAAGCCAGCACTAAACCGATGCTCTTCAGCAGCGCATTACTGCTTCAGTCCAGACCAATGCCGTCTACAACTGTTGTACTAGAAACAGAACAGCAGCAAATGCAAGGTGCGAGTGAAGTGGTCAAGCTCCTGCTCCTGGTACTCACGAACGGCTAAGACTCAGTTCTACACATCATCAACCCACCTGAAATAATGCAAAATAAAAAGAAAAGACAAGCAGAAGAAAATATGAAAGTTCCGTAAATGAAGAGCAGAAGAACTTAATGGATTGAAACTAAAAACTATAACAAAAAAAGAAAGTGAACAGTAAATAAAACATGGAATAGAGGATAACAGAGGAGGAAGCTCCTGCTATTGTTGTTGCCAGGCAACTCGTCCAGTGCAAGTTCAAGCTATTCGGCATCCTTAATGACTCAAGTTCCGCCTCCAGCCTAGTCTGCCATGCATTCGACCGTAAACCAGCAAGCACCCTTCCTTCCCTCAGATCTCGTGCTTATTCATCCACGATTAAGATTAAAGCAAACAAACTAGCTACTTCGGGGGCCTGTCACACAACTTTCATTCACCATCGTTGAAGAACGAATGCAAGGGAACAGATTGATGAAGGATAACATCGATACTAGCCATTAACAGAGGAACATACAGAAGCAACCATAAAAAAAATGATCATAAAGTAAAGAAGGGAAAACGATGTTGAAGGAAAGGCCAAATGAAAATTGTTCATATTAATCGAATCTTAATTGTGCCATAAACAGTACTAAGTGAAATCAAGAAAAATGGTGGCTACCGATAGTAAAAGAAAAACTAATAATAAAAACAAAGGAAAAATAAACCTAGCAATAATTTTAACCTAAAAACTAAAACTACCCTAGAATTACCACTACTCCTAAATTACTTCTATTCTAACCTAGGCTACCCCTTTTTTTCAATTACCATCATATTCTATTTATACACACACTTAAGGGTACAATTGTAATTTTTTTATCCTAGATGAGTTGGCATTGTTTGGCCACTTGTCTTCACACCATTGGCTCCTTGAAAAATAATATTTCCATGTCATCTGTCTTTTTGTCCAATTGGATGTGCTAGGCTCATGTTGTCCGCGTGGTCCAATCTCAATTTTAGCTCAATTTTGGTCCATTTTCTATAGAAATATTAAAATTCATCCGGATTTAATTTATCTACAAACATGAGAATTTTAATTAAATAAAGGGGATAATTAACAAAATAAATCAGGGATTTAAATAATTAATTAGGAAATTAAGCACAATTAATTCTAAAAATATAGAATTATCAGCTTCTGATGCTATACCTTCACTTGCTGACATAGAAGACACTTTGCCACAAATTCTGCGATATCTCTTTTCATCCCTGACCACCAATACACTTTTTGAAGATTCTGATACATCTTGTTACTCCACAGATACAATGTATATTTCAAAGAATGAGCTTCTGTCAAAATCAATCTCTTTAACTTTGGGTCATTAGGATTACAAATCCTGCCTCTAAACCTTAGTAGGTCATCATCACTCACTAAGAAATCGGCCACATCACCCCTCTAAATCTTACTGGCATGATCGTCACACAGTGGATCGACATGTTAAGCCTGTCGTATCTGGTCAATCAAATCTAATTCCACTCTTAGGCTAGGTATTACACAGTCACTGTCAACATCGAGAGGGTCTATATCCAACTCGAGGTGAGCAAACTGCTCAAGGATCTCATATTCCTTGACCATCATGTGCGATACCATTCTGAGGCTCTTTCTACTCAGGGCATCGGCCACAATATTAGCATTTCTCAGATGGTGTAATATCTCGCAATCATAATCCTTTAGAAACTCTATCCATCGTCTCTGCCTCATATTCAACTCTTTCTGTGAAAATAGATATCTGATGCTCTTATGATCTGTGAACACCTAGAATTTCTTTCCGTACAAGTAGTGGCACCAAATCGATAATGCAAATACCACAGCTGCCAACTCTAAATCATGGGTCGGGTAGTTCCTCTCATGGTCCTTAAGCTGTCTGGATCCATAGGTTACTACCTTTCCATCCTGCATCAACACATAGCCCAGTTCTTGTCCCGAGACATCTGTATACACTAAGTAACCTCCTGAGCTGGTGGGTATGGTGAGAATAGGTGCGGTGGTCAGTCTATGCTTTAGCTCACAGAAGCTACTTTCACACTTATCATTCCACTCAAATGCCACATTCTTTCAAGTAAGACGTGTCAGCGGAGCAGCCAGCTTAGAAAATCCCTCAACAAATCGACTGTAATAACCTACTAAACTGTAAGACCCAAATTTTTATCATATTTCCTTATGATTCACATGATGTAAACATGGTTATATGTAAATTGAAAAATAAGAAGAGTTTTACGTGAATGAAAAATGCAAATGGAATGAATAAAAATTCTTGAATGCATTTAAAGATCAAATGGAGATTGAAATGGCCACATATTAAATGAATGGGATTCGGACCATTTGGATTGGAGATAAAAATTTAAAACACGAAATGAGAAAGGGTTCGTGAAAGGAAGTTGTGTTGATTTGGTCCCGAACATGTTGAAGGGTAAAACGATCAAAAGACCTAAAATTCGATGTCAATTCGGTAAGAAATTGACACTGTAAACATGGATTCAGGGAATCTTGATCAATAAAGGAGAAATAATTAAATTTCAAGTTAAATTGATTAAGATACGAATTTATTTTCACCTCAAGAAATTATCCCAAAAATATTGGAAAAATATAACGGAAAGATAAAATAAGATAGATAAATTCAATAAATTGGTTAAATGAATAAAATATAAATTTTTGGGATATTTTGTTAAAAATAATATATTTTATTCTAATAAAATAACAATGAATAAATAAATAAATAAAAAGAAAAAAAGAAATGAAAAAAAGAAGAAAGGAAATTGGATCGTGCGACCCAAACGAAAACAGGGACCGATCCCTGCTTTCTTGGCGAATGGCAACACGATGGAGGGCGAGGCGATCGGTGAAGCAAGGCTGCCACCGAGGGAGCCTTGACCGACCAACATGCGCGCCCCTAGCCACCAAAAATTGTGAAAATGTCGAGGAGAAATTGAAAAAGGGGAAGAGAAAATCGTCGGCAATGGCGCTGATTCGGCCATAGCCACTGCCCACAGAAGGTGCCCCATGCGATGCTGAGCTGATTGGTGGTAGAAATGGCCCTAGAAACAGCAGCCAGCGTCGGCAACGGAGAGAAATGAGAAATGATAGCGAGACTGAGGAGAGAAGAGGCCGGACCAACCACTTTTTGGCCAGTCCTAGTGAAATCGACACTAGATCCTTGCACCGTGAGGTCTCGTGGATCTGCTGAAAGTGGAAACCGATGAAGAATCGGCCAACAGAGCTCCGAACAATGAAGGTGAGAACCGAACCGAACTGAATTGGGATGAACTGGACCGGGTTGGTTCAACCATGAGAAAGAAAAAGAAAAAGAAAGAAAAGAAAAAGAAAAATAGAAAAAAATTAGAGAAAACATTTGACGATACAGTCGAGCTACGGGTAAGCCGGTAAGTGGTCAAATGGACAGATTTAATTTTTGAAATAATTATTTAAATATATATTTGACCCAAAAAATATATAAATGTGTAGCTATTGACGACAAATGAGAGCTCGAGTCAGCCTCGATTTAAGTACCATCATGGAATCTTGGGTAAGTAACCCTTATTTATGACAATAAATTGCGCATAAATTAATTTCGTATAAAATTTATCGCATAAATTACGGATTAATTTCATATAAAATTAATTAAATTCAGGAATTTAAGATAAATTGTCGTAAATAATTAATTGAGCTATCTGAGAGTTTAGAACGAGGCCCAATAAACACTGATGGGCCCAATGAGCCCGATAGGCCTCGATGATGTGAATAGTAAGTGAAAAATGAGCTTAAGGCCAGTTAAGGCCCATTATGGTACAATCAGGCCCAATATGGGTAAACGGGCTCAACGATTTAAATTAAGCCAAAAAATATGAAATACAATTAATCATATTGTATTTGACCTGATGAATATTTATACGCAGTTTCGGAGATTGGATTGGGAGCAGATCGGACTGCGTGACGCGACATTGTTGGAAAAAGTCAGACTATTCTGAGTAAAGTGAGGTAAGGGAATTTTGCGAGTAGCTAGAGGTAGCTACGCATATTTTTAACAGCTTTTACATACACTAAAAAATGTATAAAGGTCCTAAAAATGGATTAAAAATTTTAAGGACTCGGGATGGGTAAAAGACTATTTTACCCCTACTGAGGGAAAATTTACCTAAGGATAGTGAAAGCATGAAATGCATGATTTGGGAAATTTTCATGGTTTTTAAGCAAAGCAAATTGGTAGATTGGCCAGTGTTGGTATAAATTTCATAAGATAACACTACGTAAGTGTTATTTAGATTTAAATGAAATTCTTTGAAAAATGGGCCAACAATCAAGTTTATATGAAAACAGATGGTGCTGGAGCCTTGCTCGCACTATATTTGAGTTTATGAGTGTGTATAATGGTGTTGGAGCGGTTGCTCGCACCGATTTACATGATATGATATGCATAAAAAGGTGCTGGAGCGATTGCTCGCACTAGTTTTAATGATTTGACATGCATAAGAGGTGCTGGAGCCTAGCTAGCACCCTGTTTTGACTTGATATGTATAAAAAGCTGCTGGAGCGATTGCTCGTACTAGTTTTAATGATTTGACATGCATGATAGGTGCTAGAGATTAGCTCGCACGAGTTTTGAACTGTGTGACGCATGCATTAGTGCTGGAGCAGGGGCTCGCACTAGAGTTTTACATGCATGGGTGCTGGAGCCTAGCTCGCACCAAATTTTCACATGATTTTTGTGACAGGGTGTTGGAGCCTAGCTCGCACCAGATTTTCACATGATTTTTGTGACGAAGTGCTGAAGCTTAGCTCGCACTAGTTTTACTTGATTTTATGATAGAGTGCTGGAGCATAGCTCGCACTGGTTTTATGAGGAAATTACAGCCGTGCTTGGAGCTTCGGGTAGATTGTGTGTCACGCCAATTAAACATACTCGCAAGTGTTGTACCATGCAAATCGCATGGAGTACGCTATACCATGTTATAATATATTATATTTATGTATCGTCTTCAGATGCGAGTGATTGGGTTGGACCGACGGGTTGGATTTGACCCACCTTCCATGGCGGTTCCCGATAGTGGTGATACCCTGCACACCTGATCCGTGTAGCCTGGGATCACGAGGATATGGCTATAGTCCTAGTTATTTCCATGATATGTTGCCTAGTCTCACATGTTACTATCTGATGTTTTGCAAGCTTGAGAATGCGTGGATTTTGTGTAAGTCTGGACCACCTGAGGGAGGGGTTGGATCCTGATTGATGATATTGGTTTTGTTGTGAATAAATGAAATTTTTAATGTTTTCAGAAATGCTTGGAAATAAATGATTTTATGTGGATCAGGATCACCTGAGGGAGGGGTTGAGTCTTGATGAGTGTGATGGATGTGGATTTTTGAAATGAATTAAATGTTTTCTAAGGTTTTGTGGAAACTCAGCATGATGTATTTTTCATAATTGTTTATAATTCATGCAATGAAATGTTTTAGCATGAGGAGGTTATCCATGCTCTAATTCTAAATGCATGATTTTGATTTAATTTATGTGTTTTATGATTTTACATGAGATGCCATTGAGGCATGAGTTGCATGATTTCCATAAGCACGAACAACTTGTATAAACTATGGCATTAATGTGTGCATGATTTCGTGTGTGAGCTTTAAAGGAAAAGAAATGGATTTAACGGCATGGCATTATGAGCATGTAGATAGTGGAGCTATCTACTTACTTCCATAATTACCTTACTGAGCATGTGGTTGCTCACCCCCTTATTTTCCCCATTTACAGAGTACTTTCAATGGATAGAAAGCTGCCGTGATCGTGCATTCTTGTTATCCGCTATTTCCCATCGAGAAAAGGTATGCACATTTGTATGGTTTTGTATCTAAATATGTAAATGCACAGTACTGTAAACGTATATGAGATCGAGGATGTAAGGTTATGTAAATGCAATTGTGAACATTTTAGTTAAAGTCAAAGGATAGAAAAATCCTAATGTGTAAATGTAACATGGAAATAGAATGGTAAGTAGTGTGAAGGGATTAACACCGAATCATAGCGCAACTATTGGTAGAATGGTCACGATGAGAGGAAGGTAAGAATTAAATAACAAACGAAAAATTAAAAAAATTTGTAGTGATTTTTGTAGGTAATTTGGGTCGTGACAAAAAAGGTGGCATCAGAGTTGAGTTGGGCTGATATCAGTCGGTGTTAGCGGTTAAGGAAGTTTACATCTCCATGTACTGTGCTTTGCTTAGATACAATTGTGTATATCGAGATGGAATTGCAGCTAAGAATTTGGTTTTGAATGCAAGAATCTAATTGTTATAACTGATAGCCACTATGGTAGAAGGGTGAGAGTACATGTGCTCGAGACTCAGGATGAGATTGAAGTGCAGGCTGGTATTGAGTATGCCCCAAAGGGTCCGACAGAGAGACTGGAAATTATTGAGACACGCTTCATGAGGTTAGAACGGAGTGTAGAGAATATTTTGAGACCTATTTGCTCAGAGTATGCACGGGATTTGAGGGCGAGTCGGAGCATTGGTGGATGTCCGCTCAACCCATCTTAAGAGTTAGACATTTAGAGCTGACATGAGAGATAATTCTGGATGTATTCTGGTGACAGCATATCTCAGACACTACTTAAAGGAAATTACAGATAAAGTTTTTTACTCTGACCTAGAAGAAACTGGTTGACTGATGAGTATGAATCTCAGTTTATATCCCTGGGCAGTTATGACCCCGACACTATTAACAATGAGAGTCGGAATGTCCGAAAGTTCATGGAAGAGCTCAGACTGTTAATTAGAGTCTGATTGGCCCCGTTAGATATCACTACCTAGGACGAGCCAGTGCACAGACTGCAGTTGTGTGAATAAGATTATAAGTTGCATGCCTCAAAGATTGGGAAAGGTAGTAAGGGCCAAAATAGAGACAAAAAGAGAATAGTGGATGATAGAGACATCAGAGCGGGAAAGAGACCATTTGGTAAGAGATTTAGAGCTGTCGAGTCATAGGGTAAGATTATTGGTAACCCCTAGTGTATTTAGTTTCAACACTTACGAGGGGTATTGTGATTGGAGGACCCCGACCTGCTACTGAGCGATGGGTTGGATATGTGGTAGTTACCATGGAAATAAGATGTTGGACGAGGGCGAGTGTAAGCTTTGGACTAGGACACTACTGATGTTTCATCTAATGTGGTGGAGGGTACCACCTTGATTGTGAATAATGAAGCAACTATCTTAATTGATCCTGGTGCCATGTATTTATTCATACCGCCCTCATTTGCATATAAGTTAGTGAAATATGTGAATGCCTACACCTTTGGGCACAATGCTGATAGTTAGCACCCCAATGAAGGAGGGTTAGCTAATAGAATAATTATGAAGAGATTATAAGTCGAAAACGAGGGAAGAAGTATAAGTCAGTCAATTTTATTCAATGGAATATGAGTAATTTTGAAGTAATATTTGAGAATAAATTGGCCGGCTGCAAACTATGCTGTTCAGATTTCTATCCTAAGATAGTGATATGGTTATCCCTGAAAAGTATACTGTAAGTTTTGACAAGTAATGAAAGGGGTGTAGTGATTGAAATTAAAGGAGTAAATGATTGTACTCACGGAATGAGTAATGATGGGAATGTTTTCTCGCTTGTGTAGTTAGTATGGATAAGGCACATCCGGAGTTAATAGATATCCTTATGGTCAGGGAGTTTCCTGATATCTTCCTGGATAATCTACCAGGGTCGCCACCCGTTAAAGGAATGGAGTTTTGAATTGATTTGGTACCTAGTACGAAGCCGATATCCTAACCACGGTATAGAATGGTATTAGTGGAACTGGAAGGACTAAAGAAGCAATTATAAGAGTGATTGGATAAAAGTTCATCAGATCGAATGTTTCACCTTGAGAAACACCGATTCTGTTTGTGAAAAGAAAGATGAAAGCCTCTGACTATGCATTGATTTTTTTATTGTCAAATAAGGCTACCATCAATAATAACTGTTTTCTTCCACTGTTGATGGTTTATTGGATCAGCTGTGAAAAGCGCAGATCTTTTTAGAAATCGATTTGAAGTCTGGGTAACATCTGTTAAGAATTCAGAATGTGAATGTACCCAAAATGATTTTCGTAACCGTTAGGGCATTGATAAACAAGGTATTTAAACTTTACCTAGACTAATTTATGGTCATTCTTAGCGATGATATTTTGATGTATTCGAAGTCCAGGGAAAAGCATGAGCAGCAACGAAAACTATTTTCCAAATGAATTGTTGAGAGTTTCTTGAAATGGGTTGCTCAATTGACACATCTCGTTTGAAAAAAGATTGCATACGAGTAGGATGATAAGTATGAAAGTAGCTTCGGTGAGTTTTGGTGTATTGAGGTATGAATGACCACGGTAATTATTTTCACCATACCCAATAGCTCAAGAGGTTTCTTAGTGTATATAGATACCTCAAAATAATGAGTGGGCTGTGTATTGATGCAAAATGGGAAGATAGTTGATTATGGATCCAGACAACTCAAGGATCATGAAAGAAACTATCTGACCCATTATTTAAAGTTGGCAGTGGTAGTGTTTGTACTGAGTATATGGCACTACTATGCACACGGTGAGAAATTTTGGGTATGCACTGATCATAAAAGCCGCGAGTATCTATTTTCACAAAAAGAGTAGAATATGATATAACATAGAGGGTTAGAGCTTCTGAAGGATTATGATTGTGAAAATTGTACCACTCAGGATAGGCTAATATAATGGCTGATGCCGTGAGCAGAAAGAGCATCGGGATGGTATCATAGATGATGATCAGGGAGCGTGAGCTGCTAGAGCAGTTGTGAGCCTCAGTAGTGATGTGATCCCTTCTGATGATGACAGTGATTATGTGATAGCTAGCATGAGATTAGAATCAGACTTGACAGGCTTAGCGTGATGATTGGAGGGTGTCAATAGTGTGGGTCAGATTCATATGGGTACAGTGACAGAGTTCACAGTGAATAATGATGGCTTACTGAGGTTCAGAGACAGTATAAGTGCTCCCCAGGACCACAGTTGATAAGATAGTGTTATTGTCAAAAACTCACTCTTCAGGATATACACTGCATCTAAGAAGTAATAAATATATCAAAATCTCTGAAAAAGATATTGGTGGTCAGATATGAAAAAAGACATTGTAAAAATTGTGGAGAAGTGTCTCGTATGTCAGCAGATTAAGGTAAAGCAATAGAAGTTTGCAGGGTTATTGCAGTCTCTACCTATATCAACACGAAAATGGAAGCAAGTTACCATGGATATCGTGATGGGTTATAGAGGATCGCAGGAATCACGAGGCTATCTGGGTGATAGTCGATAGATTGACTAAGTCTACCCACCTTTTGGTTATGACATCCCCAGATACTCTGAGTGTACAGGCGGATTTATGTGTACAAAAAATTGTGAAACATTATGTAGCGTCCTAGGGAGCATGATATCAAATAGGGATTTTCGCTTCACTTTCCACTTCTGGGAACATTTTTCAGGAAGCTATGGGAACCCGATTAAGTGTTAGCGTAACTTTCTATCCTTAGACAGATGGTCAATTAAAGATGACTGTGCAGGTTTTGAAGGATATGATGAGAGTGCGTGCCCTTGATTTTATAAGCTCCTGGGATGATCAGTTGCTACTAATTGAATTCGCCAATAGCGATAGTTATCACTTAAGTATCGGGATAACATTATATGAGGCATTGTATGACCATAGGAGTTGTTCCCCGACTTGGATAGGAAGAAGTGGGTGACAGATAGAGAATTGCTCCCGAATTGGTATAATAAGTCTCTAAAGGGGTTCAGTTGATTGTGAGTGATGGAGAATACCTTAAAGCAGATAGAAAATCTATCTGACAAGAGACAGAGACCGTTGAATCTTAAAGAGAGTAGGTCGTACGTTGAAAAGTTGATTTGGTTATTAGACGGAAGGAGAAAGTGTTGAGGTCTAAGATGATCTCCCTAGTCAAAATCCTTTGGTAGTATTACACTCGAAAAAAGGCACACAAGAATTAAAGAGTATGATGTGATAGACGTACCTGGAGTTGTTTATGGACCCATTTGACTTGGTTCAAATTTGGAGGACCAAATTTTTTAAGTAGGGGAGATTATGTAAGACCCAAATTTTTATCATATTTCCTTATGATTCACGTGATGTAAACATGGTTATATGTAAATTGAATCATAAGAAGAGTTTTATGTGAATGAAAAATGAAAATGGAATGAATAAAAATTCCCGAATGCATTTAAAGATGAAATGGAGATTGACACTGTAAATATGGATTCAGGGAATCTTGATCAATAAAGGAGAAATAATTAAATTTCAGGTTAATTTGATCAAGATACGAATTTATTATAATAAACCGAAATTTTCACCTCAGGAAATTATCCTGAAATATTGAAAAAATATACCGAAAAGATAAAATAAGACAGAAAAATTTCATCTATTGGTTAAATGAATAAAATATAAAGTTTTGGGATATTTTGGCAAAAATAATATATTTTATTCTAATAAAATAATAATAAATAAATAAATAAATAAAAAGAAATGAAAAAAAAGAAAGGAAATAGGATCGCGCGACTGTGTCGCATGACCCAAACGGAAACAGAGACTAATCCATGGTTTCCCAGGGAACAGTAACACAATGGAGGGCGAGGCGACCAGTGAAGCAAGGCCTACACCGAAGGAACCTTCACCAGCCAGCACGTGCGCCCCCAACCACCGAAAATCGTGAAAACGCCGATGAGAAATCGAAAAGGGGAAAGAGAAAATCGTTGGCAACAATGTCAATTCGGCCATAGCCACTGCCCATCGAAGGTCTCCCATGCGATGCCAAGCCGATTGGTGGTGGAAACGACCTGTGAAACGGTGGCTAGCGTCGGCAATAATGAGATAGGAGAAGCGGTAGCGAGACCGAGGAGAGAAGAGGTCGGACCGACCACATTCCGGCCAGTCTTGGTGAAATTGACACTAGATCCTTTCACCGCAAGGTCCCGCGGACCTGCTTGAAGTGGAAGTCGGTGAAGAACCAACCGACAGAGCTCTGAACAGCAAAAGAGAGAACCGAATCAAACTGAACCGGGTTGAATCGGATCGGGCCGGTTCTGCCATGGAAGAAAGAAAACGAAAAAGACGAAAAATTGGAGAAAAAATGCAGTGATACAGTCGAGCTACGAGTAAGCCAGTAAGTGGTCAAATGTATCGATTTATCTTTGAGCTCCAATGGCTCATACCGAATCACATGAGTTGGATCTGGATGATCCTTTCTCAACATTAAAATGTGGAAGACATTATGCTACCCCGATAAATCTGGTGGCAAAGCCAATCTGTAAGCCTTATCTCCCACTCTGCCCAGTATCTCAAAGGGTCCAATGTAGCGAGGACTCAACTTACCTTTCTTCCCAAATCTCACTTTACCCTTGGAAGGAGAAACCTTATAAATATTGAATCACCAACCGTAAATTCAAGTGGTCTCAGTCTCTTATCAGCATAGCTTTTCTGTCTACTTTGAGCTATCCTCAATCTCTCAACAATCAATCGGACATCCTTAGAAGCTTGTGTAACCAAGTCAGGAGTAAATATTTTTTGTCACCCACTTCTTCCCACCCGATAGGGGAACGACGTCTATGGTCATTCAAAGCCTCAAACGATGCCATCTCGATATTTTCATTATAGCTGTTGTTGTAGGCGAATTCGGCTAGTGGTAAATGATCATCCTAGGAGCCTCTAAAATCTAGCACACACGCTCTCAACATATCCTCCAGAGTCTGTATAGTCCTCTCTGACTAACCATCTGTCTGAGGATAAAAAGCGGTGCTTAAACTCAACTGGGTTCCCATGGCTTCTTGAAAATGTTCCCAAAAGTGAGAAGTGAAGCGGGAATCCCTATCTAAAACAATGCTCATTGGAATACCACCTCGCGTACATACAACTCTGCCAATAAACTCAGAGTATCGGTAGCTCTCATAGCTAGAAAGTGGGCTGACTTTATTAGTCTATCAACAATCACCCATATAGCATCGTAATTCCTCCGAGTCCTCGGTAAACCCATCACGAAATCCATAGTGATATGCTCCTATTTCCTTATCGGTATAGGTAGAGGCTGTAATAACCCTGCAGGTTTCTGATGTTCTACCTTCACTTGCTGGCATACGAGACATCTTGTCACGAATTCTGCTACATCTCTTTTAATACCTGACCAACAGTACACTTTTCGGAGGTTTTGATACATCTTATTACTCCCCGGATGTAATGTGTACCTCAACGAATGAGCTTCCGTTAATATAAGTCTCCTGAGCTCTGGGTCCTCAAGAACACACGATCTGCCTTTAAACCTCAAAAGTCCATCAGAACTCAACTCAAAATCAGTCATTGTACCCTTCTGTATCTGACCAATCATATCGATGCAATACTGATCAGTTTGCTGAGCCTGTCTGATCCTGTCCAACAGATCCAGCTCTAAAGCGTAGATTGGCAATCACATAATCTGTATTCATGTTAGAAGGCACGACTCCCAAATTAAGGCTAGCAAACTACTCTAGCAATTCATGTTCTCTGACCATTATATACAACACCATCCCAAAGCTCTTTCTGCTCAAAACATCAGCTATGACATTAGCCTTACCCGGATGATAAAGTATCTCACAATCATAGTCCTTTAGAAGCTCTAGCCATCTTCTCTGTCTCATATTTAATTCTTTCTGCGAGAACAGATACTTAAGGCTCTTGTGGTTGATAAATATCTGGAATTTCTCTCCATACAAGTAGTGACGCCATACTTTCAATGCAAACACTACTGCTGCTAACTCCAAATCGTGAGTCGGATAGTTCTTCTCATGATCCTTTAGCTGTCTGGATCCATAAGCAACTATTTTTCCATCCTGCATCAATACACAGCCCAGTCCCTGATATGAAGTATCGGTATACACTGAAAATCCTCCTAAGCTGGTAGGGATGTGAGAATCAGAGCGGTGTTTAATTTACTCTTCAACTCCTGAAAACTCTTCTCACAATCCTCATTCCATATAAAAGCTACACCCTTCCCAATGAGACGTGTCAACGGAGCAGCTAACTTCGAAAATCCTTCAGCAAATCTCCAATAGTATCTTGCTAAACCTAGGAAACTTTTGATCTCGGTCACTGTCCTCAACTGTTCCCACTGAACTACAGCCTCAATCTTGGATGGATCTACTGATACACCATCCTTCTACACAACGTGTCCCAAAAATGAGATCTGTGACAACCAAAAATCACACTTGTTGAGTTTAGCATATAGCTTCTGCTTTCATAAACTCTGCAATACAGTCCTGAGGTGCTTCTCATGCTCTTCCTCGAATTTTGAATATACCAAGATATCATCTATGAAGATGATCATAAACAGATCCAAGTATGGCTTGAACACACCGTTCATCAAAGCCATGAAAGCTGTGGGAGCATTCGTCAATGCGAATGGCATGACCAAAATCTCATAATGACCATATCAGGTCCTAAATGCGATCTTGGGAACATCTCCACTTCGAACTCTCAACTAATGATACCCAGACCTCAAATCAATCTTAGAAAAGACTTGCGCTCCCCGGAGCTGATCCAACAAATCATCTATACGTGAAGGGAGTATCTATTCTTGATGGTTACCTTATTCAACAATCTATAATCTATACACAATCAGAGGTTTCCATCATTCTTCCATACAAACAAAACCGGTGCTCCCCATGGTGAAACACTCGGTCTGATGAAACCACTATCCAATAACTCCTGTAATTATTTCTTGAGCTCCTCTAGGTCAACTAAGGCCATGCGATACGGTGGTTTCGATATAGGTTCAGTACCAGGTACCAAGTCTATACAGAACTCCATCTCTCTACCTGGTGGCAACCCTAGCAATTCATCCGGAAAGACATCTGGGAATTCACTAACCATAAGAATATCTGTCAACTCTAGATGTACCTTATCCGTATCAACCACGTATGTAAGAAAACCTTCATCATATTCTTTTCTAAGTCAACATAGTACATTATCAGTTACAATCATAACTACTATATTCATTTCTTTTCATCAAACTTTACAACATATTTTTCAGGGTTAGGAAACATAACAGTCTTGGCATAATAATCTAAAACAGCATGGTTTGATGATAACTAATCCATTCCTAGGATTACATTAAAATCACACTTAAAGTATTAGATTGGTTGTCATATCCTTTTCCCCTACTTTTAGCTTACAACCATTTAATATATACTCTATTAGCTGACTGTTATCCATAGGCGTACTAATAACATCATCATATTTAAAGGTGTACGCTCTACATGGTTTTCTATCTTACATGCAAATGAAGGCAATACAAATGAATACGTGGCACTAGGATCAATTAAAACATGTGTTTCTAAATCATACATCAGGATGTTGCCTCTAATCACATCAAACGAAGCATCGGGTGTCCCCTGGTCCAAGGAATACACTGGCCCTCGTCCCATAACCTATTTCCCTTTCTCTTATGTTGTTGCTCTCCTCCTCTATGCAGATACATTAGTTGGAGCTCTCTCAGGCTCTTTACCCTTTTGTGGGGCAATCTCTATAATCTCTTGGCAAACTTTGGCCATGTGTCCTGGCTTCCCACATCTGAAGCACAAACCACTAGAAATAGGACAAGGTCTACCTCCATGGAATCTACCACATCTACTATATTGCTCAGTAGTAGGTCTCAATCCTCAAATCACAACTCCTCTAGCATGAGCTATAGCCGGGTATGCAGGAGATCTAATAATCTTCTCTTGTACTTCTTCAATCCTTGGTCTCTTACCGAAGAGTCTCCTCCCTCCTCGATTTTCAAAACCTCTAGCACTATCACTCACTGGCCTCTTCTTGTCTCTATCTCTACCTTTTCCTACTGTTTTAAACTCTGAGACATTCTTTTCATAATCTTGTTCACAGAGTTATGCCCTACGCACTGCCTCATCATAGGTAGAGATGCCGAATGGAACCAATTTAGACCGTAATATGGGTTTCAGTCCATCAATGAATCTGCGAACCTTTTTGGTCTCTTTACTCATGGTGTCAGGGTCATACCTCCCCAAGATAAAAATCTGGTCTCATACTTGTCCACTGAATGACTACCCTAACTCAATCCCAAAAATTCGGCTTGTTGCCTCCGCTGAGCTGTATCTGGAATAAATTGCCTCCTGAAGGCATCCAAAAATATCTCTCAACTGATTTCTGTATGTCGGGCTCTCAATATGGGTCGGGTGGACTTCCACCAATGCTCTGCTATCCCCTTCATTAGGAACACAACAAATGCGACCATCTCTGAAGTTGTACACTTAAAGAATCCATATAACTTCTTTATTTCTCCTATCCATTCCTCTGCCAACACTGGGTCCTTAATCCCACAAAAAGTTAGAGGTCCAACTTTCTGGAATTGTCGGAGTCTGTCTAAATCACAACCATTCCCCAAAAATTTACCACTCTATCATGGAGCAACATGAGACGACGTATCCTGAACTGGTGGGGGGATAGGTGTATCAGGTGCAGCTACCTCTCCCGGTACAGTCTCTGCATCCTGTCCCTGTCCTCCTAGCATAGTCTATGCCAGTATCTCTACTATGGTCTCTAGGTGACGTTCTAATCTCTCGAAACATGCCTCGGTACTCTCTAGTACCTCAATGGGACCTGTAATCTCATCTTGGGCCTTTGTCCTACCTCTATGACCTCGAGCCCTATCTCCAGTCCCTCTACCACGACGAGTATTAACCATAATGGCTAAGTCCTTGCATTTATAATCATTAGTTACTCTGATTTCCATCCCGTATACACAATTGTAACTGAACAAAGCACAGTACTATGGGGATGTATACTTTCCTAACTACTAATATCGACTCACATCAGACCAACACGACTCTAATGCCATTCTTTCAAGCCCTTCTCTCACACACGACCTACCTAAATCACCACAAATTTTTCACATTTTACTTACCTTTCATTTTATCATTACTCACCTCAAACGTTGGGCTGTGATTCAATATTAGTCACCCATTCACACTCATTCTCAACATACATAGAATTACTATTCTTTTATATAACATAAAATCTTATATATATATATAAATACAATTATTTATACATATACATCCCGACCATACATACATTTACATAACTGTGCTTTTACAATATTCAGTACAAAATATCAAGTGTGTATACCTCTCACAAGATGGATATGCAGCGGATCAGTGAATATCAGATCTCAGCCATGTCCACCTACTATGGGTGCTCTGTAAAGAGGGAAATAATAAGGGGGTGAGCTCACAACTCAGCAAGGAAATCAGGCAAGCAAGTAAATAACCACATTATCTACAAAATACTATGCTCATACCTCGAAATCTTTTCTTTACCCTATTTGTATCTAAAGCATGCATCCTATTCAAAGTTTTATGCAATATATATAGATGTAAAACATTAGTTGTAAAACGGGTAATATGTTGGTTTAACAACCTCAGTATTTTATGCATAACACTGCATTTCTCATGTAATTGCACCCAAATCACATTTATCATGCAATTTAGTTAAATCAAATAATATGACATATCATCATGTTTAAAAAACATGAAAATCTGGGCCTCATCCATCCCTCGGGTTACCCTTTTTACAATTCACAAATTCACATGTTCATACCATAAAACCATGTGATAATTCATTCAAGAAATCTCAAGGTACAAAGCAAGAAAAGAAAACTGAGATAGGCGACTACATGTTTCGGGTGTATGATCATAACTCATTTTCTGTGATCCCAGGCTACACAATACTCAGTGTACGGGGTCTCACAATTGCTGTAACTGGAGGTGGGTCAAATCTCTACCGTCAGCTCTTAATCTAAGGACCTGATCCAGGAACACACCAAATCCCACTGGATCCCACTCCCACTCTAACCAGTCCTATCCAAGTACATTCAAGTACTCACGGTACAGCGTACTCCATGTGACATACACGGTACAGAGTACTCCATGAACCCTATCTCAAGGTGGGATGCTCGCCATGAGTCTTACTCCTTATACCTTGGATATATCTCATAGTCGAGATGCTCACCATGGGTCTTAGTCCTCATACTATGGTTATTTCGATAGCCCTCTACCATATCTCAAAATATTGCCCGTATGAGCATATAATTTCGATGCGACACACAGTCAGCACATGCTCCTAACACGGCAGTTTCATGCTCTCTTCAAAACTGGTACGTGCGAGTAAATCCCAACATGACCATCTCACAATGTCACAACTCTAGTGCGAGCAATGCTCCCAGCACTATGTCATGTAAAAACATGAGTATGAGCAAAGCTCCTAATATTCTATAATGTATAATATATGAAAATTGAGTACGAGTTAAGCTCCTAGTACTCTATCATGTAAAACTGAGTATGAGCATAGCTCCCAATACTCTATAATGCATCAACTCACAAAACTGTGTACAAGCAATGTTCCCAGTACTCTAACATGCACAAATCGTATTAAATGTAGTACGAGAATACTCTTAAGTACCATTTGATGCATATCTCAAAATATAGTGCCAGTATTCTCTAACACCTATGGTTTTCACACAAAATCGGATATATGGCTTTTCAAATCACAATTCACCCAAATAAATCAAATTCACACTCAAGTGTGCTGTTTTCGCATATATCATGAAAACATTAGCCATTCTATCATGAAATTCATGAATATCAGTCACAACATGCTTCAAAGGTATTTTCACCCTATTTTTGGATAAAAGACACTTATTCTCATTAGTCTATATTACCATAACATGCCTATTCATGGGAATTCATATAGAATATAATATCGAAATTCTATTCGAAATATGTGTAGCTATCTCTAGCTACTCACGAAATTCCCTTACCTCGGATCACGTTAAGTGACCTCTCTTCCTCGGTGCTGCTCACTCTCACAGTCCGATCAGCTGCCAATTATGATTTTCAAAGCTATGATAATTATATGTGTTAGTATACCATAATATACTTGTTTTACTTGCCAAATCTCAATTCAATATACCAATCTCATCACTTTCTCATATTATGGTGTTATACAATATTTCTCATCATTTTCCCACTTTCATCCCAATAGCTAGGTCATGCTTAGTTTTCATGATCCTTTCATTTCTAACAACTCATACATATACCAATTAACTCACCAATACACCTAGTTTAACATATATCAACTTGGTACATTAAATCTTACTTAGTTGAGATTTCCTCATTTTCTCTAAATTTGGAGAAATCCTCCTAGTTCTTTAAATCTTTGATTCCAACTTCTTGTTTCCCAGTATGTTGTTTTCCTCTTCACTAAGAACAACTTTGCTTAACTATATCTTACTTAAAACTGATTGCAAACTGAAGTTTCCTAGTGTTGAAATGTTCGGTTTAGCTTTGGTTCTTGAATGGAATAGTGAATCTCGTGAAACAGAGGTTGCACAGGTCCAGTATTTATAGAATTATCTCTATGAGTTCGATCTGCTAACCACATGAGATCGATCTGCCCTGCATTTTTCACCTCAAAACTGACCTTTCAGGCTTAATGAAATCGATCTGCCCTTAAGCATGAGATCGATCTGCATAACTCAAAACCTTAAGGAGATCGATCTGGCCTTGCAATGAGATCGATCTGTCGTAACCTGAGCCTTAAGGAAATCGATCTGTATTGCCAAGGAGATTGATTTGCTCCCTTCCTGAAGCAGTTCTGCTGCAACTTTCATCCTAAAATCATTGTTACATTGTTAGTTAATTTACTTAATCATTCATTTTTCATTTCATACACATTTACAACTCCCAAACATCCATTTCTCATAATTTACATAATTTATGACTTGTCTATACCTCATAAAGTCATAAGGAGTACATGTAAACTTTCGGGTATTACACAATTATATATTTAAACCAGGTGAATTTCGATCAAATATAAATTTAAATAAATTTATGAAAAATAAAAACGAACAAATTTGACCACTTATCGATTTATCCTTAAACCGAGGCATCACATTATTTTCTCCTTTTTTCTGGCTAAATCGGTTCAGACTGGTTCATCCCATTCCTTTCAACTAAATCGATCCAAATCGGTTTAATCTTAATGTGAGACCTCGTATATGTATAGTTGTAACGTGTGTAATTGGATCAATGAATGCTAATGGACTTGTAATGTAAAGTGTAATTGATATAAGTCCATGGATCCAATGTACATATGTGTAATATGATTTGTAATCTACATACAAGTTTCATTGTGTATGAATATGAATAAATGAGTTTTTATAAGTGATGAATGTGATTGGAACTCAAAATGAGTAGTGTGGTAAATGGAAGGAAGTTGCATGAATATAAATGCTTCCATTTGGTTTTATATAGTTTACCTTTGGATATACAAGGAATGCACACAAGTTGCAATGTGAATAAGGTATGAATGGATGTCATTTTCAAGTCATAAAGGTGGATGGATGAGAAAATGGCCATGGCAGCAGATTAAGGATGTTTTGGTGTAAGTTGTAGCAGGAAAACTGCAGAAAATCTAGAAAATATGAAGGCCAGATCGATCTCATAAGATGAGAGATCGATCTAGAAGAGCCAGAATGCTCTTATTTGGGCAATGGAATAGAGCAAATCGATCTCCAATGGGGCCAGATGGATCTCTTAACCATTCTATAATGAAAAGATTGATCCTCAAGCATATAGATCAATCTCCTTAGCTCTCTGTTTGGGAGCAGATCGATCTCAAGCTTCTACAGATCGATCTCATGCTTAAAATGCCATGAAAAAGAGGGAATTAAGGGGACCCGATTGATCTCCTCCTAATGCAGATCAATCTCCTCAAGCTATTTCTATAAAAGGATCGTTAAAATCTAAAAATTTCAGGAAAACAACATCAGCCTTCCATTTTTCACCCAAAACCTAAGTTTATCTCTTTAAAATCTGCCATTTCCAGTGTGAATTGAGGGGAGGCTATTAGGTACCAAGTTGTTCATCTTGAGGAAAAGAACAACATAGTTGAAAGCCAAAATCCCATTGTTGGTATTGAAGGAGCTAAGGACATTATCATTTAGAGCATGAAGAGAAACCTGATTTGGTAAGTTTCTAATACTCTAATCTAAGTACATTGTATGTTTAATTGATTTTGGAGTAGATTTGCATGTGTATTGATGGTTGGAGATACCTAGGAAGTGATGGAACTAGAGTGTGACCTAGAAAATGGAATAAGTCTAGTTAGTGTGAGAAAGTGTAATTTGGATGATTTGGTGATTTGTGGGAATTGTTAAGTTATCAATTGAGTAATGTGGATGATTTGAATTGGATAAATGAAACTACATTGTGGGTTGAGTGGAATTAGGAAAATGAGCACATGTAGTGTTGATGGGAAAGCCATAGTGAGGAAATATATGGGGTATGAACACTATGAGCTTACTATCGATTCGATATCGATTGGGTATGAATCAATAGGCCTAAAAGAATCGTTGAGTTCAAGATATGAATAGAACAATGAATCTAGGCCTTATGAGAGCTAATGGGGAATATAGGTCGAATCAACTATAGTAAAAACAAGAGTTGGATTATAATGGACTATAATGATGCGAAATTTGACTTTGTGCAGTTTCAGAGAGCTCGAAGGAGACAAATCAAATCGCACCAGTAAGCAGCTTAAAGGAAGTGGAATCACGCATCGCGATTCCAGGTAAAGAAATTTTGTGAGTATATAGAGGTAGCTGCTCGTATTTTGTGGGTATATAGGGTGTTGTAAATTTGCATGATAATCTGGAAAAGTGGTTGATGATGTATGTTAACAATTATGAGTACGTTTATGATTTGGTTTATATGGATGCATAAAAAGGAATAGTAAGGTTAATAATTGTATAAATCACGTGTTTTGAATGTTTTCACAAAACATAATGCTTTGATTTGAGCAAATAAAAGGATAGGCTGGCTAGTACTTGAATGATGTTGTGAAATAGCCCATGTGAGGCGCTAAACATGTTTTGAGATGTTTTAAATGTATGTGAACCGCCTATCGTGTGTATGTGATTTAATTTACGCTGGAGCCTCGCTTGCGCTAGATTTCGAGGTTTTTATTTGTATAAAATGTGTTGGAGCTTAGCTCGCACCTTGATTTGGAAACTATAATGATGTTTATAAACCGTACTGGAGCTTCTGCTCGTACGTGGCTTTCGAGTGGTTTTTCTTATGAGTATAACCGTACTAGAGCTATGCTCGTATGTGGTCTCTTTATGATAGGATGCATGAGTCGTGCTAGAGTTTTGCTCGCACAAGTTTGCATATTGTGATACGTAAGAGGTCGTGAAAGTTGGTAAGATCCTCAAGCCTTACATCCTTAAGCCAACATCCTTAAGCTCGAGGAGGCGGAGAGGTTTTGTTAGGCGGGGAAGCTCTGTTCGGTGGGGAGGCTCTCTTACGGTAAGATCCTTAAGCCCTACATCTTTAAGTTCAAAGAGGCAAGGAAGCTCTGTTAGGTGAGGAGGCTCTGTTCGGTGGGGAGGCTCTCTTTCGAAAGGATCCTTAAGCCAACATCCTTAAGCCCTGGAGGGGCGGAGAGGCTTTGTTCGGCAGTAAGGCTCTCCTACATGGGTACAAAAGGATCCTTAAGCCAACATCCTTAAGCCCTGGAGGGGCAAAAAGGCTCTGTTCGACAGTAAGGCTCTCCTACATAGGTATAGAAGGATCCTTAAGCCAACATCCTTAAGCCCTGGAGGGGCGGGGAGGCTCTGTTCGGTAGGGAGGCTCTCCTGCATGGATATGAAAAATTCTTGGTATGGGGTAGGTAAGACCTAGGAATGGCTCCCCCAATCACGATATGAGTTCGCAGAGTACGTTGTACCGTGTATATCACATGGAGTACGATGTACCGCACGATGGTTATGTGATGAGAAAGTCTGGAAAGGGATAATCCACCTTCGTGCGCACACGATACCTCGCACACCTGGATGCGTGTGGTTTGGGATGATTTATGATGTAGTTGGTCCACATAGGCACTTTTGATATATTGAGTTGGTTTTTATTGCATATGTGTGATTGTGATTGTCCAAGGTAGACCCGAGAGGGGGGGTCGAGCCTTGTGGGATTTGATTTGTGAAATGATAATAATGTTTGTGATTGAGAAAATGATTTGTGATGGGATTGTATATGTTTGAGAAAGAGCTTTATGATGTGATTTAAAAAGGATGTTTCAAGTGAATTTCCCTTTTTATTATGTGATTTGACAATTGAGCATGAGATGACTTATACTTGATGATTTACCATGTTTTATTATACCAATTTATATGTATACGCATATGGCATAGTTTTGTTTTCCTCATTCTTCAAACTATAAACGATTTATGTATTCACAATCAGCATGTAGATAGAGTAGTTATCTACCATGCTTGCATTATTACCTTACTGAGCATGTGGTTTGCTCATCCCTCTCTATTTGCCCCTCTACAGAGCATACATAGTGTAAGACCCGAATTTAATTAAAATACGAAATGAGTGAGTATTCGTGAAGGAAAGTCAGGTTAAATTAATCCCGAACACGTGCAAAGGCAAAACGGTCAAAAGATCGAAAGCCAAAATAAATTCGATAAGAAAATTTAATTAAAAATAATGGATTTGAGAATCTTGATCAATAATGAAGAAATAATACAATTTCGGGTTAAATTGATCAAGATCCAAAAATTTTAAAAATACCGAAAAAATTACCCGGAACAATATCTCGAAAAGTACGAAGGAATAATTTCAAAAATTGGAGAAAAAATGTAATTAATAAATTAAATTAAATTAAATAGATTAAATTTGGAATAAAATAATATAAGTTGTAGATATTTTGGATTTTTATAGAGTATTTTAATGAATAGTGTAATAATTAAAATAAATAAAAATAAGTTAATTAATAAGTTAAAAAAAAGGTGAAATCAGAAACTATCGGGGAGAGAGAAGAAGAATGGAAAACCGAGAAGGAGACCCGCGCGTGGCCGACCGACCCATGTCCACCAGCGATCATCACCCTCCGACGAAGGGCCGAGGAGAAAGAGGAGAGGCAGACGAAGCTTTGGGCATCGACGACGCGCACTAAGGATAGCTGAATCCGACGAACGGAGGAGGAGAAACCGACGGGAAAAGGGAGCTCGATTCCGACGATCCACGGCAGCTGGGCTCGAACAGCGGGTATCGATGTGATCGGAAAGAGAAGCCGGTCCTTTTGAGACTGGTATTGGCCGACGAAACCGTCGAAATTCGCCAGATCGAAAGGTGACAGCCGCGGGGGAGAAAGAAAGATTCGTCGGTGATGGTTGCGTTTCGACTCTAGCCGAGGCCCGATTCTGGATGCCAGGAGTAGCCGAGCCGAACGGCACCGAAATAGCATCGGGAACTGACTGGACGGCGTCGAAATGACCAAATGGTGACTGAACTGGCCGAACCGAACTGAACCGATCGAATCGAACCAGACCGAACCGGCGGTCCGAACCGATCTGAACCGGACTGAACCGGTTCAGCCAAAAAGAGAAGGAAAAAACAAAAAAGGGAAAAAGAAAAAGAAGAAAATTGGAGAAAATTCCAGTGATGCAATCGAGCTTCAGGTAAGTCGGTAAGCGGTCGAATTGACCGATTTAAATTTTGGAATATTTATTTTGATAAATAATCGACTGAAAGTTTACCCGAAAATATATTTAATTGTGTAGCTCGACGATTGGCATCAAACGAGAGCTCGAGATAGCCTCGAATTTCGTACTATCATGGAATCTTGGGTAAGTGACCCTTATTTACGACAATTTACATCGTTATGCGTGCTTCGGATTTAAATTCTGCATTAATTAGATTAAATTATGGAAAGTCGGATAAATTGTCGTAAATAATAAATTTAGCTATTCGAGAGTTAGAACGAGCCCAATAAATTGTTTGTGGGCCCAATGAGCCCAATAGGCCTCGATAAAGTGAAAATTAAGTGGAAAACGGGCTTAAGGCCGATTAAGGCCCATTAAGGTGCAATCGGGCCCAATAGGGGTAAACGGGCCCAATGATTTAAATTAAGCCCAGAAAATATTAAATATAATTAAATTGTATAATATCTGACCTGAGGAATATTAATACGCAGTTCTGGAAGTTTGATTGGGAGCATATCGGACTGCGCGACGAGACAACAGTGGAAAAGAAAAGATCAGACTCGACATGAAAATAAGGTAAGGGAATTTTGTAGGTACATAGAGATGCCTATACGTATTTTGAGGGTATTTACAGGGCTTAGAAATTTCTTAAAGCATCTAGAAATAAAATAATAATTTTTACGAAAACCGGGGCTTAGGTGAATAAAGGAAAAAGATGATTTTGCCCCTAGGAGTAAAAATTTACAAAAAGGGTAGTAAGGCAGATAAACTGCATGATTTCATGTTTTTAATGCTTTATATGAATATATTGCTTGATTTAAGCAAATATGCACATAGGTTAGCTGTTGATTTTAAGAATTACACGAAAAGGAACCGGTTTGTACCGGTTACGATTTTAAAAGATGTTTTGTCAAGATTTAGCCACCTATCGTATTTACATGAATAAAAAGAGTGCTAGAGTCTTTCTCGCACTCAAGTTTACTGATTTATTCTCATGAAAAGCCGTACTGGAGCATTGCTCGTACGAGAAATTTGTGTGTGCATAAAACCGTGCTGGAGCTTCGCTCGCACGAGATTTTAGATATCATGATATGCATAGCGTGGTGCTGGAGCTTCGCTCGCACTCGACGTGAGTTGACATGCATATAGTCGTGCGGAAGCCTCCTGTAGACTGTGTGTCACAGAGAGTTGAGATGCTCGCACGTATACTTTGAGACATGGGTTGGTTATCGACATAGTATTGGGGTGGATAAGACCTACGGCAGGCACCCCCAGACTATGATATGGGTCCACGGAGTACGATATACCGTGTATGTCACACGAAGTACGCTGTACCATGCAGTCATGATGACTCTATGATGTTACTTGATATTCTGGCGTGTAGGACTTGACCCCACCTCCCGTTACAGTTGTGATGCCCCGCACACCGGGATCCGTGTAGCCTGGGATCACAGGGACATAGTATGGCCATAGTCCTCGATTTTCATATAGTAACCTACATGCCTCACATGATATCATACGGTCTGGATAGACCAGGACAAACTCGATAGAAGGGTAAGGTCTCGATTTATGTTTTTAAACGAAATGCGATTTAATGAATCAAGGTATTCCCGAGAGATGGGTTTAGCCTTGATGTGGTTGTTTTATAGTGAAACAAAAAAGTTTCAAAGTGATGAGTTTTGTGATTAAACAAATGAGTTTTAAAGTGATGAGTTTATGATGAAATTAATAAGTTTTAACGTGAGGAGCATGAGATGTCATACATGATGATTTTGCCATGTTTATTTCACATGTCGATTTCATGATTTCTCTTATATGATATATACATACATGTGGCATCGTTTTAGTCATGCCTCATGCTCTAAATGTAAATGATTTTATATCATGCCATTATCAGCACGTAGATAGTATAGTTATCTACCTGCTTACATTATTGCCTTACTGAGCACGTTTCGCTCACCCTTTCATTTTTCACCCCACAGGGTACATTCAGTAGAAAAGAGCGACAATAGTCTCGCATCTCGGTTATCCGTCGCTTCTTATCAAGACCAGGTATACACATTTGTATAATTTTGTATCTGAACATATAGATGCACAGTACTGTATATGGATGTAATATTGGGGATGTATTTAGTTCAAATAAATTGATATGTAAATGAAATATGAAAATGGAATGGTAAATAGGTGAGAGGTGACTAACACTGAATCATAGCCCAACTGTTTAGTAATATAACTGTTCACGACGGGTAAGGAAATGAAAAAGTGAAAAATTTGTAGGGATTTTTAGGTAATTTGGGTCGTGACACATAGTGGCCCGGTGAGGACTGAGGCACTTTATTTTTAGACATTCGCTACTTCCATCACTACAAGGTATATATACACAAGATTCTTTTTGTATCTAAAAAATGTAATGGCACAGTAATCATCGAGTTGTTACTATAGGGGATGTAGATGTCATTAATAGTAATTTGTATAAGTAAATGATTGACTTTCAAATATATGACATCATTTTATTAACTGAGAATGAATGTTATGAATGGATTATTATTGACTCACACCCCAACAGTGTAGTGGTAAGTTAGTCCGCCACCGAGTAAGGAAAGGAAAAATGCGAAAAATTTATTGAGGTTTTCAGTTAAAGGAAATGATAAAATGGGTCGTGACACTTAATTTTCACCGTTCACGACGTTGGTGACCAGTTCTCGGCCCCATCTCTTGCCAGTGATGTCGTACGATGGAAGGAAAGCTTCGGTTGGGTTTGGCTTAGAGAGATCGACGACAGTTTCGCTAATTTTTCCTCTTCTCTCTCATTCACCCTTTCTCTCCGATCTCGTTGCCTCTGGCAATACATGTCACGACCCAAACTACCCAAAAATCAGAGTTAATTTTTCGCGTTTTTATTATTTTCTTACTTAAATTCTCACCTGTCCTCGAATCGTGACCAACACTCCACTAATAATTGGGCTGTGCGTCAATGCCAGTCCCACCATACATCTACCTTAGTACTTATTTCTTCTCCAGTCATTTATAATTGTTATATTATTTATACATCCCCTAAAGTTACTTACAAACATGTTACTGTGCTATGCTTATGTAGATACAATAAGTACAAGTGTATATACCTTATGTTGATGGGCAGCAGCGGATATCCAGAATGCAGTTCTGAGTCGTCGCAACTTCAACTGGAGATTATCTGTGGGAGAAAATGAAAGGGGTGAGCACATCAAGCTCAGTAAGGCAATCCTACGAACAAGTAGGTAACCATACTACCTACATGAACGTAGTGCCATGCATAAACCACCCTTTCTCCACACATTTTAAAACAATGCTATGCATTATGATGAAATGTAAAACACATTTGCACGGAAAATCAACATGCAATTATTATAAATCATTTCTTTCTCAATAAAGATTTTCACAATTAAGTCAGGACTCGACCCCTCCTGCGGGTGATCCTGACTCAAACAAAACCATGAAAACGGTTTACATTCACGCATGGGTTTGAAAAGCATGGAAATACCGTCATGCATATTTAATTTAAAACCCAGTTTAAATCATCATAAAAGTCATCAACATGCGAGACTAGGCAACGTCTGTATATAGGTAAATAACTAGGACTATGGCCATATCTGTCCTCGGGAGTTCCTCAGCTACACGGATCCTAGTGTGCGGGTTCTCACCATGATCGGGAACCGCCCGGGGGGTGGGTCAATCCATCCCGTCAGTCTTATCCGATTTCATGCATCCGAAGATGCTAATGTATAATATCGTGACGGCCAACCCCTGCCCGGCCAACCCCTGCCATCGGCCATGGCCACCCCTCTTGGGCCCACGCACAACGATGGTGGTCTAACAACGGGTGGTCCAACAACGTCAACAAGTCCAACATATCACGAAGATACCACACGGTACATCGTACTCCATGCTACTTGCACGGTACATCGTACTCCGTGGACCCATATAATATCTCTATACTCGTGCCATGTCTCAAAACGCTCGTGCGGGCCAATTTAATCGGTGACACACAGTCTACCCGATGCTCCAAGCACGGCTCATCGCATGTTCTCATAAAAATCAGTGCGAGTGATTTTATTGTGACGGCCAACCCCTGCCCGGCCAACCCTTGCCCGGCCAATCCCTGCCAACGGCCATGGTAACCCTTCTTAGGCCCATCGACAACGTTGGTGGTCAACAACGGGTGGTCCAACAACGGGTGGTGCAACAACGTCAACAAATCCAGTAAAACTAGTGCGAGCTAGGCTCAGCACTCTGTATATAAATCGTATGAAAATCTTATAAAATCTGGTGCGAGTTAAACTCCCGCACCCTGTCATGAAAATCATGTAAAATCTGGTGCGAGTTAGACTCTAGCACCGTGTCACGCAAAAGCATGTGAAATCTGGTGCGAGTTATACTCTAGCACCTATGCATGTAAAACTCTAGTGCGAGCTCTCGCTCCAGCACTAATGCATGCATCACGCAAATCAAACATCGTGCGAGCTGAGCTCTAGCACGTCACATGTAAATAAAAACATGTAGGCGGCTCGGTTATTTCCAAATAGTTTTCATAGAAATCACATCAATTAAGATATGCAATGCTATGCATTTTTCTTTAAAAGTGAGCCAGCCTACTCATGCATGTGTTGAAATACCTCCAGAACGAGCAGGAACCTCTTGTCCTTGCTCCTCCCAATTTTTCCTAAATTTTTAGAATTTACCCTTAGCAAGGGTATTTTAGTAATTTGCCCATTCGGGGCACTAAAATTATTAATTGACCTCTAGACCCTTCAGATAAATTTTAAGGACTGCAAATGAACTTGAAATTGTGTAAAGTTACCTCTAGCAGTCCGCAGAATTCCCTTACCTCGATTCTCGTCGAGTCTGCCCTTTTCCATTGATGTCACGTCGCGCAGTCCATTATGCTCCCAATCAAATGCCCGGAACTGCGTATTAATTTTCCTCAGGTCAGATAACATATAATTTAATTGTACTTAATCTTTTCTGGGCTTAATTTAAATCGCTGGGCCCATTTACCCCTATTGGGCCCGATTGCACCTTAATGGGCCTTAATCGGCCTTAAGCCCGTTTTCCACTAAATTCCCACTTTATCGAGGCCTTTTGGGCTCATTGGGCCCACCAATAATTTATCGGGCCTCGTTCTAATTCTCGATTAGCTAAATTTAATATTTACGACAATTAATCTAAATTTCCATAATTTAATTCAATTTATGCGGAAATTAAATCAATATCACGCATAACGAGGTAATTGTCGTAAATAGGGGTCACTTACTCGAGATTCCATGCTAGTCCATAAATCGAGACTGTCTCGAGCCCTCGGTGGATGCCAATCGTCGAGCTACACAATTAATTACATTTTCGGGTAAATTTCTAGTCGGAAATTAATTAAATAAAATATTTCGAAATTTAAATCGGTCAATTCGACCGCTTACCGACTTACCCGAAACTCGATTGCATCACCAAAATTTTTCTCAATTTTTCCTCTTTTTCCTTTTCCCTTTTTCTCCCTTTTTTTTCTCCTCTTTTTGGCTGAACCGGTTCAGTCCGGTTCGGACCGGTTCAGACCGTCGGTTCACCCCGGTTCGATCGGTTCACCGCCGGTTCGCCACCTTGCCGGCCGGTTCTCCGCCGGCTTCCACCGCCAAACGCTCCGCTGGGTCGTCCGCATCACGAATCTGGCCTCGGCTTGGGTCAAGCTCGCCGGAACGCCGCCGGTCCGGCACTTCTCTCTCTCGGCCGTCGGACCCGTTTTCCCCTCTTGGCCGTCGCCGGCGATTCCCGCCGTCTCGTCGGCTGCCACCGGTCTCAAAATGACCGGCTCCTCCCCCTGAACTCATCGGTGGCCTCCGTTGATGCCCAGCCGTCGCAGATCGCCGGAAATCAGCCCATTTCTCCTCGGTATTTTCCCTCCTCCGATCGGCTTCCTCCGACGTCGGTAAGCTGCACCGCCGGTGGCAATGGCTTCGCCGGCCGGTCCTCGTCCTCGCCGGCTCCTCGTCGGGGTCCCTGGCCGCCGGCAGCCCCTCGGTCGGCTGCTCCGTTTCCTTTCCGTTTCTCTGCTTCGGTTTCTCTCTCTCTCCCCGATCCTCTTTCTCTATTTTTTTTTATTTTATTATTTTTATTATTTTTATTTTTATTTATTTTAATTATTTTACTATTCATTAAAATATATTAAATACCCCAAAAATATCTACAAAAATTATTATTTAATTCTAAATTCTTTAATTTAATTTTATTTAATTTATTTATTATATTTTAACCTCTTTTTCGGGTATAATTTCTCCGTATTTTTGGGATATTGTCCCGGGTGACTTTTTGGTATATTTTTCGATTATTTTCGGGATTATTTTTCCGAACTAAAAATCCCGATTAATCCCGATTAATTTTCATAAATTAATATCTTGATCAATTTAATCCGAAATAATTTTATTTCACCTTTATTGATCAAGATTTATCAATCCATTATTTTTAATTAATTTCCTTATCGAATTTACTCCGGCTTTCGATCTTTTGACCGTTTTGCCCTTACACGTGTTCGGGATTAATTTAACCCGACTTCCTTCATACTTTCCCCATCTTTTCTTATTTAATTTTCGTATTTTAATTAAATTCGGGTCTTACAATACAAGGCTCGTGGTGACACATAGACTCTCTCATGAGGCCGATTTTGTTCTTGTTGGCTCTCTGCACCCTTTGCCGTCGACCTTCTTCCTCTCTCTCCCTTGCTCGGTTGCTGCTCTCCTCTGTTCTGTTAATAGAGGAGAGAAAAGAAAGGGTCGAGCCCCCCCTAACTCCTTTCTTTTTTTCTTAATATATTATATTAATATATATTATAGTTTATATATATATATAAACATTAATATAATATATTATTTAACCAAAATATCTAAATATATAATATATTATTATAATATATTGTATAGAACTATATATATGTATATTATTATCTATATATTTTTTCAATATATTTTATTAATATACATATAAACATTCTTTTAAAAATATATTTAGACATATTTGTTTCTAGAAATTTTATCCCGTATTTTCGAGATAATTTCCCAAGGTGGGAAAATTTAGGGTTATCACATAAGGTGTCCTATGTTTGGGCATATGCCACTTGCTTTTGCTTGTTGCTTCGTCCCTATAACAAGTTCACGAACAAGAGAAGTGAGATCTTTAAGTTGTTGTTCAAAAGGAGAAGTACTTAGCTATAAGGTGGTTCACACTTAGTACTGATTTGTTGAGAGTCAGCTGCCATGTTGGCTATCAAATTTCGTGCATCTTGAGGAGTCTTGTCCACCAAAGCTCTTCCACTAGCCACATCAATCTTGCTTTTATGACAAGGCAATTGTCCTTTATAGAAGTATTGGATGAGAAGTTGCTCAAGTATTTGATGATGTAGGTAACTAGCAGATAACCTCTTGAATCTCTCCCAATATTCATACAAAGAGTCGCCATTATGTTGCCTTATCCTATAAATTTCTTTTTTGATGTTGGCAACTTTTGAAGCAAGGAACTACTTCTATAAGAAGAGCCTCTTCATCTCTTCCCATGTGTTAATGGTCCCAAAAGACAAGTAATAGAGCCAATCCTCGGCTAAATCTGCCAAAGAGAAGAGAAAGGCTCTTAACTTAATTTGTTCTTCAATCACTCTGCAGGATTCATAATAGAACACACTTGGAATTCCTTAAGATGCTTGTATGGATCCTCACTTGTAAAACCATAAAAAAAGGGGCAAAAGATGGATTAGTCATGATTTAAGTTTAAAAGAAGCATTAATATTAGGAAAAACAATACAAAACGGCTGTTGGTTTGAAGTTGGTGCCATTAACTCCTTTAGTGTCATTTAAGGTGCATCTTGTACCATGACTTCCTCTTGCTTGGATTCACTTGAATAAACAAAGTTTAAGGTGAAGGTGTAACGAACCTAATTTACACACAATTTGGTTGGGCTACAAGTTAATATTAGATCAATCAGTGAAATCTAACAGTCTCAATTAAATTTCTTCTACAAATAGCCATGTTCACTTTCCCCTAAGCATATCTCATCTACATTACTGTACTTATAAAAATTTTAGATACAAAAGAATTTCTTAAAACTGGGTATACTTTCGATGCAGAAATATACTTCGTAGAATCACAACTGTACGAAATGCCCTACTAACGGAAGCGGTTCAAGTTACTGATGGGCTCTGTGGAGGAAAGTAAGGGGTGAACTCAACATGCCCAGTAAGAAAAACTCCATAGTAGGTAGACAAATACATTACCTAAAATATACATATTCACCAAAACCAGAAAAATTATCAAGTAAGTATACCAATAATTTGGCAAATTCACATGTCCAATTCAGAATTCAGAAAACAAAAACAATTATTATAGTAAATTCAAAAATCCCCAAAACTTTCAATAGCAGAATTAAACAATTCCCAATATCATAATCCATGAGGACAATTCAGAAAGATTTTCAATAATTTACAGAGGCACTGCTAGTTCCAAAAAATCAAAGTCGAAAGAATCCATGACAATTTCAATATGAAAATGGAACTAAAATTAATACCGTTTTCTAAAACTTTAAACTTTTAAAAGTGATGACGATGTGGCACTTTGGTCCCGCAGGATTTAAGAGGTAGCCTCCACGGTCTTTTATGTATTAAAATATTCAGTTCCATACGAGAATTCAAAGACGCAGTCAATTCAAAAGTTCAAATAGACGAAGCAAGGCAGACATGCTATATCAGATATCATAAATGATAATTGGTCAATATCGGAGACTCCGGGCAATCACGGGCTAGGTGTGCCAGGATGTCAATTACCGTGGGAGTGATCAGCTACCAAATGGATCACAGATCAGAATGTCCAAAGACCAGAATCAAAATCAGAAACACGAAACATCGTACTCAAATGCACTGCACGGTACATCGTACTCTGTGGACCACAGAAACAGATACAGAACAGACAGAAGTGCAGCATGTGTTAATCATCACCTATGTCTCAAAAATTGATATGAGTCGGACTGTGCGACACATAGTCAACATGCGTTCAAGCACATCACCTCAGTATTTCTTTATAATCAGATCATTTTTCCTTAAACCACATGTAATTCAGTTTATTTTACGTAGTGGTTCAAAACAGGCTGACTAGCCATTTTTTGAATAAAATCCCAGAAAACAGTCTATGAAAATTTAAAATTTCGAGATTTTTGATTTTAAACAAAATTCAAGCCATAATAGTATTTGTACAAACCATTTAAATTAAATCGGTAAAATTTGGCTGTTTAGCTAGGCTAGAATTTATAATTTTCAGAGTCATAAAATTCAGCCTAGATTTTTCTATGATTTTCGGTAACTGCGAATTCAGCCTAAAATTTTATATCTACAAATACACCGAAATTACGCATATTTATCTCTAGCAGCACACGAGATTTTTCCTTACCTTGGTGTCTTGCTAGTACTCCTCAATGTCTCAGTGGTGCGAGTCAGCGGGTCTGCTTAAATCGATTTATTTCTCGAAATTTTGAACCGATATTTTAGACCATTTTTTCCAGGGTTTCTCCTAATTTCCTTGGGCCTTCCTTCCTACTCCAATTATATATATATAAAAAATTCCCTTCCTTTCTTTTCTCAGACGTTTAAATCTTGCGCCATTTTCTTTCTCTTCTTCTTCTTTTCTCCTTCTTCCCTTCGCTGCCTGAGCTCACTGTTCACTATTTTCTCCATTTTCCTTCCATTCTTCTCGACTCAGCAACTCCTGCACCACCATCATCATGTTTCTATCCTCGTTTCCTCAGCACCCCAGTTTCTTTTTTGGGTCCTTTCTCCTAGTTCATCGCTGCTTCAGCTGGCTCCTGACTTTCTCTGATCACGCCCCTGTTTCCCATTTTCAATTCTGTTTTTAGTGCTAAGGAGTGACCGAACATAGTAATGCACGTTCAGCTACCTTCGACATCAGCACTAGCCCTTTAGCAGCTTGTGGTTATAGGGTTTAGGGTTTAGGGTTTAGGGTTTTAGGGTTTAGGGTTTAGGGTTTGCAACCAGTGGAGACCGCTCTCGGTGCAGTAAACAGAGATGGAGCTCTTTGTTTCCTAACTCCCCCTTCGGTACCAAGCTCACCTAACCAGTCACCACCATCTTCCTGCGTTCCACCTTCACCAGTTTCTCTCATCACAGCCTCGCCACCCCCAACCAGCTTTCAGCTTCCTTGACCCTCTTTCCTTTTTTGTTTCATTTTCTACTGCCTACCTCTTTTTTTCTGTTTATGACCTTTGTACTTATATTTATATATGTCCTTCCTACAGTTTGTTCCTGCTACATCCATTAAATCATTAATTCCTTATCATGCTTCCCTTCTATCTTGCAACTTGTTTCCTTGTGCTGAAGTTCATGCAGAACCCACCTATCGATGCCTTCTATTTTCTGTCATGGCCTGCCTTGTGCCCCATGGTTCTTATCCCAATTTCCAGCAACCACTTCAATCCCCTTTCTGGCAGCAACGTGACTCCTCTTGTTTCCATTAAAAATTTGTTCAGTTCTACTTATAGCCTTGTACTGGAGAGATAGAGATTGTATTACCTTGTTGTCTTTACTTTTGTACACTTGTATTACCTTGTTGTCTTGCTTTTGTACACAACATGGTTCAAGTCTTCATCTAAACATATTTATGTTTATTTACTCCTTCCAAGATTTAACTGCTTCCACTAACTCCTAACCGGTTCCAATTGCTTTGATTGATGGGTTATTCCCAGACTTTGCAACAGTGAGCTTCTGCCATCACCATTCCTTTGGTTATAAAATTTCCTTGGTTATCCTTCCAGCCTTTCCCAACTTCGTTTCTTTGGTTTCTTCTTAATTTCCTTATCCCACATGGTTCCTCTTCACTTGTAGGCACTAAGTTTCGTACCCATGCACTTATATATATATATATATTTATTTAGTCTCATATGCATTTATATACATATATAATGACATATATACATATATGTATGTGTACATTCATTTCTATTTATATTCATACATATACATATATACAATTATATATGTGCATACTTATATGCTTTTGTACTCATATATATATATATACACATACACATATATATATATATATATCTATCTATACATAAATCTTGCAGAGTAAAATAAATATTGCATACACGTAGTTAAAAAATATCATTAAAGTAATGTTGGTCTTAATACTTATACTTGAATTAATTCTCTCGTGTCCTCACATTTAGCCTCAATTGTCCAAATTATTATTTATGGACAATTACCAACTATATTAAAAAAAATTTGGTATTTATAGAAGGTGATGTCGAGTGGCAGTGGTGTAGATTCACCCACTTGGGTTGCTCGAACAAATCCCTTTTTCCTTTTAGTTAATTTGTAAGGGATCTATTGACACCCAACTCTTGCAAAAGAAACACTAAAAGCACAAGATTAGAACTATAAATAAATAAAGAATTGAATTTGACTTACAGTCCTTGGCAATGGTACCAAAATTTGGTAAGTGTCAAGTCACAAAAAATAATTAGCTATAAAACACTAACTAACAAGTAGATAGGGAAATAAAGGTTGATCCTAAAGAGACTACAACAATTGAATCAAGTTAATCACAGTTTAAGAAAGAAGAAGAAAAAAAAGAAAACAAAGGGGTTTTTTTTTTTAATTAAAGAAATGGATTTTGTACTAAAAGTTAACTAAATTATTAAATTAAGTAATATTGAAATCGATAAAAGCTAAAAGAAAGCAAAAAGATTTAATTTTAAGACAATTTATAGAAGGACTTCAGCTAGCATTCATCTTTGACTATCTTGGATTTCATATTGTTAATCATTGAATTCTAAAGATTTCAGTAAGTTAAGCATTCAATCATAGTGTTACAACGAAACCATGCTAACACCATCTTCCTTAACTGCTTAGTTAATTATAAGAAAACTCCATAATTAGTCCCTAACTACTTAAACTATCTAGTAGAAAACTCCCTAGACATATTTATGTAGCAGTATTAGAATCTGTGAAAGATCTTGATTGAAATTAACCGATAAAAATAAGAACTTGAATTATCTAATTAAACTTAGATTTTCCTCTATCTCTTATGAATTAAAACATTAAGAACTTAAGTTTTAAATTCTAGCCCCAGCTCCTTATATTTAATTGAATAGTATGCATCCTAGATAATTAAACTAACAATCATGAAATATTTGTTATGAAAAATTTTAGATACTTAACCAATGATATATTATTTTGTTCATATTTCTCACAATAAATAATCATCCAAGATTGATCAAGAATACATACTAACTAAATTAATACAACTACTCACTAGATACACTTGACAAAATCAAAGAAATTATGCTAAAGAATAATAAAGAATCAAGAAAGCTAATTATGCAACCAAAAGAAATCAGCACTTCATATTATAATCATGTAAGAATTTGACAAGGCTATATATTATATAAGACAAACTGACAAGCTAAGGAACCTTGGCATAATTGTATAAAGAAAGAAGATTAATTAATTAAACCAAGCAAGAATTAAGAAAATAAAAATTCATAGTATTAAACTAAGCAATCTAGATGCAAAAGAACTTAATTCGTAACAAAGAAAACAAATTGAAAAGTAAACAAGAAAAGAATCATGAAAAACTATAGAAATCGCCAACTTTAAATTATATAAAACATGCAAATTGGCAAATCATATAACATATAATATTAGAACGAGTTGACAAGCACTTAAAGAGAATTCGGTTTGCGCAATAATTTAAGAAAGAAAATGTTTTATACTATAAAAAAGGAAAGAATTTGGTTGGCAAGAAAATAAGAAGAAAGAAAGCAATCACACAATATTAAGGAACAAGAATTACCAATCGACATTGAAAAGATTTTTATGAAAAGCACTTTATAAAATTAAAAGAATATTAAAACAATGCTTTTAAAATAAAAACTAGGCTAATTGATATGTTTATTAGCCATCCTAAGGTCCTTTTATATACTGAAGGAATGATACAAATCCTAGTTGATGTCGAACAATACTTACAATTACTAATATTTATCTAATAATATCTCTTCATTTATCTTTCAATGTTTGACTTGCTTGCCAACTCATCAAGGAGCTTCTCTCTTCTTGCAATTATCTTCCACAAATGCTTTAATTAATTTTGTCAATTATCCTTGTTACAATCATACTTTGACTAGAAGTTTGAATTTCCTAATTTTAGTGCCGACTTTACAAAGACTTTTGACTTTCCTAATTTGGATGATCTTGGACATTTCGAAAATCTTATGAAGTTCTTTACAACTTCGATGAAGATCATTTTTTATTAAAAATTTAGACCGAGGTGAAATTACCAAAAATCTAATATTCGTATCTGTTTATAATAAGGGATATACACACCATAATCTAGCTTACTAAAAAAAAATATTTTTACTTATTTACTTTCGGATTAATTAGAATTCCCCTAAGTTCCACATATTTAAAATATAATTCAACTTGACTCTTTACCAGGAAACGCATTCTTAATCCCATTAGTTTAATTGTCATTTATTAAAAAAACTAAGTACATAGAAATTTAGGGTGGTAGGATGAAGGAAGATAGAAAATTCAAGGCAAATTAGGAAGGACCTTACAGAGTTGAAGGATGATTGGACTAACCACTTGCATTCTGGAAAGCTTACAAGGCGAGAAGATAGCAAAGAAATGGAATGTGAGACCCCGTATATGTATAGTTGTAACGTGTGTAATTGGATCAATGAATGCTAATGGACTTGTAATGTAAAGTGTAATTGATGTAAGTCCACGGATTCAATGTACATATGTGTAATATGATTTGTAATGTACATACAAGTTTCATTGTGTATGAATATGAAGAAATGAGTTCTTATAAGTGATGAATGTGATTGGAACTCAAAATGAGTAGTGTGGTAAATGGAAGGAAGTTGCATGAATATAAAAGCTTCCATTTGGTTTTGTATAGTATACCTTTGGATATACAAGGAATGCACACAAGTTTCAATATGAATAAGGTATGAATGGATGCCATTTTCAAGTCATAAAGGTGGATGGATGAGAAAATGGTCATGGCAACAGATTAAGGATGTTTTGGTGTAAGTTGCAGCAGGAAAACTGCAAAAAAATTTGGAAAATATGAAGGTCAAAAAGATCTCCTAGGATGAGAGATCGATCTAGAAAAGCCAGAATGCTCTTATTTAGGCAATGGAATAGAGCCGATCGATCTCCAATGGGGCTAGATCGATCTCCTATCCATTCTGTAATGAAAAGATCGATCCTCAAGCATACAGATCGATCTCCTTAGCTCTCTGTTTGGGAGCAGATCAATCTCATGCTTAAAATGCTATGAAAAAAGAAAAATTGAGGGGACCGGATCGATCTCCTCCTAGTGCAGATCGATCTCCTCAAGCTATTTCTATAAAAGGAGCATTGAAATCTGAAAATTTCGGGAAAACAACATCACATTTCATTTTTCACCCAAAACCTAGATTTATCTCTCTAAAATCTGCCATTTTTAGTAAGAATTGAGGGGAGGCTATTAGTGTCACGACCCAAACTACCCAAAAATCAGAGTTAATTTTTCGCATTTTATTATTTACTTAAGTTCTTACCTGTCCTCGAATCGTGACCACACTCCACTAATAATTGGGTTGTGCGTCAATGCCAGTCCCACCATTCAATTACCATCTAACTTATTTCTTCTCCAGTCATTTATAATTGTTTACATTATTTATACATCCCCTAAAGTTACTTACAAACATGTTACTGTGCTATGCTTATATAGATACAATATGTACAAGTGTATATAATACCTTATGTTGATGGGCAGCAGCGGATATCCGGAATGCAGTACTGAGTCGCCTCAACTTCAATTGGAGATTATCTGTGGGAGAAAATGAAAGGGGTGAGCACATCAAGCTCAGTAAGGCAATCCTACGAACAAGTAGGTAACCATACTACCTACATAAACGTGGTGTCATGCATAAACCACCCTTTCTCCACACATTTTAAAATATATGATATGAAAGTTATGATGTTATGTAAATCAAGTTTGCACGAAAAACTCAACATGCAATTATTTTAAATCATTTCTTTCTCTTTAAAAATTTCACAATGAAGTCAGGACTCGACCCCTCCTTCGGGTGATCCTGACTCACACAAAACCATGGAAATTGAGTTTCTCAAAAGCATCGATATCGAAAACATACATATATATATACAAGATACGAGACTAGGCAATACTGTATATCGGTAATAACCAGGACTGGCCAATATGTCCTCGTGAGTCCCTCTAGCTTCACGGATCCCAGTGTGCGAGGTCTCACCCTGATCGGGAACTGCTCGGGAGGTGGGTCAATCCAACCCGTCAGTCTTATCCGATCTCACGCATCCGAAGATGCCGTATCCGAAGATACCCCATATCACAAAGATACCGTATCACAAAGATACCCCGTATCACAAAGATACCGTATCCAAAGATACCCTGTATCACAAAGATACCGTATCCGAAGATACCCCACTGTACATCGTACTCCATGCTACTTGCACGGTACATCGTACTCCATGGACCCATATCACTCTAGGTACTCCAGCCCAAATGGCCTGCTTCCCACAGAGGTTTTCATAACTCAATACTCGTTGCCATGTCTCAAAACGCACGTGCGAGCCTATTAAGTCGGTGACACACAGTCTACCCGATGCTCCAAGCACGGCTCATCGTATGTTCTCATAAAAATCAGTGTGAGCGATGCTCAGCACTCTCATCAAATCAAGTAAACTTGGCAGAGCCCGCTTTACATCTCCACAAGGCCGCCAACCTCATCCCTCACTCTCACCCTACTTAAGAGGTCTTTTGAGCCTGTTGGGCCTTTTGGCTGACTCAAAGGGCAGACAGCGCTACTCCACAAATCCGGTAAAACTAGTGCGAGCTAGGCTCAGCACTCTGTATATAAATCGTATGAAAATCTTATAAAATCTGGTGCGAGTTAAACTCCCGCACCCTGTCATGAAAATCATGTAAAATCTGGTGCGAGTTAGACTCTAGCACCGTGTCACGCAAAAGCGTGTGAAATCTAGTGCGAGTTATACTCTAGCACCTATGCATGTAAAACTCTAGTGCGAGCTCTCGCTCCAGCACTAATGCATGCATCACACAAATCAAACATCGTGCGAGCTGAGCTCTAGCACGTCACATGTAAATAAAAACATGTAGGCGGCTCGATTATTTCCAAATAGTTTTCACAGAAATCACATCAATTAAGATATGCAATGCTATGCATTTTTCTTTAAAAGTGAGCCAGCCTACTCATGCATGTGTTGAAATACCTCCAGAACGAGCAGGAACCTCTTGTCCTTGCTCCTCCCAATTTTTCCTAAATTTTTAGAATTTACCCTTAGCAAGGGTATTTTAGTAATTTGCCCATTTGGGGCACTAAAATTATTAATTGACCTCTAGACCCTTCAGATAAATTTTAAAGGACTGCATATGAATTTAAAATTGCGTAAAGTTACCTCTAGCAGTCCGCAGAATTCCCTTACCTTATTTTCCTGTCGAGTCTGACCTTTTCTTTTCCAATGTTGTCTCGTCGCGCAGTCCGATATGCTTCCAATCCAATGCCCGAAACTGCGTATTAATATTCCTCAGGTCAGATATTATGCAATTTAATCGTATTTAATAATTTCTGGGCTTAATTTAAATCATTGGGCTCATTTACCCCTATTGGGCCCGATTGCACCTTAATGGGCCTTAATCGGCCTTAAGCCCGTTTTCCATTTAATTTTCACTTTATCGAGGCCTATTGGGCTCATTGGGCCCACCAATAATTTATCGGGCCTCGTTCTAATTCTTGAATAGCTAAATTTAATATTTACGACAATTTATCTAAATTTTCATAATTCAATTCAATTTATGCGGAAATTAAATCAATATCACGCATAACGAGGTAATTGTCGTAAATAGGGGTCACTTACCCGAGATTCCATGCTAGTTCGCAAATCGAGACTGTCTCGAGCCCTCGGTGGATGCCAATCGTCGAGCTACACAATTAATTACATTTTCGGGTAAACTTTTCGGTCGAAATTAAATTAAATAAAATATTCCAAATTTAAATCGGGTCAATTTGACCGCTTATCGACTTACCCGAAGCTCGATTGCATCACCGAAATTTTCTCCAATTTTTTTCTCTTTCTTTTTCCTTTTTTTTCCTCCTTTTTTTCCCTCTTTTTGGCTGAACCGGTTCAGTCCGGTTCGGACCGGTTCAGACCGCCGATTTTCTCCGGTTCGGTCGGTTCACCACCGGTTCACTGCCTTGCCGGTCGGTTCTCCGCCGGCTTCCACCGCCAGCAGCTCTGCTGGGTCGTCCGCAGCCCGAATCTGGCCTCGGTTTGGGTCAAGCTCGTTGGAACGCCGTCGGTCCGGCTGTTCTCCTCTTCGCCGTCGGATCCATTTTCTTCCCTTGGCCGTCGCCGACGATTCCCGCCATTTTGTTGGCTGAGACCGGTGCAGAAATGATCGCCGTCCCCTGGGCTTTTGGAATCGGGCCTTGGTTCTGGCCGATTCGCCGCCGTTCACCGCCGGTGGCCACTTCTTTCCCGCGGCCTTTCTCCTCCCGATTCGCCGGATTTCGGCGCCGGTAGGCTGCATCGTCGGTACCATCTTGCTCACCGGCCTCCCCTCTTCCATTTTCGACCCTTGGCCCGGCCATCGGCCGCCGGACGGTGGTCGGGTCTTCTTCGGTCAATTGCTTCCGTTTGGTTTTCTCTCTCTCCCCGATATTTTCGTTTTCAGCTTCTTTTCTCTTTTTTTTTCTTTTATTATTTTTATTATTATTTATTTTAATTATTTTACTATTCATTAAAATACTATAAATACCCAAAATATCTCTTAAAATTATTATTTTATTCTTAGTCAATTTATTTAATTTTTATTTAATTTATTTATTATATTTTAACCTCTTTTTCAGGTATAAATTTTCACGTATTTTTGGGATATTGTCCCAAATGACTTTTCGGTATATTTTTTCGATTATTTTCGTGATTATTTTTCCGAACTAAAAATTTCGATTAATCCCGATTAATTTCAATAAATTAATATCTTGATCAATTTAATCCGAAATAAATTTATTTCACTTTTATTGACCAAGATTTCTTAAATCCATGTTTTAATTAAATTTTTCTTATCGAAATTATACCGACCTTTGGTCTTTTGACCATTTTGCCCTTACACGTGTTCGGGATTAATTTAACCCGACTTCCTTCATACTTTCCCCATCTTTTCTTATTTAATTTCCGTATTTTAATTAAATTTGGGTCTTACAATTAGGTACCAACTTGTTCATTTTGAGAAAGAGAACAACATAGTTGAAACCCAAAATCCCATTGTTGGTATTGAATTAGCTAGGACATTGTCATTTGGAGCAAGAAGAGAAATATGATTTGGTAAGTTTCTAAGACTGCAATCCAAGTACATTGTCTATTTTATTGATTTTGGAGTTGATTGGCATGTAAATGGAAGATTGAAACCATTTAGGTAGTATTGGAATTAATGTGACCTAGAAGATGGAATGAATCTAGCGTGAGAAAGTGTAATTTGGATGAATTGGTGGTTTATGGGTTATGATAAGTTGTTATTTGTGTAATGTAGATGATTAGAAATCGGTAAATGAAACTACATTATTGGTTTTGTGAATTGATGAGCATGAGTACATGTAGTGTTTTATAATATGCCGTAGTGAAGGAAATTTATGAAAAATCAGCATTATGAGCTTAACATCGATTTAATATCAATTTGCAATGAGTAAATATGCCTAAAAGAATCCATATACTCGAGTTATGGGTAGAGTAATGAAATGAGGCCTCATAAGCGTTAATAGAGACCATAGACCGAATCGACAATAGTAAACGCGAGAGTTGGATTATAATGGGCTAAAACATTGTGGAATACGTTTATGTATAGTTTCGGAGAGTTCATTGAAGACGAATCGAGCCATACGAGTAAGCAGCTCTAAGGAAGTGGAATTAAGCATCGCGATTCCAAGTAAGCAAATTTTGTGTGTATATAGAGGTAGCTGCTCGTATTTTGTGGGTATATAGGGTGTTGTAAATTTGCATGATGGTTTGGAAAAGTGGTTGATGATGTATGTGAACAATTATGAGTACGTATATGATTTAGTTTATATGGATGTATAAAAAGGGATAGTAAGGCTAATAATTGCATAAATCACGTGTTTTGAATGTTTTCACAAAACACAATGCTTTTATTTGAGCAAATAAAAGGATAGGCTGGCTAGTACTTGAATGATGTTGTGAAATAGCCTATGTGAGGCGCTAAACATGTTTTGAGATGTTTTGAATGTATGTGAGCCGCCTATTGTGTGTATATGATTTAATTCGCACTGGAGCCTCGCTCGCTCTAGATTTCGATGTTTTCATTTGTATGAAACGTGCTGGAGCTTAGCTCGTACCTTGATTTAGAAACTATGATGATGTTTATAAACTGTACTGGAGCTTCTGCTCATACGTGGCTTTCGAGTGGTTTTTTATATGAGTATAACCGTACTAGAGCTATGCTCGTATGTGGTCTTTTTATGATAGGATGCATGAGTCATGCTAGAGCTTTACTCGCACAAGTTTGCACATTGTGATACGTATGAGGTCGTGAAGGTTGGTAAGATCTTCAAGCCCTGCATCCTTAAGCCAACATTCTTAAGCTCGAGGAGGCGAGGAGGCTTTGTTAGGCGGGGAGGCTTTCTTACGATAAGATCCTTAAGCCCTACATCCTTAAGCTAATATCCTTAAGCCTGAGGAGGCGGGGAGGCTCTCTTACAGAAGGATCCTTAAGCCAACTGATAATTCTATATTTTTAGAATTATTTATGCTTAATTTCATAATTACTTATTTAAATCCCCAATTTATTTTGTTAATTATCCCCTTTATTTAATTAAATTTCTCTTGTTTGTAGATAAATTAAATCCGGATGAATTTTGAATATTTCGGTAGAAGATGGACCGAAATCGAGCTAAAATCGAGATTGGACCGACCACGTGGACAACACGAGCCTAGCACATCCAATTGGACAAAAAGACAAATGATATGGAAATATTATTTTTCAAGGAGCCAATGGTGTGAAGACAAGTGGCCAAACAATGTCAACTCATTTAGGATGAAAAAATTACAATTTTACCCCTAGTGTGTTTATAAATAGGAAAGGATGACAATTGAAAGGGAATGTAATTTTAGGAGTAGAAGTAAATGGAAGGTAGCAGTAGGAGTAGTGTAATATAGTGTAGAAGTTAGGAGTAGTGTTAGAATAGTTTTAATTTTCTTTTGTTTTCAAGTTTCTCTTTCCCGTTTTAGCTACCATTTACTGTTCACAACAATTTCCATTGTTATTTTTACAAGCTTTTCAAGTTAGTTTTTTTTAATTCTCTTGGCAGCCACCATGGTTCATTGAGCTCTCAGTTTTGTTAACTTTATTTCTTGTACTTTTCAATTTTATTACATAGCTTTATTTCCTAGTTGCTAGTCTCGGGTTGGCATCTTTCTCCTTTCTATTTTCCTTGTTCATGCTGCTGTGGATGTTGGCCGAGACAAAACTCTCTGTTGCAAGTTACTACTGAAACAGAGGAGGAAGGCTGTTGCTGTAATGTCGAGATGGACATGCTAATTGCAACAGCAGCTAGCGTTGAGTTTTGAAGTGTTGTTCAGTGCCTACTGGGATGCTCGGATGTTTATGCTGGAACAGAACCGTAATGCAACCTTGCACCAGCATATGGTTACAGGGAATGGAGCCGAGGATGTGTTAGATTGGAATGGGCAAGGGATGATCGGGCATGATGCAGCAGTAGACAGGGAGCAATTTTTTGCCTCTGTTCTGCTCTGTTTCAAGAGATTCTCTCGGTGATTGCAGAAATTGATAGCAAGAAATTAAGGAGTTGATCAGAGCTGGACAAGAGGGCTATACCGACGGTACCAAGAAGCAGCAGCAAGACTGGCAGGAAATGTGGTAGCAACACCGAGAGCAGTAGGCATGGACAGCAATGCCTGGTATAGAGCAGTAGCTGGGCATTGTCACGGAGAAGAAGAAGAAAGAGCAGGTCTGGACACAGCAGGTTTCAGCTAAAGCAGGAGCTAGCGTAAAGGCAGCTTGCTTCTCTCGGTTGCGTGAAAGCAGATACGGTGCTGAACAAATCCAGAAAATGAAGCTTGAAGCAATTGAAGTGGTTGGTAACGTGTGATGTTGTGTTGGAATTGTGCAGGGTTTGTGAGAGTTGCAGATAGCAAAGCAAGACAATGCCTGGCAGCAATGGAACCAAGAGAAAGCATGGCAGATGCAGGACAGAGGACAACCCGAGAGGCATGGAGTAGAAGCACGCCTGACAGCACCTGGAACCGAGACCGAAGCACCTGGAAATGAAAATATGCAAATTGAAGAATGAACAGTGAATGGAGGGATTTTGTTGATTTAAATTGGTTAAGGCTTGTTTGGCTAGTGCATTGTAGCAATTAATCCATTTTCATGCATTTGTTAGTTGTTAGTTATTTAGTTTAGTTAATTATAATGGTATGTTAGTTTTATTATTTTTGCATGTTAATTTGTAGTATTAATTTTTAGTTAGTAGTTAATTTTATATTAAATGTTTTAGGATTTTATTTTAGCTTAGATGCATTTAGAGTTAGTTTAGATTAAATGTGTTCATGCATTTTTAATTTAGTCTTTATTTTCATTAAGTTTTAGTTTAGTTTAAATTGCATTTTGATTAAGTAGTTTAAAATTGCATTTTAGGTTAGTTTAATTGTAGTTTAATTAATCTTGTTTTGTTATTTTCATATTTGCATTTTATTTTAATTGTGTTAATGAATTTTTAACTGTTTAATTTCTTTTGTAGGTTTTTTATTTTAATTGCGTGGAACACTGTAAGTAATTTTGCTCGGTTTTATTTTCTTTATTTTATAGTTTTGCTTTCAGTATTTTTAATTCTAGCTATGTAGATCACCCACCTTAATTTTATAATTTGCTAGAATATACTTAGGGTAAGATTAACCGGTACTTAATTAGGCTAGTCAACTTCTCTGAGGAACGATAACTCGAGACTCAAATCCCATTATTACTTGTACGACCCGTGCACTTGCGGACATTACCTTTAGGGCGTGTCAAGTTTTTGGCGCTGTTGTCGGGGATGTCTTAATTAGCCATTAGTTAATATCGGTGAAATTATACTTAGGTGTAATTCTAGCTTGTAAATATTTAGGTTGTAAATATTTAGAAGTTCAATCTAGATTAGTTAATTGAAAAATTAAAATAAAAAAAATTGAAAATTTTAAAAATTCGAAAACAAAAATTTCTAAGGACTTTTTAATGATTGCATACGTAGAGCCAGAAGTTATGATTGCTTTCCTTTAGATCCTGAAATTGAACAAACACTCAGAAAAATTCGAAAGGATTCTAGGATATTTATAGCTCCGCTACAATTCACCATGGCAGAAAATAGGGAAATTAGAACCGTTGGAGATTATGCAATGCCGACGATTGAAGGATATTATTCTGGCATTAGGCCACCAGCTGTCCCTACAAATAACTTCTAAATTAAGCCTGCAATCCTTCAGATGATCCAAACCTCTTTACTGTTCAGTGGGCTTCCGCACGATGACCCACATGCTCACCTTGGGCAATTCCTGGACTTGTGCAACACGTTCAAACATAATGGATTATCTAATGATGCGCTTAGGCTTAGACTATTCCCCTTCTCACTTAGGGATAGGGCGCGACACTGGTTAACCTCCCTACCTCCAGGATCCATTTCTACATGGGACGAGTTAGCCCATCAATTTCTATCTAAGTTTTTCCCTCCTTCTTAAATGGCCCAACTCTGTAGTAATATATCTTCCTTTGCCCAGTACGACTCTGAATCTCTTTATGAAGCATGGGAACGATATAAGGAGCTTCTTAGGAAGTGCCCTCACCATGGTCTACCTTTGTGGCTGCAAGTCCAGACCTTCTACAACGGACTTATAAGCCAGAATATGACTATTGTTGACGCTGCTACAAGTGGAGCGCTAATGTGTAAAACAGAGGAGGAAGCTTACGAGCTTTTAGACAAGATGGCGACTAATAACTATTTATGGTCCTCGGAGAGGCAATTGCCAAAGAATTCAGTGGGTATTTATGAGCTCGACACACTGTCTACCTTGACCTCTCAAATCGCTAATTTTACGAAGAAGGTAGAGTCGCTCAATACCCAGCATAATCCTTCTACCAGTCCTAATCCGATTTATTATGTCCAAAGTCCTTTCCTTTCATGCGATCTGTGTAGTGGTACCCATTCTGTAGATAGGTGTCCGCTTAACTTAGAATTGGTTCATTATGTTGCTCCACTTCAGAAGCAACAGAACAACCATTTTTCAAATACCTATAATCCAGGGTAGAGGAACCATCCTAACTTCTCCTGGAGCCAAAACCAAGGGTAAACTTCTAACTCTAGATCTGTAGAACCCCTTAGTTTTCAAGCTCCACTGGTTCAGGTACTACCACAATCACAATTTCCATATCACCCACCTCATCAACCATCCCCACCACAATTTCAACATCATCCATCTCACATCCATTAATCACCACCACCACCACCACTTACGCAGCTACAACTTTACCATGCACCCGCAGCTGAGAAGAAGCCCTCGCTTGAGGAAATGTTCACGACTATCCTGCAAATTCAAGCTGCTTCAATTAAGAACTTAGAGGTTCAGGTAGGACAAATGGCAAATACTCTTAGCCAACATCCTCAAGGGACCCTTCCTGGTAGCACTGAAGCTAATCCTGTTAAGAAAAGGGAGGGTATGGAATATGTCAAATCCATCACCCTTAGGAGTGACAAAGAGCTAGATGAGCCACAAAGTAAGTCCAATCCTGTTGAGCCCATAGTTGAAAAACCCATAACTTCTAACGAAGTAGCTTAGAAAGAGCAGGAACATCAGGATCAGGCTGTAAAAGAATCCAAGCTAGGCACTTCTTCATCTATACCTTCTTCTACTTCATAGCCTTCCTCATTCTCTGATGCTACACAGGTTCCCACTACATTGCCTCTAGTTAGACCACCAGTACCTTTTCCTCAGAGGTTCCAAGATCAAAAGCTGGAATGACATTTTGCTAAATTCCTTGAGGTTTTTAAGAAACTTCACATCAATATTCCTTTCGCAGATGCTTTAGAGCAAATGCCAAGTTATGTGAAGTTTCTAAAGGATATCCTCTCGAGGAAGAGATGACTGGAAGACTATGAGACGGTGGCCTTAACTGAGGAATGTAGTGCCATTATCCAGAGAAGATTACCCCCAAGCTCAAGGATCCCGAGAGTTTTACCATACCCTGCACCATTGGAAATTTATTCTTTGGTAAAGCCCTATGTGATTTAGGAGCTACTTTAAATTTAATACCATTGTCTATCTATCAGAAGTTAGGAATAGGGGATGCCAAGCCTACCATAGTGACCCTCCAATTGGTTGATCGATCAATTAAATATCCGAAAGGGGCTATTGAGGACGTGCTAGTTAAGGTGGACAAATTTATTTTCCCTGCGGATTTTATCGTGTTGGACATAGAAGAAGACAGGGAAGTCTCCATTATACTAGGTAGACCTTTCCTAGCTACTGGTAGAAGAGTAATTGATGTACAAAAGGGGGAGTTAACGATGAGAGTCCAAGACCAGGAATTAAAGTTTAATGTGTTCAAACCTTTGAAGATCCCTGATAACTCTCAAGACTATTTTAGGATGGAGGATTTAAGGCTTAAGCATAAGAAATCTGAGAGAAAGAAGGAAGTAAATAGGGCTCAGGAGGATTTAACTGTGTGAGAGCCCCTAGCCTCCTCAGGCGAGCCCACTTGCCCCCTGAGCCGACTAGGCCTCGTCACCATAGCTACGTATTGTTCTCTTTTGGTCCCATAGGACCATCAAGATTTTGCTCACCCAGGACGCGTCCCAGAGTGCTCGAACCCAGGACCAAGTCCTAGTCCTTGCACTCTGTTGATACCTGAAGAGGTCGTGACGCTATATGGGTTATAGTGGATAGATTGACTAAGAGTGCCCACTTCCTTGCCATCAAGAGCACAGATACTGTGGATGCCTTAGCTGAGCTGTATTTCAGCGAGATAGCTAGATTACATGGGGCTCCAGTGAATATTACTTCTGATAGAGATTTCTAATTTACTTCCAGATTTTGGACCCAGTTTCAGGAGTCCATGGGATCTCAATTGAGTTTCAGTACCGCCTATCATCCTCAGACAGATGGTCAGTCAGAGAGGACTATTCAGACCCTGGAGGATATGTTGAGGGCGTGTACGATGGATTTTAAGGGATCATGGGATGATCACCTGCCCCTAGCAGAGTTTGTGTACAATAACAGCTATCATGCGAGTATTGGAATGGCACCTTTTGAGGCTCAATATGGTAGGAGGTGTAGATCCCCTGTAGCTTGGGAAGAAGTCAGTGACAAAAAGATAAATGCTCCCGAGCTTGTTGAGCAAGCTGTACAGAATGTGAAACTCATATGTGAGAGGTTACGAGCTGCACAGAGTAGACAGAAAAGCTACGCGGATGTGTGTAGATGGCCACTCGAGTTTGAGGTTGGTGATGCAGTATTTTTAAAAATATCACCGAGTAAGGGTATCATGCGATTTGGGAAGAAAGGGAAATTGAGTCCTCGATACATAGGACCATTCAAGATTCTTGAGAGAGTGGGAGAGGTAGCTTACAGATTAGCATTACCCCCACCGATGTTCAGAATACACAATGTTTTTCATGTGTCTATGTTGAGGAAGTACCACCGGAACCATTCTCATGTCATAGAGTATGACGAGATGGGCATTCAAGAGGATATGAGCTATGCTGAGGAACCCGTCCGGATTCTCGATAGAAAGGAGAAGGTATTGAGAACTAAGAGCATCCCATTAGTGAAAGTTTTGTGGAAACATCGCTCAATGGAAGAGGCAACGTGGGAACTAGAGAATCTCATGAAGGAGAAATACCCCCATCTATTTGACTAGTTAAGTTAAATTTGGAGGACCAAATTCTTTTTAAGGTGGGGAGGATATGAGATCTGAGAATTTTAGATATATTTTAATGATGTAATAAGAACTTGAAGTGTAATTTATTGAGCTAAGTGAATTGTGGAAATTATATTTGGAGATTTATGTGTAAGTGTTTAACATAAGTGTGAAACTAAGAGGTCAGATCGATCTTGGGGAAGGAGAGATCAATCTGGTGAGTTAAAAATGACAAGGAATGAGGAATTTAAGGAGCAGATCGATCTCCAATGGAAGAGGATCGATCTCCTTATGATTCTGTTTGAGAGAAGATCGATCTCATGAGGAAGGGATTGATCTCCAAACGTTTCTGTTTGGGAGAAGATCGATCTCCTCAAGGAGCAGATCGATCTCATAAAGCTATAAAGAGATCGATCTCACCCCTCGACAGATCGATCTCATAGGCATAAAATTACCCCAAATCGTCCCCAAATTCAAATGCAGATCGATCTCATTAAGAGCCAGATCGATCTCCTACCCTCAGTCTATATAAGGAACCCCTGCTTTCTCCTGTAAATTCATTTTCTCTCTCTTCCAACCCCCATTTTCACCGAGCCCTAGCTTTCTCACTCATCCAAAGCACCTATTTTTCGTCCAAATCAGAGGCTGTGGCAAGAAGGAAAGTTGTTCCTCATCAAAGGGAGAACAACATACATGGAAATCGTAAGACGGATTGAATCAAGGCAACAGATAAGCTCTCCACAAGTTTTAGGTAATTTCTAAACCTCGATCTTGATATTTGATATGATTTTGATAATAATAGTTGTTGGCATTGTGTTGAAGTAGCTAGAAAACGATTAGGGATCGATGAAATTTCAATGTAGTTGGAGTGATGATGATATTTAGCCATTTTGGTAATTTTGGGAATTTTGAGCTATAAATGGAAATTTAGACAATATGGTGAATTAGCATAGATAATTTGGCATGGGAAATGTAGGAGGTTGAGATGTTGTGAATGATATTATAGTTTGGGGTAGAGTTACGAGTATCAAGAGATTTAAGGTGTTATGAGCAATTATGCTCGATTTTGAGAATTGAGATACTGTGATGATGAATATTGATGTTTTAACATCGTTTGGACAGCTCGAGAGTTCCAGAGTGGAATACGAGACTAGTCCGTGACAAGGGGGAAACAATTGCACTATACGAGGTGCAAAGAGGTAAGGGAAACTAAACCAATTGTGTATGTGATTTTGAACTATTATAGCATGATTTGTGATTTATAAAACAAGCATGTTTGATGTGTTGTGTTTTGATGAGAGTGCACACGATTTTTATAGCCGGTTGGAGCCCAATGTTTTTATGAGTTTATAATTGGGCTCTACGTTAAGGCAATATCGAGATTTTAGAAATGTATGTGTGCTTTGTCGGTTGGAACTCGGTTTTAATATGTTTTGTGTTGAGTACAAAACGATTTTCAAATGAGTTTTATGAGAGAAAAACCACTATGAGTTCTACGTGAAGGCAAACCAGTCTTATGTGATAAGACTTAAGTGTGTAATTTTGAGTACACACCGGGCATTGCTCTGGTAGCATGTAAGCCCGATCCTTCTTCGTTCTGATAACGTGAGATCCCCCATTCTGTGGCTATGCCACGTATAATTAGTGGCCGTTGCCACGTGAGAACCCTATTTGGTGGCCGTTGCCACGTGAGAACCCTATTTGGTGGCCGTTGCCACGTGAGAACCCTAATTGGTGGCCGTTGCCACATGAGATCCCCTATTCGGTGGCTATGCCACGTATATTTGGTGGCCGTTGCCACGTGAAACCCTATCCTATGGCCGTTGCCACGTGAGAACCCTAATTGGTGGCCGTTGCCACATGAGATCCCCTATTCGGTGGCTATGCCACGTATATTTGGTGGCCGTTGCCACGTGAAACCCTATCCTATGGCTGTGCCACGTGTGAATTTAAATCAGTGGCTATGCCACGTGTGTTTAGTGGCTGTGCCACGTGTGAATTCAAATCAGTGGCTATGCCACATGTGTTTAGTGGCTGCGCCACGTGCATTATTATTACAGTGATTTTATCACGTTTATTGAGAAAACGATTATCGCATTATTTTCACATGCTTTGTTATTGCTCTAGACTGAGCCTTTGTACTTAATGTTTTCACATGATTTGAGATATGAGAATGTCGTTTTGAGTACTTTCATGCTATGGTTTTCAAATGAGTATAATGAGTTTCACATACAAATAAATATTTTGTGATGTGCATTTTGGTTTATGAAATGAGTCCCTTACCCCCTTTACTAAGCGATTTAGAAGCTCACCCTGTTTTCTTTCCCCCCAGATTTCTTCAAGTGAAAAAAGGTTTCCCTGCAACATACGGAGTAGTGGCTAATGGAGGACTTGAGCTCCAGGCCATATATTGTATTTTGAGGTATCTTTTATCTTTTCATGTACCCAGACAATTATTATAATTGCAGACACTTGATGTATAACATTGTATGGGATGTATTAGGATTAATTAACTTAATATTGAGTAATGTATATGATACGATACATGTTATCTAGTGATGAGATCCTGAGGTATGATAAATATGATGATGCATGACACTGCACATGAATGCACCCTTAATTGTGAATTAATGAGTAAAAAGTTTTTAAATTTACCCTATTTTCCACGTTTTCGAGGCGTGACAGAGCTTTCTTGGTGGCTCTGTGGTATCAACAGAGTGCAAGGACTAGGACTTGGTCCTGGGTTCGAGCACTCTGGGACACGTCCTGGGTGAGCAAAATCTTGATGGTCCAGTGGGACCAAAAGAGAACAATACGTTGCTAGGGTGACGAGGCCTAGTCGGCCCAGGGGGCCAGTGGGCTCGCTTGAGGAGGCTAGGGGCTCTCACAAACTGTTAACATTCTGTCACCATTTTAGCTAATCCTCCTACTCTTCGCCCTGCTGCTGAGTGTTGTCTTCTTCAGCTGCATTTGAAGTGGCGATATTTTTCTTTTCACTTTGTATATAGTTTATTTTTCTTTTTCTTTTCTGTTGTTTCTTTCCTTGTTTATTTTGCAGGTTTATTTTCTAGTTTTATGCTTTCAATCAAGCTTCAGTTGTTCATCATCATCAGAAAGGGGAGTACTCTGTTCTCGAGCTTAAATTCTTATATTATCTGCACACTGAGGACACTGTGCACTTTAAGTTTGGGGGAGGGGATATCACTTGAGAAATTTTGTGAAAAATTGGAAAAATTTTCAAAATTTTTTAAAAAATCTGAGAAAGAATTTTCAAAATTTTTTTGATAAAATGAGCTTAAATTTCTTGATTTTGGGATGATCTAGTGCTTAGCATGTAGTTTTCCCATATTTCGATGATATGACCCCATGATTTAGTCTGACTTTGATTGACTGAGATGCATGATTATAGGAAAAGCATGAAGTTGAGTTCTTGAATTTATCTTGATTCTGATTCTGATTTCCTCATCTTATGCACATGTCATGTCATGAATCGGTATATTTATTTAGAGAAAGCTTATGTGTACATAGGACTGCATTTGTTCAGTTGATTTTGTGCATCATATTCTAGAATTTGTTTGATCTGATCTCGATGTGAAATATTAGATCACACTTGATTAGGGAGATGATTTAGGCCATCTTTGGATCGTTTGAGCCTTTCTAGCCTTCCTTGTACATATTCTACCCCTAGTCACCCATCTAGGCCAAATAAACTTTTCTCTGAAAATATATCTACGTTATTTTCCTTTTCTTAAATACTTTGTTCCTATCCCTTACCCCAAAAGCATGAAACGTCATTGGGATATATTGTAAGCTATATGGGTATAAAGTCATAGTGAAAGAGTATGTATAAAAAAAATGATGAAAAAGAAAGAAAAAGAAAAAGAAAAGAAGAAAGAAGAAAAATTCAAAAAAAAATGTTTAGCAAAAGAAATAAGTTTGAGGGAATAAATTTAAGCTCTTACATTAAGATCCTGAAAGTAATGCATGTTAAGGGGTAATTAAACCTAAATCGACTTTATTATACATTAACCCCAGCCATACATTACAAGCTTAATGAAGTCCTATTGATCTTTAGTTAAGTGTGACTACATTAGTGGAGAGAGAAGTGAAAAGTAAACTTATGGGAATGATCATATGTCTTTGACTTTACATTCACTATGTTTGCATAATCTGATCCAGGTAATGTACTGTGAAGTGACTTTGACATTTTCATACACACACGAGGGATCCAATTTGGGTTAGGACTTATGATTGAATGATTCTGAGTGTTGGACTTATAATTGTGATTCTCTGATTTCATAGTCTATACTTTTTCTTTGAGGATAATATTGGGAAAATTATTATGTTTTGTACGTGTCATTCCTACAATCATTTTGTTTTACTTGAGGACAAGCAAAAGCTCAAGTTTGGGGGTGTGATAATTCTATATTTTTAGAATTATTTGTGCTTAATTTCATAATTAATTATTTAAATCCCTAATTTATTTTGTTAATTATCCCCTTTATTTAATTAAAATTCTCATGTTTGCAGATAAATTAAATTATGATGAATTTTGAATATTTCGGTAGAAGATGGATCGAAATTGAGCTAAAATCGAGATTGGACCGACCACGTGGACAACACGAGCCTAGCACATCCAATTGGACAAAAAGACAGATGACATGGAAATATTATTTTTCAAGGAGCCAATGGTGTGAAGACAAGTGGCCAAACAATGCCAACTCATCTAGGATGAAAAAATTACAATTTTACCCCCAGTGTGTTTATAAATAGGAAAGGATGAGAATTGAAAGGGAATGTAATTTTAGGAGTAGAATTAAATGGAAGGTAGGAGTAGGAGTAGTGTAATGTAGTGTAGAAGTTAGGAGTAGTGTTAGAATAGTTTTATTTATTTATTTTTTTTGTTTTCAAGTTTCTCTTTCCTGTTTTAGCTACCATTTATTATTCACAACAATTTCCATTGTTATTTTTACAAGCTTTTCAAGTTAGTTTTTTTTTTTATTCTCTTGGCAGCCACCATGGTTCATTGAGCTCTCGGTTTTGTTAACTTTATTTCTTGTACTTTTCAGTTTTATTACATAGCTTTATTTCCTAGTTGCTAGTCTCAGGTTGACATCTTTCTCCTTTTTATTTTCCTTGTTCATGCTGCTGTGGATGTTGGCCGAGATAAAACTCTCTCTTGCAGGTTACTACTGAAACAGAGGAGGAAGGCTGTTGCTGTAATGTCGAGATGGACATGCTAATTGCAGCAGCAGCTAGCGTTGAGTTTTGAAGTGTTGATCGGTGCCTACTAGGATGCTCAGATGTTTATGCTGGAACAGAACCGTAATGCAGCCTTGAACCAGCAGATGGTTGCAGGGAATGGAGCCGAGGACTTGTAAGATTGCATTGGGCAAGGAATGATCGGGCATGATGCAGTAGTGGACAGGGAGCAATTTTTTGCCTCTGTTCTGCTCTATTTCAAGAGATTCTCTCGATGATTGCAGAAATTTAAAACAAGAAATTGAGGAGTTAATCAGAGCTGGACAAGAGGACTATACCGACGGTACCAAGAAGCAGCAGCAAGACTGGCAGTAAATGTGGTAGCAGCACCGAGAGCAGTAGGCATGGATAGCAACGCCTGGTATAGAGCAGTAGCTGGGCATTGTCACGGAGAAGAAGAAGAAGGAGCAAGTCTGGACACGGTAGGTTTCAGCTGAAGCAGGAGCTGGCGTAAAGGCAGCTTGCTTCTCTCAGTTGCGTGAAAGCAGATACGGTGCTGAACAAATCCAGAAAATGAAGCTTGAAGCAGCTGAAGTGGTTGGTAACGTGTGATGCTGTGTTAGAGTTGTGCAGAGTTGGTGAGAGTTGCAGACAACAAAGCAAGACAATGCCTGGCAGCAATGGAACCAAGAGAAAGCATGGCAGATGTAGGATAGATGACAACCCGAGAGGCATGGAGTAGAAGCACGCCTGGTAACACCTGGAACCGAGACCGAAGCACCTGGAAATGAAAATATGCAAATTGAAGATATGAACAGTGAATGGAGGGATTTTGTTGATTTAAATTGGTTAAGGCTTGTTTGGCTAGTGCATTGTAGCAATTAATCAATTTTCATGCATTTGTTAGTTGTTAGTTAGTTAGTTTAGTCAATTATAATGGTAGGTTAGTTTTATTATTTTTGCATGTTAATTTGTAGTGTTAATTTTTAGTTTGTAGTTAATTTTATATTAAATGTTTTAGGATTTTATTTTAGTTTAGATGCTTTTAGAGTTAATTTAGATTAAATGTGTTTCTGCATTTTTAATTTAGTCTTTATTTTCATTAAGTTTTAGTTTAGTTTAAATTGCATTTTGATTAAGTAGTTTAAAATTACATTTTAGGTTAGTTTAATTGTAGTTTAATTAATCTTGTTTTGTTATTTTCATATTTGCATTTTATTTTAATTGCGTTAATGAATTTTTAACTGTTTAATTTCTTTTGTAGGTTTTTATTTTAATTACGTAGAGCGCTGTAAGTAATTTTGCTCGGTTTTATTTTCTTTATTTTATAGTTTTGCTTTTAGTATTTTTAATTCTAGCTATGTAGATCACCCACCTTAATTTCATAATTTGCTAGAATATAATTAGGGTAAGATTAACCGGTACTTAATTAGGCTAGTCAACTTCTCTAAGGGACGATAACTCGGGACTCAAATCCCATTATTACTTGTACGACCCGTGCACTTGCGGACATTACCTTTAGGGCGTGTCAAGTTTTTATGCCAAAAACTTATCACGCCCTAAACGTATTACCGCAAGTGCACGGGTCGTACAAGTAATAATGAGATTTGAGTCCCGAGTTATTGTCCCACAGAGAAGTTGACCTACCTAATTAACTACCGGTTAATCTTGCCCTAAGTATATCCTAGCAAATTATGAAATTAAAGGGAGTAATCTACATAGCTAGAATTAAAAATACTGAAAGTAATAAAATTATAAAAGCTATAAAATAAAGAAATTAAAACCGAACAAAATTACTTACAGTGCTCCAAGCAATTAAAATAAAAAACCTACAAAAGAAATTAAACAGTTAAAAATTCATTAACGCAATTAAAATAAAATGCAAATATGAAAATAACAAAACAAGATTAATTAAACTACAATTAAACTAACCTAAAATGCAATTTTAAACTACTTAATCAAAATGCAATTTAAACTAAACTAAAACTTAATGAAAATAAAGACTAAATTAAAAATGCATGAAACACATTTAATCTAAATTAACTCTAAATGCGTCTAAACTAAAATAAAATCCTAAAACGTTTAATATAAAATTAACTACTAACTAAAAATTAACACTACAAATTAACATGCAAAAATAATAAAACTAACCTACCATTATAATTGACTAAACTAACTAACTAACAACTAACAAATGCATGAAAATGGATTAATTGCTACAGTGCACTAGCCAAACAAGCCTTAACCAATTTAACTCAACAAAATCCCCCAATTCACTGTTCATATCTTTAATTTGCATATTTTCAATTCTAGGTGCTGCCATGCGTGCTTCTACTCAATGCCTCTCAGGTTGTCCTCTGTCCTGCATCTGCCATGCTTTCTCTTGGTTCCATTACTGCCAGGCGTTGTCTTGCTTTGCTGTCTGCAACTCTCACCAACTCTGCACAACTCCAACACAGCATCACACGTTACCAACCACTTCAGCTGCTTCAAGCTTCATTTTCTGGATTTGTTCAGCACCGTATCTGCTTTCACGCAACCGAGAGAAGTAAGCTGCCTTTACGCCAGCTCCTACTTCAGTTGAAACCTATCGTGTCCAGACCAGCTCCTTTTTCTTCTTCTCAGTGACAATGCCCAACTATTGCTCTATACCAGGCGTTACTGTCCATGCCTACTGCTCTCGGTGCTGCTACCACATTTCCTGCCAGTTTTATTGCTGCTTCTTGGTACCGTCGGTATAGTCCTCTTGTCCAGCTCTGATTAACTCCTCAATTTCTTGCTATCAATTTCTGTAATCACCGAGAGAATCTCTTGAAACAGAGCAGAATAGAGGCAAAAAATTGCTCCCTGTCCACTGCTACGTCACTCCCGATCATCCCTTGCCCAGTCCAATCTTACACGTCCTCGGCTCCATTCCCAGCAACCATCTGCTGGTTCAAGGTTGCATTACGATTCTATTCCAGCATAAACATCCGAGCATCCCAGTAGGCACGGATCAACACTTCAAAACTCAACGCTAGTTGTTGCTGCAATTAGCATGTCCATCTCGACATTACAGCAACAATCTTCCTCCTTTGTTTCAGTAGTAACCTGCAAGAGAGAGTTTTATCTCGGCCAACATCCACAGCAGCATGAACAAGGAAAATAGAAAGGAGAAAGATGCCAACCGAGACTAGTAACTAGGAAATAAAGCTATGTAATAAAACTGAAAAGTACAAGAAATAAAGTTAACAAAACCGAGAGCTCAATGAACCATGGTGGCTGCCAAGAGAATAAAAAAAAACTAACTTGAAAAGCTTGTAAAAATAACAATGGAAATTGTTGTGAACATTAAATGGTAGGTAAAACGGGAAAGAGAAACTTGAAAAAAAAAATTAAAACTATTCTAAGACTACTCCTAACTTCTACACTACATTACACTACTCCTACTCCTGCCTTCCATTTACTTCTACTCCTAAAATTACATTCCCTTTCAATTGTCATCATTTCCTATTTATAAACACACTAGGGGTAAAATTGTAATTTTTCCATCCTCGATGAGTTGGCATTGTTTGGCCACTTGTCTTCACACCATTGGCTCCTTGAAAAATAATATTTTCATGTTATCTGTCTTTTTGTCCAATTGGATGTGCTAAACTCGTGTTGTCCACGTGGTCCAATCTCAATTTTAGCTCAATTTCGGTCCATTTTCTACTAAAATATTCAAAATACATCCGGATTTAATTTATTTATAAATATGAGAATTTTAATTAAATAAAGGGGATAATTAACAAAATAAATTGAAGATTTAAATAATTAATTATGAAATTAAGCACAAATAATTCTAAAAATATAGTATTATCACCAACATCCTTAAGCCTTGGATGGGCGGAGAAGCTCTGTTCGGCAGGAAGGCCTCGTACATGGGTATAGAAGGATCCTTAAGCCCTGGAGGGGCGAGGAGACTTTGTTCGTCAGGGAGGCTTTCCTACATGGATATGGAAAATTCTTGTTATGGGGTAGGTAAGACCTAGGAATGGCACCCCCAATCACGATATGAGTCCGCGGAGTACGTTGTACCATGTATATCATATGGAGTATGATGTACCGTACGATGGTTATGTGATGAGAAAGTCCGACGAGGGATAATCCACCTTCGTGCCAGCACGATACCCCGCACACCTGGATACGTGTGGTCTGGGATGATTTATGATGTAGTTGGTCCACATATGCACTTTTTAAATAGTGACCTGGTTTTTATTACATATGTGATTGTGATTGTGATTGTCCAAGGTAGACCCGAGGGAGAGGTCGAGCCTTGTGGGATTTGATTTGTGAAATGGTAATGATGTTTGTGATTGAGAAAATGGTTTGTGATGAGATTGTATGTGTTTGAGAAAGAGCTTTATGATGTGATTTAAAAAGGATGTTTCAAGTGAATTTCCCTTTTTATTATGTGATTTGACAATTGAGCATGAGATAGCTTGTACATGATGATTTACCATGTTTTACTATGCCAATTTACATGATTTAAACACATGATATAAGTATACGCATATGGCATAGTTTTGTTTTCCTCATGCTCCGAACTATAAATGATTTATGCATTCACTATCAGCATGTAGATAGAGTAGTTATCTACCATGCTTGAATTTTTACCTTACTGAGCGTGTGGTTTGCTCATCCCTCTCTATTTTCCCCCTCTACAGAGCGTACATAGTGGCCCAGTGAGGATTGAGGCATTTTGGTTAAGACATCCGCTGCATCTCCATCACTTAGAGGTATATAGACAGTGATTCCTTTTTGTATCTAAACAATGTAAAGGCACAGTAGCCAATTGAAATGTAATTATGAGGGATGTAGATGTCAGTAATCATATTTTGTATAAATGAATGATTGACGTTCAAATGTATGACATCACTTTTATTAACTGAGAATGGATTTTGCGAGTGAATTATTATTGACTCACAGCCCAACTGTGTGTGGTGAGTTTGTTCATGACTGGGTAAGGTAACAATAAAATGCAAAAATTTATAGTGATTTTCGGTAATAAGAGGATAAAATGGGTCGTGACTGAGATTGGTATAAAAGCTATGTTGGCCTAATGTGAGTCAGTAATAAAACGTAGGAAAAGTATATCCCCACATTACTGTGCTTTTGTTTAGATATAACTGTGTATACCATGATGGATTGAGCTTAATAAATTATTATAATACAGGAATTTAGGTATTATGCCAATTACGCGCCAAGGTCGAGGGGCGAGAGCACATGCTAGAGGCTGTAGAGGAAGGCCTAAGAGCCGTGCGGAGCCACAGACTAATCAGGCTCCACAGGACCCTACTGGGAGAGCAGAAGATACTGAGGCTCACTTCGCTAGGATAGAGCAGAGTATTGAGAACCTGGTTGAGATTGTCAAGCAGGCCATGGGTGTCGGTGATAGACGAGGTCCCACAACACAGCTTAATGCTACTGGATAGGCAGCTGCAGAGGCGTAGAGACCTCAGGCTATTGAGATGATCACACCTCCAGTACAGGATACAGATTCTCCTATCGTTCAATAATAGAGCAGTAGTGATTTGGGTTGTGACTGCGACTTGAGCAGACTACGAGAGTTCCAAGCATTGAAACCCCCAATGTTCAGAGGGGTGAAGGACCCAGTTTTCACGGAGGACTGGGTGTATGAAATGGAAAAACTGTATAGGTTTTTTTGATACACTTCAAATGAGAAGTTAGCCTTTACCGTGTTTATGTTGAAAGGCGAGGACGAGCATTGGTGGAGGTCCACCGAGGCTATTTTTTAGGGCCAAACACTCAAAGATCTCATGGGAGATATCTGTAGAAGCCTTCAGGAGACAATACATTCCAACTACCGTACAGAGGAAACTACGGATGGAATTCATTATTTGGTTCAGGGAAACCGTACTGTGGACGAGTATGAGTCCAAGTTTATGTCTTGAGGGAGATATGACCTGAACATGATGGGTAGTGAGACTCAGAAGATACAAAAGTTCATGGATGGACTGAGATTGGCCATCCAGACTAAGTTAGGTCCCTTCGACATTTTGACTTATGAAGAGGTTGTACATAAGGCTCAATTAGATGAGCAACACTTTGAGCGAAATGCCTCCGAGCTTGGAAGAATTAGTGTCAAGAAGGATAGAGACAGGAAGAGATCTGAGCAGGATAGAGTGACCAAGAGGGGAGGCCCAAGGTATTTTGAGAAGAAACATAAGATCGAGGAGGTGTAGGAGAGAGCTGCTAGACCTCCCGTGTTCCCTACTTTAACTGCACCGAGGGCTATGGCTGTTGAAGGACCACGACCTACTACTGATCAGTGTAGGAGATGTGGGAGATTTCATGGGACCAGACCCTATCCGATGACCCCCTATAGTGTGTTTTAGATGCGAGAAACCCAGACATATAGCTAAGTATTGTCTCGAGAAGATGGAGACTGCCCCACAAAAGGGCAAAGAGCCGGAGAGAGCTCAGATAGAGAATGCTACCCTAAGGAGGAGGGTCACAGCTGAAGAGAAGGGGAAACAAGCAGTGGGTGTGAGCAGGGGAAGAGTGCACGTGTTAGACCAGGACACTGCAGACGCATCGACAGATGTGATTAAAGGTACCATCCGAATCTTTGATTTAGAAACATTGGTGTTATTTGATCCTGGTGCCACACATTCTTTCATATCCCCTTCCTTTGCACATAAATTGTTGAAGCATGTGAAACCTACATTGATGGATAAAATGTTGATGATTTCCACACCCATGAATGATAGTCAATTAACTGAGCATGTATGTAGAGATTGTAAGTTAAAGATAGAGGGAAAAGAAATGACAGCCAATTTAATTTTATTGAATATGAATGATTTTGATGTAATATTGGGAATGGATTGGTTGGCTACCAATCGTGTTGTTATGGATTGCCATGCTAAGACATTGATGTTTTCAAGATTAGAAAATCTTATTATGAACTTTGATGAAAAGAAACGATATGAAAAGAGTATGTCTGTTTTAAATGAAAGAGTATAATCCTAATATATGATATTTAAAAGATAAATTCGTTTGTTTATTTTGAATATTGATGTAATGACTTGTGATACTAATGGTAGAAATAATGATGTGAAGGGTTCATTGCCTACCTGGTCGATATAGATGAGGCACACCCGGAATTGAGGGATATGCCTGTAATTATGGATTACCCTGATGTCTTTTCGGACAAATTACCAGGACTACCACCTGAAAGGGAAATGGAATTTTGCATAGAGTTAGTGCCTGGTACTGAGCCGATATCGAAACCACCATATAAAATGGCTCCGATTGAGTTAGAAGAGCTGAAGAAACAACTGTAAGAGTTGCTGGAGAAGGGGTTTATTAGATCGAGTGTCTCACCTTGGGGAGCACCGGTTCTATTTGTAAGGAAGAAGGATGGAAGCCTCCGACTGTGTATAGACTACCGATTGTTGAATAAGGCCATAATTAAGAACAAGTACCCCTTTCCACGTATAGATGATTTACTGGATCAGCTCTAAGGAGCCCAAGTATTTTCTAAGATAAATCTACAATCAGGGTACCATCAATTGAGGGTTAGGAGTGCAGATGTACCCAAAACAGCATTTTGTACCCGTTATGGCCACTACAAGTTTATGGTGATGCCATTTGGATTGACGAATGCCCCCGTAGCATTTATGGCACTGATGAATGATATATTCAAGTCATACCTAGACAAGTTTGTGATTGTGTTCATTGATGACATATTGGTATATTCTAAGTCCAAGGAAGATCATGAGAGCACTTAAGGATAGTTCTGCAGACCCTCCAAGAGGAAGAGTTTTATGCCAAACTTAGCAAGTGTAACTTTTGGTTAGAGTAGATCTCATTTCTGGGCCATGTTGTGTCGAAGGATGGGGTATCGGTGGATCCATCCAAGATAGAGGCAGTTGTACAGTGGGAATAGCCCAAGACAGTTACTGAGATCAGAAGTTTTCTAGGATTGGTAGGATATTATCGGAGATTTGTAGAGGGTTTCTCCAAACTAGCTGTTCCATTGACATACCTCACGTATAAGGATGTTAAGTTTGTATGGGATGAGGCATGTGAGAAGAGTTTTGAGGAGCTTAAGCGTCGATTGACCACTGCTCCAGTTCTCACCATTCCTACCAGCTCAAGAGGATTCTCGGTGTATATGGATGCATCACACCAGGGATTGGGCTGTGTATTTATGTAGGATGGGAAGGTAGTTGCCTATGGATCTAGACAGTTGAAAGATCACGAGAGGAACTACTCGACCCATGATTTGGAGTTGGCGGTCGTGGTATTTGCTTTGAAAATATGGCGCCACTATCTCTATGGTGAGAAATTTCAGGTGTTCACAGATCATAAAAGCCTTAAGTACCTGTTCTCATAGAAATAGCTGAATATGAGACAGAGGAGATGGCTCGAACTTTTAAATGACTATGATTGTGAAATCATGTACAACCCGGGTAAGGCAAATGTAGTTGTCAATGCTTTGAGTAAGAAAAACCTTGGGTTGGTGTATTATATGATGGTACGGGAACATGAATTGTTGGAACAATTTACGGACCTCAGTTTGGATGTAACCCCACCTGGATCGAGACACTTGAGATCATGGCTAGTTTAAGACCGGAGCCAAAATTGATTGGCTGTATTAAGTAAGCCCAGCAGAGCGATCGACGGTGCATCGATTGGCTGAGGCAGATACAGACAGGTGTGGGTACTAATATTAAGCTGAGTGCTGATGGGACATTGAGGTTCAGAGGTAGAGTATGTATTCTTGAGGATCTTGAGATCAGGAGGTTAATTTTATCAGAGGCTCACTCATCGAAGTATACGATACATCCAGGAAGTACCAAGATGTATCAAAACCTTCGGAAGGTTTATTAGTGGTCCAGAATGAAAAGAGACATCGCTAAATATGTCGCTAAGTATCTCGTTTGTCAGCAAGTGAAGGTAGAGCATCAAAAGTCTGCAGGATTATTGCAGCCTCTACCAATACCGACTTGAAAGTAGGAGCATGTCACCATGGATTTTGTGATTTGCTAATTCCGGTGGCAACGCCAATCTATAACCCCTATCTCACACTCTCTCTAAAATCTTGAAGGGTCTGATGTATCTAGGGCTTAGCTTGCCCTTCTTACCAAACCTCATAATACCTTTCAAAGGAGAAACTCTCAAAAATACCGATTCACCCACATCAAACTTTAGTGGTCTCCGTCTCTTGTTAGCATAACTCTTTTGTCGGCTCTGAGCTGTCCATAATCTCTCACATATCAATTGGACGTCCTCAAATGCCTGCTGCACTAAGTCCAAAGCAAAAATCTGTCTGTCACCAACCTCTTCCCATCCAATGGGGGATCAACATCTACGTCCATATAGTGCCTCATAGGCTGCCATTTCGATACTCGCATGATAGCTGTTATTATAAGTGAACTCGGCTAACGGTAAGTGATTATCCCAAGAGCCTCCAAAATCCAGTACACATGCTCTTAACATATCCTTCAGGGTCTGTATAGTCCTCTCTGACTCCCCATCTGTTTGAGGATGAAAAGCGGTGCTAAAACTCAAGTGGGTCCCCATCGCTTCCTAAAAATGTTCCAAAAAATGAAAAGTTAAGCGGGCATCCCTATCAAAAACAACATTCACTGGTACACCATGTAGCCATACTATCTCTCAAACATACAGGTTTGCCAACTGACTCAGAGTATCAGTAGCTCTCATAGCTAAGACATGGGCTGACTTAGTCAACTGATCCATAATAACCTAAATGGCATCATGGCCTCTACGGGTCCTTGGCAATCCCATCACAAAATCCATGGTGACATGCTCTCACTTCTATGTCGGTATCGGTAGAGGCTGTAATAATCCTGCAAGCTTCTGATACTTTACCTTCACTTGCTGATAAATAAGACACTTAGCGACATATTCTGCAATGTCTCTTTTCATTTTAGACCACTAATAAACCTTCTGAAGGTTCTGATACATCTTAGTACTCCCCGGATGTATCGTGTACTTCAATGAGTGAGCCTTTCATAAAATCAGTCTCTTGATCTCAGGATCCTTGGGAACACATACTCTGCCTCTAAACCTCAATAAGCCATCTGCACTTAGCTTAAAATCAATACCCATACCTGTTTGTATCTGACTCAACCAATCTATACACTGTCGATTGCTCTGTTGAGCCTGTCGAATATGGCCAATCAACTCTGGCTCTAATCTAATACTAGCCATGATATCCAATCTCTCTGATCCAAGTGGGGTTACATCTAGACTGAGGTTCACAAATTGTTCCAACAACTCATGTTCCCGTACCATCATATAAGACACCAACCCGAGGTTCTTCCTACTCAAGGCATCAGCAACTACATTCGCCTTACCCCGGTGGTACATGATTTCACAATCATAATCTTTCAAGAGTTCGACCCATTACCTCTATCTCATGTTTACCTCTTTCTGTGAGAACATGTACTTAAGGTTCTTATTATCTGTGAAAACCTGAAATTTCTCACCATAGAGATAGTGGCACCATATTTTCCAAGCAAACACCATGGTCGCCAACTCTAAATCATGTGTTGGGTAGTTCCTTTCGTGATTTTTCAACTGTCTAGATCCATAAGCAACTACCTTCCCATCCTGCATAAGCATACGGCCTAGTCCCTGGTGAGATGCATCCGTATACACCGAGAAATCTCCTGAGCTGGTAGCAATGGTGAGAATCGAAGCAGTGGTCAATCGATGCTTAAGCTCCCGAAAACTCCTCTCACATGCCTCATCCCACACAAACTTAACATCTTTCCTTGTGAGACGTGTTAATAAAGCAACTAGTCTAGAGAAACCCTCTACAAATCTTCGATAATAACATGCCAATCCCAGAAAACTTTTGATCTCAGTAACTGTCTTGGGCTGTTCCCACTGTACAACTGCCTCTATCTTGGATGGATCCACTGATACCCCATCCTTCGACACAAATGGTCCAAAAATGAGATCTGCTCTAACCAAAAGTTACACTTGCTGAGTTTGGCATATAACTCTTTCTCTCGAAAGGTCTGCAGAACTAACCTCTAATGCTGCTTATGATCTTCCTTGGACTCGGAATAAACCAATATATCATCTATAAATACAATCACAAACTTATCCAAGTATGGCTTAAATACATCATTCATCAATGCCATAAATGTTGTAGGGGCATTCGTCAATTCGAATGGCATAACAAAAAACTCGTAGTGGCCATAACAAGTACGAAATGTTGTCTTGGGTACATCTCCACTCTGTATCCTCAACTGATGGTACCCAGACTATAAGTCTATATTAGAAAAGACCTGTGCTCCCTGAAGCTGATCCAACAAATCATCAATTCGTGAAAGGGGGAACTTGTTCCTAATGGTAGCTTTATTCAACAACCGGTAATCTATACACAGTCGGAGGCTTCCATCCTTCATCCTTACAAACAGAACTGGTACTCCCCAAGGTGAGACGCTCAGTCTAATAAACCCCTTCTCTAGCAACTTTTGCAGCTGTTTCTTTATCTCTTCCAACTCAATCGGTGCCTTTCTATATGGTGGTTTCAATATCAGGTCTATACCAGGCTCTAACTATATGCAAAACTCCATTTCCCTATCAAGTGGTAGCCCTGGTAAATCGTCTGGAAAGACATCAAGAAATTTTACAATCCCTGGAATGTCTCTCAATTTCGGGTGTGCCTTATCTATGTCAACCACGTATGCAATGAACCCTTTACATCATTCTTTCCACTGTTAGTATTACAAGTCATCACATCGACATTCAACATAACAAATATATTCATCTCTCCTGTAGATTAAATAAAATCATACTCTTTTTGTTTATCATGGTAATGTTCTTTGATTTCAGTTCATAAATCTTACAACATGATTTTCTATCTCTGGAAACATCAATGTTTTAGTATGACAATCGATAACAACATGATTGGTAGCCAACCAACTCATTCCTAAGATTACATCAAAGTCATTCATATTCAATAAAGTTAAATCGACTGCCATTTCCTTTCCCTCTTTCTTCAGTTTACAATCCCTACATATATGCTCAATTAATTGACTATCGTTCATGGGTGTGAAAATCATCAACATTTTATCGAACAATGTAAGTTTCACATGCTTCAATAATTTATGTGCAGAGGAAGGTCATATGAAGGAATGCGTGGCACTAGGATCAAACAATACCAATGCTTCTAAATCAAAGATTAGGATGGTACCTTTAATCACATCCGTCGAAGCATCTGCAGTGTCCTGATCCAGTGCATGTACTCTTCCTCTGCTCATACCCACTGCTTGTTTCTCTTTTTCTTCAGCCCTGGCCCTACTCTTCGGGGCAGCTGTCTCTATTGGAGCTCTCTCTGGCTCCTTGCCCTTCTGTGAGGCAATCTCATTCGTCTCAAAACAATATCTCAAAATATGTCCGGGCTTCCCACACCTATAACATGAAACAAGGGGCGTCTGACATGGTCTAGTCCTATGGTATCTGCCACATCTCCTACACTGATCAGTAGTAGGTCGTGGTCCTCCAATAACCATACCCCTCAGTGTAGTCAAAGCAAGGTACATGGGAGGTCTAGCAGCTCTCTCCCGCACCTCCTCAATCTTAGGTCTCTTCTCGAAAAATCTCTGGCCTCCTCTCCTGGCCACTCTATCCATCTCGAATCTCTTTTGGTTTCTATCTCTCTTGACACTAATCTTTCCAAGCTCAAAGTCATTCTTCTCATAGTCCTGCTCGCATAACTATGCCCTGTGTACTACCTCCTCATAAGTATGGATGTCAAAGGGAGCTAACTTAGTCCAGATGGCCAATCTCAATCTATTAACGAACTTCTGGACTTTTCGAGTCTCACTACCCATGGTATCCAGGTCGTATCTCCCTAAAGACATAAATCTCGACTCATATTCATCCACAGTACGGTTCCCCTGAACCAAATTCATAAATCCATCCTCAATTTCCTCTATACGGTGGCTAGGATGTACTGCCTCCTGAAGGCCTCCAAGAATATCTCCCATGTGATCTCAGAGTGTTTGGCCCTCAAAATAGACTCGGTGGATCTCCACCAGTGCTCTGCCTCGCCTTTTAACATAAACACGGCAAAGGCCACTTTCTCTGCTGAGGTACATAAAAAAATTTCATACAATTTTGCCATCTCATAAACCCAATCCTCAGTAATCATCGGGTCATTTACCCCTCTAAACACTGGAGGTTTCAACTCCAAAAATTGGAGTAGCCTACTCAGCTCGCAATCATACCCCAAATCGTTGTTGCTCGGTTGTGGAGCGATAGGAGAAGTCGTATCCTGTACTAGGGGTGTAACAGCAGTTGTCTCTACAGTCTGAGGTCTCTTTGCTTCTGCAGCTGCCTGTCCAGTAGTAGGCTGTGCTGTGAGACCTCGTCTATCATCGGTACCTAATGCCTGTGTGACTATCTCCACTAGGCTCTTAATACTCTGCTCTATCCTAGCAAAGCGTGCCTTAATATCCCCCGATCTCTCAATAGGGTTTTGAGGAGCCTGGTCAGTCTATGGCTCAGCACGGCTCTCAGGCCCACCTCTACGGCCTCTAGCACGTGCTCCCACCCCTCTACCTCGGTGTGTAAAAGGCATAATGCCTCACTTCCTGTATTCATAATCGCTTCTTAGACTCAATCCATTACGGTATACACAGTTATATCTAAACAAAAACACAGTAATATGGGGATGAAATTTTCCTATTTTTTATTACTGACTCACATCAGGCTAACTCAGCTCTGATACCAATCTTTGTCACAACCCTTTTTCATCCCTTTTACCAAAAACCATTACAAATTTTTCGCAATTTTCACTTTCCTTACCCAGTTGTGAACAAACTCACTACTACACAGCTGGGCTATGAGTCAATAATAATCATCACTCGTCATTCATTCTCAAATAAATCAAAAGAAGTGTCATTCATTTGAAAGTTAGTTACACACTTATACATGACACGTGTTCTAACTTTTACATCCCCCACATTACAATACAAAATGACTACTGTGCCTTTATATGTTTAGATACAAAAAGAATCCCTGCGTGTATATCTTTTGGCGATGGAAGCAATGGATGTTCAAAATACAACGCCTCAGTCCTCACTGGGCTGTTATGTACGCTCTGTAGAGAGGGGAAAATAGAGAGGGATGAGCAACCATACGCTCAGTAAGGCAATAATGCAAGCATGATAGATAACTACTCTATCTACATGCTAATAGTGTTATGCATAAACCGTTTATAATCAAAGCATGAGAAAATAAAACTATGCCACATGGATATACATATATCATGTATTGAAAATCATGTAAATAGGCATAAAACATGGAAATATCAACATGTAAAACCATCTCATGCTCAGTCTCATTAAAACTCATCACAAAGGGAAATTCATTTAAGAAACATCATTTTTAAATTCATCTCTTTCTCAAACTACATTAAAAATCCCACCACAATCACTTCTCTATCACAAATATCATTATCATTACTCAATCAAAATCCCACAAGGTTTGACCCCTCCCTCCGGTCTACCCTACACAATCACAATCACAATCATAACTCACGTATAAAAACCATGGCTACTATTTAATATTAGGTGAGACAGGTCACTATATCTCAATGGACTATGTTGGCTAACTATATCATAAATCATCCCAGACCACACAGATCCCGGTGTATGAGGCATCATGCTGGAACGAAGGTGGGTTAGTTCTTCGCCAGACTTTCTCATCAGTTTCTCAACCACATGGTACAACGTACTCCATGTGATGTACACGGTACAACATACTCTGCAGACCCATATCATGGTTGGGGGTGCCAGCCATAGGTCTTATCTACCTCATACCACATGTAACCTACTCAGTTTGAACTGTACGTGGGAGTATTTTATTTTTAATGCCAGGTCCTAGCCCCTCATGGCCTTGCTCACCCCTTTTGGGTTCCCTGAACACTAATTCGTATTACCCTCATCCATGGCATCATACATACCACAGTGTGAAAAACTGGTGTGAGCTAAGCTCTAGCACGATCCATGCATCATCAATACTTATCCTCGTACGAGCAACGTTCTAGTATGACATTTATGCATAAAAACATGAAGAAACCATGTACGAGCATGGCTCCAATACGGTTATATGCATAAGAAAACCATTCGAAATCCACGTACAAGCAGAAGCTCTAGTATGATTTACAAAACATCATCATAATTTAAATTGGGGTGCGAGCTAAGCTCCAACACATTTAATTCACATAAACACGATAGGCTGCTCATAATCAACCAAGATAATCTCAAAACCGTGTTTAGTACCACACGTGTTATTTCACAAAAGCATTCAAACATTAGCCAGCCTATCCGTTATTTTGTTCAAAACAAAGCAATGTTTTTTCGTAGAACATCAAAACCCTTGATTTATGCAATTATTAGCCTTACTATCCCTTTTTATAAAATCCACTTCAAAACCAAATCCCATCCAAATACTTACAGCTATTCACGCATATCAACAATCATTTTCTTAAATAATCATGCAATTCACAACGTCCTATATTCACCCACGAGTTCAGAGTACGAGCAGCTACTTCTATATACTTACAGAATTCCTTTACCTAGAATCTCGTTGCATGATTCTGCTTCCTTAGAACTGCTTACTTGTGCAATTCGATTCATCTCCAACAAACTCTCCGGAACTGCACACAATCATATATCGCACCAGTTTAGTCCAATACAACACAATTCTTTTGTTTTCTATAGTCGATTCGACCTATAGCCTCCATTAACACTTATAAGGCCTCGTTTTATTGTTCTACTCATATCTCGAGTCTATTGATTCTTTTAGGCCTATTGATTTATACTATATCGATATTAAATCGATATTAAGCTCATAGTGTTCATATTTCATCAATTTCTTCACTATGGCATTTTATCAAACATCTTATATACTCATTTTCATAAATTGACTATTCTTACAATGTAACTTCATTTAACCAGCTCAAATCATTCACATTACTTCAATAACAACTTAGCATAATCCAAAAGTCACCAACTCATCCAAATCTCATTTTCTCACACTAATTCATTCTATTTTCTAGGTCACATTAGTTCCATCAAATCCTAGGTAGTTTTAACCATCAATACGCATACAAATCAACTCCAAAATCAATAAATAGACAAATGTACTTGGGCTGAAGTATTAGAAACTTATGAATCTAGTTTCTCTTCTTGCTCCAAATGTAAATGTCCCTTGCTCCTTCAATCCAACAAATGAGGTTTTGATTTCAAAGTATGTTGTTCTTCTCTTGGATGTGAACAACTTTGTATCTAATGGTCTTTCCTCAAATCTTATTGGAAATAGGATGATTTAGAGATAGAAAACTAGGTTTTAGATTGAAAATGGAGGAAATTGGGGTGTTTTCTGTGAATTACAGATTTCAACTGCTCCTTTTATAGAAATTGCTTGATGAGATCGATCTGCATTAGTTGGAGATCGATCTGGTCCTCTTAAATCCCTCATTTTCGTGACACTTTTAGGCAATAGATTGATCTGTCAAGGGTTTGAGATCGATCTGCTTTAGTGAATAAGCTCAGGCTGAGAACTAAGGAGATCGATCTGCTCTAACCCAAGAGCTAAGGAAATCGATCTGGTCTTATGGGGCGATTGATCTACTCCAACCCGAGAGCTAAGGAGATCGATATGCTTAAGCAAGGGATCGATCTGCCTCTTCCAACATACTTGATTCTGCACTTAAATCTTATTGGAAATAGGATGATTTAGAGATAGAAAACTAGGTTTTAGATTGAAAATGGAGGAAATGGGGGTGTTTTCTGTGAATTACAGATTTCAACTGCTCCTTTTATAGAAATTGCTTGATGAGATCGATCTGCATTAGTTGGAGATCGATCTGGTCCTCTTAAATCCCTCATTTTCGTGACACTTTTAGGCAATAGATTGATCTGTCAAGGGTTTGAGATCGATCTGCTTTAGTGAATAAGCTCAGGCTGAGAACTAAGGAGATCGATCTGCTCTAACCCAAGAGCTAAGGAAATCGATCTGGTCTTATGGGGCGATTGATCTACTCCAACCCGAGAGCTAAGGAGATCGATATGCTTAAGCAAGGGATCGATCTGCCTCTTCCAACATACTTGATTCTGCACTTCTTCACGTCGTGAGATCGATCTCTCCTTGCATGGGATCGATCTGGCCTTCATCCTATTTAATTTTTCTGCAAATTTCCTCATTTCAAACTCATACTTAATCACTTCAACATCCATTTATCAATCCATTCACACTTAAAACTTTAAAATATATATTTCTTATGATTCACACATAATTCAACTTGTTTGTACATCATATAATTATATACATTGCACTAAAATTAAGGATCTTACAAATTTGGTCCTCCAAATTAGAACCAAGTTATTCCTAAAAAAATCGGGGGTACTTCTCTTTCATCAGGCTCTCTAGTTCCTAAGTTGCCTCTTTTGTTGAGTGGTGCTTCCAAAGAACCTGTACCAACGAGATTCTTTTTGTCTGAAGACCTTTTATTTCATATCGAGGATTCAAACAGGTTATTCTACATAGGTCATGTCTCCTTAGATGTCTAATGCTTCATACTCGATGACATGGGAAGGATCCGGATTATACTTCATCAACATCGAGACATGGAAGACATTACGAATTGCAGGAAGCTGTGAAGGCAAAGCTAACCTGTAGGAGACATCTCCCACAATCTCTCTAGTACCTCAAACGCACTAATAAAATAGGGACTCAACTTCCCTTTCTTCCCGAATCATATGATACCTTTACTTGGAGACACCTTAAGAAGCACAAAATCTCCAGTTTGAAACTCAAGTGGTCATCTACGTACATCAACGTAACTCTTCTGTCAGCTCTGATCTATCATAAATAATCTGTACATTCTAAACTACTTGCTCAACAAGGTCGAGAATAATTACTTTCCTGTCACCCACTTCTTCCTAAGCTATAGGGGATCAACACCTCCTACCATACAGAGTCTCATAAGGTGCCATACTAATACTAGCATGATAGCTATTGTTGTAAGCAAACTCAGCAAGGGGCATGTGATCATCCCATGATCCCTTAAAGTCCATCGTACATGCCCGTAACCTATCCTCCAAGGTCTGTATAGTCCACTCAGACTGATCATCAGTCTGAGGATGACAGGCGGTACTGAAATTTAACCGAGATCTCATGGCTTCCTTAAAATGAATCCAAAATCTAGAGGTAAACCTGGAATCTCTATCAAATGTAATACTTACTGGGGCTCTATGCGGTCGAGCTATCTCTCTGACATCTACTAAGGCACTCAAAGTATCTGTGCTCTTGATGGCAAGGAAGTGGGCACTCTTAGTTAAACTGTCTACTATTACCCAGATTGCATCATGACCTCTACGGGTCCTTAAAAATCCCATGATAAAGTCCAGATGATATGCTCTCATTTCCAAATAGGCACTGGCAAGGCCTTAAGTAATCCTCCGGGCTTCTGTTGCTCAGCCTTTACCTGTTGACACACCAAACACTTGGCCACAAACTCTGTCACTTCCTGTTTCATACCACTCCACCAATATACCTTACGCAGGTCTTGGTACTTCTTAGTACTCCCTGGGTGCATGTTGTAACGGAATAGTGATACTTCCTCAAAATTTGTTGCTTCAAGGTATCATTGCTCGAAATGTAAATAGGGCCCTTAAACCTCAACAATCCATTATCACTAACCGTAAAATCTGACTAAAAGGTCTTTTCAGCTTGGCTAACCATGTCTAGTAGCTTCTTATCACTTCTCTGTCCAGTTCTAATCTGATCCATAATATTGGGCTCTATTTGTAGGCCAGCCATAAATCTGACCTCTACTTCCCTAACTCTTATCCTGAGTCCGATGAACTATTCCAATAGATCCCATTCCCTGATTATCATAGTAGAAACCATCTCTTTCTACTCAGGGTATCAGCAACTACGTTCACCTTTCCCGGATGATATAAAATCTCACAGTCGTAATCTGTAAGGTGTTCCATCTATCGTCTTTGTCTCATATTAAGCTCCTTCTGGTCAAGATATACTTCAAACTCTTATGGTCAGTGAAGATCTGAAATCCTTCCCTATAAAGATAATGTTGCCATATCTTCAAGGCAAACACCACAGAGGCTAACTCCAAATCATGCGTGGGGTAGTTTCGCTCGTGGTCCTTCAACTGGCATGATCCATAAGTGACTACTCTTTCGTGCTACATGTGTATGCACCCCAAACCCTGATGGGAAGCATCCCTATACACTGCAAAGCCCCCAAATCCACTCGGGATAACCAAAATGGGTGCTATAGTCAATCGTCGTTTAAGCTCTAGGAAACACTGTTCACACTGCTCAGACCAAACAAACGGAGTGTCTTTGCGTGTAAGTTTAGTTAGAGGAGCTACAATTTTGGAGAATCCCTCAACAAACCTCTGTAATACCCTACAAGTCCCAAAAAACCCTAAATCTCTGTAACTGTCCTTGATTTCTCCCAATTAAGTATAACCTCTACCTTGGATGGATAAACTGATACCCCGTCCTTAGATATAATATGGCCAAAGAAAGCTATTTAATCCAACCAAAACTCACATTTGCTGATCTTTCCATAAAGCTGCTTATCTCTGAGTATCTGTAGCATAGTCCTCAAATGTCGTGCATGCTCTTCTTAGGATCGAGAATATATAAGGATATCATCAAAGAAGACTATCACAAACTGATCTAGATAGTCCCAAAATACCTCATTCATCAAACCCATGAAAGCAGCAGGGGCATTCGTCAAACCAAAGGGCATCACTGAGAATTTGTAATGGCCATACCTAGTCTTGAAGGTCATTTTCAAAATATCCTCTTTCCTGATTCTTAACTGGTTATAGCCCGATCTTAAGTCAATCTTAAAAAAGACAAAAGCCCCTCTCAACTAATCAAACAAGTTGTCTACTCTTGGTAAGGGTATTTGTTCTTTACCGTAGCCTTGTTCAGTAATCTGCAATCTATGCACAACATAAGACTACCATCCTTTTTCCTTACAAACAAAACTAGAGCTCCCCATGGTGACACACTGGGTCTAATAAGACCCTAGTCAAGCAGCTCTTGCAACTGTTTCTTTAAATTTTTTAATTCAACCAATGACATCCTATAGGGAGGTTTAGAGATTGGCTGGGTATCTGGCACTAAATCAATAGTGAACTCCAGCTCTCTCTCCAGTGGTAAGAACGGTAACCCATCTAGGAACACATCTGAAAACTCACATACTACCGATATGTCCTCTATTCTCGGATGCTCCCGATTGATATCAGAGATAAGTGCGATGTAACCTTCACAATAATCTAATCAACGTTTTCAAGAAATCATAATTATATCAATAAGATTTCTCACAATAATCTTCACACATTTTTGTTCCTTACACTAAATTTTTCAGGTAGGGAGAAAGTTACAGTCTTAGTGTAGCAGTCTAAACTCACACGATCGGCCGCTAACCAATCCATCCCTAGAATCACATCAAAACCACACATATTTAATAAAGCTAAATCTACTAACATTACTTTATCTCCCACCTTAATCTCACACTTCCTACATATCATATCAGTCCTCTGTGACTCACGCATAGGTGTACTTACATGTAAAATATGAGCTAGGGGTTTAGGCTCTAAATTCAATTTACTTGTAAAGTGCACTGAAATAAAAGAATGCGTGGACCCTAGGTCAAATACACATGAGCCTTATGATTACAGACAAGAAGTGTACCTCGTATAGTGCCGGACGAAGTGTCTACAGTCTCCTTATCTAAAGCAAATACACACCCCTCTGTGATAGGCTTTTTTCCCTTATCAACAGCTATTGTTCGTCTCTAGGGGATCACTCTCTTAGGTTGCTGTTGAAGAGGCTCTTGAGGATGCGATCCCTAAGGCTGCGGGCAGTCCTTCACCCTGTGACCCATGTCCCCGTATCTGAAACATCCTCATAATATCTGGAAACAAGTACCCTCATGCAGCTGACCACAGTCTCTACAGATCTTCGTGTCGGGTCTAGCACCTCGAGGTGTCTCCATAGTAATGGGAGGAACCCTGGGTCTATTAACTCTCTATTTATCTCCCTTGATCATTTGTCTCTTAAAAGAACCCCTCCTGAAGTCGGTGTGGGAAGTTGCAGGTCCCTTACCCTTATCCCTGATTATTGCCTAGGACTCAGATTGAGACTGTATCAACTCTAGTCCCCTCTCAACCTCCTATGCCCATCTCAGAGCATCCTTAAACTCAATAAAGAAGAGCCCCATCAATCTATCTCGAATGATTGGTCTCAGCTGATATAAAAATCGCTCTGTACAACGCTCCTTGTCCTTGATAGTCTCCGAATCATATCTCAACAAAGCGGTGAACCGGTTCTCATATTCGTCGACCGTCATACTACCCTGAACTAAATTCAAAAAATCTGCTTGCATTTTCCTCTAGGCAGCGTGAGGGATATACTGGGTCTAAAGACTGATTGAAAAGTTTCCTAGCTGATCACTGGATGGAACGCTATTTATCCCTGAAAAAGTTGTCGTCTTAGAAAAATAATCTACCATAGCACGATTTGCAGCAAACTAATCCATTCCTAGGATTACATCAAAGTCTCTCATATACATTAAAATGAGGTCGACTGACATTTCCTTTTCCCCTAACTTATAATTCCTAAACACATATTCCACTGGCTAACTACTGTTCATGGAAGTGCTTACCAGCATCCTCCTACTTAACGGGGTAAGCTTCACATACTTAAACAATTTATATGCAAATACAGGCAATACAAATGAATGTGTAGCACCATGATCTATCAAAACATAAGCTTCAAGATCAAAGATCAAGATGGTACCTTTCACCACATCTGACAACTGATCTGCAGTATCCTAGTCCAATGCGTGTACTCGCCCTCTGCCAACTACTTGCTTCCCCTTTTTTTCAGCTATCACCCTTCGTCTCGGAGTAGGAGTATCAGTAGGAGCTCTCTTTGGCTCCTTGCCATTCTATTAGGCACTCTCAGTCGTCTCTAGGCAATTTCAGATCACATGCCCTGGTTTCCCACATCGAAAACATACAGCAGGAGGTCTATAACAAAGTCGTGTACCATGGTACCTACCGCACTTACTGCACTACTCGGTAGTAGGTCGTGGCCCTCCAATCACTATACCATTTGCTGGAGCTATGGCCGGATACACGAGAGGCTTAACTGTCCTCTCCCGGATCTCCTCAACCTTCGATCTCTTCCCAAAAAATCTTCTGCTTCCTCTATAACTGTAGCCTCTATCCACTATAGGCCTCTTCTTATCCTTGTCCCTCACTCTATCCACTGTAGGCCTCTTCTTATCCTGTTCACACAATTGTGCCCTGTGCATTGCCTCCTAATAGGTTAGTATATCTGTCAGACCCATATTTTATGTAGCTGTTCCTTATGATTCCAATGTGTATGAACACTCTATTATTATAGTTGAATCATAAGAAGAGTATTTACTAGATTTGAAGAATATGTGAAATGATTTAACACGCATAAGCTACATAAAAATCTAATGTGAGCTATAAGAGTCACAGGCTAAATCGAGTGAATCTGAATCATTCTGACTGAAAATAAGAACTTAAAATGAGAAAATATAGAGAGCTTATGAAGGAAAGTCAGTTTGATTTAGTTTCGAACACAAAGAACGAGAGTAAAAGCTAAAAACGATAAAATGTACCTTTTTAGCGAGTTAAAGTATTTAAGGTGTTTCGGGTGTATTTACCTACCGAAAATGGCTAAAACGTAAAGACGAGAGTGTAAAACATAAGATATGACACTTTCAAAATTTTAAAAAAAAGTCAACTCGATCAATAATTAAGGAAAAAGTCAACTATAGTTCAGAAAAGTGGACTTTTACCATAGTTGACTAATCATGGTTAAAAATTAACCTAAGTATGGAGAAAAAATTGAGGAAAAATATTTTTGGTCAGAATACAAGATAATCATCCTCGGAAGTAAGAAAAATTTATTCGGAAGGATTTTGGATTTAATTTAATGGTTAAAAATGTAATGGGCCTAAAGTGAAGATTTTAAAACCCATTAAGGTATACTAAACGTAGATCAAAATTCTTAGGTCTCTTAGACCAAATTGTTAGACCGATTGATGAGCCAAATATTGAGACAAAAAGGCCCGATGTATAGAAAAACTTTTCAACCTGGAAGCCCAAACCGAGAGGCCCAATTGTAAAGCCCATTAGGTAAATATCTAACCATAGTCAAAGCTAACTATGACTCATTAGATGACTCATTAGGTGACTCATAACTAAACCTTAGGAAGTCAATTTTAATGGCTGAAAAGTAAGGCTTAATGGCTAAGTAAATGGCTTATAAAATCAGTCACACCATGATCATCTTCACCATACCATTCTCAGCTAGAAGAAGGAAACCATTAAAATACATTATCCAAGCTTTCTCTCACTAGAAATCACTAGGAATTAGACATATTTGGAACTTGCATTCTTCATGAAAGTTGTTCCAAATTGAGAGGAGAGTGAAATATGTTGGAATTACCTATCAAGAATCCATAGTGTGCAAACCGTGAGACTCCAAAGTTTTGGCCAAGTGTGAACACAAATACTAGGTATATTTTCAAGCTTTCAAATTCATATATGTTAATGTATGAATGATTTTAAGTATATTGGTATATGTTTTAACCATTGAAACATATGAAATCACTATGATCATGGTTAGGCCGAGAGTGAGTAGTGGAATATTGATGAATGCCCATATGATTTTAAGGCATAAATGAGTTAATGTACATGTGTTAATGATTATGGTATAGTTAGAAATAATCAATTTGATTAATTAATACATGTATTAAGTTGGCAATCAAGGTGTTTGATAAAATGCCTAAATGAACTATGTGATGCTTAAGAATGTTGCCAACCAAGTGTATGTGAAAATGCCTAAGTGAATTGGCTAAGGAAATGGACATGGACGGCATGCCATGGTGTGACCGACAGCATGGGATACTCTCGACCATGGCATGTGGCCGAGAGGTCCAATGGGCCAAGCCCAATTATTTTAGGCCCAATGTGATGTAATGGATCTAGGACAAGCCCAATAAGAGTTAGTGGGCCCCACAATCCCAATAGGCCTAACAAAAATCAATAGTAAAATGGAAATGGGCTTAAGGCATAGTTAGGCCTAATAAGGTTTATTAAAGCCCATTAAGGGAAATGGACTGTAATTAATGTGAAATAGAGTAGGAAAAGTATAATTAACCTAATAAATGGTTATATGCAGCTCTAGAGATTATTGGAGGAGCAAATCGAACTATTGGATCGAGCAGCATTGAGAAACTAAATTTCTCGAGTGATTGCAGGTAAGGGACTTTTGTGAGTAGTTAGAGATACCTGCACGTATTTTCATCTACTTTTACATTCACTTAAAAACTTTGACAGTCAGAGAAAGTGAATAATAATTATTGTGACCTGATAGTGGCAAATTATGATTTTACCCTTAGTTAGGAAAAAAGTCAACTTTTGTGAAAAGTTGTAAAAAGCATGGAAACCACCCTTTTGAGTGTTTTACTACTGTTTAGCCGAAGAATAAATAGATGGGCTAATGATTTTAAGGTTCATATGAAATAACCACACTTTATAGTGCAGATTTTGATGTTTTAAAAATTATCCCTTTTTAAAGAGCCATCTATCATATTATGTGAGAATAAATCATGCTAGAGCACAGCTCGCACTTGATTTCATATATTTTCCACATATATTAGTGCTGGATTGTGATTCGCACTAGATTTCCATGACATGCATGATAGAGTGCTGGAGTTATTACTCGTACTCAGTTTTATATGATATATGCATGAAAGAGTGCTGGAGCGATTAGCTCGTACTCGAATTTTTCATGATTTATACATGACATAGTACTTGAGCTATTGCTCGTACTTGACAGGAGACGAATGCCACTAGAGTTTGCAGTTGGTGAATCCATGTTTCTGAAAGTTTCTCCTTCCAAGGGCATAGCGAGGTTTGGGAAGAGAGGAAAGCTGAATCCTCGCTATATTGGACCCTTTGAGATACTTGATCAAGTGGGAGATAAGGCTTATAGGTTGGCATTGCCACTGGACTTATCAGGTGTCCATAACGTCTTCCACATATCGATGCTTTGAAAGTATCACCCGGATCTGGCACATGTGATTAGTTATGAGCTAGTGGAGCTCCGAGAGGACATGTCATATGTTGAGCGATCGATTCAGATATTGGATAGGAAGGAGAAGGTATTGAGATCGAAGACTATCCGATTAGTGAAGATTCTCTGGTAGCATCATACTTCAGAGGAGGCTACTTGGGAGCTGGAGAGTCAGATGCGAGAGAAGCACCCTCATCTGTTTGATGACTGACTTGGTTCTAATTTGAAGGATCAAATTTTTTGAGTAGGGGAGGATTGTCAGACCTGTATTTTATGTAGTTGTTCCTTATGATTCCTATGTGTATGAACACTCTATTATTATAGTTGAATCATAAGAAAGTATATACTAGATTTAAGGAATATGTGAAATGATCTAACACGCATAAGATACATAAAAGCCTAATGTGAGCTATAAGAGTCACAGGCTAAACCGAGTGGGTCTGAATCATTCTGACTGAAAATAAGAACTTAAAATGAGAAAATATAGAGAGCTTATGAAGGAAAGTCAGTTTGATTTAGTTCCGAACACAAAGAACGAGAGTAAAAGCTAAAAAGGGTCAAATAGACCTTTTTAGCGAGTTAAAGTATTTAAGGTGTTTCGGGTGTATTTACCTACCGAAAATGGCTAAAATGTAAATACGAGAGTGTAAGACATAAGATATGACACTTTCAAAATTTTGAGAAAAAGTCAACTTGGTCAATGATTAAGGAAAAAGTCAACTATAGTTAAGAAAAGTGGACTTTTACCATAGTTGACTAATCATGGTTAAAAATTAACCTAAGTATGGAGAAAAAATTGGGGAAAAATATTCTTGATCAGAATACAATATAATCATCCCAGGAAGTAAGGAAAATTTATTCGGAAGGATTTCGGATTTAATTTAATGGTTAAAAACGTAATGGGCCTAAAGTGAAGATTTTAAAGCCCATTAAGGTATACTAAACGTAGATCGAAATTCTTAGGTCCCTTAGACCGAATTGTTGGGCCGATTGATGGGCCAAATATTGAGACAAAAAAGGCCCGAGGTATAGAAAAAAATTTAAACCCAAAAGCCCATTAAGAAAGCCCAAACTGAGAGGCCCAATTGTAAAGCCCATTAGGTAAATATCTAACCATAGTTAAAACTAACTATGACTCGTTAGATGACTCATTAGGTGACTCATAACTAAAAATTAGGAAGTCAATTTTAATGGCTGAAAAGTAAGGCTTAATGGCTAAGTAAATGGCTTATAAAATCAGCCACACCATGGTCATCTTCACCATACCATTCTCGGCTAGAAGAAGGAAACCATTGGAATACATTATCCAAGCTTTCTCTCACTAGAAATCACTAGGAATTAGGCATATTTAGAACTTGCATTCTTCATGAAAGTTGTTCCAAATTGAGAGGAGAGTGACATATGTTGGAATTAGCTATCAAGAATCCATAGTATGCAAACCGTGAGACTCCAAAGTTTCGGCCAAGTGTGAACACAAATACTACGTATATTTTCAAGCTTTCAAATTCATATATGTTAATGTATGAATGATTTTAAGTATATTGGTATATGTTTTAACCATTGAAACATATGAAATCACTATGATCATGGTTAGGCCGAGAGTGAGTAGTGGAATATTGATGAATGCCCATATAATTTTAAGGCATAAATGAGTTAATGTACATGTATTAATGATTATGGTATAGTTAGAATTAATCAATTTGATTAATTAATACATGTATTAAGTTGGAAATCAAGGTGTTTTATAAAATACCTAAATGAACTATGTGATGCTTAAGAATGTTGCCAACCAAGTGTTTGTGAAAATGCTTAAGTGAATTGGCTAAGGAAATGGACATGGACGGCATGCCATGGTGTGACCGACAACATGGGATGCTCTCGGGCATGGCATGTGGCTGAGAGGTCCAATGGACCAAGCCCAATTATTTTAGGCCTAATGTGATGTAATGGATCTAGGATAAGCCCAATAAGAGTTGGTGGGCCCCACAAGCCCAATAGGCCCAACAAAAATTAATAGTAAAATGGAAATGGGCTTAAGGCATCGTTAGGCCTATTAAGGTTTATTAAAGCCCATTAAGGGAAATAAACTGTAATTAACGTGAAATACAATAGGACAAGTATAATTAACCTGATAAATGATTATATGCAGCTCCAGAAATTATTGGAGGAGCAAATCGGACTGTTGGATCGAGCAGCACTGAGAAAGTAAAATTTCCCGAGTGATTGCAAGTAAGGGACTTTTATGAGTAGTTTGAGATACCTGCATGTATTTTCATATGCTTTCACATTCACTTACAAACTCTGAGGGTCAGAGAAAGTGAATAATAATTATTGTGACCCGATAGTGGTAAATTACGATTTTGCCCTTAGGAAAAAGTCGACTTTTGTGAAAAGTTGTAAAAAGCATGAAAACCATCCTTTTGAGTGTTTTACTATTGTTTAGCAGAAGAATAAATAAATGGGCTAATGATTTTCAGGTTCATATGAAATAACCACACTTTTACTGCTGATTTTGATGTTTTAAAAATTATCCCTTTTTAAATAGCCATCTATCATATTATGTGAGAATAAATCGTGCTAGAGCACAGCTCGCACTTGATTTCATATATTTTCCACATATATTAGTGCTGGATTGTGATTTGCACTAGATTTCCATGACATGCATGATAGAGTGCTGGAGTTATTACTCGTACTCAATTTTATATGATATATGCATGAGAGAGTGCTGGAGCGATTAGCTCGTACTCGAATTTTTCATGATTTATACATGACATAGTACTTGAGCTATTGCTCGTACTTGATTTGATGAGTTTTGTGCATAGCATGGTACGGGAGCTATAGCTCATACTTGATTTGAAACATAAACTATGCATTGACCTAGTTGCTGGAGGTTTACTCGCACTAGAGTTTGAGTTTATAATGCGAAACAGTGTTTGAGCGGAGTGTCGACTGTGAGTCGCACTCAAAGGCACGCATTGTAATGTGATATATGTAATACATGTTGAAAACCATGCTTGATTTCCTCGTGTAGACTGAGTGTCACACTATGAGAGGTTCGCATGTGGATTTAGAGACGTGGTATGATATTCCATGGTTTGAGGGCTACAACCTATGGCAGGCACCCCGACTGTGATGTAGGGTCCACGGAGTACATTGTACCGTGCGAGTGGCATGGAGTACACTGTACCGTGTGGTGTTGTGGAGGATTTAGCTGGCAGTTGTGATGGACTGACCCCCTCCCGTTGCAGCAGTGATGCCCCGCACACTAGGATTCCTTGTAGCATAGGATCACCATTTTCAGATATGGCCATAGTTCAGGATACTATTTGCTTTTTACCACAGAGTCTCACATGATATATCACCTGATTGACTGATTTATTTACGGATAGACCTGAGGGATGGGTCAGAATCCAATTATTGTGATGTGAATGATTTAAATGCCATATTTACGGTGATTTAAATATACATGGCATGATTTATCTAAAGGCATTTTGATATTATAAAGATGCATTTTTTTGTACCACATGCCTACATTTGAGAAAGAAAGCATGATTTCTGTACATGGGATTTAATCTGTACAAGTACATATTTATATATATATATATTTAAAGACATGATTTTAAAGTGAGTTAAGGAAATGATGTTTTCAAGGCATAGCATTATTTTGAGTAGATAGTGTAGATGGCTACTTGCTTGTCTAATTTCCTTACTGAGCACGTTGTATACTCACCCCCTTTCTTTTACATCTCTCTACAGAGCATCAGTAGTAGAGTAAGAGCATTTGAGGGATAGTATTCCTGTTGTCTGCTGCTATTTCCTATCGATCAACAGGTATACATATTTTGTACGGTTATGTATCTAAACATAGAAACAGCACAGTGATGTATACGATATATATTATGGGGAATGGATTTGTATTAGCTTTTATATGATCTCACATGTATTATAAAAGGAGTTACAGTCAGTAACAGTATATTGACATGTATGTATGATAATGGATGATATGGTATGCGAGGAAGCTAACATCGAATCACAGCCCAACCATTGAAGAGAGGGAAGGTAAGTTAAAAATGCGAAAAAATTTGTAGTGATTTTTGGTTAAGTCATGAAGGGTCGTGAGAATATCAAAAGGAACCAATCGGGATCTTATGGCTAGTCTCAGTCCATTGACAAACTTTTGGACCTTCCTGACCTCACTGTCCATGATGTCAGGATCATACCTGCCTAAGGAAAAAAATTTTGTCTCATATTCATCCACTGTTCTGCTCCCTGGGTCAATCCCAAAAATTCCATCTGTAGATTTTGCTGCGCAGTATCCGAAACATATTACCTCTGAAAGGCCTCCAAAAATATATCACAACTGATCTTTGTATGTTAGGCTCTCAAAACGGGTCTGGTAGACTACCACCAATGCTTTTTCGATCTCTTCAGCATAAATGCGAAAAAAGTAACCATCTCCATAGTAGTGCACTCGAAGAACCCATATAATTTCTCAATCTCATTCACCTAGTCATCTATAGCAACTGGGTCTTTAACTCCACTGAAAAATGGTGGTTTAAATTTTTAGTACTACCTAACCTATCCAGGTCAAATCCATAGCCCCAATCTCTACTACCCTGTGGTGGAGCAACAGTAGAAGGTGCATCCTATACTGGTGGAGGTGTGGGAGTATCTATAGTCTGAGGTCCTTAGGCTAGCTGTGCAGGTATTTCAAGAGTAGTCGCCTATTCAGCATCACCTCGTGCAGCTGGACCTTGCCCGTTCCCAGCTCCAAGTATCGACTGGGCAATCAACTCTAAAACCGCCTCCACCAAACCCTGTGGAGCATGATCAACTTCAACCTCCGCCTCTATCTCCTCCTGAGTCCCATGTGGTAACGACTAAACACAGCTCCCAGGCCTACCCCTACGACCTCTAGCTCATGCTCTCGCCCCCTTACCGCGACTAGTGTTAGGCATCATGCCCATACTCCTACATTCATAATCATTTCTTAGTCAAACCCATCTCGATATACACAGTTGTATCTAGACAAGCACAGTAACATAGGGATGTAATTTTCCTAAATTTTGACACCGACACACATCAGACTAACTCTGCTCTGATACCACCTCTGTCACGACCCTCAATCCATTGAAAATCCATTACAAATTTTTTATTTTTCATTTTTCATTCCATTTCTTATTGTTTGTTCTTACCTCTGCCTTACTTGATTGTGAACAACTACACCACCAACAATTGGGCTGTGTATCGGTGTCAATCTCATCCAACCAAACCATTTCAAATTATAATTCATTTACACGTAAACACTTGTATTTATTAACCAGAGTTGCTGTTTACATGCGTTTACAGTTCTTTACATCCTCAAAAGTTATATTCAAAATATTACTGTGCTTTTACATGTCTAGATACAAAAACTATACAAATATGTATACCTTGTGTGATAGGATGCAGCGGACACCAAAAATCCAATCTTTAATCACTCTCTATCTACTGTAAGTGCTCTATAGATAGGGAAAATAAAGGGGTGAACAAATCACGCGCTCAGTAAGGTAATCATGCGAGCAGGTAGATAACTGTACTATTTACATGATCGTGATGCCATGCGTAAAACCACATAGTTACTTGTCATACCCATATCAGTTCATGCTCGTGTTCATGATACACAAAGCAATTCATGCTATTCAAATTAGCGTACCATTCTTAAACAAAGCATGGAAAATCATCATGCGCAAGTCAAAATCAAAACATGGAAAATCATCATGTAAGGTGCACTTAAAATGTAAAGCCCATAAATTCATATGTATTCTTTATGATTTCATGATGTACGGACAAGTTACATTTGATATAAATCATAAGGAATGAATGTTTTTAAGTTACAAATGTGTATGAAATGCAAAACGAGTAGTGAAGCAAATTGGATATGAAGTTAACATTGAAATTCTAGGAAAATTACAGTAGAACTGCTGTAAAAGAGGAGCAAATCGATATCATTAGCAAAAGGAGATCGATCTCATGGCTTGAAAATGTAATGCCAAGCACTCTACAAGAGGCAGATCGATCCCTCATTCAAAGCAGATCGATCTTGGATAAGTTCTGGCTGAGGCAGATTGATCTTAAAAGGTTCTGGATAGCACAGATCGATCTCTTCTCAAGGGCTAGATTGATCTCTAAGTGATTCTATTTAAGCCAAATCGATCTCATACTAAAGAGCAGATCAATCCCCTAGCCTAAATGTCAAAATTTTGAAGAGATAAACACAGAGTAGATCGATCTCTTATGGTTAGGAGATCGATCTCCTGAGGTAAATCTATATAAACTAGACTTCTGCAACTTCTTTCCCGAGAAACAACCAATTCTTTCATTTAAACAAAGTGAAACCTAACCTTTGTACTCCAAAAATCATCACCTTTCAATCAGTTTTGAGTGAGATTCATTTCAGCAAAGATGTTCCTAGTGAAGAGGAGAACAACATAGTTGGAAACTAGAAGTTGAAATCAAGGATTGAATGAGCAAAGTGGATTTTCCCCAAATTGGAAAAAAAAAGGAAAAGTCAAGCTAGGTAAGATTCAATACATCAACTTCAAGTATGTTAATATAGGTGTCTTTATAAGTTGATTGGTGTATGTTTGATTTGCTGGAAACAACTTGAACATGTGAAATCTCCATGACCTAGAAAATAAGCTTATTGTGATAAAATGAGAGAAAGATGAGTAGGCATGGATTTAATGATGATTTAAGCATGTAGTGAGGTTATTAAGCATATATGTATGATTTTAAGATAGTTTTATGAAATACATGTATTGGAATAGATGAGAAATGAGAATAGGTATATGAGATATATGGTAAAGTACCATAGTGGGAGAGAATGATGAACTTGAGGCATATGAGAGATTATGTCGGTTCAATTCAAATCAGTAGACTTGAATGAGTCTAATAAGTTCTCGAGAAATGATTTGTAAAATCGAAATGGACTTAAGAGAGAGTAAAGTCCAATGAGATGTAATAAGGCCAAATGAGTGTAAAAAGGGATTAAAGCATTGATTTGAGATTCATGCAAATGAAAACTAGGTATATTAAGGTATACTGATGTGAATGATTCTTAACAACTTCGGAGTTTTATATTGTAAGCTGATCGAACACAAGAGTGAGCAACATCGAGGAAGTGAGGTCACGTGAGTAGAATTTCGAGTAGCTAGAGGTAAGGGAATTTTGTGAGTAGCTAGAGGTAGCTACAATTATTTCGAATAGAATTTTGAGTATTTATATTGTATATGGATTTACAAGTATAGAAAAGTTTCGGTAGGAACCGATAATGTAACATTGTGGTTTTATCCAAATTAAGGGTAAAAAGCTTAAGAAGCATGTTTGTGACTAGTTTTGATAGTTGCATAGATAAAATGGATAATGTTTTCATGTTATATGCGAAAATAACACATTTAAGTGTTGATTTGATTTGATTGAATGAAATTTCAATTGAAATAAGCCATCTATCGGTTTACGTGAAAACCAACGGTGTTAGAGCATAGCTCGCACGAGATTTTATAAGATATGTATCATACAGTACTTAAGTATATTCTCGTACTTGATTTTAATGTGATTTATACATGATAGAGTACTGGAGAATTGCTCGTACTCAGTTTTATTGATTGATGCATGATAGAGTACTAGAGTGTTTCTCGTACTCAGTTTTTCATGACATAGTGCTGGGAGCATTGCTCGCACTAGATTTATATGACTTATGCATATGGTCGTGCTGGAATTTACTCGCATGTACCGGCTTTGAAAGAGATAGCATGAAACAGTCATGCTGGGAGCCTGTGCAGACTGTGTGTCCAGCAATTATATGCTCGCACGTGCAAATTTAGAGATATGGCCGAGGGTTGTAGAAAATATTATCCATGGTATGAGGGCTAAGACCTATGGCAGGCATCCCGACTATGAGATTGGGTCCATGGAGTACTTTGTACCTTGTATGTCACATGGAGTACGATTTACCGTGAGTACACGATGTTATTAAGTTGTGGTTGACGGTTGAGGATTTGACCCACCTCTCATTACAGTAAATGTGAGACCCCGCAAACCGAGTACTATGTAGCCTGGGATCACGAAAAATGAGTTATGATCAAAATCTCGAAACATGTAGTCGCCTATCTCATTTCACCTTACTGAGATTTCTTGTTTGAATTGTCATGTGTGAAAGGGTAACCTGAGGGATGGGTGAGGCCCAAATTTCCATGTTTTACATGATGATATGGCATCCTTATTTTGATTTAATTGAAATGGCATGATAAAATTTGATTTACAGTAATTAAATGAGAAATGCAATGTTTTGCATAAACTGCTGAGGTTATTAAACCAGCATGTTTTCAGTTCATAACTGACAATTTGTATCTATATATATATATAGATTGCATAAATGTTTAAAGAAAGATACATGCCTTAAATGTGAATCACAAAGGAAATGATTAATGGCATGAGCATTATATTTTGTAGATAGTGTGGTTATCTACTTGCTTGCCTTATTCCCTTACTGAGCTGTGAGCTCACCCCCTTTTTATTTTCCCCTCTCTACAGAGCTTTCATAGTAGATAGAGCACGGCTGAGAACTGGTATTCCTTTATCCGCTGCATACCCATCATACGAAAGATATACACATTCGAAACGTTTTATACTGAACAATGTAAAAGCACAATTATATAAACAAATGTATCGTCGGGGATGTATATGTACTTGTACTTGTATTAATGTATACAAGTTACTTTTAAGAAAAGAGTATTTACAGCCAATAGATAATTGTATTGACATGTATGCATGCTATGGAATGAATGTGGTTGAGGTGACTAATATCGAATCACAGCCCAACGTTTTGGTGTTGAATTATGACAGAAGAAAGGTAAGTAAAATGCAAGAAAATTGTAGTGGTTTTTGGTAAGTCACAGGAGGGCGGACATAAAAGCATTTCAAAACTCAACACAAATCGATACAAGTCACGATTTATCAGGACTCAGCCCCTCCCATGGACTGTCCTGACCCACAAACACATTTAGAAACATGGATTTATCATGAATGAAGTGACAAGTGAGATAGGAAAATAATAATAATAAGGGTAATAAGTAGGACTATGGTCATATCTTTTGTGATCCCAGGCTACACAAATTCTGGTGTACGGGGTATCACCTTTATCTGCTTCTGCACGGGAGGTGGGTCACGTCAAACCCGTCGATCCACAGCAGAATATCCATATTCCTAAGACGGTATATATATATATATCATATCTATACACGGTACAGCGTACTCCATGCTATATGCACGGTATAACGTACTCCGTACACCCATATCATCACATCATATCACGCCACATCTCAATACGCACATATGAGCCTATTTAATTGGCGTGGCACATAGCCTACCCAAAGCTCCTAGCACAGCTCCCAACATGTCATAAAAATCACGTGCGAGTAAATCTCTAGCACGGTAACATGTATAGTGGACATCTAGTGCGAGCAATGCTCCAGCACCAAGTCAAAATCAGTATTAAAATCAGTGCGAGCTAGGCTCTAACACAATGTCATAAAAATCCATGTGAAAACTAATGCAAGCTAAGCTCCAGCACTCATGCATATAAAACTCTAGTATGAGCATCGCTCCAGCACTAATGCACATATAAACACCTCAAATCTCGTGCGAGTAACGCTCTAGCATGTTTCATTTCCACAAAACTCATGTAGGTGGCTTATTCTTTTCAAAGCATGGTTATAAAAAAAAAAAAAACAAATCAAGCTATTTTCATGCAATCATTTAAATGCTAGCCAACTTACCAATTTTAAATGCTAAAAGCAGTAAAAGATTCAAGAACACCATGTTCTTGCTTTTCATGAACTTTTCTCAAATCTCATTTTTTATTGTCGTTAAATCATTCATTTCATTCTAAGACCCTTAGACACTTTAAAAAATCACTAATGGGCCCAAAAACGCATTCAGATACCTCTAGGGCTAACACAATTCCCTTACCTAAATTCTCTTGGAATCAACTCTTTCTTCCTTTCCCACTTTTCACGATTGGGCTCAACTTATTCTGGATATATCCTCAACAGCTGCAAACATTCATCAATCATATGAGTCAATATCAATAACTCATGTTCTAACTTCAACTAGTCAGTATATCTTATCGAGCCTATTTCATCAAGTTTTGCCCATTATCACATTTGGCCATCATTATGCCATTCCAAGTCAATTTAGCTAGCAACTCACTTAGTAACTTATCAAACACTTGGAATAAATGTTTTATCCATAATTTCTCATTCATGCATGGATTTCTACAACATCATATATGCACATTTTATCACTTGGCTAATCTCATATTGTGATTTCACCCAATCATCTCAAAATCATGCATATCACCTTACTAATACCTTGGCATAATCCTTTTCATCATTGAATCCACCATATCTCATTTTCTCACACTAAACCCATGCTTGATTCATCATATTCTAAGTAGTTTCAGTCAATGATACATACACCAATCTACTCATAACAACATCTAAACAAACATATTTAAAGTTGGTGTATTGAAAACTTACCTAACTTCACTTTTCTCTTGTCTGAAATTGGAAGACCCTTTTACTCCTTCTATCCAACAAGTTGAATGTTGATTTCAAGCTATGTTGTTCTCCTCTGTACAATGAATAACTTTGCTAGAATAGCTTTTTCTCAAATCTTTTTGGAAGGGGTGGTACTCTAGAGAGAGAAAGCTTGGTATTTCAGGTAAAAATGGAGGGGGATGGTTTGATCTTTTTTAAGAAAGAGTTTTGACCATCGAGTTTTTATAGAAAAGGGGTAGTGAAATCGATCTCCTAGGGTAATAAATCGATCTTCCCTTGGTTTGAGCTATTGAAATTGTCAGGTTGTAATGGGAGAGATTGATCTTCTCTTGGTTTGAACCATCGAAATATTCAGGCTTGTAAGGGAGAGATCGATCTGCTCTTTGGGGAGATATCGATTTGCTCTTGACAGGATCAAATGGAGATCAATCTGCACTTAGGAAGGGATCGATCTCTACTATGCAGAAGTAAATGTAGATCGATCTTCTCATGGGGGAGATTGATCTACTCATGGGGGAGATCGATCTGCTCATAGGGAAGATCGATCTGCTCTGGGCAGAATTAACTTGAAATCATTCAGCTTGAATAAGGGATCGATCTGCTTTGAATAGGAGATCGATCTAGCCTTCATCCGCAGGCTTTGTGCTGCAAATTTTCTAGAATTTTCAAAGTGAAACTTGTAATTGATTGCTTCACTAGTCATTTTGCAATCCATTCACACTTTGAGCATGGAAAGCTTCATTCCTTATGATTTTCATCTTATGAAACTTGTGTGTACTACTTAAAAGCAGAAAGGATACACAGAATTCATAGTCCATGCATTATCATTTCATATTTTAAATCCTCATCTTCAGCCTAAAGGGTTTTAAATTCCATTCATTTAATTTGTGGCCACTTCAGCCCTTATTTAACTTTTACATGTATCCATGATACTCATTCATTCTCTATACAACTTCATTCAAGTCAAAAGTTCTTCTTATGATTAAATTAACGTATGAAATGTGTTACATCATATAAATCATAAGGTATATATCACTAAAAGTGGGTCTTATATATTCGTTATTAAATCGCTCATCCACAATATTCACAATTCAGTTGATTTTATTTCTAATCCATCAACCAATATCCTAAGGATCTCTCAACATCAACATTTACTCAACCAAATAACATGGTATCAAAAGAAATCCACTTTCCTACTTTATATACATATGCCATTCTGATTACATCCCATGTCACGATTTCTTGTGACTTACCAAAAATATGAGACCCAATTTTTATCAAAATTCCTTATGATTCATATGATGTAAACATTGTTGGATGTAAATTGAATCATAAGAAGAGTTGTACGTGAATGAAAAATGCAAAATGAATGAATAAAAATTCCCGAATGCATTTAAAGATCAAATGAATGATTGAAATGGCCACAGATTAAATGAATGGGATTCGGACCATTCGGATTGGAGATAAGGATTTAAAACACAAAATGAGAAAGGGTTCATGATGGGAAGTTGTGTTGGTTTGGTCCCGAACACGTTGAAGGGTAAAATGGTTAAAAGATCGAAATCCGGTATAAATTCAATAAGAAAAATTTCATTAAAAATATGGAATTGAGAAATCTTGATCAATAACGAGGAAAATATTGAATTTCGAGTCCAATTGATCAATATATGAATTTATTAAAATTAATCAAAATTTTCACCTCGAAAAAATTATCCCAAAAATATTGGAAAAGTATACCGAAAAGACAAAAGAAGACAGATAAATTCATTTATTGATTAAATGAATTAAATATGATTTTTTTAGATATTTTGGGTTTTTAATGTATTTTAATGGATTAAAATAATAATAATAAAATAAATAAATAAATAATAAATAATAAACAATAATAATAAAAAACAACAGAATCATGAAAAACGCGATTCTGGAAAGAAGAAACAAATGAGGCCGAGAGCCCCATCTGCCTCCACCGAACGGAGCCACAAGCGAGGAGACCCAGGCGAGCGGCTGAAGGGAGAGACAGTTGAGCCATCATCGACATTGGTAGAGGACGAAGGAAGCGACGATCGACGGTCGAGAGAGAGAAAGAGAGAAACCGAGAGAGGAAAAGGAGATTCGACGATCATCGGCGTCGATTTGCCCCAACCATCACCAACCAAACGTCACCCAGATGAAGAACGACTGATTAGTGGTTGAATCGACTAGTGGAACGGCTGGCAGAAAGGAAACGACATCGACATTGAAGGAAGAAGAGGCCGGACAAACCACTTTTCGGCCATCGCTGGCGAAACCGAGGCCAGATCCGTGCATCAGACAGTCCTGCGAACCTACTGCAGATGGAAGCCGATAAGGAACCGATTGGTGAAGCTCCAAACGATGAAGATGATAATCATACCGGACTGAAGTGGGCTGAACTGAACTGATCTGAACCCAGCTGAATCGGACCGAACTGGTTCACCGAGAAAAGAAGAAAAAGAAAGAGAAAAAGGGAAAAAGAAAAATAGGGAAAATTGGAGAAAATTCTAGTGATGCAATCGAGCTACGGGTAAGCTGGTAAGCTGTTGAAATTGATTGATTTAAATTTTGAAATATTTAATATGATTAATATTTGATTAAAAATTGACCCGAAAAAATATGTAATTGTGTAGCTCGATAATTGACGTCAAACGAGAGCTCGATTCAGCCTCGATTTGTGTACTATCATGGAATCTTGGGTAAGTAACCCTTATTTATGACAATTTGCATAGTTATACGTATTAAAAAATTACCGCATAAATTACAGATTAATTTCGTATAAAATGAATTAAATTCTGAAATTTGAGATAAATTATCGTAAATAATTAATTGAGCTATCCGAGAGTTTAGAACGAGGCACAATAAATACTGATGGGCCTAATGAGCCCAATAGGCCTCGATAATGTGAATAGTAAGTGGAAAATAAGCTTCAGGCTGATTAAGGCCCATGTGAGGACCTGGCCCCGGAGCACGCCAGACCCCTCTGGGCCCCGCTCCCACTGCTAACCAGTCCTACAAATCCACAGATTGTCCTCTTTGGGCCCACTGACCCTCAAGGTTTTGCTCCACTGGAAAATTCCCAGGAGACGCGTCCTCAGAGGTTCGAACCCAAGACCTTAAAGTCTTTGTTCTTACACTCATGATACCAATTGTTCCAGTAACAATTGGTATCATGAGTGTAAGAACAAAGACTTTAAGGTCTTGGGTTCGAACCTCTGAGGACGCGTCTCCTGGGAATTTTCCAGTGGAGCAAAACCTTGAGGGTCAGTGGGCCCAAAGAGGACAATCTGTGGATTTGTAGGACTGGTTAGCAGTGGGAGCGGGGCCTAGAGGGGTCTGGCGTGCTCCGGGGCCAGGTCCTCACAATAAAACGCGCGTTTTATTGTGAGGACCTAGCCCCGGAGCACGCCAGACCCCTCTGGGCCCCGCTCCCACTGCTAACCAGTCCTACAAATCCACAGATTGTCCTCTTTGGGCCCACTGACCCTCAAGGTTTTGCTCCACTGGGAAATTCCTAGGAGACGCGTCCTCAGAGGTTCGAACCCAAGACCTTAAAGTCTTTGTTCTTACACTCATGATACCAATTGTTCTAGTGGAACAATTGGTATCATGAGTGTAAGAACAAAGACTTTAAGGTCTTGGGTTCGAACCTCTGAGGACACGTCTCCTGGGAATTTCCCAGTGGAGCAAAACCTTGAGGGTCAGTGGGCCCAAAGAGGACAATCTGTGGATTTGTAGGACTGGTTAGCAGTGGGAGCGGGGCCCAGAGGGGTTTGGCGTGCTCCGGGGCCAGGTCCTCACAGCCCATTATGGTGTAATCGGGCCTAAGATTGTAAATGGGCTCAATACTTTGAATTAAGCTTAGAAATGATGAAATAAAGTTAATTGAATGATTTCTAACCCGATAAATAATTATACGTAGCTCCAGAGATTGGATTTAGAGCAAATCAGACTGCGTGACGAGACATCAGTGAAAAGGTCAAACTGTACAGAAGAATGAGGTAAGGGAATTTTGTGAGTAGCTAGAAGTAGCTACATGTTTTTTAATAACTTTTGTATACACTCAAAATGTATAAAGGTCCTAGAAATGGATTAAAAATTTTAAGGACTCAGAATAGGTAAAAGACTATTTTAACCCTACTGAGGGAAATTCACCTAAGGATGGTGCAAGCATGACATTCATGATTTGAGGACTTTTGTGACTTTTTAGCAAAGCAAATTGGTAGATTGGTCAGTATTTGCATAAAATTCATAAGATAACACTACGTAAGTATTTTTTAGATTTAAATGAAATTTATTTGGAAAAGGGCCAACTAACAGATGGTGCTGGAGCCTTGTTCGCACTATATCTGAGTTTGTAAGTGTGCATAATGGTGCCAAAGCGGTTGCTCATACCGATTTGTGTGACATGATATGCATAAAAAGGTGCTGGAGCGATTGCTCGCACTAGTTTTAATGATTTGACATGCATGAAACGTGCTAGAACTTAGCTCACATAAGTTTTGATTTGTGTGATGCATGCATTAGTGCTGGAGGAAGGGCTCGTACTAGAGTTTTACATGCATAGGTGCTGGAGTCTAACTTGCACCAGATTTTCATATGATTTTCATGACAGAGTGCTGGAGTCTAACTTGGACCAGATTTTCAATTGATTTTTATGACACAGTGCTAGAGCCTAGCTCGCACTAGTTTTACATGATTTTAATAGAGTGCTGGAGCTTAGCTCGTACTAGGTCTTATGAGATTTTATGAAGTGCGTACTGGAGCTTTGCTTCCACGAGATTTTCCTTGATTTTATGAGAGTACTGGAGCATTGCTCGCACTGATTTTATGAGGCATACGATGAGCCGTGCTTAGAGCGTCGGGTAGACTGTGTGTCACGCTGATTAAATATGCTCGCACGTTCATTTTGAGATAGGCACGATTATTGATATGAGATGTGGGTCCATAGAGTATGTTGTACTATGCAAGTAGCATGGAGTACGTTGTACCATGCTGGGATTGATTATGTGGCATCTTTGGATGCGAGTGGCATCTTCGAATGCGAGTGGCATCTTTGGATGCGAGATATTAGGCAAGACCGACAGGATGGACTGACCCACCTCCCGAGGTGATTCCCGATAGTGGTGAGACCCTGCACACTGGATCCGTGTAGCAGTGGGATCACGAGTATATAGCCATACTCCTGGTTATTTACTTGAGATATTGATATATATATTGCCTAATCTCGCATGTTACTATCTAATGTTTTGAAAGCTTGAGAATGCATGGATTTTGTGTGAGTTTTGACCACCCGAGGGAGGGGTCAGATCCTGACTGATGATATTGGGTTTGTTGTGAATAAATGGAATTTTTAATGTTTTCGAAAATGCTTGGAAATAAATGATTTTATGTGGATCAGGATCACCCGAGGGAGGGGTTGAGTCCTGATGAGTGTGATGGATGTGGATTCATGAAATGAATTAAAATGTTTTCTACGGTTTTGTGGAAACTCAGCATGAAGTATTTTCCATGCTTGTTTATAATTCATGAAATAAAATGTCTTAGCATGAGGAGGTTATCCATGCTTTAATTGCTAATGCATGATTTTGATTTAATTCATACGTTGTATGATTTTACATGAGATACCATTAAGGCAAGAGTTGCATGATTTCCATAAGCACGAACAATTTTTTTTTAATTATGGAATTGATGTGTGCATGAATTCGTGCTTGAGCTTTAAATGAAAAGAAATGGATTTAAGGGCATGGCATTATGTGCATTTAGATAGTGGAGCTATCTACTTACTTGCCTGATTGCCTTATTAAGCGCGTGGTTTGGTCACCCCCTTATTTTCCCCTCTTTTCAGAGCACTAACAGTAGATAGTGAGAGGCTGATGACTTGCATTCTTGGTATCCGCTGTTTCCCATCATCGAGAAAAAGTATACACACTTGTATGGCTTTTGTATCTAAATATGTAAATGCATAGTACTGTAAACGTATATGACATCGGGGATGTAAGGTTATGTAAATGAAATTGTGAATGTAACATGAAAATGGAATGGTAAGTAGTGTAAGGGGACTAACACCGAATCATAGCCCAACTATTGGTAGGATGGTCATGATGAGAGGAAGGTAAGAATTAAATATGAAAGAATAATGAAAAATTTACTCTAATTTTTAGGTTGTGACAATTGGTGGTACAGAGCTGACTTGGCCTGATATGAGTCGGTGTTAGTGGTTAAGAAAATTTTACATCCCCATGTATTATGCTTTTCCTAGATACAATTGTGTATATCGAGATGGAATTGCAGCTAAGAATTTTATTTTGAATGCAAGAATCTATTTATTTATTATAATTGATAGCCACAAAGGTAGAGGGGCGAGAGTACATGTGCTCGAGACTCAGGATGAGATTGAAGTGGAGGCTGGTATTGAGTATGCCCCACAGAGTCCGACAGAGAGATCGGACAGTATTGAGACACGCTTCGTGAGGTTGGAGCGGAGTGTGGAGAATATTTTGGGAGCTATTTGCTTAAAGTATGCATGGGATTTGAGGACAAGTCGGAGCATTGGTGGAAGTCCGCTTGACCCATTTTAACAGTTAGACATCCAGAGCTGACATGAGAGATAATTCTGGATCTATTCCGGTGACAGCATATCCTGGACATTGCTTAAAGTAAATTATAGATAAAGTTCTTTACTCTGACCCAGAGGAACTGGTTGATTGATGAGTATGAAACTCAGTTTATATTCCTGGGTAGGTATGACCCTAACACTATGAATAGTGAGAGTCAGCATGTCTGAAAGTTCATGAAAGGGCTCAGATTGTCAATTAGAGTCCGATTGGCCCCGTTAGATATCACTACCTAGGCCGAGGCAGTGTACAGACTACAGTTATGTGAATCAGATTATAAGTTGCACGCCTCTAAGATTGGAAAGGTAGTAAGGGCTGAAATAGAGACAGAAAGAGAATAATGGATTACAGAGATGTCAGAGTTGGAAAGAGACCATTTAGTAAGAGATTAAGAGTTGATGAGTCACGGGGTAAGATGATTGGTAAGGCCCCAGTGTATCCAATTGCAGCACTTTTGAGGGGTATTGTGATTGGAGGACCCCGACCTGCTACTGAGCAGGGTTGGATATGTGGTAGTTACCACGAAAATAAGATGTTGGACGAGGGCGAGTGTATGCCTTCGATCAGGACACTACTGATGTTTCATCTGATATGGTGGAAGTTACCACGCTGGTTGTGAATAATAAAGTAATTATTTTAATTGATCTTGGTGCCACGCATTTATTCATACTGCCCTTATTTGCATATAAGTTAGTGAAAGACGTGAATGCCTACACCCTTGGGCACAATGCTTATAGTTAGCTGATTATCACTAACTGAATATGGGTATAGGGATTATAAGTCAAAAACGGGGAAAGAAGTATAAGTCAACCGATTTTATTCGATGGAATATGAATAATTTTGAAGTAATATTTGAGAATAAATTGGTCGGCTATAAACTATGCTGTTCAGATTTCTATCCTAAGATAGTGATATGGTTACCCCTGAAAAGTATACTGTAAGTTTTGACAAGTAATGAAAGGGGAGTAGCGATTGAAATTAAAGGAGTAAATGATTGTACTCACAAAATGAGTAATGATCGAAACGTTTTCTCGTTTGTGAGGTTGGTATGGATAAGGCACATCTGGAGTTAACAAATATCCTTATGGTCAGTGAGTTTCTTAATATTTTCCTAGATAATCTACCAGGGTTGCCACCCATTAAAGGACTGGAGTTTTGTATTGATATGGTACCTGGTACGAAGTCGATATCCTAACCACAGTATAAAATGGTATTAGTGGAACTGGAAGGACTAAAGAAGCAATTTATGAGTGATTGGATAAAAGTTCATCAGATCTTTTTAAAGATTGATTTGAAGTCTGGGTAACATCCATTAAGAATTCGTAATGTGAATGTGCCCAATATGATTTTCGTAACCGTTAGGGCATTGATGAACAAGGTATTTAAACTTTACCTGGACTAATTTGTGGTCATCCTTAGCAATGATATTTTGATGTATTTGAAGTCCAGGGAAGAGCATGAGTAGCAACTGAAACTATTTTACATATGAATTGTTGAGAGTTTCTCAAAATGGCCTACTTAGTTGACACATCTCGTTCGAAAAAAAGATTGCATACGAGTGGGATGATAAGTATGAAGGTAGCTTCGGTTAGTTTTGGTGTATTGAAGTATGAACTGACCATCGTAATTATTTTCACCATACTCAATAGCTCAAGAGGTTTCGCAGTGTATATGGATACCTCAAAATAATGAGTGGGCTGTGTATTGATGCAAAATTGGAACATAGTCGATTATGGATCCAGACAACTCAAGGATCATGAAAGAAACTATCTGACCCATGATTTAAAGTTGACAGCGATAGTGTTTGTACTGAGTACATGGCACTACTATGTACACGGTGAGAAATTTCAGGTATGCACTAATCATAAAAGTCCTAAGTATCTGTTTTCACAGAAAGAGTAGAATATGAGATAACATAGAGGGTTAGAGCTTCTGAAATATTATGATTGTGGAAATTATACCACCCGAGAAAGGCTAATGTAATGGTTAATGCCTTGAGCAGAAAGAGCCTTGGGATGGTATCACATACGATGGTCAGGAAGCATAAGCTGCTGAGCAGTTGTGAGCCTCAGTAGTGATGTAATCCCTTCTGATGATGACAGTGATTGTGTGTGACAGCTAGCCTGAGATTAAAACCGGATTTGAGTGACCGAATTTGACAGGCTTAGCGTGATGATCGATAGGGTGTCGATAGTGTGGGTCAGATTCAAAAGGGTACAGTGACAGAGTTCACAGTGAGTGGTGATGGCTTACTGAGGTTTAGAGACAGTATAAGTGTTCCCCATAACCATAATTGATGAGTGGTGTTATTGTCAGAAGCTCACTCTTCAGGATATACAGTGCATCCGGGAAGTAATAAATATATTGAAATCTCTGAAAAGGGTCTTGGTGGTTAGATATGAAAAGAGACATTATAGAGATTGTGGAAAAGTGTTTCGTATGTCAGCAGATTAAAGTAGAGCAATAGAAGTTTGTAGAAGTTTGCAGGGTTATAGCAGCCTCTACTTATATCGACACGAAAATGAGAGCAAGTTACCAAGGATATCATGATGGGCTATAGAGGACCACAAGAATCACGAGGCTATCTGGGTGATAGTCGATAGATTCACTAAGTCTACCCACCTTCTGGTTATGAAAGCTACTGATACTCTGAGTGCATGGGCGGATTTATGTGTAGAGAAAATTGTGAAATATTATGTAGCGTCCCAGGGAGCATGATATCAAATAGGGATTTTCGCTTCACTTCCCACTTTTGGGAACATTTTTCAGGAAGCTATGGGAACCTGATTGAGTGTTAGCTTAGCTTTCCATCCTCAGACAGATGGTCAGTCAAAGAGGACTGTACAGATTCTGGAGGATATGATGAAAGCGTGTGCCCTTGATTTTATAAATTCCTGGGATGATCAGTTGCTATTAATTGAATTCACCAATAGCGACAGTTATCACTTGAGTATCGGGATAACATGATATGAGGCATTGTATGGCCGTAGGAGTTGTTCCCCGACTGGATAGGAAGAAGTGGGTAACAGATAGAGAATTCCTCCCGAATTGGTATAATAAGTCTATGTAGGTCTTCAGTTGATTGTGAGTGATGTAGAATCCCTCAGAGCTGACAGAAAAGCTATGCTGACAAGAGACGGAGACCATTGAAGCTCAAAAAGAGTAGGTCGTATGTTGAAAAGTCGATTTGAGTATTAGATGGAAGGAGAAAGTATTTGTAAGACCCGATTTTATTTAAAACACGAAATGAGAAAAAATCAAATGAATGATTAAAATGGCATTCCCGAACACGTGTAAGGGTAAAACGATCAAAAGACCAAAATTCGATATTTATCGTGATAAGAAAATTTAATTAAAAATATAGGATTGAGAAATCTTGATCAATAACGAAGAAATAATTAAATTTCGGGTTAAATTGATCAAGATATGAATTTATTGGAATAAATCAAAATTTTCACCTCGAGAAATTATCCCGAAAATAATCGAAAAATATACCGAAAAGACGAAGTAAGACCGATAAATTCATTTAGTGATTAAATGAATAAAATATAATTTCTTTAAGATATTTTAGATTTTTAATAATAAAATAATGAATAAAATAATCATAAAAATAAATAATAAATAAATAAGTGAAATTGTGAAAATCGCGAGAAGGAAACCGAAAACCAGCGAGGGACCGAGGTTTCCTCTGCCTCACCGATCACCAGCGATAAACGGGGGCCCAGACCAGACGCGACCATCACCGGCAGCCTAGCCAAGCCACCAGCAACCCGAACGAACCGACGAACGGCGACAAATGGTGAGAAAATCGAGGATGCCCAGTCGAGAAAGGAAAGAAGCTTTCGTCGATGTTGACGTCGATCTAGGCCCGGCTACCACCAGCCGAGCGTTCCACAGGTGTAGGTGGCGCGATTGGTAGCAGTACCAAGTAGAAGAACGGCCGGAAACCCCGTCAACGATAGCCACACAGAAAAGTCACCGACGTCGAAAAAAAGGAGCCGGACCGGCCACTTTCTGACGACTTCAGACGAAATCGACCCCAAATCTGAGCTCCGAACGACCCCGTGGAGCTACTGGCGACGGAGAACCGGTTGGCAAAGCCCTGAACCGATCGAACCAGATTGAACTGACTAGATCGAATCGGTCTGAATCGGATTGAACTGCACCGAACCGATTCAGCCAAAAAGAAAAGGAAAAAGAAGAAAAAAAGGAAAAAGAAAAAGAGGAAAAATTGGAGAAAAATCCTAGTGATGCAATCGAGCTACGAGTAAGTTGGTAAGCGGTCGAAATTGACTGATTTAAATTTTAAATATTTATTTTGATTAATATCCGACTGAAAATTTACCCGAAAAATTATTAAATTGTGTAGCTCGACAATTGACGTAGAACGAGAGCTTGAGACAGCTTCGATTTGCTTACTATCATGGAATCACGAGTAAGTAACCCTTATTTACGATAATTGCATCGTTTTGCAAGTTAGATAAATTACGGATTTAATTTTCGCATTAAATGAATTATATTCTGGAATTAGAGATAAATTGTCGTAAATAATTCATTAAGCTATCTGAGAGTTTAGAACGAGGCTCAATAAATACTGATGGGCCCAGTAAGCCCAATAGGCCTCGATAATGTGAATAATAAGTTAAGGTCGATTAAGGCCCATTATGGTGCAATCGGGCCCAATATGGGTAAACGGGCCCAATGATTTAAATTAAGCCCAAAAAATATGAAATACAATTAATTGTATTGTAATTAACCTGATGTATATTTATACGCAGTTTCGAAGATTTGATTGAGAGCAAATTGGACTGCATGACGAGACATCAGTGAAAGGTCAAACTGTACAGAAAAATGAGGTAAGGGAATTGTGTGACTAGCTAGAGGTAGCTACGTGTATTTTAATAGATTTTGTATACACTGAATATGTATGTATATACAGAATATGTGTAAAGGTCCTAGAAATAAATTAATGATTTTAAGGACTCGAAATAGGTAAAGATTATTTTATCCCTATTGAGGGAAGTTCACCTAAGGATGGTGAAAGTATGACTTGCATAAAATACATGATTTAAGGAATTTTTTGAATTAAGAAATTTTATTGGTTTTTAAGCAAAGTAAATCGATAGATTGGACAATAATTGCATAAATTTCACAAGATAACACTACGTAAGTGTTATTTATATTTAAATGAAAATCCTTTGGAAAATGGGCCAACTATCAAGTTTATATGAAAACAGATAGTGTTGGCACATAGCTCGCACTATATCTGCATTTGTGAGTGTGCATAAAACGTGCTTGAGTAGTTGCTCGCACCAACTTGTGTGACATCATATGCATGAAATGTGCTAGAGCGGTTGCTCGCACTGATTTTTATTATTGACATGCATGAGAGGTGTTGGAGCCTTGCTCGTACCCAGTTTTGACTGTTTTAACGGTTTTGACTGTTTTAACGATTTTGACTATTTTGACTGAAATGCATAAAAAGGTCCTGGAGCGATTGCTCGCTCTAGTTTTAATGATTTAACATGCATGAGAGGTGCTGGAGCCTAGTTCGCATCCAGTTTTGATATGATATTTCATAAAAGTCGTGCTAGAGTGTAACTCGCATGAGATTTGATTTATTTATGCATAAAGCCGTGCTGGAGTGTAACTCGCACGAGATTTGATTTATTGATGCATAACACCGTGCTGGAGCTTACTCGCACGAAGTTTTATATGGATTTATAACTCATTTTAAAGTCGTACTAGAGTGCTACTTGTACGCAGATTTTACTGATTTTTATGAAATGGTGCTAGAGCTTCGCTCGCCCGAGGTTTTCAGATATCATGAATATGCATGGAGCCGTGCTAGAGCTTCACTCGCATAGGAATTTATATGACATGCATATAGCCGTGTTGGAGCCTCCTGTAGACTGTGTGTCACAGTGAGATGGTATGCTCACACGTGCATACTGAGACAGAGATGATATGGGTGGATAAAACCTATTGCAGGCACCCTTGACTGAGCTTGGGTTCACGAAGTACGTTGTACCAGGTATGACACGCTGAGTACGTTGTACCGTGGGGATTGTTGGAGTGGAGTGGTTTTAGCCACGAGGCAGCAAAACTTACCCTCGTAATTCTGATGTTATGCTGTTCTGGCGGGTAGGACCGACCCACCTCTCATTTCAGGTGTGATACCCAGCACACTAGGTACCATGTTGCCAAGGATCACTAGGCTATGGCCATAGTCCTCGTTGTTACTGATTAGTCACCTACTTGTCTCACATGTATAACTTGTGGTCTCAATAGACCAGGGTAGACCCGAGGGAGGGGTCAGGCCCCCGATTTTGTGATTTTATGATTTGTGACCCTAAATGAAGGGAAATTTTTATAACAAAATTTTATAATGAGATTGATTTATGAGAAGCTTAAACCCTTCGGGTTAGTTTATACTGCAGTTTTAATGAAATGATTTAAATACAGTAGCATGATGAGTTTTTCATGCTTTAATTATAAATTCATGAAAAGATTTGTCTCTCATGATTTAATTTACATGGCATGAACTAATTTATGATCCTGATTTAATTTATGCTAATTATGATTTAATGATGTCACATAAAATGCCTTTTATGCATGAATTACATGATTTCTATATGCACAAATAGTTTTTATAAACTATGTTATCGATGTACGCATGATTTTGTGCTTAAGATTTTAATGAAAAGAAATGGATTTTAAGGGCAAGGCATTATGAGCATGTAGATAGTGGAGCTATCTACTTACTTGCATAATTGCCTTACTGAGCGTGTGGTTTGCTCACCCCCTTATTTTCCTATCTTTTCAGAGCACTCGTAATAGTTATTGAGCGGCTGAGAACTTGCATCTTGGTATCTGCTGCTTCCCATCGAGAGACATGTATACACATTTGTATAGTTTTGTATCTGAACATGTAATGCACAGTATTGTAAACGGATATGATGTCGAGGATGTAAGGTTATGTAAATACTGCTGTATATGTATTTAGTTAAAGTCAAAAGATAGTAAACTCTTATATGTGAATGTGATTATGGAAATGGAATGGTAAATAGGTGGGAGGTGACTAACACCGAATCATAGCCCAACTGTTTGTAAGATGGTCACGATGAGACAAAGGTAAGAATTAAATAATAAACGAAAAAACAAAAAATTTACTCTGATTTTTAGGTAATTTGGGTCGTGACAGTTTATTTGGTATCAGAGCTATGTTGGTCTAATATGAGTCGGTGTTAGTGGTTAAGGATGATTACATCCCCATGTACTGTGCATTGTTTAGATACAATTGTATATATTGAGATGGAAGTGCAGCTAAGAATTTGGTTTTGAATGCAAGAATAGACTCATTAACTGATAGCCGCTATGATAGAAGGGCGAGAACACGAGCTCGAGCCCGTAGAGGTAGGCCCGAGAGTCGTATTGAGTCACCACATGAGACTCAAGATGAGATTAAAGTAGAGGCTGATGTTGATCATGCCCCATAGAGTCTGACAGAGAGATCGGACAGAGTTCGACAGAGAGATCGAACAGTATTGAGACACGTTTCACGAGGTTGAAGCGGAGTGTGGAGAATATTTTGCGAGCTAACTGCTCAGAGTATGCATGAGATTTGAGGGTTAGTTGGAGCATTGGTGGAAGTCCGCTCGACCCATATTAAGAGTTAGACATCCAGAATGGACATGAGAAATAATTCTAGATGTATTCCAATGACAGAATATTTCAGACACTGCTTAAAGGAAATTACAGCTAACATTCTTTACTCTAACCCAGAGGAATTGGTTGATTAACGAGTATGAATCTCAATTTATATACCTGCCCAGATATGACTCCGACAGTATGAACAATGAGAGTCGAATGTCTGAAAGTTCATGAAAGGGCTTAGATTGTCAATTAGAGTCCGATTAGCCTGTTAGCTATCACTGCCTATGCCGAGGCAGTGCGCAGACTACAGTTGTGTGAATAAGATCATGAGTTGCATGCCTCTGAGATTGGGAAAGGTAGTAAAGGCCGAAATATAGATAGAAAGAGAATAAAGAATGACAGAGATGTTAGAACGGAAAAAAGGTAGTTTTGTAAAAGCTTAGAGCTGTTGAGTCACGGGGTAAGATGATTGGTAAAACCCCAGTGTATCCAATTTCAACACTTTTGAGGGGTATTGTGATTGGAGGACCCCGACCTGCTCCGTAGCAGCGTAAACAGTGTAGGATGTGTGGTAGATACCACATAAATAAGATGTTAGATGAGGGTGAGTGTATGCCTTGGACCAGGACACTATTGATGTTTCATCTGATGTGGTGGAAGATACCACACTGGTTGTGAATAATGAAATAATTATCTAATTAATCCTGGTGTCACGCATTTATTCATACCGCCTTTAGTTGTTTATAAGCTAGAGAAAGATGTGAACCCTGTACCCCTAGGCAAAATGATGATAGTTAGCTGATTATCACTAACTGGATATGGGTATTGGGATTGTAAGTTGAAAATGGGGGAAAAAGGATATGTCAGCCAATTTTATTCAATGGAATATGAATAATTTTGAAGTCATATTTGAGAATAGATTGATTCGGCTATAAACTATGTTGCTTAGATTGCTATCCTATGATAGTGATGTTTTCATCCATGAAAAGTGTATTGTAAGTTTGACAAGTAATGAAAGAGTTTGTTATAAGTGATATATCAAAGGAGATAAGCTTTGAGATGTGATAGATCCTGAATACGAGATATATTAGAATAAGAGGCGTATGCAAGGTAAGAATATCCTTGATATGTGAAGTAATTTAGAATAAGCGATATGTAGTGAATATGAATTGCGACCAAGGATAAAGGGTGGATATATCCACAACCAGTCTATGTAGTCAAGTCTGAGGGTTAATAAAGGTATTTCAAAATACTTCCCCACCTGAAGACTTGACAGCGTCTAGAAGCGCACACATAATATATAAATTGAAATCGACAGTCGTAATATATACATTTAAAATTTGGGTACCTTTACGGGTAGAATTCGATTAATCATGAAGATTTAAAATTTAAAATTTTATAAAAGCCGTTAATATAAGTAAAAAAAGAAATGACGTGGATTAGTATCTTGAACGGAAGCGATTTCGAAATGACATTATACGTTTATGCGTAGATAGGTCAAGGATATGGGTGATTGAAATATTTAGTGGAACTCAACTACGATGAGGTATTTAAACCTTACCTGGACTGATTGGTTGTCATCTTTAGCGATGATATTTTGATGTATCGAAGTCTAGGGAAGAGCATGAGTAGCAACAGGAAACTATCTTACAGACGAGTTGTTGAGAGTTTTTCAAAATGGGCTGCTCAGTTGATACGTCTCATTCGAAAAAAGATTGCATACGAGTGGAATGATAAGTATGAAAGTAGCTTCAGTGAGTTTTGGTATATTGAAGTAATGAACTGACCACTGTAAGCATTCTGACCATGACTAACAACTCAAGAGGTTTCAGTATGTATGGATACCTCAAAATAAGGATTGAGCTGTATATTGATGTAAAATAGGAAGATAGTCGTTTATGGATCCAGATAGTTCAAGAACCATGAGAGAAACTATCCGACCCATGATTTAGAGTTGGCAGCCGTAGCGTTTACACTAAAAGTAAGGCGCCACCACTTATACGGTGAGAAATTTCAGATATGCACTGATCATAAAAAGCCTCGAGCATCTGTTTTCACAGAAAGAGTAGAATATGAGATAACCAAGAGGATTAGAGCTTCTAAGGATTATGATTGTGAAAATTGTACCACCCAGGAAAGGCTAATGTAATGGCTGATACCTTGAGTAGAAAGAGCCTTAGGATGGTATTACATATGATGGTCAAGGAGCATGAGCTGCTAGAGCAGTTGTGAACCTCAGTAGTGATGTGATCCCTTCTGATGATGACGGTGATTGTGTGACAGTTAGTCTAAGGTTAGAACCAGATTTGAGTGACCGAATTTGTCGGGCTTACCGTGATGATCGGCATGGTGTCGATAGTGTGGGTTAGATTCAGAAGGGTATAGTGACAGAGTTCACAGTGAGTGATGATGACTTACAGAGGTTCAGAGACAGTATAAGTGCTCCTAGGACCACAGTTGATAAGATACTGTTATTGTCAGAAACTCACTCTTCGGGATATACAGTGCATCTGAGAAGTAATAATATATCAGAATCTCTGAAAAGGGTATTGGTGGTCAAGTTTGAAAAGAAACATTGTAGAATTGTAGCGAAGTGTCTCGTAAGTCAGCAGAGTAAGGTAGAGTACTAGAAGTCTGCAGGGTTATTGCAGCCTCTACCTATATTGACACGAAAAAGAGAACAAGTTACCATGAATTTCGCGATGGGTTATAGAAGACCCGAATAAATCATGAGGGTATCTGGGTGATAGTCGATAGATTTATTAAGTTTACCCACCTTCTGGCTATGGAAATCTACAGATACTCTAAGTGCGTAGGCAAAATTATGTGTATGAAAAATTGTGAAACATTATGTAGTGTTCCAGTGAGCATGGTATTAGATAGGGATTTTCGCTTCACTTCCCACTTCTGGGAACGTTTTCAGCTATGGGAGCCCGATTGAGTGTTAGAACAGCTTTCCGTCCTCAGACAGATGGTCAGTCAGAGTGGACTGTACAGGTTCTGAAGGATATGATGATAGCGTGTGCAATTGATTTTATAAGCTCCTGGGATGATCAGTTGTTACTAATTGAATTCGCCAATAATAACAGTTGTCACTTGAGTATCAGGATAACATTATCTAAGGCACTGTATGGCCGTAGGGAGTTGTTTCTCTACTTGGATAAGAAAAAGTGGATGACAGATAGAGAATTGTTCTCAAATTGGTAAGACAAACCACTGAGGATGTTCAGTTGATTTGTAAGAGATTAAGAACACCTCAGAGCAGACAAAAAAGCTATGCTGACAAGAGACAGAAACCATTGGAATTCACCGTGGGTGAATCAGTATTGTGGGAAATTACTTGTCTTAAGAACATAACAAGATTCGAAAAGAGAGATTGGACAAAGTGGAAGATAAAGTCTATAGGTTGGCGTTACCACCTGAATTAGAAGGCATCCACAATGTATCTCATCTTTTGATGCTTCGAAAATACTATCCAGACCCAACATATGTGATCGGATATGAGCTCCAACAGCTTAGCTCAATGAAAATATAATGTATGTTGAACAAAAATCGATTCGGGTATTAAACAAGAAGGAGAAAGTGTTGAGGTTTAAGACGATCTCCTTAGTCAAAGTCCTTTGGTAGTATTACACTCCAAAAAAGTTACATGAGAATTAAAGAGTATGATGCGATAGACGTACTCGGAGGAGTTTATGGACCCATTTGACTTTTTTCGAATTTGGAGGACCAAATTTCTTAAGTGGGGGAGATTGTAAGATCCGATTTTATTTAAAACACGAAATGAGAAAAAAAATCAAATGAAAGATTAAAATGGTATTCCCGAACACGTGTAAGGGTAAAACGATCAAAATACCAAAATTTGGCATTTATCATGAAATGAAAATTTAATTAAAAATATGGAATTGAGAAATCTTGATCAATAGCGAAGAAATAATTAAATTTCGGGTTAAATTGATCAAGATATGAATTTATGGGAATAAACCAAAATTTTCACCTCGAGAAATTATCCCGTAAATAATCAAAAAATATACCGCAAAGACGAAGTAAGATCGATAAATTCATTTAGTGATTAAATGAATAAAATATAATTTTTTTAAGATATTTTGGATTTTTAATAATAAAATAATGAATAAAATAATCATAAAAATAAATAATAAAAAAAGGGAAATTGTGAAAATCGTGAGAAGGAAACTGAAAACCAGCGAGGGACCGAGATTCCCTCTGCCTCACCGATAACCGAAGATCGACGGAGGCCCAGACTAGAGGCGACCATCACCGGCAGCCCAGTTGATCCACCAGCAACCCGAACGATAGCGACGAACGACGAGAAAATCGAGGAAGCCCAGCCGAGAAAGGAAAGAAGCTTTCGTCGATGTTGACGCCGGTCTAGGCCTGGCCACCACCTGCCGATCGTTCCCCAGGCACAGGCGGCGCGATTGGTGGCAGCACCTACCAATAGAACGGTCGGTAACGCCATCAACGGCGGCCAAAAAGAAAAGTCACCGACGCCGAAAAGGAGGAGCCGGAACGGCCACTTTTCAACGACCTTGGATGAAACCAACCCCAGATCTGAGCTCCGTACGACCCCATGGAGCTGTTGACGATGAAAACCGATCGAGAATCGGTCGGTGAAGCCCTCAACAGGCCGATTCAGACTGAACCGACTAGACCGAACCAGTCTGAATCGAGTTAAACCGGACCAAACTGATTCAACCAAAAAGAAAAGGAAAAAGAAGAAAAAATGGAAAAAGAAAAAGAGGAAAAATTGGAGAAAATCCCAGTGATGCAATCGAGCTACGGGTAAGTAGGTATGCGGTCGAAATTGACCGATTTAAATTTTGAAATATTTATTTTGATTAATATCCAACTGAAAATTTACCCGAAAAAATATTAAACTGTGTAGATCGACAATTGACATAGAACGAATGCTCGAGATAGCTTCGATTAATGTACTATCATGGAATCATGGATAAGTACCCTTATTTACGATAATTTGCATCGTTATGCATGTTAGATAAATTACAGATTTAATTTCCACATTAAATGAATTATATTCTGGAATTAGAGATAAATTTTCGTAAATAATTCATTAAGCTATCTGAGAGTTTAGAACGAGACTCAAGAAATACTGATGGGCCCAGTGAGCCCAATAGGCCTTGATAATGTGAATTATAAGTGGGAAAACAGGCTTAAGGCCGATTAAGGCCCATTATGGTGCAATCGGGCTCAATATGGGTAAACGGGCCCAATGATTTAAATTAAGCCCAAAAAATATGAAATACAATTAATTGTATTGTAATTGACCTGATGTATATTTATACACAGTTTTGAAGATTTGATTGAGAGTAAATCGGACTGCATGACCAGACATCAGTGAAAGGTCAGACTGTACAAAAAAATGAGGTAAGGGAATTATGTGAGTAGCTAGAGGTAGCTACGCATATTTTAATAGCTTTTGTATACACTGAATATGTATGTATACACAGAATATGTATAAAGGTCCTAGAAATAAATTAATGATTTTAAGGACTCGAATAGGTAAAGACTATTTTACCCCTATTGAGGGAAGTTCACCTAAGGATGGTGAAAGCATGACGTGCATGAAATGTATGATTTAAGGTATTTTCTGAATTTTTTGAATTTTATTGGTTTTTAAGCATAGTAAATCGATAGATTGGCCAGTAATTGCATAAATTTCACAAGATAACACTACGTAAGTGTTATTTATATTTAAATGAAAATCCTTTGGAAAATGGGTCAACTATCAAGTTTATATGGAAACAGATAGTGCTGGCACATAGCTCGCACTATATCTGCGTTTATGAGTGTGCATAAAACGTGCTTGAGCGGTTGCTCGCACCAACTTTTGTGACATCATATGCATGAAATGTGCTAGAGCGGTTGCACGCACTAATCTTCATTATTGACATGCATGAGAGGTGTTGGAGCCTAGCTCGCATCCTGTTTTGACTATTTTGACGATTTTGACTATTTTGCTGGAGCGATTGCTCGCACTAGTTTTAATGATTTGACATGCATGAGAGGTACTGGAGCCTAGCTCGCATCCAGTTTTGATATGATATTGCATAAAAGTCGTGATAGAGTGTAACTCGCACGAGATTTGATTTATTTATGCACAAAGCCGTGCTGGAGTGTAACTCGCACGAGATTTGATTTATTGATGCATAACACTGTGCTGGATCTTGCTCGCACGAAGTTTTATATGTATTTATAACTCATTTTAAAGTCGTACTGGAGTGCTACTCGCATGCAGATTTTACTGATTTTCAGATATCATGAATATGCATGGAGCCGTGCTAGAGCTTCGCTCGTACAAGGATTTATATGACATGCATATAGCCATGTTGGAGCCTCCTGTAGACTGTGTCACAATGAGACAATATGCTCAGATGAGCATACTGAGACAGAAAGGATATAGGTGGATAAGACCTATTGCAGGCACCCCTGACTGAGCTTGGGTTCACGGAGTACGTTGTACCGTGTATGACACGTGGAGTACGCTGTACCATGGGGATTGTTGGAGTGGAGTGGCATTAGCCACGAGGCAGCAAGCCTTGCCCTCGCAATCCTGATGTTATGCTGTTCTGGCGGGTAGGATTGACCCACCTCCCATTCCAACTGTGATAACCCGCACACTAGGTACCGTGTTGCCAGGGATCACTAGGTTATGGCCATAGTCCTCGTTGTTACTGATTAGTCACCCACTTGTCTCACATGTATAACTTGTGGTCTCGATAGACCAGGGTAGACCCGAGGGAGGGGTCAGGCCCCTGATTTTGTGATTTTATGATTTGTGACCCTAAATGAAGGGAAATTTTTATAACAGAATTTTATAATGAGATTGATTTATGAGAAGCTTAAAACCTTCGGGTTAGTTTATATTGCAGTTTTAATGAAATGATTTAAATGCAGTAGCATGATGAGTTTTTCCATGCTTTAATTATAAATTCATGAAAAGATTTGTCTCTCATGATTTGATTTACATGGCATGAACTAATTTATGATCCTGATTTAATTCTTGCTAATTATGATTTAATGATGTCACATAAAATACCTTTGATGCATGATTTCTATATGCACAAATAGTTTTTATAAACTATTTCATTGATGTACGCATGATTTTGTGCTTGAGATTTTAATGAAAAGAAATGGATTTTAAGGGCATGGCATTATGAGCAACTAGATAGTGGAGCTATCTACTTACTTGCATAATTGCCTTACTAAGCGTGTGGTTTGCTCACCCCCTTATTTTCTCATCTTTTTAGAGCACGCGCAATAGTTATTGAGCGACTGAGAACTTGCATCTTAGTATCTGCTACTTCCCATCAAGAGACAGGTATACACATTTGTATAGTTTTATATCTGAACATGTAATGCACAGTACTATAAACAGATATGATGTCGGGGATGTAAGGTTATGTAAATACTACTGTATATGTATTTAGTTAAAGTCAAAAGATAGTAAACTCTGATATGTGAAGGTGATTATGGAAATGGAATGGTAAATAGGTGAGGGTGACTAACACCGAATCATAGCCCAACTGTTTATAGGATGGTCACGATGAGAAAAAAGGTAAGAATTAAATAATAAACGAAAAAGCAAAAAATTTACTTTGATTTTTAGGTAATTTGCGTAGTGACAGTATTGAGGTTTTAGATGATCTCCCTAGTCAAAGTCCTTTGATAGTATTACACTCCGAAAAAAGTCACATGGGAATTAAAGAGTATGATGCGATAGACGTACCCGAAGTTGTTTGTGGACCCATTTGACTTGGTTCTAATTTGGAGGACCAAATTTCTTAAGTGGGGAGTTTATGTAAGACCTATTTTTTATCGAAATTCCTTATGATTCATATGATGTAAACATGGTTGGATGTAAATTGAATCATAAGAAGAGTTGTACGTGAATGAAAAATGCAAATGGAATGAATAAAAATTCTCGAATGCATTTAAGAATCAAATGAATGGGATTCGGACCATTCGGATTCGAGAGAAGGATTTAAAACACGAAATGAGAAAGGGTTCGTGAAGGGAAGTTGTGTTGGTTTGGTCCCGAACACGTTGAAGGGTAAAACGGTCAAAAGATCGAAATTCGGTCTAAATTTGATAAGAAAAATTTCATTAAAAATATGGAATTGATATATCTTGATCAATAACGAGGAAAATATTGAATTTCGAGTCCAATTGATCAGGATATGAATTTATTGAAATTAATCAGAATTTTCATCTCGAAAAAATTATCCTAAAAATATTGGAAAAATATACCGAAAAGACGAAATAAGACAAATAAATTCATTTATTGATTAAATGAATTAAATATGAATTTTTTGAGATATTTTAGGCTTTTAATGTATTTTAATGGATTAAAATAATAATAAAATAAATAATAATAATAATAAATAATAACAATAATAAAAAAATAGAATCGTGAAAAACACGATTCTGGGAAGAAGAAACGAACGAGGCCAAAAGCCCCCTCTGCCTCCATCAAACGGAGCCACGGACGAGGAGACCCAGGCGAGCTGCTGGATGGAGAGGCAGCCGAGCCATCGCTAGCGCTAGTAGAGGGCGAAGGAAGCGGCGATCGGCGGTCGGGAGACAGAAAGAGAGAAACCTAGATAGGAAAAGGAGATTTGGCAGTCACTGACGCCGATTTGCCCCTACCATCACCAGCCGAATGTCCCCTAGACAAAGACCGACTAATCAATGGCTGAATCGACTAGTGGAATGGCCGGCAATGCTGTCAACGGCAGTAGAAAGGAAACAGCACCAACGCCGAAGAGAGAAAAAGGTCGGACCGGCCACTTTTCGGCCACCGCTGGTGAAACAGAGGCCAGATTCGTGCATGGACAGTCCCGTGGACTTGCTGGAGACGGAAGCTGGCAAAGAACCGATCGATGAAGCTTCGAATGACAAAGAAGAAAATTGAACCTGACTAAACTGGGCTGAATCGAACTAGTCTGAACCGGGTTGAACCGGACCAAACCGGTTCAGCCAGAAAAGAAGAAAAAGAAAGAGAAAAAGGGAAAACGAAAAAGAGGAAAAATTGGGAAACATTCCAGTGATGCAATCGAGCTATGGATAAGCCGGTAAGCGGTCAAAATTGATCGATTTAAATTTCAGAATATTTAATATGATTAATATTCGACTGAAAATTGAACTAAAAAAATATGTAATTGTGTAGCTCGACAATTGACGTCAAACGAGAGCTCGAGTCAGCCTCAATTTGTGTACTATGATGGAATCTCAGGTAAGTAACCCTTATTTATGACAATTTGCATAGTTATGCGTGTTAGAATATTACCGCATAAATTACAGATTAATTCCGTATAAAATGAATTAAATTCTAAAATTTGAGATAAATTGTCGTAAATAATTAATTGAGCTATCCGAGAGTTTAGAACGAGACACAATAAATACTTATGGGCCCAATGAGTCCAATAGGCCTCAATAATGTGAATAGTAATTGGAAAATGGGCTTAAGATCGATTAAGGCCCATTAAGGTGCAATCGGGTTTAAGATTGTAAACGAGCCCAATACTTTGAATTATGCTCATAAATGATGAAATAAAGTTAAATGAATGATTTTTGACCCGATAAATAGTTATACGCAGCTTCGGAGATTAGATTGGGAGCAAATCGAACTGCGTGACGAGACATCAGTGAAAAGGTCAGACTGTATAGAAAAATAAGGCAAGGGAATTTTATGAGTAGCTAGAGGTAGCTACACGTATTTTAATAGCTTTTGTATACAATGAAAATGAATAAAGGTCCTAGAAATGGATTAAAAATTTTAAAGACTCAGAATAGGTAAAAGACTATTTTACCCCTACTGAGGGAAATTCACCTAAGGATGGTGCAAGCATGACATGCATGAAATGCATGATTTGAGGAATTTTTATGACTTTTTAGCAAAGCAAATTGGTAGATTGGCCAATATTTGCATATAATTCACAAGATAACACATGTAAGTGTTATTTAGATTTAAATGAAATTTATTTGAAAAAAGGACCAACTATCAAGTTTATATGGAAACAGATGGTGTTGGAGCCTTGCTCGCACTATATCTGAGTTTATAAGTGTGCATAATGGTGCTGGAGCGGTTGCTCGCATGAGTTTTAATGATTTGACATGCATGAGACGTGCTAGAGCTTAGCTTGCACGAGTTTTAATTTGTGTGATGCATGCAATAGTACTAGAGCAAGGGCTCGCACTAGAGTTTTACATGCATAGGTGCAGGAGTCTAACTCGTACTAGATTTTCATATGATTTTCGTGACAGGGTGCTGGAGTCTAACTCACACTAGATTTTCAATTGATTTTTATGACACAGTGCTGGAGCCTAGCTCGCACTAGTTTTACATGATTTTGATAAAGAGCTGGAGCTTAGCTCACACTAGATCTTATGAGATTTTATGAAATGTGTGCTGGAGCTTTGCTCGCACAAGATTTTCCTTGATTTTATGAGAGTGCTAGAGCATCGCTCGCACTGATTTTATGAGACACGCGATGAGCCATGCTTGGAGCGTTAGGTAGACTATGTGTCACATCGATTAAATATGCTTGCACGTGCTTTTTGAGACAGGCACGATTATTGATTTAAGATGTGGGTCCACAGAGTACGTTGTACCGTGCAAGTAGCATGGAGTACGCTATATTGTGCTGGGATTGATTATGTGGCATCTTTGGATGCGAGTGGCATCTTCAGATGCAAGTGGCATCGTCGGATGCGAGTGGCATTTTCGGATGCGAGATATCAGGCAGGACCGACGGGATGGACTACCCACCTCCCGAGGTAATTCTCGATAGTGGTGAGACCCCGTACACAAGATCCGTGTAGCAATGGGATCACGAGTATATGGCTATACTCCTGGTTATTTGCCTGAGATATTGATATATATATTGCCCAGTCTTGCATGTTACCATCTAATGTTTTGAACGCTTGAGAATGCGAGGATTTTGTGTGAGTTTGGACCACCCGAGGGAGGGGTTGGATCCTGACTGATGATATTGATTTTGTTGTGAATAAATGGAATTTTTAATGTTTTCGAAAATGCTTAGAAATAAATGATTTTATGTGGATCAGGATCACCCGAGGAAGGGGCTGAGTCCTGATAAGTGTGATGGATGTGGATTCATGAAATGAATTAAAATGTTTTCTACGGTTTTGTGGAAACTCAGCATGATGTATTTTCCATGCTTGTTTATAATTCATGAAATAAAATGTTTTAGCATGAGGAGGTTATCCATGCTTTAATTGCAAATGCATGATTTTGATTTAATTCATGCGTTGTATGGTTTTACATGAGATGCCATTAAGGCATGAGTTGCATGTTTTCCATAAGCACGAACAGTTTTTTTTTAAACTATGGAATTAATGTGTGCATGATTTCGTGCTTGAGCTTTAAACGAAAAGAAATGGATTTAAGGGCATGGCATTATGAGCATGTAGATAGTGGAGCTATCTACTTACATGCGCGATTGGCTTACTGAGCGTGGGTTTGCTCACCCCCTTATTTTCCTCTCTTTTCAGAGCACTCAGTAGATAGTGAGAGGCTGATGACTTGCATTCTTGGTATCCGCTGTTTCCCATCTTCGAGAAAAAGTATACAGACTTGTATGGTTTTTGTATCTAAATATGTAAATGCACAGTACTGTAAACATATATGACGTCAGGGATGTAAGGTTATGTAAAAGAAATTGTGAATGTAACATGGAAATGGAATGGTAAGTAGTGTAAGGGGACTAACACCGAATCATAGCCCAACTGTTGGTAGGATGGTCACGATGAGAGGAAGGTAAGAATTAAATATGAAAGAAAAATGAAAAATTTACTCTGATTTTTGGGTCGTGACAAAAAATCAACATAAATTTTTCACATTTTACTTACCTTTCCTTCTGTCATAACTTAACACCAAACCATTGGGCTGTGATTCAATATTAGTTACCTCAACCACATCTATTTCATAATATGCATACATGTCAATACAAATATTTTATTGACTATGAATACTCTTTTCTTAAAAGTAAACTCATATACTTTAATACAAATACTTGTACATATACATACTCGACTGTACATTCGTTTATATAACTGTGTTTTTACATTGTTCAGTACAAAACGTTCGAATGTGTATACCTTATGTAAGATGGGTATACAGTGATAAAGGAATACAATTTTTAGATGTGTCCAACTACTGCGGACGCTCTGTAGAGAGGGGAAATAAAAAGGGGGTGAGCTCACAACTTAGTATGGAAATAAGGTAATCATGTAGATAACAACACTATCTACAAAATGCAATACTCACGCCACTATATCATTTCCTTTTCGACTCATATCTAAAGCATGCATCTTTCTTGACACATTTATGCAATATACATATATAGATAAAAAATCGTCAGTTATGATGTGAAAACATGTTGGTTTAATAATCTCAGCAGTTTATGCAAAACATTTTATTTCTCATGTAATTAATATAAATCACATTTTATCATGCCATTTCAATTAAATCAAAACAATATGGCATATCATCATGTTGAAAACATGGAAATCTGAGCCTCACCCATCCCTCGGGTTACCCTTTCACAATTCACAAAATCACATGTTCAGATTATAAAATCATGTGATAGTTCAATTAAGAAATCTCAAGTGAATGAAACGAGATAAGCGACTACATGTTTTGAAATTATGATCATAACTCATTTTTCGTGATCCCAGGCTACACAATACTCGGTGTGTAGGGTCTCACATTTTCTATAACGGGAGGTGGGTCAAATCCTCTACCGTTAGATCACAACTCAATTACATCGTGTACTCACGGCACATCGTACTTCATGTGACATACACAGTATAAAGTACTCCATGGACCCAATCTCAAGGTCGGGGTGCCAACCATAGGTATTAGCCCTCATACCATGGATAACAGTTTTTCCATAGCCCTCGATCATATCTCAAAATTTGTACGTGCGAGCATATAATTGGTACAACACACAGTCAGCACAGGTTCCTAACACGGTTGTTTCATGCTCTCTCTTTCAAAACCAATACATGCTAGTAAACTCCCGACACAAACGTATGCACAAGTCATATAAATCTAGTGCGAGCAATGCTCCCAGCACTATGTCATGTAAAACTGAGTATGAGTAGTGCTCTAATACTCTATCATGCATTAATCAATAAAACAGAGTACAAGCAACGCTCTAGTATTCTATCATCCACAAATCGCATTAAAATCAGGTACGAGAATTTCTCAACACTATGTGATGCATATCTTATAAAATCTAGTGCGAGTATCACTCTAGCACTCATGGTTTTCACACAAACCGATAGATGGCTTATTTCAATTGAAATTTCACTCAATCAACTCAAATAGGCACTCAAATGTACTGTTTTCGCATATACATGAAAACATTAGCCATTCTATCAATGCAACTATCAAAACTAGTCAGAAACATGCTTCCTAAGCTTTTTACCCTTAATTTGGATAAAACCACAAAGTTACTTTATCAGCTCCTACCGAAACATTTCTATACACAGAATTTCATATACAGTATAATAATCAAAATTTTATTCGAAATACGTATAGCTACCTCTAGCTACTCACAAAATTTTCTTACCTCGGATCATGTCACGTGACCTTACTTCCTCGATGCTGCTCAATCTCGTAGTCCGATCAGCTTCCAATATAACCTTCGAAGCTGTTAAAAATCATTCACATCAGTATACCTTAATATACTTAGTTTTCACTTTCATGAATCTAAATCAATGCATTAAATCCTTTTTACACTCATTTGACCTTATTTGATCTTATTGGATTTTACTCTCTCTTAAGTCCATTTCGATTCTACAAATCATTTCTCGAGAACCTATTAGACTCGTCTAAGTCTACTGATTCGACTTGAACTGACAAAATCTTTCATATGCCTTAAGTTCATCATTTTCTCCCATTATGGCATTTCACCATATATCTCATATGTGAGACCCCCGTATAAGTTTAACCTTGTATATCTATGTAAATGAATTCATAAGTATGGTGATATACTTGTAATGTGAAGTATATGTAATGTAAGTCCATAAGTTTAATGTACACACATGTAATAAGAGTTGTGATTGTACCTACAAGTTGTATTATGTATGAATATGAGGAAATGGACTTAAACATGAGAAGAATGTGAGTAGAATAGAAAATGAGTAGTGTGGTAAAATGGAAGGAAGATTGCATAAGTTATGCACTTCCATTTGGTTTATATTGTATACCTTTGGTTATACAAGGATTTCACATAAGTTTCAATAGGTATAAAGTATGAATAGATGCCATTTTCAAGTCTCAAAGACGGTCGGATAAGAAAATGACTATGGCAGCAAATTGAAGTTGTTTTGGTGTAAATACCTGCAGAAAACTGTAGTGAAGTCTGGAAATATGAAGGCCAGATCGAATCTTATAGGATGAGAGATCGATCTAGAAGAGTCAAAATGCTCTTATTCTAAGCTATGGAACAGGATAGATCAATCTCCAATGGAGCCAGATCGATCTCCTTAACCTTCTGTTTGAAGCAGATCGATCTCAAGCCTCAACAGATCGATCTCCTGCCTTCAAATACCATGAAAAAAGAGGGATTTTAAGAGGACCAAACGATCTCTACCCAATGCAGATTGATCTCATCAAGCAAATTCTATAAATATGGAGCAGTTGGATCTGCAATTTTCTAAGACAAAGCCAATCTTTTTCCATTTCCAACCTAAAACCTAGTTTCTCATTCCTAAATCCACACATTTTCAGTTAGATTTGAGGGAAAGCTATTAGAGGCAAAGTTGTTCACATCAAAGAGAAGAACAACATAGTTTAGAGGCATTTCCCCACTTGTTGGATTGAAGGATCAATGTGCATTTTCATTTGGAGCAAAGAGGAAAATAAACTAGGTGAGTTTCTAATGCAAATACTCAAGTACATTGTTTAGATATTGATGTGGGGAATGATTTGATATGCATAGAAATGGTAGAAACTACCTAGAGTAGAATGAATCCACCATGACCTAAAAATGGTCTAGTGTGAGAAAGTGAAATGTATTGAGATTAATGATGAATGAGGTATCTTGAAGTGATAATAATGTTATGAATATAATTTTAAGATGTTGTTAGTGAATAAATAGTGAGATTTACCAAAAAGGGGTAAAATATGGATTAAGGCATTGGTAAATGCATAGATGAATTATATTGACTAGTGAAGTCAAAATACGAGTTAACAATATTAACTCAAGTGACTTGGATGAATGAGTTGCAGCTCCAGAGGACACGCCGGAGCAAGGTGAACCAAGAGCGCAAGAGGTTAAGAGGAAAAGAGAGTCATACTCAAGTAAATTGAGGTAAGGGAATTCTGTGGACTCTTAGAGATATCTGCGTGCAATTTGGGTGCTTAAATGCTTTGCTAGAATGCATGAGATATTAAGAAATGATATTGGGTGATTGAAGGGTAAAAAAGTTGGGTGTTTGAGAAATGCGCCTGAAAATAAAAGCATAAGGCATTGGAAAATCATGTTTTATTGCTTCTTAGTAAGTGATTAGTAGGTTGGCTAACATTAGAAAATGAATTGTAAAAGAAATGAGTTGTTTTGGTTTGTTAACCATACTTTGCAAAGAATTGAGCCACCTACATGGTTTTCATGAGAATGAAAGCGTGCTAGAGTATGACTCACACGAGATTTGATGTGTTTTATACCCATGAGTGCTGGAGCTTAGCTTGCACTAGTTTTCATATGGATTTCATACTGTTTTTGGCATGGTGCTTGGAGCTTAGCTCGCATTAGATGCCCACCTTATTTGTTGTCGTGCTTGGAGCTTCGGGTAGACTTGGTGTCATGCCAATTAAATAGGCTCGCACATGCATTTTGAGAATTTGACATGATTGATTAGCCGTGTTAGGATCTTCGGGTAGACAAGAGGTCGTACCGATTAAATAGGCTCACACGTGCATTTTGAGATGTGGCTTGAAATGATGTGTTGATGTGGGTCCACGGAGTACGTTGTACCATGCAGGTAGCATGGAGTACGTTGTACCGTGTTGAGATTGTGATATACCATCTTTGGACGAGATCTGCTATGGATCGACGGGTTGGATTTGACCCACCTCCTGTGCGAAAGTAGATAGTGGTGATATCCCGCACACCTAATCCGTGTAGCCAGTATCACAGGATATGGCCATAGTCCTAGAGGTTATTTCCCTTATTGAATTACCTATCTCACTTGTCTATTGCTATGTAAATAAATCCATGTTTGAAATGATTTGTGGGTCAGGACAGTCCGAGGGAGGGATGAGTCATGACAAGTGTTGGACTGTTTTGTGATAACAGTTTGTTAATGGTTTTAAAGTACACGTACGCATGATGTTTAATGCCATGCTTTACTAATGAAATATGCATGATGATTAATGTCATGCCTTACTTATAAAATATGCATGATGGTTAATGCTATGCTTTGAATTAAATTGTGCATTGGATTTTAATAGCATGAATGCTTTACATACCATTAACACCAGCATGAACTCATATTGTGAGAAAATGATGAAATGTATGCTTTGAGCATGGCATCACGATCACGTAGATAGTGCAGTATCTACATGTTCGTATGATTGCCATACTGAGCATGTGGTTTGCTCATCCGCCTTATTTTCCCCCTCTCTACAGAGATTTGAGTATAGATTGAGCATGACTGGAGACATTCCCTTTTAGTATCTGCTTCATCCCATCGCGTAAGGTATACACACTTGAATTATTTTGTATCTAAACTAGACATAGCACAGTAGCATTTTGTATGTAAACATTGGGGATGTAAAGCAATGTAAATACTTGTAAATAGTAACTCCGATGTAATTATAAAAGTGTTTACTTTTGAAATTAAATTGTTATGGAGGGATGAGGTAGACATTGGCACACAGCCCAACTGTTGAGAGTATTGTTGTTCACGATGGAGGAAGGATGATTAATAAAGATGCATGAAAATGCAAAAAATTTGTACGTATTTTTGGTAAGTTGAGGGTCGTGACATCATATACCTATTCACATTTCTCATCTATTTCAATTTATGTATTTCATAAAACTATCTTAGAATCTTACATACATGCTTATTTCATTCTTAAATCCATGCCTACTCAACTTTCTCATCATTTTCTCAATTCCAAGCCAAATTTTAGGTCATGGAGATTTTACATATTCAAGGTGCTTTCAGCAAATCAAACATACACCAGTAAACTCACCAAGATACCTATATTAACATATTTGAAGTTAGTGTATTGAATCTTACCTAGCTCGATTTTTCCTCTTTTTTCCAAATTGGGGAAAATTCACCTTGCTCCTTCAATCCTTTATTCCAACTTCTATTTTCCAACTATATTGTTCTACTCTTTACTAAGAACAACTTTGTTGAAATGAATCTCACTCAAAACTGATTGAAAGATGAAGATTTTTGGAGTAAAAAAGTTAGGTTTCTTTTTGGTTTCCAATAGGGATTGGTGCTCTCGGGAAAATGAAGGTTGAGAAGTCGTGTATATATAGAATTGCCCTTGGAGATCGATCTCCTAACGGTAAGAGATTGATCTGCCCTGTGTTTATCTCTTCAAAATTCGACTTTTTATGCTTAGGAGATCAATATACTCTTTAGCATAAGATCGATTTGCTTAACACATAATCATATAGAGATGATATGGCCTTGAAATGAGATCGATTTGTTCTATCCAGAACCTATCCAAGATCGATCTGCTTTGAATAAGGGATCTATCTGCTCCTCTTCTCCAGCAGTTTTGCTGTAATTTTCCCAGAAAATTACTATTACATTACATCCAATTTGATTCACTACCCGTTTTGCATTTCTTACACATTTGGAACTTAAAAACATTTATTCCTTATGATTTATACCAAATGTGACTTGTCCGTACATCACGAAATCATAAAGAGTACATATTAAATTACGGGCATTACAATCCTCCCCTCCTTAAAGAAAATTTAGTCCTCTAAATTAGAACCAAGTTAATCATCAAACAACTAGGGTGTCTTTCTTACATCAAACTCTTCAGCTCCCAAGTAGCCTCTTATGACGTGTGATGCTGCAAGAGAATCTTCACTAACCCGATGTTTTTATTTCTGAAGACTTTCCCCTTTCTAACCAGTATTCAGATTGGTTTCTTTACATATGTCAAATATTTGTTAAGCTCCAATGGCTCATACCGAATCACATGGGTCGGATCTAGATGATACTTCAGAAGCATCGAAATGTGGAAGACATTATGCACACCTGGTAAGTCTGGTGGCAAAGCCAACCTATAGGCCTTATCACTTACTTGATCAAGTATCTCAAAGGGTCCAATGTAGCGAGGACTCAACTTACCTCTCTTCCCGAATCTCGCTATACCCTTGGAAGGAAAAACCTTCTGAAATACTGACTCACCAACTGTGAATTCAAGTGGTCTTCATCTCTTGTCAGCGTAGCTTTTCTGTCTACTCTAAGTTATCCTCAATCTCTCAACAATCAACAGAACATCCTCAGAGGCCTGTGTAACCAAATCAAGAGCAAAAATCTTTTGGTCACCCACTTCTTCCCAACTGATAGGGGAACGACATCTACGGCCATATAAAGCCTCATACGGTGCCATCCCGATACTCATATGGTAACTGTTGTTGTAAGCGAACTCGGCTAGTGAAAAATGTTTGTATAGTCCTCTCTGACTGACCATCTGTCTAAGGATGGAAAGCAGTGCTCAAACTCAACTGTTTCCCATCGCATCCTGAAAATGTTCCCAAAAGTGGAAAGTGAAGCGGGAATTCCTATTTGAGACAATGCTCACTGGAATACCATGTAACTTCACTACCTCGCATACATACAATCCTGCCAAGGAACTCAGAGTATAAGTAGCTCTCATAGTTAGAAAGTAGGCTAACTTCGTCAGTCTATCAATGATCACCCATATCGCATCATGATTCCTCCAGGTCCTCGATAAACCCATCTCGAAATCCATGGTGATATACTCTTATTTCTAAGTTAGTCTAGGTAGAGGCTGTAATAATCCTGTAGGCTTCTAATGATTTACCTTCACCTGCTGACATACGAGACATTTTGCCATAAAATCTGCCACATCTCTCCTTATACCTGACCACCAGTACACCTTCCGAAGGTTCTAACACATCTTGTTACTCCTCGGATGTAACGTGTACCTCGACGAATGAGGTTCCGACAATATCAATCTCTTGAGCTCTAGGTCCTTGGGAACACACAATCTACCTTTGAACCTTAGTAGTCCACCAGAACTCATCTCAAAATTAGTCATTGTGCCACTCTGTATCTGACCAGTCACATCACTGTAATATGGATCAATCTGTTGAGCTTGTCTGATCCTATCCAACAGATCTGGCTCCAAGCATAGACTAGCTATCATATAGTCTGGATCCATGTCAGAAGGCACAATACCAAAACTAAGGCTAGCAAACTGCTTTAGCAACTCATGTTCCCTGACCATCATATACGATACCATCCCAAGGCTTTTCCTACTCAAAGCATCAACAACAACATTAGCTTTACCCGGATGACAAAGTATCGCACAGTTATAGTCTTTTAAAAGCTCTAGCCATCTTCTCTATCTCATGTTCAGTTCCTTCTGCGAGAACAGATACTTAAGGCTTTTGTGGTCAGTAAAAATCAAGAACTTTTCACCATATAAATAGTGGTGCCACACCATCAACGCAAACACTACTGCTACTTCAAATCATGGGTCGGATAGTTCTTCTTATGGTCCTTCAACTGTCTGGATCCATAAGCAACTACCCTCTCATCTTGCATCAAAACACAGCCCAGTCCCTGATGCGAAGCATCAGCATACACTGGAAATCCTCCTGAGCTGGTAGGGATAATAAGAACCGAAGCAATGGTCAATTGACACTTCAACTCTTGAAAACTCCTCTCACAATCCTCATCCCATATAAATCTACACTCTTCTGAGTGAGACATGTTAACGGAGTAGCAAACTTAGAAAATCCTTCAATGAATCTCAGATAATATCCTACTAAACCCAAGAAACTCCTGATCTCAATGACTGTCCTCGGCTGTTCCCACTGAACTATAGCCTCAATCTTGGATGGATCTACTGATACACCATCCTTTGATACAACATGTCCCAAAAACGAGATCTGTGACAACTAGAAATCACACTTACTGAGTATAGCATACAACTTCTGCTCTCGTAATGTCAGCAATACAATCTTGAGGTGCTTCTCATGCTCTTCCTCAGACCTCGAGTATACCAATATGTCATCGATGAAGACGATAACAAACTAATCTAAATATGGCTTCAACACATCGTTCATCAATGCCATAAAAGCTGCAGCAGCATTCATCAATCTAAATGGCATAACCAAGAACTCATAATGGCGATAACGGGTCCTAAATGCTGTCTTAGTCATATCTCCACTCCGAACTCTCAACTGATGATACCTAGACCTCAGATCAATCTTACTAAAGACCTGTGCTCCCTAAAGCTGATCTAACAAATCATCAATAAGTGGAAGGGGATACCTATTCTAAATGGTAGCCTTATTCAACAATCTATAATCTATACACAATCGGAGGCTTCTATCCTTCTTCTTCACAAATAAAACTAATGCTCTCCAAGGCAAAACACGCAGTCTGATAAAACCCGTATCCAACAACTCCTATAACTGTGTCTTGAGCTCCTCCAGCTTAACTAAGGCCATGCGATACGGTGGTTTCAATATAGGTTCAGTACCAAGCACCAAGTCTATACAAAATCCATCTCTCTGTCTGGTGGTAATTCTGGTAATTCATTCGGAAAGACATCTGGGAACTCACTAACCACGAGAATATCTGCCAACTCCAAATGCACCTTATCTTTATCAACCATGTACACAATGAAACCTCTAATCACATCTGACAAAGCATCAGCCGTGACCTAGTCCAAGGCATTTACTCACCCTCGTCCAATGACCTGTTTCCCTTTCTCCTCTGTCATCACTCTCCTCATCGGGGCAGACATATCAGCTGGAGCTCTCTCCAGCTCCTTGCCCTTCTATGGGGCAATATTAATAACCTCTGGGCAAACTCTCGCCATATGCCCTGGCTTCCTACATCCGAAGCACAATCCGCTAGAAATATTAGAAGGTCTACCTCCATGGAATCTACCACATCTACTACACTGCTCAGTGGTAGGCCTCGGTCCTCCAATCATAACACCTCTAGCTGGAGCTATGGCCGGATATGCAGGAGATCTAACAGTCTTCTCCTATGCTTCCTCGATCCATGGTCTCTTACAGATAAGTCTTCTCCCTCCTCGATATCCGAAACCTCTGGCACTGTCACTCACCGGCCTCTTCCTATCTCGATCTCTACCCTTGCCAATTATCCTAAACTCAGAGACATTCCTCTCATAGTCCTACTCACAAGGTTGCGCCCTACGCCGACTGCCTCATCATAGGTAGAAATGTAAAATGGAACCAGTCTAGACCGTAATACTAATCTCAGTCCATCAATAAATCTGTGGACTTTCCTGGTCTCACTACTTATAGTATCGGGGTCATACCTACCCAGGGATATAAATCGTGTCTTGTACTCATCCACAGACTGAGTCCCCTAGCTCAACCCCAAGAATTCCATCTGTAATTTTCTCTGCGTAGTATATGGGACATATTGCCTTCTGAAGGCATCCAAAAAGATATCTCATGTGATCTTTGAGTGTCGTGCTCTCAATATAGCCCTGGTGAACTTCCACCAATGCTCTGTCGATCCCTTCAATAGGAACGCAGCAAACGCGATCATCTTAATCATCGTACACTCAAAGAATCCATAAAGCTTCTCCATCTCTCCCAGCCAATCCTCTACAACCATGAGGTCTTTCACCCCACTAAATGACAGTGGTCCAAGCTTCTTGAATTGTCGCAATCTATCAAGCTCACAACCATACCCCAAAGTACTACGGCCCTATTGTGGAGCAAAATGAGAAGGCATATCCTAAACTGGTAGGGGTGTAAGAGTATCTGTAGGCTATGGCGTCTGAACTAGTTGTACAGGCGTACCAGTTGCAGCTGCCTCACTAGGCACAGTCTCTGCATCCTACCCCTATCTACCTGGAAAAGTTTGTGCCAGTAGCTCCACTATAGTCTCAAAGAGACGTTCTAATCTTGTGAAACGTGCCTCAATACTCTCTAGTACCTCAGTGGGATCTATCGTCTCATCTCGGGTCTCAGACCTACCTCTACGGCCTCGAACCCTACCTCTAGCCCCTTTACCATGACTGGAATTAGCCATAATGACTCAATTCCTACATTAATAACCACTAATTAGTCTGATTCCCATCTCGTATGCACAATTGTAACTGAACAAAGCACAGTAATATGGGGATGTACATTTTCCTAATTACTAATACCGACTCACATCAGACCAATTCTGCTCTGATACCATTTTGTCATGACCTCCCGTGACTTACCAAAAATCACCATAAATTTTCATATTTTACTTACCTTTCCTTCTATCATAACTCAACACCAAACCATTGGGTTGTGATTCGATATTAGTCGCCTCAACCACATCCATTTCATAATATGCATACATGTCAATACAAATATTCTATTGACTGTGAATACTCTTTTCTTAAAAGTAAACTCATATACTTTAATACAAATACTTATACATATACATCCCTGACCGTACATTCGTTTATACAACTGTGCTTTTACATTGTTCAGTACAAAACGTTCGAATGTGTATACCTTGCGTAAGATGGGTATGCAGTGGATAAAGGAATACAATCCTCAGCCGTGTCCAACTACTGTGGACGCTCTGTAAAGAAGGAAAATAAAAAGGGGGTAAGCTCACAGCTCAATAAGAAAATAAGGCAAGCAAGTAGATAACCACACTATCTACAAAATATAATGCTCATGCCACAAAATCATTTCCTTTTCGACTCATATCTAAAGCATGCATCTTTCTTGAAACATTTATGCAATATACATATATAGATACAAATCGTCAGTTATGAACTGAAAACATGCTGGTTTAATAATCTCAGCAGTTTATGCAAAACATTTCATTTCTCATGTAATTAATATAAATCACATTTTATCATGCCATTTCAATTAAATTAAAATAATATGGCATATCATCATGTTGAAAACATGGAAATCCAAGCCTCACCCATCGCTCGGGTTACCTTTTCACAATTCGCAAAATCACATGTTCAGATTATAAAATCATGTGATAGTTCAATCAAAAAATCTCAAGTGAATGAAACGAGATAGGTGACTATATGTTCCGAGATTATGATTATAACTCATTTTTCATTATCCCAAGCTACACAGTACTCGGTGTGCGGGGTCTCACATTTGCTGTAATGGGAGGTGGGTCAAATCCTCTACCGTCAGCTCACAACTCAATAACATCGTGTACTTACAGTACATCGTACTCCATACGACATACACGGTATAAAGTACTTCTGGACCCAATCTCAAGGTCGAGGTGCTTGCCATAGGTCTTAGCCCTCATATCATGGATAATAGTTTTTCCAAAGCCCTCGGCCATATCTCAAAATTTACACGTTCGAGCATATAATCAGTGTGACACACAATCAGCACAAGCTCATAACACGGTTGTTTAATGCTCTCTCTTTCAAAACCAGTATGTGCGAGTAAACTCTGAACACGAACGTATACACAAGTCATATAAATCTAATGCGAGCAATGCTCCCAGCACTATGTCATGTAAAACTGAGTATAAGCAATACTCCAATACTCTATCATGCATCAATCAATAAAATTGAGTACAATCAATGCTCTTGTACTCTATCATCCACAAATCGCATTAAAATCAAGTACAAGAATTTCTCAAGTACTATGTGATGCATATCTTATAAAATCTAGTGCGAGTATCACTCTAGCACTCATGGTTTTCACACAAACCAATAGATGGCTTATTTCAATTGAAATTTCACTCAATCAAATCAAATAGGCACTCAAATGTGTTGTTTTCGCATATACATGAAAACATTAGCCATTCTATCAATACAACTATCAAAACTAGTCACAAACATGCTTCATAAGCTTTTCACCCTTAATTTGGATAAAACCACAAAGTTACTTTATCGATTTCTACCAAAACATTTCTATGCACAAAATTTCATATACAGTATAATAATCAAAATTCTATTCGAAATACGTGTAACTACCTCTAGCTACTCATAAAATTCCCTTACCTCGGATCACGTCACGTGACCTTACTTCTTCGGTGTTGCTCAATCTCGCAGTTCGATCAGCTTCCAATATAACCTCTAAAGTTGTTAACAATCATTCAGATCAGTATACCTTAATATACTTATTTTTCACTTGCATGAATCTAAATCAATGCATTAAATCTTTTTTACACTCATTTGACCTTATTTGATCTTATTGGATTTTACTCTCTCTTAAGTCCATTTTGATTCTACAAATCATTTCTCGAGAACCTATTAGACTCGTCCAAGTCTATTGATTCGAATTGAACCGGTAAAATCTCTCACATGCCTCAAGTTCATCATTTTCTCCCATTATGGTATTTCACCATATATCTCATATACCTATTTGCATTTCTCATCTATTGCAATTTATGTATTTCATAAAACTATCTTACATACATGCTTATTTCATCCTTAAATCATGCTTACTCAACTTTCTCATCATTTTCTCAATTCCAAGCCAATTTCTAGGTCATGGAGATTTTACATATTCAAGGTCTTTTCAGCAAATCAAACACACACCAATCAACTCACCAAGATACCTATATTAACATATTTGAAGTTGGTGTATTGAATCTTACCTAGCTTGATTTTTCCTCTTTTTGCCAAATTGGAGAAAATTCACCTTGCTCCTTCAATCCTTGATTCCAACTTCTATTTGCCAACTATGTTGTTCTACTCTTTACTAGGAACAACTTTGTTGAAATGCATCTCACTCAAAACTGATTGAAAGATGAACATTTTTGGAGTAGAAAAGTTAGGTTTCACTTTGGTTTCCAATAGGGATTGGTGCTCTCGGGAAAATGAAGGTGCAGGAGTCGTGTATATATAGAATTGCCCTTGGAGATCGATCTCCTAACGGTGAGAGATCAATCTGCCCTGTGTTTATCTCTTCAGAATTTGACTTTTTATGCTTAGGAGATCGATCTGCTCTTTAGCATGAGATCGATCTGTTCTATCTAGAACCTATCCAAGATCGATCTGCTTTGAATGAGGGATCGATCTGCTCCTCTTTTGCAATAGTTTTGCTGCAATTTTCCCAAAAAATCACCATTACATTCACATCCAATTTGTTTCACTACCCGTTTTGCATTTCTTACACATTTGGAACATAAAAACATTAATTCCTTATGATTTATATCAAATGTGACTTGTCCGTACATCATGAAATCATAAAGAGTACATATTAAATTACGGGTCTTACATCCCAACGTTATTTAAATATAAGTGTCTGCATTACATCATTGTCTAGATACAAAATGAATTGAATTATACCTCTCGCGTGTACAAGTAATAGCCTAGGGAGAGTCTTGTCCACCAACCTATGTCACGTACGCAGCGGTACTAGCACTCACTGTAAATAATCTGTGGGGGAGGAAAAAAAGGGGTGAGCTTCAACTAGCTCAGTAAGGAGTGCATTTGAGATTTAGAAATCATCATTAAAGCATAAGTGTAATAATGACATAATTTCACATTATTATAAACACGTGATTAAAATCACCATTCATCAAAACTTCATTATCTCAAGTTCACAACACGTCATTTCTCAAAACAGTTATGGAGACTAGGCATAATATAAGGGTCAAGAAAGCAATCATCACGTCACATCGTCCTCAACAAGGGCATCCTCAAACGAGGGAATCATCTGCCTGGGTAAGACCTGGGCCTAGCAAAGCCTCGACCTCAACCAGAGCGGAAGTATCTTAACACTACCAAAGCAGAGTCATCTCATCGCTACCAAAGCGGAGGCATCTCACGTTACCAAAACAGAGGCATCTCACGTTACCAAAACTGAGACATCGATATGCAGTTATCATAAGGAGCCCTTAGTCTCAAAAACGTGTCATTGTTATATTGAAAATAGTTTCGCCTTCATGTAGAGCTCATAATAGTTTTGCTTGTAAATCTTGTTTAAATATAGAAATCTATTTGTTCACAAACAATTCAAATCACAAAACTGAGCTCAAACCTACAAAACATGCACTCAAGTAATAAATCTCAAGTTAAACCCTTTTCTCAAGAAGTATGCTCGTTTATAAAGTTATTTTATGCTACCAAAGCATTTTCATCGACAAAGAATACACATGCACAAAATAGTTGCATGCCTTACCTATTGCACCTTGGGCAGTGCAATATTCTCGGGTTCTGGACTGGCTTCGAGTCACGTGTCAAATTCCCGAGCTGCCTAAATAACGTCAAACCATTTATAAATACTCATCATACCTCAACCTCGCACTTCAATTCATTTATAACCACAATGGGGTCATTCAGACTCCTATTGATTACTTTCTCAATTTTTTTAGTTTTTCACTTAACCGGGCTATAAATCGAGTTTTTTCGGTATTAAATAAACATCTAATAACCTTAGTTTAATCCATTCATTCATGCATTTTCTCAAACACCTTATATGTACATTTCATAACTTGATCCAATTTCCATTAACTAATTTCACAAAATCGTCTCATAATCATTTATACATGCTTAATAACATCAATTCATGCTTAAATCATTATCAACTCCATTCCTAAGCAACTTTCTCTCACTTTCTCACACTAAGCCCATTCTAGGTCATGGAAGATTAAGCATGTTCATGGATGTTTCAACCAACAATATATAAACCAATCAACTCATCAAAATGTCTAAATTAACATACTTGAAGTTGGTGTATCGAAATCTTACCTAGCTTGATTTTTCTCCCTTTTGCCAAATTTGGGGAAAATCCTTTTTCTCCTTCAATCGATCAACCCAACTTTAGTTTTCAATTATGTTGTTCTCCTCCTCTTCAGCAACAACTTTGCTCACTGAAATCTTTCTCAAATTCCTTTGGAAGGTGATGAAAATCTAGAGAGAGAAAGCTAGGCTACCTTACTTAAAATGGAAAGGTTTTGAATGTCTGAGGAAGAAAGCACGAATTGTCGGGCTTTTTATAGAATTCGCATTATGAGATGATCTCCAAAGGTAGAGATCGATCTTCCCTTGCTTTCAACTCTCTTGGCCTTCAGGATACAAGCATGTGGGATCGATCTGCTCTTAGGGAAAGGATCGATCTTGGCTAAGCAGAAGACCTCAAAGATCGATTTGGCTTTAAGATGAGATCGATCTTTACTAGCCAGAATCCTTTAGAGATCGATCTACTTTAAATGAGGGATCGATCTCCTTTTTGCAGAATGTTTGGCAACTGTATTTTGGGCATAATGAGATCGATCTCCCCTTGCACTAAGATCAATCTCCCCTTACTCTGCAGCATTCCAGCTGCAAATTTTCTCAGATTTTCAAAGGGTAACTTGCATTCATTTGCTTCACTACTGTCACGACCTCCCCTCCCATGACCTACCAAAATCACCATAAAAAGTTTTGCATTTTACTTACCTCTCCTTCTGTCATCACTCATGTCAAACGTTGGCCTGTGATTCGATATTAGTCACCCGTTCATATTCATTCATAACATGCATACAATTAAATATTTCATTCTATAATGTAAACTCTTATACATTATTACAAATACTTTTACATATACATCCCCCATCGTACATTAATTTACATAACTGTGCTTTTACATTGTTCAGTACAAAATGTTTCAACTTGTGTATACCTTATGTAAGATGGATATGCAGCAGATCAAAGTCTACCAGTCCTCAACCATAACCACCTACTGTGGATGCTCTGTAAAGAGGGGAAATAAAAATGAGGTGAGGTCACAGCTCAGTAAGGAAATCAAGCAAGCAAGTAGATAACCACACTATCAAAAAAATACTATGCTCATGCCTTGAAATCATTTTCTTATCTATTCGTATCTAAAGCATGCATCTTGCTGAAAGCTTTTATGCAATATATATATATATGTATATAGATACAAATCATCATTCATAAAAATCGAAAACATATTGGTTTAACAACCTAAGCAGTTTATGCAAAACATTGCATTTCCCATGTAATTTCACATAAATCACATTTTGTCATGTCATTCAATTGTCAAATAATATGGCACATCGTCATGTTTAAAAACATGGAAAATCTAGGCCTCACCCATCCCTCGAGTTACCCTATTATCACACATAAATTCACATATTCAAATTATAAAACCATGTGATAAGTCATTCAAGAAATCTCAATTTACATTGCATGAAAAGAAAACGAGATAGGCAACTACATGTTCCGAGATTATGATCATAACTCATTTTTTGTGATCTTAGGCTACACAATACTCGGTGTGTGAGGTTTCACAATTGTTGTAACGGTAGGTGGGTTAAATCCTTAACCATCAGTCAAAACTCACTCATATCGTGTACTCACGGTACAATATACTCCATGAGACATACACGGTACACAGTACTCCATGGACTTTATCTCAAGGTGGGATGCTCACCATGAGTCTTAGTCCACATACCTTGGATATGCCTCATAGTCGGGATGCTTGCCATAAGTCTTAGTCCTCATACTATGGGTTCTATTTTCGATAGCCCTTGACCATATCCCAAAATATTGGACGTGTGAGCATATAATCAGTGCGACACATAGTCAGCACAGGCTCCCAACACGGCCGTTTCATGCTCTCTTTTAAAACTGATACGTACGAGTAAACTCCCAACACGACCATAACACAATGATATAACTCTAGTGTAAGCAATGCTCCCAGCACTATGTCATATAAAAACTGAGTATAAGCAAAGCTCCCAATACTCTATAATGCATCAATAAATGAAAACTAAGTACGAGCAATGCTCCAAGTACTCTATCATGTAAAACTGAGTATGAGTTATACTCTCAATACTCTATAATGCATAAATAAATGAAAATTGAGTACGAGCAATACTCCAGTACTCTATCATGCAAAACAGAGTATGAGATATGCTCCCAATACTCTATAATGCATAAATCGCATTTAAAATTTAGTACGAGAACACACTTAAGTACTATGGATGCATATATGAAAATCAAGTGAGAGTATTCTCTAGCACTTATGGTTTACACACAAACCTCGATAGATGGCTTATTCAAATCATAATTCACCCAAGTAAATCAAATAGGCACTCAAATGTGCTGTTTTCACATATACATGAAAAATTAGTCATTCTATCCATGCACATTCAAAACATATTGAATTTAATCACCCACATGCTTCCTACGCTTTTAAACGTATCGGATCCTACTGAATTTCTCTATGCCCGAAATTTCATATAGAATATAGTATCGAATTTCTATTCGAAATACGTGTAGCTATCTCTAGCTACTCACAAAATTCCCTTACCTCGGATCATGTCACGTGTCCTCGCTTCCTTGGTGCTGCTAATCCTCGCAGTCCAATCAGCTTCCAATATCAACTTCCGAAGCTGTTAATAATTATCCACATCACTATAATTTAATATACTTGTTTTCACTTGCATGACTAAATTCAATGCTTTTATCTCATCATTTAATACATATTTACTCAACTTCATCATTTTCTCAATTTCATACCAATAGCTAGGTTATGGATATTTTTCATGATCCATTTGTTTTTCGCAAATTTAAACCTGTAACAATTAACTCACCAATACACCTAGATTAACATATATCAAGGTAGTGTATTGAATCTTACCTAGCTTAAACTTTTCACTTTTTCACCAAAATTGGCAAAATCCACCTTGCTTCATCAATATTTGTTTCCAACTTCTTGTTTCCAAGTATGTTGTTCTTCTCTTCACTAAGGACAACTTTGCTTAACTAAATCTCACTCAAAACTGATTGAAAGATGAAGTTTTCTAGTGTTGAAAGGTTAGGTTTAACTTATTTCTTGGAAAGGTTTGATGTTTCTCGGGAAAACAGAGGTTGCAAAGCCTTATATTTATAGAATTGCTCTTAGAGATTGATCTACTAACAATGGGGATCGATCTATCCTGCTTTTTTCCCATCGAAAACTGACTTTCCAAGCTTATAGATTGATCAGCCCCTAAGCATGAGATCGATCTGCATTACTCAGAACCTTAAGGAGATCGATCTGGCCCTTACCTAAGATCAATTTGTTCTACCCAAAACCTCTTCAAGATCGATCTGCATTGAATGGGAGATCGATCTACTCCTCTTTAGAAGTAGTTCTGCTGTAATTTCTCTTAGAATTTCACTGTTACATCTATTTTAACTTTGCTTAATCACCAGTTTTAATTTCATACACATTGGTAATTTAAATACATTCATTCCTTAAGATTTATATCAAATGTGACTTGTCCATACATCACAAAATCATAAAGAATACATATTATGTTACGGATCTTACAATCCTCCCCACCTTAAGAAATTTGGTCTTCCAAATTAGAATCAAGTTACTCTTCAAACAACTGGGGGTATCTCTCTCGCATCAGACTCTCTAGCTCCCAAGTAGCTTCCTCTGAAGTGTGATGCTGCTAGAGAATCTTCACTAACTTGATGGCCTTGTTTCTCAAGACTTTCTCCTTTCTATCCAGTATCCGTATTGGTTTCTCTACATAAGTCAAATCTTCTGTGAGCTTCAATGGCTCATACCGAATCACATGAGATGGATTTGGATGATACTTCCTCAGCATCGAAATGTGGAAGACATTATGCACTCCCGATAGATCCGCTGGCAAAGCCAATCTATATGCCTTATCTCCCACTCGATCAAGTATCTCAAAGGGTCTAATGTAGCAAGGACTCAACTTACCTCTCTTCCCAAATCTCGCTATACCCTTGGAAAGAGAAACCTTCAGAAACATTGAATCACCAACTATGAATTCTAGTAACCTCCACCTCTTGTTAGCGTAACTTTTCTATCTACTCTGAGCTATCCTCAATCTCCCAACAATCAACTAGACATCCTCATAGGCCAGCGTAACCAAGTCAGGAGTAAAAATCTTTTAGTCACCCATTTCTTCCTAATTGATAGGGAAACAACATCTACGGCCATACAAAGCCTTATACGGTGTCATCCTGATACACTCAAGATAACTGATATGGTAGGCAAATTCAGCTAGTGGCAAATGATCATCTCAGGAACCTCTAAAATCCAGCACACACGCTCTTAACATATCCTCCAGAATCTATATAGTCCTCTTTGACTGACCATCTATCTGAGAATGGAAAGCAGTGCTTAAACTCAATTGGGTTCCCATGGCTTCCTGAAAATGTTCCCAAAAGTGGAAGTGAAGCGGGAATCCCTATCCGAGACAATGCTCACTAGAACACCATGTAACCTTACTACCTCGCATACATACAGTTCTGCTAATGAACTTAGAGTATCGGTAGCACTCATAGCTAGAAAGTGGGCTGACTTTGTCAGTCTATCAACTATCACCCATATCGCATCGTGATCCCTTCGGGTCCTTGGTAAACCTATCACGAAATCCATGGTGATATGCTCTCATTTCCATGTTGGTATAGGTAGAGGCTGCAATAATCCTGCAGATTTCTGATACTTTACCTTCACTTGGTGACATACGAGACATCTTGCCACAAATTCTGCAACATCTCTCTTCATACCTGACCACCAGTACACCTTCCAGAGATTCTGATACATCTTATTACTCTCTGAATGCAACGTGTACCTTAACAAATGAGCCTCCTTCAAAATCAATCTCTTGAGCTCTGGGTCCTCAAGAATGCACAATCTACCTCTAAACCTCAATAGTCCATCAGAACTCAACTCAAAATCAGTCTTTGTGCCCTTCTGTATTTGACCACACATATCAATGTAATACGGATCAGCCTGCTGAGCCTGTCTGATCTTGTCCAACAGGTTCAGCTCCAAGTGTAGACTAGCAATCACACAGTTTGTATCCATGTCAGTTGGCACGACTCCCAAATTGAGGCTAACAAACTGCTCTAGCAACTCATGTTCCCTGACCATCATATACAATACCATCCCAAGGCTCTTTCTGCTCAACGCATTAGCTACAACATTAGCCTTACCCGGATGATAAAGTATCTCACAATCGTAGTCCTTCAGAAGCTCTAGCCATCTTCTCTGTCTCATGTTCAGTTCTTTCTGCAAGAATAGATATTTGAGGCTCTTGTGATAAGTAAATATCTAAAATTTCTCTCCATACAAGTAGTGGCGCTATACTTTCAACGCAAACACTACTGCTGCTAACTCCAAATCATGGGTCGGATAGTTCTTCTCATGATCCTTCAGCTGTCTAAATCCATAAGTAACTACCCTCCCATCTTGCATCAATACACAGCCCAATCCCTGATGCGAAGCATCGATATACACTGAAAATCTTCCTGAGCTAGTAGGGATAGTGAGAATCGGAGTGGTGGTCAATCGACTCTTCAACTCCTGAAAACTCTTCTTACAATCCTTACTCCATACGAATGCTACACCCTTCCAAGTGAGACATGTCAACAGAGCAGCTAACTTCAAAAATCTTTCTACGAATCTTTGATAATATCCTGTAAAACCTAGGAAACTCCTGATCTCGATGACTGTCCTCGACTATTTCCACTGAACTGCAGCCTCAATCTTTGATGGATCTACTGATACACCATCGCTCGACACAACGTGTCCCAAAAATGAGATCTGTGACAACCAAAAATCACACTTATTGAGTTTAGCATACAACTTCTGCTCTTGTAACGTCTGCAATACTATCCTGAGGTGCTTCTCATGCTCTTTCTCGAATTTCGAGTATACTAATATATCATCGATGAAGATGATAACGAAATGATCCAAATATGGCTTGAACACATCGTTCACCAAAGCCATGAAAGCTACCAGAGCATTCATCAATCCGAATGGCTTAACCAAGAATTCATAATAGCCATATCGGGTCCTAAATGCTGTCTTGGGCACATCTTCACTCCAAACTCTCAACTGATGATACCCAAACCTCAAATCAATCTTAGAGAAGACTTGCGCTCCTTGAAGCTGATCCAATAGATCATCGATGCGTAGAAGGGGATATTTATTCTAGATGGTTGCCTTATTCAACAATCTGTAATCTATACACAATCGGAGGCTTCCAACCTTCTTCTTCATAAAAAAATCGATGCTCCCCAAGGCAAAACAATCGGTTTGATGAAACCCATATCCAACAACTCTTGTAATTGTCTCTTGAGTTCCTCCAGCTCAACTAAGGCCATGTGATACAATGGTTTCGATATAGGCTCGATACCAGGCACCAAGTCTATACAGAACTTCATCCCTCTGTCTGGTGGTAACCCTGGCAATTCATCTAGAAAACATCTGAGAATTCCCTAACCACAGGAATATTTGGCAACTCCGAATGTACCTTATCCGTATCAACCACGTACACAATAAAGCCTTCAACATATTCATTTCTCAGTCAGCATAGTATAGTGTCAATTACAACTATAACTACTACTTTCATTTCTTTTCATCAAACTTTAAAACATATTTTTTAGGGTTAGGAAACATAACTGTCTTAGCATAACAATCTAAAATAGCATGGTTTGCAGATAACCAATCCATTCCTAAGATTACTTCAAAATCACTCATGCTTAACAATATTAGATTGGTTGTCATATCCTTCTCCCTTACTCTTAACTTACAATCATTTAATACATACTCCACTAGCTAACTATTATCCATAGGCGTACTAATAAACATCATCCTACTTAAGGGTGTACGCTCTACATGCTTTTCTAATTTACATGTAAATGAAGGCGATACAAATGAATGCATGGCACCAGGATCAATTAAAACATGTACTTTAAAATCATATATCAGGATGTCATCTTTAATCACATCCGACGAAGCATCGACTGTCCCCTGGTCTAAGGCATGTACTCGCCCTCGTCTAATAAACTGCTTCCCTTTCTCTTCTGTCGTCGCTCTCCTCCTCGACGCAAATATATCAGCTGGAGCTCTCTCAGGCTCCTTACCCTTCTGTGGGGCAATATCTATAACCTCTTGGCAAACTTTGGCCATGTGTCCTGGCTTCCTATATCTGAAGCACAATCCACTAGAAACAAGACAAGGTCTACCTCCATGGAATCTTTCACATCTACTACACTGCTCAGTGGTAGGCTTCGGTCCTCCAATCACTACTCCTCTAGTTGGAGCTATAGCCGGGTATGTAGGAAATCTAACAGTCTTCACATGTACTTTCTTGATCCATGGTCTCTTACCGAAGAGTCTCCTCCCTTCTTGATATCCGACACCTCGGGCACTGTAACTCATCGGCCTCTTCCTATCTCTGTCTCTACCCTTTTCGACTGTCCTGAACTCTGAGATATTCCTCTCATAATCTTGCTCACAGAGTTACGCCATGCGTATTGCCTCATCATTGGTACAAATGTCAAATGGAACCAGTTTAGATCGTAATACTAGTCTCAATCCATCTATAAATCTACAGACCTTCCTAGTCTCGCTACTCATGGTGTCAGGGTCATACCTTCCTAGGGATAGAAATCTAGTCTTATACTCATCTACTGAATGACTCCCCTGGCTTAACCCTAACAATTCAACCTACAGCCTCCGTTGGGCCGTATCTGGAACAAACTGCCTTATGAAGGCATCCAAAAATATCTCCCAACTGATCTCTGTATGATGGGCTCTTAATATGGGTCGGGTGGACTTCCACTAATGCTCTGTCGTCCCCTTCAGTAGGAATGCAGCAAATGCAACCATCTCTGAAGTCATACACTCAAAGAATCCGTACAACTTCTTTATCTCTCCTATCCATTCCTCTGCCAAAACTGGGTCCTTAATCCCACGAAACATTAGAGGTCCAAGCTTCTAGAATTGTCGGAGTCTATCAAGATCATAACCATACCCCAAAGCACTACCACATGGTCGTGGAACAACATGAGATGGCGTATCCTGAACTGGTGGGGGTGTAGGTGTATCCATAGGCTGTGGCACATGAGTTGGCTGTGCAGGCGTACTAGGTGTAACCGCCTCCCCAAGAGCAGTCTCTGCATCCTGTCCCTGTCCTCCTGGATAGTATCTCCACTATGGTCTCAAGGTGAAGCTCTAATCTCGTAAAATGTGCCTCGATACTCTTTGGTACCTCGGTACTCTTTGGTATCTCAATGGGACCGGTAGTCTCATCTCGAGTCTCTGACCTACCTCTAACACCTCTACCATGACTCGTATGAGCCATAATAGCTAAATTCTTGCATTTATAACCATTAATTAGTCTGATTTCCATCTCGTATACACAATTGTAACTGAACAAAGCACACTACTATGGGGATGTACACTTTCACAATTACTAATACAGACTCACATTAGACTAACTCTGCTCTGATACCATTCTGTCATGACCTCCCCTCCCGTGACCTACCAAAATCACCATAAAAGTTTCGTATTTTATTTACCTCTCCTTTTGTCATCACTCACGTCAAATGTTAGGCTGTGATTCGATATTAGTCACCCATTTATATTCATTCATAACATCATACAATTTACTATTTTGTTCTATAATGTAACCTCTTATACATTATTACAAATACTTTTACATATACATCCCCCATCGTACATTCATTTACATAACTATGCCTTTACATTGTTCAATACAAAATGTTTCAACTTGTGTATACCTTATGTAAGATGCATATGCAGCGGATCAAAGACTACCAGTCCTCAGCCGTGTCCACCTACTGTGGATGCTCTGTAAAGAGGGGAAATAAAAAAAGGGGTGAGCTTACAGCTCAGTATAGAAATCAGGCAAGCAAGTAGATAACCACACTATCTACAAAATACTATGCTCATGCCTTGAAATCATTTCCTTATCTATTCGTATCTAAAGCATGCACTTGCTTCAAGCTTTTATACAATATATATGCATATAGATATAAATCATCATTTATAAAAACTGAAAACATGCTGGTTTAACAACCTTAACAGTTTATGTAAAACATTGAATTTCTCATCTAATTTCACATAAATCACATTTTGTCATGCCATTCAATTAAATCAAATAATATGGCACATCATCATGGTTAAAAACATGGAAAATTTGGACCTCACCCATCCCTTGGGTTACCTTGTTAACACACAAATTCAGATTATAAAACCATGTGATAAGTCATTTAAGAAATCTTAATTTACATTGCATGAAAAGAAAACGAGATAGGCGACTACATGTTTCGAGATTATGACCATAACTCATTTTTTGTGATCTCAAGCTACACAGTACTCAGTGTACGGGGTCTCACAATTGCTGTAAAGGTAGTTGGGTCAAATCCTTAATCGCCAGCTCATAACTCACTCATTGTGTACTCACGGTTCAACGTACTCCATGTGACATACACGATACACAATACTCTATGGACCCTATCTCAAGGTGGGATGCTCGTCATGAGTCTTAGTCTTCATACCTTGGATATACCTCATAGTCGGGATGCTTGCCATAAGTCTTAGTCCTTATACTATGGGTTCTATTTTGGATAGCCCTTGGCCATATCTCAAAATAATGCACGTGTGAGCATATAATCGGTGTGACACACAGTCAGCACAGGCTCCCAACACGGCTGTTTCATGCTCTCTTTCAAAACTGATATGTGCGAGTAAACTCCCAACATGACCATAACACAATGATATAACTCTAGTATAAGCAATCCTCCCAGCACTATGTCATATAAAAACTGAGTATGAGCAACGCTCCCAATACTCTATAATGCATCAATAAATGAAAATTGAGTACGACCAATACTCCCAGTACTCTATCATGTAAAACTAAGTATGAGCTATGCTCCCAATTCTCTATAATGCATCAATAAATGAAAACTGAGTATGAGCAATGCTCCCAGTACTCTATCATGTAAACTTGAGTATGAGCTATGCTCCCAATACTCTATAATGCATAAATCGCATTTAAAATTTAGTACGAGAATACACTCAAGTACTATGTGATGCATATATCAAAATCAACTGCGAGTATTCTCTAACACTTATGGTTTACACACAAACCCCGATAGATGGCTTATTCAAATCACAATTCACCCAAGTAAATCAAATAGGCACTCAAATGTGTTGTTTTCGCATATACATGAAAACATTAGCCATTATATCCATACATATTCAAAACATATTGAATTTAATCACCCACATGCTTCCTAAGCTTTTAAACGTATCGAATCCTACTCTATGCCCGAAATTTCATATAGAATATAGTATCGAAATTCTATTCGAAATATGTGTAGCTATCTCTAGCTACTCACGAAATTCTCTTACCTCGGATCACGTCATGTGACCTCGCTTCCTCGGTGCTGTTAATCCTCGCAATCCGATCAGCTTCCAATATCAACTTTTGAAGCTGTTAGTAATTATCCACATCAGTATAATTTAATATACTTGTTATCACTTGCATGACTCAATTCAATGCTTTTATCTCATCATTTAATCCATATTTACTCAACTTCCTCATCATTTTCTCAATTTCATACCAATAGCTAGGTTATGGATATTTTTCATGATCCATTTGTTTTCTGCAAATTTAACCTATACCAAATAACTCAGCAATACACCTAGATTAACATATATCAAGGTGGTGTATTGAATCTTACCTAGCTTAAACTTTTCTCTTATTCACCAAAATTGGCGAAATCCACCTTGCTTCTTCAATCTTTGTTTCCAACTTCTTGTTTCCAAGTATGTTGTTCTCCTCTTCACTAAGGACAACTTTGCTTAACTAAATTTCACTCAAAACGGATTGAAAGATGAAGGTTTCTAGTGTTGAAAGGTTAGGTTTAACTTATTTCTTGGAAAGGTTTGTTGTTTCTCGGGAAAACAGAGGTTGCAGAGCCTTATATTTATAGAATTGCTCTTAGAGATCAATATACTAATGATGGGGATCGATCTGTCCTGCCTTTTTCCCCTCAAAAACTGACTTTCCATGCTTATGAGATTGTTCTGCCCCTAAGCATGAGATCGATCTGCATTACTCAGAACCTTAAGGAGATCGATCTGGCCCTTACATGAGATCGATCTGTTCTACCCAGAACCTCTTCAAGATCAATCTGCATTGAATGGGGATTGATATGCTTCTCTTCAGAAGCAGTTCTGCTGCAATTTCTCTTAGAATTCCACTATTACATCCATTTTAACTTTGTTTAATCACCCGTTTTACATTTCATACACATTGGTAACTTAAATAAATTCATTCCTTAGGATTTATATCAAATGTGACTTGTCCATACATCACAAAATCATAAAGAATACATATTATGTTATGGGTCTTACAACTACTCATTTTGCATTCTATTCACACTTAGTGTTTAAAAATGTTCATTTCTTATGACTCATATATAACTAAACTTGTGTATACATCACGAAATCGTATAACAAGTGTGTACGTTGAATTCACAGACCTTTGTCACGACCCAAATTACCTAAAAAATAAATCACTACAATTTTTTTTTCATTTTTCGTTTGTTATTTAATTCTTACCTTCCTCTCATCGTGACCATCCTACCAACAATTGGGCTATGATTCGGCGTTAGTCCCCTCACACTACTTACCATTCCATTTCCATGTTACATTTACACATTAGGATTTTTCTATCCGTTGACTTTAACTAATACGTTCACAATTGTATTTACATAACCTTACATCCCCAACATCATATACGTTTACAGTACTGTGCATTTACATATTTAGATACAAAACCATACAAGTGTGTATACCTTTTCTTGATAGGAAACAGCGGATAACAGGAATGTACGATCACTGTCGCTTTCTATCCACTGAAAGTACTTTGTAGAGGGGGAAAATAAGGGGGTGAGCAACCACTCGCTCAGTAAGGCAGTTATGCAAGTAAGTATATAGCTCTACTATCTACATGTTCATAATGTCATGCCCTTAAATCTATTTCTTTTTGTTTTAAGCTCACGCACGAAATCATGTACACATCAATGCCATAGTTTATAAAAGTTGTTCGTGCTTATGAAAATCATGTAACTCATGTCTCAATGGCATCTCATGTAAAATCATAAAACGCATGAATTAAATCAAAATCATGCATTTGCAATTAAAGCATGGATAACCTCCTCATGCTAAAACATTTCATTGCATGAATTATAAACAATTATGAAAAATACATCATGCTGAGTTTCCACAAAACCTTTGAAAACACTTAATTCATTTCAAAAATCCACATCCATCACACTTATCAGGACTCAACCCCTCCCTCAGGTGATCCTGATCTACATAAAATCATTTATTTCCAAGCATTTTCGAAAACATTGTAAATTTCATTAATTCACAACAAAACCAATAACATCAGTCAGGATCCAACCCCTCCCTCGGGTGGTCCAGAATCACACAAAATCCACGCATTCTTAAGCTTTCAAAACATCAGATAATAACATGCGAGACTAGGCAATGTATCATGGAAATAACTAGGACTATGGCCATATCCTCGTGATCTCAGGCTACACGAATCAGGTGTGCGGGGTATCACCACTATCGGGGATCGCCATGAGAGGTGGGTCAAATCCAACCCATCGATCCAACCCGATCACTCGCATCCGAAGACGCCACATAAATATAATATATCATAACACGATACAGTATACTCCATGCGATTTGCATGGTACAACGTACTCTGTAGATCCATATCTCATATTAATACTCGTGCCATGTCTTAAAACGCACGTGCGAGCATGTTTAATCGACGTGACACACAGTCTACCCGAAGCTCCAAGCACGGCTCATAGCATGTCTCAAATAAAAATGCACGTGCGAGCCTATTTAATCGGTGTAACACACAATATACCCGAAGCTCCAAACACGATTGTAATTTCCTCATAAAACCAGTGTAAGCTATGCTCCAACCCTCTATCATAAAATCAAGTAAAACTAGTGCGAGCTAAGCTTTAGCACTCTGCCACAAAAATCATGTGAAAATCTGGTGCGAGCTAAGCTCCATCACCATGTCACGAAAATCATGTGAAAATCTGGTGCAAGCTAGGCTCCAGCACCTATGCATGTAAAACTCTAGTGCGAGCCCCTGCTCTAGCACTAATGCATGCATCACGTAGTTCAAAACTTGTACGAGCTAAGCTAGCACCTCTCATGCATGTCAAATCATTAAAACTAGTACGAGTAATCGCTCTAGCACCTTTTTATGCATATCAAGTCAAAATAAGGTGCGACCTAGGCTCCAACACCTCTCATGCATGTCAAATCATTAAAACTAGTGCGAGCAATTGCTCCAGCACCTTTTTATGCATATCATGTCACACAAATCGATGCGAGCATCCGCTCCAACACCATTATGCACACTCACAAACTCATATATAGTGTGAGCAAGGCTCCAGCACCATCTGTTTCCATATAAACTTGATTGTTGGCCCATTTTCCAATGAAATTTCATTTAAATCTAAATAATACTTACGTAGTGTTATCTTGTGAAATTTATACAAACACTGGCCAATCTACCAATTTGTTTTGCTTAAAAACCATGAAAATTTCCCAAATCATGCATTTCATACATGTCATGCTTTCACCATCCTTAGGTGAATTTTCCCTCAGTAGGGGTAAAATAGTCTCTTACCTATCCAGGGTCCTTAAAATTTTTAATCCATTTCTATAACCTTTATGCATTTTTAGTGTATACAAAAGCTATTAAAAATATGCGTAGCTACCTCTAGCTACTCACAAAATTCCCTTACCTCATTTTACTCTGCACAGTCTGACCTTTCCACTGATGTCTCGTCACGCAGTCCGATTTGCTCCCAATCCAATCTCTGGAACTACGTATAAATATTCCTCAGGTCAAATACAATATAATTAATTATATTTCGTATTTTCTAGGCTTAATTTAAATCATTGAGCCCGTTTACCCACATTGGGCTCGATTGTACCATAATGGACCTTAACCGACCTTAAACTCATTTTCCACTTACTATTCACATCATCGAGGCCTATTAGGCTCATTGGGCCATTCAGTATTTATTGGGCCTCGTTCTAAACTCTCGAATAGCTCCATTAATTATTTACGACAATTTATCTTAAATTTTAGAATTTAATTCATTTTATAATGAATTAATCCGTAATTTATGCGGTAAATTTCTAACACACATAACTATGAAAATTATCATCAAAAGAGGTTAGTTACCTGAGATTCCATGATGGTACGCAAATCGAGACTAACTCAAGCTCTCGTTTGACGCCAATTGTCGAGCTACAAAATTACATATATTTTTGGGTAAATTTTTAGTCGAATATTAATCAAATTAAATATTTCAAAATTTAAATCGATCAATTTCGACTGCTTAACAGCTTACTCGTAGCTCGATTGCATCACCAAAATTTTTCTCCAATTTTTCCTTTTTCTTTTCTTTTCTTGTTCTTTCTTCATTGGCTGAACCGGCCCGGTCTGGTTCAATCCGGTTCAGTTTTCTCCTTCATCCTTCGGGGCTTCGCTGGTCGGTTCTTCATTGGCTACCTTTTCCAGCTTATCCTCGAGGTCGTCTAATGCACGGATCTAGTGTCGGTTTCACCAGGACTAGCGAGAAACTACCCGGTCCAGCCTCTTTTCTTTTGGGCGTCGCTGCCATTTTTCCTTTCTCGCCATTGCCAATGCTGGCTGCCATTTTTCGGGCCGTTTTTAGCACCAACCAATGTGCCATCGTGAAGGGGACCTTCAACTGGCCTCGGGGTGGGTCGAATCGGCGCCATTGTCGGTGAATCTCCCATTCTCTCCTACGGCACTCTCCTCTTTCGATCTCCTCTGTCAGGCGTCACCGGTGCACGTGGGGTCAGTCGGTGGCTCCCACGGTGCTAGGCTCCTCTCATTGGCCCACACCTGCCCTTGTGTTTTGTCGGTGGCTTGTCGGTGAGGGAAACCGATTCCCTTGATTTCGTCTTCAAGCTTTCATTTTTCAGAATCGCGTTTTTCACGATTCTGCCTTCTTTTTTTATTATTTATTATATTTTATTTTAAACAAATAAAATATAATAAAACCCAAAATATCCCAAGTAAATTAATATTTTCTTCATTTAATCCATTTAATGTATTTATCTGTCTTATTTTATCTTTCCAGTGTATTTTTCCATATTTTTGAGATAATTTTTCGATGTGAAAATTCTGGTTAATTCTGATAAATTCATATCTTGGTCAATTTAATCTGAAATTTAATTGTTGCTCCTTTATTGTTCAAGATTCCCTGAATCCATGTTTACGGTGTCAATTTCTTACCGAATTGATATCGAATTTTGGGTATTTTGACTATTTTACCCTTCAACATGTTCGGGACCAAACCAATCAAACTTCCCTTCACGAACCCTTTCTCATTTCATGTTTTAAATCCTTATCTCCAATCCGAATGGTCTGAACCCCATTCATTTAATCTGTGGCTATTTCAATCCTTCATTTGATCTTTAAATGCATTCGAGAATTTTTTATTCATTCCATTTGCATTTTTCATTCACGTACAACTCTTCTTATGATTCAATTTACATCCAACCATGTTTACATCACATGAATCATAAGGAATTTTGATAAAAAAAATCAGGTCTTACAACCTTACATCTCTTATAATTCGTATTACATGTAACAAGCGTATGGAATCATAAGGGATATATAGGAAGGTATGAGCCTTACAGAATGAGTATTGATGATGGATTAACTAATTGGTGGGATGAGTTTAATAAATTGTTAGAAATTGTATTGGGAACATGAATGTTAGAAATAGAACATAAATTAGCTTGTATGAAGTATGGTGGATGAAAGTTGGGATTAGATGTTAAAGAAGTTGATTTCGATCTTATGAAGGAAGATTAGAGTACTTTCCTTGAAGTTAATTTTGTTTTAGTAAGAAGAAAACTAATAGTTATATATAATAGAAAATGATTAGGATTACTTGTAAAACATGATATAAACATATAATAAGTAATGGAAACTGGGTTATAGGAATTCGACCAACTAATGGACGATATAGAGTTGAAGTCTAAGGGCTCAAATGTATGATTTAATCTTGATAGAATGGTTAGACTGGTCGAATCTAAATGCATGTACAGAATCAATTTTAAGTGAGAGACCTTAAGAAATCAATATGGAGACTAATCATCGAATGATTTCCTTGTAGAATTGCAGTTAGCACACCCCCAGCTACCGAGGAAGCTTAGGCACATATATGCGTGCCAAAGGTGATAAGGGTAATTAGTTCGCGTCGCAATTGTGGTAAGGGATTTATATAGCTCGTAGCAAGTAGGATACCTCAGGTTAAGCAAACTTTACTAGAAACCATAGGTTGTTAGTCTAGTTAGGATTTATTTTAAACTAAATACCTACCGTACCCGATTTTCACCAACTCCAAAACTTTGTTGGTAGTTTATAGGCTTAGTAGAAATGATGTTTAAATTAAGTGTACTGATTTTAGCATCAAAAGAAAATACTTAAACCCAAATGAGTACAACATTTTACTACCCGATTTTACTGTTTTACGCATCTATGCATGATGTTTATAACTTGATTTCGTGAGCCATTTTCAATTATGATTTGGGAAAGTATGGTGGTGTACAAATGAAATTAGCATGCTTTATGATAAAATTTGATATTTTCTAAAATTATTGGTGCGTTTTTATATGAACTTGATGTTGAAAGGAAATGATTTTCATATGATTTTAATAATTTTACCGTGCAGCTATTGATGTAAACTTTGAGATTGTTGGCGAATTCCCCAAAAATGACTTTATGGTAATCATCTCCTGTGAGAGCCATCTCTAGCACCGATATGAGGTTCTTGGTGATTGCTCTACGGTGAAAAGTGCTTCACAGGGATGCCTAGGTGGCATCGAGTTTATGAGATGTGAGAGCCATCTCTAGCACCGATAGGAGGTTCTTGGTGATTGCCCTACAATGCCAAGTGTTTCACGGAGATGCCTTTATGGCATTGAGATTTTCTAAGTAGCACCAATAGGAGGTTCTGCGTGATTTCCCTACGGTGCCAGCTACTTACTACTGAGACCATGATCCCGTCTTCAGTACCCTAGTCCAGACCTGATCAGTATAGGATAGGGCGGCAGTCACTATAGCCATAGGTGTTTACATTGTATAACTGAATTCCATGACAAGTTTAAGATTGTGCCACATCTTGTATTTGTGTTGAATATTTTAATGGAAGCCCATCTATATGTTTTGATTTACTATACTTGTTTCCAGCATGAATATTATGCTACCAGATTTTAAGGTTTTCAGGTTTTGAAATCTATACTATTGATTTATGAAATATTTAGTGTAAGCTTTGTGAAATCTTTAGTTTTGAAAAACAGGTTAAATAACCCAAATAAAGCTTGTGCATTGTGTTACAAAGTGCATATTTTTGCTAAATGAAGAAAACATTTATAAACCGCTTACTTGGTGTTTTATTAGCTCAGTTATATGTTTTCCTTACAGAGCGTGTGGTTGCTCACCCCTTTATTTCCAAACATTTCAGATTAGCTCATGGGTGATTCCACTTGGGATTTGTCGATTTATAGTGCTAAGTGCACAACTTTTGTGTGAAGGTATACGCAACAAGTGTAAAGTTCTTCCTTCCTTCTTTTAGACTTGTATGTACGCACGCGCTTAAGTATAGTCATATGGGATGTAGTGGTTGATTTTGGGGTGTTGTTTCTAAGATAGGACCTATGAACAATATAAATAAAATTTCGTTAAAGAATTCAAACCTTAGTAATGATGCTATTGTTAACACGTAGCTACTTGGGTTTAATTGAAGTGACTGTTGTTATGATTTGGAAAGCATGATTGATAGTTGTGGATAGCTAGGGTTGTTGAGATGATTTAATTTGCATGAAATGGCATTGAGGATATGGGCTATTTATAAGACCCGAATTTAATTAAAACACGAAATGAGTATGTTCGTGAAAGGAAGGATTGAAATGGTCCCAAATTAAACGAACGGGATTCAGACTGGAAATAAAGATCCAAAACACGAAATTAAAAATGCAAAAGGACTGAAATGAAAATTCTCGAACACGTGCAAGGGTAAAACGGTCAAAAGACCGAAAGTCAAAATAAATTCGATAAGAGAATTTAATTAAAAATAATGGATTTGAGAATCTTGATCAATAACGAAGAAATAATTAAATTTCGAGTCCAATTGATCAAGATCCGGAAAATTTAGAAATACCAAAAAGTCACTTGGGACAATATCCCGAAAATACGGAGAAATTATACAAAAAATGGTTAAAATAAATTAAATAAATTAAATAAAAGTAAATAAATTTATGTGGAATAAAAAATAAATTTTTTGTAGATATTTTGAATATTTTGACTAAAATAATGAATATAATAATAAACTAATTTATAAATAATAATAATAATAATAATAATAATAACAAACTGAAATGAAAATCGATAAGAACCCGAAATGGAAACCGACGGAAGCAGCAGTAACCCGAGGACCCAGCCCCATCGGCCTCAACATCGGACACCACCGAAAAGTCGACCAGGCGAAGCAGTCGAGCCCGTCGGCACCGACAGCTGAGGGAAACGGCGACGAACGGTGAGGAATAGACGAGGGAGAGAAAAAAATGAAAAATCGAAAAGAGAAAAGGAAACAGCGGCCACTGGCGCCGATCTGGACAACCCGACCACCACCGAACGTCCCCGAGGCTAAGACGAGCTGATTGGTGGTGGTCACGGCTGGCGAAATCGGTGGACGGTGCCGAAAACGGTGGAAAAAAGGAATGGGTACCGACGGTCGAGGGAGAACAGTCGAACCGACCACTTTCCGGCAGCCTTAGATGAAAACGAGGCCAGATCCGAGAATCAGACGATCCAGCAGAGCTACTGGTGGCGAAAGCCGATGGAGAACCGATCGGTAAGGTGATGAACCGGCCGAACCAGAGTGAACCGGGCTGAACTGTGTTTGAACCGGACTGAACCGATTCAGCCAAGAAAGAAGGGAAAAATGGAGAAAAAGAGAAAAAGGAAAAAATGGGAAGATTTTTAGGGGTACACCGGACTTCGGGTAAGTCGGTAAGAGGTCAAAAGTGACCGATTTGATTTTTGAGAAATTTATCTAAATTATATTTAATCGAAAAGTAACCCGGGATTAAATATATAATGGTGCAGTTTTACGACACAGCCCGAACGAGAGTCGATTGAGCTCCGATTTTCGTACCCCGCATCATATTGGGTAAGTATATTTTAATTACGATAATATAAGTCCTTTAATACAGAGTTTCGATTATTTTACGGAATTTATGGATTAATTCTGTATAAAAAGGAATATTATTTGGAATTTTACATTAATTATCATAAATAGTATACGAGCTATCCAATAAGTTTGGAACGAAGCCCGATGATTATTGGTAAGCTAAATGAGCCCAGTAAACCCGAAGAAGGGATTTAATAAGTATAAACGGGCTGAAAATAGGTCGAGACCCATTAAGGTACAATTGGGCCCAATAAAGTAAAACGGGCCCAGTACGTTAGATTTGATCAGTAAAGGTGATATACTGATAAAGATAATTGAATTGACCCCAGTTATGTGGTTATATGCAGTTTCGCAGACTTGATTGACGCGCAATTGGACTGAGAGATCGGATATTATCGAGACGAGATAAGTTTGCACGTAAATCGATGTAAGGGAATTTTATAGGTGTATAGAGATTTCTATACGTATTTATTGAGGGGATTTACAGGGTTTAGAATTCCTTAAAGTATCTAGTAACGAAATAATAATTTTACGAAAATCGAGGCTTAGGTGAATAAAGAAAAAGATGATTTTGCCCTTGAGAATAAAATTTACAAAAAGGGTAGTAAGGCAGATAAATTGCATGATTTCATGTTTTTAATGTTTTATATAAATGTATTGATTTGATTTAAGCAAATATGCACATAGGTTGGCTGTTGATTTCGTGAATTATACGAAAGGGTACCGGTTTGGACCGGTTACTATTTTAAAAGATGTTTTATCAAGATTGAGCCACCTATCGTATTTACATGAATAGAAAGAGTGCTAGAGTCTTTCTCGCACTCAAGTTTACTGATTTATTTCTCATGAAAAGTTGTACTGGTGCATTGCTTATACGAGAAATTTGTGTGTGCACAAAATCGTGCTGGAGCTTCGCTCGCACGAAATTTTAGATATCATGATATGCATAGCATGGTGCTGGAGCTTCACTCGCACTAGACGTGAGTTGACATGCATATAGTCGTGCGGAAGCCTCTTGTAGACTGTGTGTCGCAGAGAGTTTAGATGCTCGCACGTATACTTTGAGACATGGGTTGGTTATCGACATAGTATTGGGGTGGATAAGACCTACGGCAGGCACCCCCAGACTATGATATGGGTCCATGGAGTACGATGTTCCGTGTATGTCACACGGAGTACGTTGTACCATGTAGTCATGATGACTCGATGATGTTACTTGATATTTTGGCGGGTAGGACTTGACCTCACCTCCCGTTGCAGTTGTGATACCCCGCACACCGGGATCCGTGTAGCCTAGGATCATAGGGACAAAGTATGGCCATAGTCCTCGATTTTTCATAAAGTAACCTACATGCCTCACATGATATCATACGGTCTGAATAGACCAGGACGAACTCGGAGGAGGGGTAATGTCCCGATTTATGTTTTTAAAAGAGATGTGATTTAATTAATCAAGGTATTCTCGAGAGATGGGTTTGACCTTGATGAAGCTATTTTATGATGAAACAAATGAGTTTTGACGTGATGAGTTTATGATGAATACAAATAAGTTTTAAATGTGACGAGCATGAGATGTCATACATGATGATTTTTCCATGTTTGATTTATATGTCGACTTCATGATTTCTCTTATATGATATATATACATACATGTGGCATCGTTTTAGTCATACCTCATGCTCCAAATGTAAAGGATTTTATATCATGACATTATCAGCACGTAGATAGTATAGTTATCCACCTGCTTACGTTATTGCCTTACTGAGCTGTTTATGCTCACCCTTTCATTTTCCACCCTCCACAGAGCATCTACAATAGTCGAGAGTGGGTAGAGACTGCATCCCTAGTTGTCCACTGCTCCCATCGTGAATCAGGTATAAACATTGTACAGTTTTGTATCTAAACAATTAATAGCAAGTTTTGTAACGAATATAATTATGGGGGATGTAAATATATGAAAACAGATGTACATACAGTTGTATAATATATGTACTTACTATTACATTGTTTGAAATTCTAATATGACTTGCCTTACTGAGCTGTTTATGCTCACCCTTTCATTTTTCACCCCACAGGGTATATTTAGTAGAAGAGAACGACAGTAGTCATACCCGCTGCTTCTTATCAAGACTAGGTATACACATTTATATAATTTTTGTATCTGAACATTTAGAGGCACAGTACTGTACATGGATGTAATATTAGGGATGTATTTATTTAAAAGAAATTGATATGTAAATGAAATAGGAAAATGGAATGGTAAATAGGTGAGAGGTGACTAACACTGAATCATAGCCCAACTGTTTAGTAGTGTAACTATTCACGACGAGTAAGAAAATTAAAAAGTAAAAAATTTACTTTGATTTTTAGGTAATTTGGGTCATGATAAAAAAGATGGTATCAGAGCTAAAGTTGGTCGGATATGAGTCAGTAATAATAGTTAAGAAATTAAATCCCCATAATACTGTGCTTTGTTTAGATATAACTGTGTATACCAATATGGGACTAGACTAATAATTGGTCGTGGATGCAGGAACTTAGGCATTATACCTGTCACTCACCGTGGTAGAGGGGCAAGTTCACGTGCTAGGGGCCGTAGAGGTAGGCCCGAGAGCCGTGCAGAGCCAGAGACTAGCCAGGCTCCGCAGGACCCCATTGAGAGATCAGGGGATATTGAGGCACGCTTCGCTAGGATTGAGAGAAGTATAGAAAGTCTTGTTGAGATAGTTACACAGATGTTAAGGGCTGGTGATAGACGAAGCCCAGTTGGACAGCATACTGCTACTGGACGGACTACAAAGACTGTTACACCACCATTGGTTCAGGATACAGCTTCTCCTGTCACTCCACAGCCGGGCGGTAGTGAGTTGGGCTATGATTGTGAGCTAGACAGATTACGACAATTTTAGGAATTTAGACCTCCAGTTTTCAGAGGAGTGAAGGACCCAGTTATTGCAGAGGATTGAATATATGAGATGGAGAAATTGTATGGGTTCTTCAGATGTACATCGACTGAGAGGGTTGCCTTTGTTGTATTTATATTGAAGGGCGAGGCAGAGCATTGGTGGAGGTCTACTGTGTCTATCTTGAGAGCCCGACACTAGGTGATTACTTGGGAGATATTTCTAGAGGCTTTTAGAAGGCAGTATATTTCGGCCACTGCACAGCGGAGATTACAGATGGAGTTTATGAGTTTGGTTCAGGGGAACCGTTCCGTTGATGAGTACGAGTCGAGGTTCATATCCTTGGGGAGGTATGACCCAGATACATTGAGCAGTGAGAGTCGAAAGGTTCAGAAGTTCATAGATGAATTGAGACTAGCCATCAGATCCAAATTAGCTCCGTTTCACGTCTCTACTTATGAGGAGGCAGTGCACAGAGCTCAGTTGTATGAGTAAGATTTTGAGCGGAGTGCATCAGAGTTTGGAAAGGTTAGCAGAGCTAGAGATAGAGACTGGAAGAGATCCGGAGGGGATAGGGTGATCAGGAGAGGAGGTCAGAGGTTTGCTGATAAGAGACCTCGGATTGAGGAGATACAAGAGAGGACGGGTAAGCCTCCTTTATATCCGGCTTTACCATCATCGAGAGGTATAGTTATTGGAGGGACACGACCGACTACCGAGCAGTGTAGGAGATGTGGTAGATTTCATGGTATCAAGCCTTGTCCGACGACTACTAGGGTATGTTTTCATTGTGGGAAGTCAGGGCATGTCATAAGAAACTGTCCCGAGATGATTGCTACTGCCCCACAAAAGGGCAAAGAGCCAGAGAGAGCTCCTGTTGAGACTCCTACTCCTAGGAGAAGAGCCACTGCTGAGGAGAAGGGGAAGCAGGTTATGGGCAGAGGGCGAGTACATGCATTGGATCAAGACACCGCAGATGTTTCAGAGGATGTAATTAAAGGTACTATCTTAATTTTTGATTTAGAAGCATTTGTGTTATTTGATTCTGGTGCTACACATTCCTTAATATCGCCTTCATTTGCACATAAGTTGTTGAAGTATGTACAACCTACATTGTTAGATAGAATGTTGTTAATTTCTACACCTATGAATGACAGTCAGTTGACTGAGTATGTATATAGAGATTGTAGGCTGAGAATAGGGGGAAAGGACATGTCAGTCGACCTTGTCTTACTGAATATGAGGGATTTTGATGTAATTTTAGGGATGGATTGACTGACTGCAAACCATGCTATTTTAGATTGCTATGCTAAGACAGTAATGTTTTCAGGGACAGATAATCTTACTGTAAGTTTTGCTGAAAGGAAATAAAAAGCTATAATTATTGCATTTGGAAAAAGTATAGTTATAATTCATCATATTTGTAAGGTAAATTTATTTATTAATAATGGATACTTATATGATGAATTATGTTACTGATGGTGGAAATGGTATTTTGAAGGGTTCATTGCATATGTGGTCGACATAGATAAGGCACGTCCGGAATTGAGAGACATTCCAGTTGTGAGTGAATTTCTAAATGTATTTTCAGATGAGTTACTAGGGTTACCGCCAGTGCGGGAGACAGAGTTCATTATTGATTTGACACTTGGTACAGAGCCAATATCTAGACCACCATACAGGATGGCTCCGGTTGAGTTGGGGGAGCTGAGGAAACAGTTGCACGAATTATTAGAGAAGGGGTTCATCAGACCGAGTGTGTCACCATGGGGAGCACCGGTTCTGTTTGTGAGGAAGAAGGATGGAAGCCTTCGATTGTGTATCGACTATCGATTGTTGAATAAGGCTACCATCAAGAACAAGTATCCCCTTCCAAGAATTGATGATTTACTAGATCAGCTACGGGGAGCACAGGTCTTTTCTAAGATTGATCTGAGATCTAGGTACCATCAGTTGAGAGTTCGGGATGGAGATGTACCTAAGACAGCTTTTCGCACCCGTTATGGTCATTTTGAGTTTATGGTTATGCCATTCGGGTTGACGAACGCTCCTGCAGCTTTTATGTCATTGATGAATGAGGTGTTTCAGCCTTATTTAGATCGATTTGTGATTGTCTTCATCGATGACATCCTAGTTTATTCGAGATCCAGAGAGGAGCATGAGCAGCACCTGAGGATTGTATTGCAGACCCTCCGTGAGAAGCAGTTGTATGCTAAACTCAGTAAGTGTGACTTTTGGCTTGAGCAGATCTCTTTTTTGGGACATATTGTGTCAAAGGATGGTGTGTCAGTAGACCCATCCAAGATTGAGGCAGTAGTACAGTGGCAGAGGCTTCAGACAGTTACGGAGATCAGGAGCTTTTTGGGTTTAGCTGGATATTATAGACGGTTTGTGGAGGGGTTTTCGAGATTGGCTACTCCATTGACACGTCTCACTCGAAAGAGTGTTGCATTTGAGTGGGATGACAGATGTGAGGAGAGTTTTCAAAAGCTGAAGCGTCGATTGACCACTGCTCCGATTCTCACCATTCCTACCAGCTCAGAAGGTTTTTCTGTTTACACAGATGCTTCTTACCAAGGACTGGGCTGTGTATTGATGCAGGACGGGAAGGTAGTCGCTTATGGATCCAGGTAGCTATGAGAGGAACTACCCGACCCATGACTTAGAGTTGGCGGCCGTAGTGTTTGCATTGAAGATATGGCGCCACTATTTGTATGGTGAGAAATTTCAGGTATTTACTGATCACAAAAGCCTCAAGTATCTGTTCTCACAGAAGGAATTGAACATGAGACAGAGAAGGTGGCTTGAGCTTCTGAAAGATTACGATTGTGAGATCCTATACCACCTGGGTAAGGTGAATGTAGTGGCTGATGCATTGAGTAGGAAGTACCTCGGGTTAGTTTCTTATATGATGGTACGGGAACACGAGTTGTTAGAGCAGTTTACGGGCCTCAGTTTGGATGTGACTCCGCCAGATATTGAGAGTGGTTATATGATTGCTAGCCTGCGGTTAGAGCCGGATTTGATGGATCAGATTCGACAGGCTCAGCGTGAGGATCAGCAGTGTATTGAGATAGTCAGGCAGATGTAGAGGGGTATTGAGACTGAGTTTGAGATGAGTTCGGATGGATACTGAGGTTTCGAGACAGGATATGTGTTCCCGAGGATCCTGAGATCAGGAGGTTGATCTTGACAGAGGCTCATTCGTCGAGGTATACCTTTCATCCGGGTAGTACAAAGATGTATCAGAATCTCTGGAAGGTATACTGGTGGTCGGGGATGAAGAGAGATATAGCAGAGTTTGTTGCGAGATGTCTCGTCGTCAGTAGGTGAAGGTAGAGCATCAGAAGCCTGCAGGGTTATTGCAGCCTCTACCTATACCGACTTGGAAATGGGAGCATGTCACCATGGACTTTGTGATGGGTTTATCGAGGACTCGCAGGGGAAATGATGCATATGGGTGATAGTTGACAAATTGACGAAGTCGACACATTTCCTATCTATGAGAGTCACCGATACTTTGAGTACATTGGCAGAGCTATATGCATGCGAGATTGTGAGACTGCTTTTGGGAACATTTTCAGGAAGCTATGGGAACCCAGTTGAGATTCAGTACAACTTTCCATCCTTAGACAGATGGGCAGTCAGAGAGGACTATACAGACCCTCGAGGATATGTTGAGAGCTTGTGTACTTGATTTTAGAGGCTCCTGGGATGATCACCTACCACTCGCAGAGTTCGCCTATAATAACAGTTATCATTCGAGTATTAGGATGGCACCATATGAGGCCTTGTATGGTCGTAGATGTCGTTCTCCTGTAGGATAGGAGGAGGTTGGTGACAGGCAGATATTCGCTCCCGATTTGATACGTCAGGCCTATGAGAATGTCCAGTTGATTTGTGAGAGGTTGAGAATAGCTCAGAGTCGACAGAAGAGTTATGTTAACAGGAGACGTAGACCGTTGGAGTTGACAGCAGGGGAGTCAGTATTTTTGAAAGTTTCTCTTTCCAAGGGTATTACTAGATTTGGAAAGAAAAGAAAGTTGAGCCCTCGCTTCATAGGACCTTTTGAGATACTCGAGAGAGTGGGAGATCAAGCTTATAGGCTAGCGTTGCCACCAGAGCTAGCAAATGTCCATAACGTCTTCCACATCTCCATGCTTTGGAAGTATCAGCCGGATCCGTCGCATGTGATCAAATACGAGCCACTGGAGCTCGGTGAGAGTATGTCCTATGTCGAGAGACCGATCCAGATTGTGGATAGGAAGGAGAAGGTATTGAGATCGAAGACGATTCCCCTGGTGAAAGTACTGTGGCAGCATCACACACTAGAAGAAGCGACTTGGGAGTTAGAGAGTTTGATGAAAGAGAAGTATCCGGAGTTGTTCAGAGACTGACTTGGTTCTAATTTGGAGGACCAAATTTCTTAAGTGGGGGAGATTTGTAAGACCCGAATTTAGTTAAAACACGAAATGAATATGTTCATGAAAGGAAGGATTGAAATGGTCCCAAATTAAACGAATGGGATTCGGACTGGAAATAAGGATCCAAAACACGAAATTAAAAATGCAAAAGGACTGAAATGAAAATTCTTGAACACGTGCAAGGGCAAAACGAACAAAAGACCGAAAGTCGGAACAAATTCGACAAGAGAATTTAGTTAAAAATAATGGATTTGAGAATCTTGATCAATAACAAAGAAATAATTAAATTTCGAGTCCAATTGATCAAGATCCGAAAAATTTAGAAATACTGAAAAGTCACTCGGGACAATATCCCGAAAATACGGAGAAATTATACAAAAAAAGGGTTAAAATAAATTAAATAAATTAAATAAAAGTAAATAAATTTATGTGGAATAAAAAATAAAATTTTTGTAGATATTTTGAATATTTTGACTAAAATAATGAATATAATAATAAAAAACTAATTTATAAATAATAATAATAATAATAAAAACAAACTGAAATGAAAATCGGGAAGAACCCGAAATGGAAACCGACGGAAGCAGCAGTAACTCAAGGACCCAGCCCCGTCGGCCTCAGCATCGGACACCACCGGAAAGCCGACCAGACGAAGTAGTCGAGCCCGTCGGCACCGGCAGCTAAGGGAAACGGCAGCGAACGGCGAGGAATCGACGAGGGAGAGAAAAAAATGAAAAATCGAAAAGAGAAAAGGAAACAGCGGCCACCGGCGCCAATCTGGACAACCCGACCACCACCGAACATCCCCAAGGCCAAGACGAGCTGATTGGTGGTGGTCACGACTAGCGAAACCGGTGGACGATGCCGAAAACGGCGAAAAAGAGGAATGGGTACCGACGGTAGAGGGAGAACAGCCGGACCGACCACTTTTCGGCGGCTTTGGACGAAAACGAGGCCAGATCCGAGAATCGGACGATCCAGCGGAGCTACTGGCGACGAAAGCTGGCAGAGAATCGGTCGGTAAGGCGATGAACCGGTCGAACCGGAGTGAATCGGGCTGAACCGGACCGATCTAAATCGGGTTTGAACCAGACTAAATCGGTTCAGCCAAGAAAGAAGGGAAAAAGGGAGAAAAAGAGAAAAAGGAAAAAAGGGAAAGACTTTCGGGGGTACACCGGACATGAGGTAAGTCGGTAAGAGGTCAAAAGTGATTGATTTGATTTTCGAGAAATTTATCTAAATTATATTTAATCGAAAAGTAACCCGGGATTAAATATATAATTGTGAAGTTTTACGACACAGCCCGAACGAGAGCCGATTGAGCTCCAATTTTCGTACCCCGCATCATATTGGGTAAGTATATTTTAATTACGATAATATAAGTCCTTTAATACAGAGTTTCGATTATTTTATGGAATTTATGGATTAATTCTGTATAAAAAGGAATATTATTTGGAATTTTACAGTAATTATCGTAAATAGTATACGGGCTATCCAATAAGTTTGGAACGAAGCCCGATGATTATTGGTAAGCTGAATGAGCCCAGTAAACTCAAAGAAGGGATTTAATAAGTATAAACGGGCTGAAAATGGGTCGAGACCCATTAAGGTACAATTGGGCCCAATAAAGTAAAACGGGCCCAGTACATTAGATTTGATTAGTAAAGGTGATATACTGATAAAGATAATTGAATTGACCCCAGTTATGTGGTTATATGCAGTTTTGTAGACTTGATTGACTCGCAGTTGGACTGAGAGATCGGATATTATCGAGATGAGATAAGTTTACGCGTAAATTGAGGTAACAGAATTTTATAGGTGTATAGAGATTTCTATACGTATTTATTGAGGGGATTTACAGGGTTTAGAATTCCTTAAAGTATCTAGTAACGAAATAATAATTTTTACGAAAATCGAGGCTTAGGTGAATAAAGAAAAAGATAATTTTACCCCTGAGAGTAAAATTTACAAAAAGGGTAGTAAGGCAGATAAATTACATGATTTCATGTTTTTAATGTTTTATATAAATGTATTGCTTTGATTTAAGCAAATATGCACATAGGTTGGCTGTTGATTTCGTGAATTATACGAAAGGGTACCGGTTTGGACCGATTACTATTTTAAAAGATGTTTTATCAAGATTGAGCCACCTATCGTATTTACATGAATAGAAAGAGTGCTAGAGTCTTCCTCGCACTCAAGTTTACTGATTTATTTCTCATGAAAAGCCGTACTGGAGCATTGCTCGTACGAGAAATTTATGTGTGCACAAAACCGTGCTGGAGCTTCGCTCGCACGAGATTTTAGATATCATGATATGCATAGCGTGGTGCTGGAGCTTCGCTCGCACTAGACGTGAGTTGACATGCATATAGTCGTGCGGAAGCCTCCTGTAGACTGTGTGTCGCAGAGAGTTGAGATGCTCGCACGTATACTTTGAGACATGGGTTGGTTATTGACATAGTATTGGGGTGGATAAAACCTACGGCAGGCACCCCCAAACTATGATATGGGTCCACGGAGTACGATGTACTGTGTATGTCACACGAAGTACGTTGTACCGTGCAGTCATGATGACTCGATGATGTTACTTGATATTCTGGCGGGTATGGCTTGACCTAACCTCCCATTGCAGTTGTGATACCCCACACACCGGGATCCGTGTAGCCTAGGATCACAGGGACAAAGTATGGCCATAGTCCTCGATTTTTCATACAATAACCTACATGCCTCACATGATATCAATCGGTTTGAATAGACTAAGATGAACCCGAAGGAGGGGTAATGTCCCGATTTATGTTTTTAAAAGAGATGTGATTTAATGAATCAAGGTATTCCTGAGAGATGGGTTTGACCTTGATGAAGCTGTTTTATGATGAAACAAATGAGTTTTAACGTGATGAGTTTATGATGAATACAAATAAGTTTTAAATGTGACAGGCATGAGATGTCATACATGATGATTTTTCCATGTTTGATTTATATGTCGACTTCATGATTTCTCTTATATGATATATATATACATACATGTGGCATCATTTTAGTCATACCTCATGCTCCAAATGTAAACGATTTTATATCATGACATTATCAGCACGTAGATAGTATAGTTATCTACATGCTTACATTATTGCCTTACTGAGCTGTTTATGCTCACCCTTTTATTTTCCACCCCACAGGATATATTTAGTAGAAGAGAACGACAGTAGTCATATCCGCTTCTTCTTATCAAGACCAGGTATACACATTTATATAATTTTTGTATCTGAACATATAGAGGCACAGTACTGTACATGGATGTAATATTGGGGATGTATTTATTTAAAATAAATTGATATGTAAATGAAATAGGAAAATGGAATGGTAAATAGGTGAGAGGTGACTAACATCGAATCATAGCCCAACTGTTTAGTAGTGTAACTGTTCACGATGAGTAAGGAAATTAAAAAGTGAAAAATTTACTCTTATTTTTAGGTAATTTGGGTCGTGACACTATAATATCGTCTTATTTGCAGGTTGGATAGAGTCAAATTGCAGCCGTTATGCTGTCGAAATTTTTAAAAAAATTTTAGAACCTTAATAAAATCCGCCACATATTAGTTTTAAAAAAAATTAACCTATAACGGATACGGAACTAAAAGAAAAGATCCTAAAGGAATAATAATGAGTCTCATAATAATAAATACTAACTAATAATAACTTAGTTAATATTAATGCTTAATAACGTTTCCACCTTAATTACGTGCTTAGGGATAGTTGTATACGTCACGGGGCGTGACATACAATACCTATGTTATGATTTGAATTAAGTATGATTTAAAGTAAGCATGTTTAAAAACTAAGAGGACCCTATGTTATGATTTGAAATAAGCATGTTTGAAAACTAAGACTGTCTTACTATGTTTTAAATGATGTATGCATAATGTTTTACCTTCCTCTTTGCATGTACTCTTACTGGATGTAAAGCTCACTACCTTCCTCTCCTCCACAAATTGCTTTTAGTACACACCAAAAGTGTCCCTTTTGATTTGGCTTGAAAAACACTTTTCGCCGCCCGCTTAATTCATCTGAAAGGTATATGTAGAGATATATGTAGAGACAATCGTTGCACATTCTATGTACATTTACTTTAGGATGTAACTTTAGGCTACAATAGGTATCAATTGGAGTCTATAGCCTAGATTTGAAGTGTGATATATATAAATCTATTTAAATGTTAATCATGTTTTCTTAGGGTCAATTGATGAATGACACAAAATCTATATTTGATGGACGAATGGTATGCATGTACATTGGAGCTAAATTAGCATCGCATCACACACATTTGAGTGAGACTAAGACTAAAGGAAAATAATAATCGAATTGATCACATAAGATCAACGAAAATTATTAGACATTACACTGATCGTTGACAAATATAAGCCAAAAAATAAAATTTTAATCCAATTTTCGTTGATTTTGGGTTGTTGGAATCTATATATAGATTAAAATTAAATAAAAATCACATATCATTTACCTCTACTTATATTAATATTACAAAATATAACATTTATATCTATACCTTTTTATCAATTTTTTTTCTAAAAGAAAATATGTGTGTGTGTGTGTCTATATATACATACATACATACATACATATATATATGTATGTATATATATGTATATGTATATACATATATATAAATACATACATATATATATATATGTATATATTAAAATCATTTTTGATATAATATGCAATATTAATATAAGAACATGATACATATTATTAGATTACCAACTAATTTTTTAAATTTTTAAAAGATAACATAAAATTTTAATTTTAAAATTTTTTTAATTAACACGTAACATGATTATTTTAAAAAAAATTAAAAATATAGGAGGGAGGGGGGAAAGAAAAAAGAAAAAAACAAATATTTTTGAAAATAATTTTAAAAAAATTTAAAATATAATTTTTTATATACATGGCACGACACGTGGCATCTTTTTATTGGGTTAAGGCCCGTGTAGGCATTTTTGTTATAATGTTAGCGAGAGATAATAATAAAATAGTTTAGGTACCAAATTGCATTTTTTTTAAGTTTAAGGATGACATTACATTAACCTTTTTAGTTCAGGAGCCATTCTTGATATTAATCTTTTTCTAAAAGATAACATCATTTTTTTATTTTTTAATATTTTTAATTAATACGTAACATGTAATCATTTCTTTATTTCACATTAATATCACAAGATATAACATCTATAATTATAGCTTTTAACAAATAGATTTTTTTTAATTACATAATGTCACGACCCTCAGCTTATCAAAATTAGTCTCGAATTTTTTGTTTTTTATACATTATTTACTTTTCGTCCTTACCTTACCTCGATCGTGATCAGCTACCCTCTCATCAGTTGGGTTGTGTGTCAATGCCTACCTCACCCAACTATAACAATTTCATTTGCATTAAAATTTAGAAGTAAACACTTGTATAAATAAATCAGAGTGTTGTTTACATGTGTTTACATTTCTTTACATCCTCAATAGTTACATACAAAATGTTACTGTGCTATAGAAAGTTTAGATACAAAACTACATCAGTGTGTATACCTTAAGCGATGGGATGCAGCAGATACCAAAAGGGAAAGCCTCCAGTCGCCCTCAATCTATACTCAAATCTCTGTAAAAAGGGGAAAATAAGGAGGGTGAGAAAACCACACACTCAGTAAGGCAATATGCGAACAGGTAGATACTGCACTATCTACGTGATCGTGATGCCATGCTCAAAACCATACAATTTCTCATTCACCTCTCAAAAGCATCAGTTCATGCTTTGTGTTAATGGCATGTAAAGCAATTCATGCTATTTAAATCAGTGCACAAATCAAATTTAAAACATGGCATTAATCATCATGCATATTTCATAAATAAAGCATGGAAAACTAATCATGCGTAGGTGCACTTTAAAACCATTAACATACTTTCCCATCTCATTAAAATTAACACTTGTCAGGACATCAACCCCTCCCTCGGACTGTCCTGACTCACAAAGCATTTCAAACATGGATTTATTCATAAAGCAATAGACATGTGAGATAGGAAATATAATAAGGGAAATCTCCTCTAGGACTATGGCCATATCCTGTGATCCCAGGCTACACTGATTAGGTGTGCAGGGTATCACCACTATCTGCTTCCACACGGGAGGTAGGTCACGTCCAGCCCGCCAATCCATAGCAGATCTCATCCGAAGATGGCATATCACAATCTCAACACGGTACAACGTACTCCATGCTACCTAACGGTACAGCGTACTCCGTGGACCCATATCAACACATCATATCATGCCACATCTCAAAAATGCACGTACGAGCCTATTTAATCGGTACAACTTCTTGTCTACCCGAAGCTCCAAGCACGGCTATCAACATGTCAATTCTCAAAAATGCACGTGTGAGCCTATTTAATCGGTCTGACACCCAGTCTAACCGAAACTCTTAGCACGGTAACAAATATGGTGAGCATGTAATGTGAGCTATGCTCCAGCACCATGCCAAAATCAGTATAAAGTCTGTGCGAGCTCAACTCTGGCACAACATCATAAAAATCCATGGGAAAACTAGTGTGAGCTAAGCTCCAGCACTCATGCGTATGAAAACACATAAAATCTCGTGCGAGTTACACTTAAGCACGCTTTCATTCTCACGAAATCCATGTAAGTGGCTCAATTCTTTGCAAAACATGGTTATCAACAAAATCAAATCATTTCTTTTGCAAAATCATTTCAATTATTAGCCAACCTACCCATACTTGCTAAAAAGCAACAAAACAAGGTTTTTCAAAGCATTATGCTTTTGTTTTCATGCACATTTCTCAAAAAGCCTAACTCTTTGCCCTTCAATCACCCAATATCATTTTGTAGTATCACATGCACTCTAACAAAACATTTAAGTGCCTAAATTGCACACAGATATCCCTAAGAGTCCACACAATTCCCTTACCTCGATTTACTCGGGGTGCAACTCTCTACCTTTTACACTTCTCGCGTTTTTCGCTCAACTTGCTCTGGGGTATCCTCGAGAGCTGCAATTCATTCATCAAACGCTCGAGTTAGTGTTGCTAACTCTCATTCAACTATGCATTTACCTAATTCCCTTAAATACTCATTTGACCCTCTTTGGGAGGTCTCACAATTTATTCCTTATCACCCTCTTAAAATCATACCTACAACACCATTATCACCGTATAATCTCCTATTTATCATTGACACCACCATATTTCACTTTCTCACACTAACCCATTTCTAGGTTATAATCATTCCATGGCATTCTAGGTAGTTCTACCATAAATATGCACACTAAATTAACTTCAATATCCATAACTAAACAAATGTACTTAGTTTTGTACATTAGAAACTCACCTCTTTGGATTTCCTCCTTTGCTCCAAATGGAAATGCTTCTTATTCCTTAAATCCAACAATTAAGGAAATGCCTCCAAGCTGTGTTGTTCTTCTCCTTAATGTGAACAACTTTGTGTCTAATAGCCTTCCCTCAAATCTTCTTGAAAATGGTCGGATTTAGAGAGAGAAAACTAGGTTTTGGGTTGAAAATGGTAGAGTAAGAGTGTTTTCTCAAAATCTGCAAATCCAACTGCTCCTATTTATAGATTTAGCTTGATGAGATCGATCTGCCTTAGGTGGAGATTGATCTGGTCCTCTTAAAATCCCTCTACATCATTTATGCTTCACATTACAAATACTTCACCATTTACATATATACAAAGTTATACATATATGGGGTCTCACATTCTCCCTCACTTAGAAATTTCGATCCTCCAAATTGGAACCCAATCAATCCGTGAATAACTCGGGATACCTCTCCCGCATCAAACTCTCCAATTCCCATGTGGCCTCTTCCACCATGTGATGTTGTCAAAGAACTTTCACTAAGGGAATTATCCTTTTCCTCAACACTTTCTCTTTTCTGTCCAATATCTGAACTGGCTTCTCAACGTACATCATACTTTCACTGAGCTCCAAAGGCTCGTATCTTATCAGATGTGCCGGGTCCGGGTGACACTTCCATAACTTGGATATGTGGAAGACGTTATGTACGCTCCTAGCTCAAGTGGTAATGCTAGCATGTATGCCTTATCTCCCACTTTATAAAATATCTCAAATGACCTTATATACTGAGGGCTCAACTTCCCTTTCTTTTAGAACCTCATGATCCCCTTCGAAGGAAAAACCTTTAAAAACACCAACTCACCCACCATAAAATCTAGTGGTCTCCGTCTCCTATCAGCACAACTCTTCTGTCTGCTTTAAGCTATCCGTAACCTCTCACAAATCAACAGGACAACCTCAGAGGCTTGTCTAATCAAGTCAAGAGCAAAGATCTATCTGTCACCAACCTCTTCCCATCCAATAGGGGAACGGCATCTACGCCCATACAATGCCTCATATGGTGCCATCCTGATACTCGCACGAAAACTATTATTATAGGTAAACTCTGCAAGTGGCAAATGGTCATCCCAAGAGCCTTCAAAATCTAATGCACACGCTCTCTACATATCCTTCAGGGTCTGTATAGTCCTCTCTGACTGACCATCTGTCTAAAGATGAAACGCGGTGCTAAAACTCAATTCGATCCCCATTGCTTCCTTAAAATGTTCCCAAAAGTGAGAAGTGAAGTGAGCATCCCTATCAAAAACAACGCTCACTAGAATTCCATGTAGCCTCACTATCTGCGTACATACAGGTTCGCTAACTGGCTCAGAGTATCGGTAGCTCTCATAGCTAGAAAATGGGTTGATTTCGTCAATCGATCCACAATCACCCATATGGCATCATGACCTCTGCAGGTCCTCGGTAATCCCATTAAAAAATCCATGGTGACATGCTCTCACTTCCAAGTCTGTATCGGTAAAGGCTGCAATAACCCTGCAGCCTTCTGATGCTCTACCTTCACTTGCTGATAAACAGGACACTTAGCGACATATTCAGTAATGTCTTTCTTCATCCCAAACCACCAATAAACTTTTTCTCAGGTTTTGATACATCTTAGTACTCCAAGGATGTATCGTATACCTCGATGAGTGAGCCTCTATTAAGATCAACTTCCTGATCTCTGGATCGTCAGGAACACATATCCTACCTCTGAACCTCAACAAGCCATCTGAACTCAATTCAAAGTCTGTCTCGTTACCCCTTTGTATCTGCCCGACAATATCACTACACTGCTGATCTGTTCGCTGAGCCTCTCGGATTTGATTTACCAGATCCAATTCCAACTGCATGCTAGCTATCATAAATCTAGTATTAGCGTCAAGCGGGGTCACATCCAAACTGAGGTTCGTGAACTGTTCCAACAGCTCGTGTTCCCTGATCATTATGAATGACACCAACCCGATATGCTTCCTACTCAGTGCATCAACAACTACATTAGCTTTACCCGGGTGGTACAGGATCTCACAATCATAATCTTTTAAAAGCTTGAGCTTTCTCCTTTGTCTCATGTTTAACTCTTTCTGCGAGAACAGGTACTTAAGGCTCTTATGATGAGTGTAAACCTGAAATCTCTCACCATAGAGATAGAGGCGCCATATTTTCAATGCAAACACTATGGTCACCAACTCTAAATCGTGGGTTGAGTAGTTTCTATCATGATCCTTCAACTGTCTTGATCCATATGCAACTACCTTCCTATCTTGCATCAATACACAGCCCAGTCCTTGGTGCGAAGCATCAGCATATACCGAGAAACCTCCTGAGCTGGTAGGAATGATGAGTATCAAAGCTGTAGTTAACCTCCTCTTCAACTCCTCAAAACTTTTCCCACACTTATCTTCCCACACAAATTCAACATTCTTTCTCGTGAGACGTGTCAAATGAGCAACTAACCTTGAGAATCCCTCCACAAACCTTTAATAATATCCAATAAAACCTAGGAAACTTCTGATCTATGTCACTGTCTGGGGTCTCTGCCACTATATCATTGCCTCAATCTTTGATAGACCCACTGATACTCCATCTTTCGATACTATGTGACCCAGAAAAGAGATCTGTTCCAACCAAAAGTCACACTTACTGAGTTTAGCGTACAACTTCTTCTCTCGGAGGGTCTGTAGCACTATCCTTAAATGTTGTTCATGCTCCCCTCTAGACTTTGAGTACACCAGTATATCATTAATAAACACAATAACAAATCGATCTAAGTACTGGTGAAACACCTCATTCATCAACGACATAAAAGATGCAGGAGCATTCATCAACCCGAATGGCATAACCATAAACTCATAATGTCCATAACGAGTGTGAAAAGCTGTATTGGGTACATCTCCACTCTGTATCTTGAACTGATGGTACCCAGATCTCAGATCTATCTTGAAAAAGACCTGCGCTAAGCTGATCCAATAAGTCATCGATGCGTGGAAGGGGATACTTATTCTTGATGGTGGCCTTATTCATCAACCGGTAATCTATACACAATCGGAGGCTTCCATCCTTCTTCTTTACAAACAGAACCGGTGTTCCCCAACGTGAGATGCTCAGTTTGATGAACCCCTTCTCCAGCAACTCTTGCAACTGCTTCCTTAATTCTTCCAACTCAACTTGGGCCATTTTGTACCGTGGCTTGGATATCGGCTCTGTACTAGGTGCCAAGTCTATACCAAATTCCATCTCCCTATTTGGAGGTAACCCTAGTAATTCATCCAAGAAGACATCTAGAAATTCCCTGACCACTGGGATGTCTATTAACTCCAACATGCCTTATCTGTCTCAATCACATAAGCAGAACCCTTCACATTATCCTTTCCATTGTTAGTAGCACAACTCATCACATTACATACATAATTGATAAACATATTCATCTCTCAAGTATTATGAATTAAAATCATACTCTTCTCATTTATAATGATCATGTCATTTCATTTCTTTCCATCAAAGTTTACAATAAGATTGTCTAATCATGAAAACATCAAGGTTCCAGTACGACAATCCATAATAACATGGTTGCAGCCAGCTAATCCATCCCTAGGATTACATCAAAATCATCCACATTTAATATAATTAAGTCAGCTGCCATTTCTTTACCTCATATCCTTATCTTACAATTTCTATATACATACTCAGTCAATTAACTATCATTCATAGGGGTAGATATCATCAACATCTTATCTAACAGTGTGGGTTTTACATTCTTCAACAATTTACATGCAAAGGATGGCAATATAAAAGAATGCGTGGCACCAGGATCAAACAATACATATTCTTCTAAATCAAAGATTTGGATGGTACCTTTTACCACATCCGAAGAATAATCCGCAGTGTCCTGGTCTAGTGCATCCACTCGTCCTTTGCTCACACCTACTGTCTGCTTCCCCTTTTCTTCAGTTGTAGCCCTCCTCCTCGGAGCAGCTGTGCCAACTGGAGCTCTCTCTGGCTCCCTGCCCTTCCGTGGGGCTCACTCTGTCATCTCTAGGTAATCCCTGATTATATGCCCTGGCTTCCCACATCTGAAGCATACTGCAAGAGGTCCATAGCATGGTCGAGTACCATGGTACATACCACACTTGTTGCACTACTCTATAGTAGGTCATAGCCTTAAATCATAATTCCCTTAGTTGGAGCTATGGTTGGATACATGGCAGGATTAACTGTCTTCTCCTGAATCTCCTCGATCCTCGACCTCTTCCCAGCAAACCTCTTGCTTCCCTTATAACCGAAGCCTTTATCCACCATTGGTCTCTTCTTATCTTTATCCCTCACTTTACCAACCTTCTCGAACTCTGAGGCGATTCTATCAATGTCTTGTTCACACAATTACGTCCTGCGCACAGCCTCCTTGTAGGTCGATATATCTAAGGGGACTAATATGGACCTAATGGTTGGTCTCAGTCCATCCAAAACTTTTGGATCTTCTCAACCTCATTACCCATCGTATCGGGATCATATCTGCCCAGGGAAATAAAAGTCGTCTCATACTCATCCATAGTTCTGCTCCCTTGGGTCAATCTTAAAAATGCCATCTTCATCTTTCGCTGTGTAGTATCCGGTACATACTATCTCCGAAAAGCCTCCAAAAATACATCTCAGCTGATCTCTGTATGTCGGACTCTCAAAATAGGCCTGGTGGATTTCCACCAATGTTTTGTTGATCCCTTCAGCATGAATACGGCAAATGCTACCATCTCTGTAGTGGTGCACTCAAAGAACCCATACATCTTCTCAATCTCATTGATCCAATCCTCTTCAGCTACTGGGTCCTTAACTCCACTGAAGGATGGTGGTCCAAACTTCTGGAATTGCCGCAGTCTATCCAAATCACAATCGTAACCCCATTCTCAACTGGCCTGTGATATAGTAATAGGCATAGGCATATCCTATGCAGGTGGGGGTGTAGGTGTATCTGTCGTCTAAGGTCTTTGGGCTGGCTGTGCTCGTGCCTCAGGAGTTGCCGCTTGCTCGACATCACCCTTTCGTAGTGGGACTCTGTCTGCCCCTAACTCCAGGCAATTATTAAGTGACCAACTCCAAGATCATCTCTATGTTTCGCTCAATCCTCTCGAAGCATGCCTCAGTACTCTCGGGTCTCTCCTCTGGACCCTGTGGAGCATGCTCAACCTCAACCTCCACCTGAATCTCTTCCTCAGCCTCGTATGTTTTTGGCTCAACACTACCCCCAGGCCTACCTCTATGGACTCTAACTTGTGCTCTCGTCCCTCTACCACGACTGGTGATAAGCATAATGCTCAATTCCCTACATACACATAAATTTCTTAGTCAACCCATCGACACACACACAATTGTATCTAAATAAGCACAGTAACATGGGGATGAAATTTTCAAACTTGTTAAGTATTTTATACATCAACACACGTCAGACCAACGCAAGCTCTAATACCAACTCCTGTCACGACCCTCAGCTTACTAAAATTAGTCACGAGTTTTTCATTTTTTTATACATTATTTACTTTCCGTCCTTACCTTACCTCGATCGTGATCAGCTACCCGCTCATCAGTTAGGCTGTGTGTCAATGTCTACCTCACCCAACTATAACAATTACATTTGCATTAAAATATAGAAGTAAACACTTATATAAATAAATCAAAGTGTTGTTTACATGTGTTTACACTTCTTTACATCCTCAATAGTTACATACAAAATGCTACTATGCTATAGAAAGTTTAGATACAAAATTACATCAGTGTATATACCTTAAGCGATGGGATGCAGCAGATACCAAAAGGGAAAGCCTCCAGTCGCCCTCAATCTATACTCAAATCTTTGTAGAGAGGGAAAAATAAGGGGGTGAGCAAACCACACGCTCAGTAAGGCAATCATGCGAACAGGTAGATACTGCATTATCTACGTGATCGTGATGTCATGCTCAAAACCATACAGTTTCTCGTTCACCTCTCAAAAGCATTAGTTCAGGCTTGTGTTAATGGCATGTAAAGTGATTCATGCTATTTAAATTAGTGCACAAATCAAATTTAAAGCATGGCATTAATCATCATGCATATTTCATAAATAAAGCATGGAAAACTAATCATGCGTAGGTGCACTTTAAAACCATTAACATACTTTCTCATCTCATTAAAATTAACACTTGTCAGGACATCAGCCCCTTCCTCGGACTGTCCTGACTCACAAAGCATTTCAAACATAGATTTAATCATAAAGTAATAGACATGTGAGATAGGCAATATAATAAGGGAAATCTCCTCTAAGACTATAGCCATATCTTATAATCTCAGGCCACATTGATCAAGTGTGTAGGGTATCACCACTATCTGCTTCCACATGAGAGGTGGGTCACGTCCAGCCCGTTGGTCCATAGCAGATCTCATCCGAAGATGGCATATCACAATCTCAACATGGTACAACGTACTCTATGCTACCTGCACGATACAGCTTACTCCGTGGACCCATATCAACACATCATATCACACCACATCTCAAAAATATACGTACGAGCCTATTTAATCGGTACGACTTCTTGTCTACTTAAAGCTCCTAGCACGGCTATCAACATGTCAATTCTCAAAAATGCACGTGTGAGCCTATTTAATCGGTGCGACACTGTCACGACCCAAAACTACCCAAAAATCAGAGTAAATTTTTCATTTTTCTTTTATACTTACCTAACCTCTAATTGTGACCAACCACAACCAATAATTGGGCTGTGTGTCAGTGGCCATATCATCACCATACATTTTACAGATAGTGCACAATTTAAATTAAAATATTAACTCATACGTTATGCACTAATTTCTTTTCATTTCTTTATAATATGTACCCAATCTATACATCCCAGTGTCAATACAAAATATAATAATGTGCTTATGTTATTTAGATACAATATTTATACATGTATATACCTCAAAAGATGGGCAGCAGCGGATGTCTAGAATGCAGTACTTAGTCTCCTCAAGGTCTACTGAAAGAAATCTGTGTGAGAAAATGAAAGGGATTAGCACATCAAGCTTAGTAATGCAATCCTACGAACAAGTAGATAACCATACAACCTACATGAACGTAATGCCATGCATAAACCACCCTTTCTCCACACATTTCAAAACAGGTACTAAAATTTGTGATATCATGATGTCATGTAAAACAAATTCACATATGGATTTCAAAAGCATAGAAAACTCGACATGCAAATCCATTTAAAACATGTCATTCTCGTTAAAATTTCACAACACAGTCAGGACTTAACCCATCCCTCGGGTGTTCCTGACTCAAATAAAATCATGAAATAAAATGCTTTCCAAAGCAATGGTAACATGTAAAAGTTTAAATCTCAGTTTTATTCTCATCAGAATCACGTCTCAGTCAAGACTCAACCCCTCCCTCGGGTGATCTAGACTCACACAAAAATCCATAAAATGTACTTCTTAAAATCACCAACATGTGAGACTAGGCAATATATGTATATCTTAGGCAAATAACCAGGACTTTGGCCATATGTCCTCGTGATTCCACAGCTACACGGATCCTAGTGTGCGGGGACTCACCACTATCGGGAACCGCCCTAGGAGGTGGGTCAATCCATCCCGTTGGTCTTGCCCGATCACTCACATCCGAAGATGCCACTCGCATCCGAAGATGCCATGCATCCGAAGATGCCACATAATCAATCCCAGCATGGTACAGCGTACTCTATGCTACTTGCATGGTACAACGTACTCCATGGACCCATATCTCATATCCATACTCATGCCCTGTCTCAAAACGCATGTGCGAGCCCATTTAATCGGTGTGAGACATAGTCTACCCGACGCTCCAAGCACGGCTCATCGCATGTTCTCAAAAACCTATTGCGAGTGATGCTCCAGCACTCTCATAAAATCAAGTAAAACTAGTGCGAGCTAAGCTCTAGCACTCTATTACACAATTCATGTGAAAATCTGGTGCGAGCTAGGCTCCAGCACCCTGTCACGAAAATCATGTAAAAATCTGGTGCGAGTTAGACTCCAGCACCATGTCACGAAAATCATATAAAAATCTGGTACGAGTTACACTCCAGCACCAATGCATGTAAAACTCTAGTGCGAGCTCTCACTCCAGCACTAATGCATTCATCACAGAAATCAATACTCGTGCGAGCTGAGCTCTAGCACGTCACATTTTCATAAAATCACGTAGGCGGCTATATTTCTCAAATCAATTTCAGAGAAAATCAACATTGTTGAAAATATGCAATGCGGTGCATTTTTATTTAAAAGTTAGCCAACTTACTCATGCACGTGTCAAAACACCTCAAGAATGAGCAGAAACCTCTTGTTCTTGCTCCTCTCAATTTTTCCTAAGTTTGGAAATTTTACCCTTAACAATGGTATTTTGGTAATTTGCCCATTCGGGGCACAAAAATTTTTATCTGAAATCTAGACCCTTCAGACAATTTAAGAGACTGTAAATGAAGTAGAAATTGCGTAAAGTTACCTCTAGCAGTCCGTAAAATTCCCTTACCTGGAATCACGCACAAACTTATCCCGTCTTGATAATACCAAATCTCTCAGTCCAAATGCGCGCCAACCAAGTCTACGGAACTGCATATAACCACACAGTTGGGGTCAATTCAATTATATTTATCAACTGATCGAATCTAAAGTACTGGGCCCGTTTTACTTTATTGGGCTCGATTGCACCTTAATGGGCCTCGACCTATTTTCAGCCCGTTTATACTTATTAAATCCCTTCTTCGGGTTTACTGGGCTTATTCAGCTTACCAATAATCATCGGGTTTCGTTTCAAATTCATTGGATAGCCAGTATACTATTTACGATAATTATGTTAAATTTCTAAATAATATTCCTTTTTTATATAGAATTAATCCGTAAAATAATCTTAACTCGGCATTGAGGACTCAAATTGTCAAAATTAAAATGTACTTACCCAATGTTTTGTGGGGTACGAAAATTGAAGCTCAATCGGCTCTCGTTCGGGCTCTGTCGTAAAACTGTAAAATTAGGTAAATCCGGGTTATTTTCCTTTAAATATAATATTAAATAAATTTTTGAAATTTACCCATAGGTCAATCTCGACCCTCGGTCAACTTACCTGGATCTCAAGTCGTCCCCGGTATTTTTCTTTCCTTTTTCCCTTTTTCTTACTTTTCTTTTCTTTTCCTTTCCTTCCCTTTTTCCTTCATTTTCCTTCCTTTTCCTTTCGGCCAAACGGTGCCGTTTTTTGCCCTTTGCCGTCGTCGGCATTTTCGGCGGTTTTACAAGCCACAACCGATCTCAAAAGGATCGCCTCCTCCTCCCGATCATGTTGGTGCCCACTGTTCGAGCCCAGCTGTCGTGGATCACCAGGAATCGGGCCATTTTTCTCTCGGTTCTCTCTTCCTCCGTTCATCGGTTTTCGGCATCTAGACGGCGCGTCTCCGGTGCTGTGGAGTTCACTGGCCTCTCCTCTTCCTCCTTCAGTCTTCGTTTGGGTCGTCGATCGTCAGTGGCCGTCGGGGGCTCTCGGGTTTCCTCGAGTTTCTGTCAGTTTCGATTTTCCAGTTTTCAGGTTCTTCCCGATTTTTAGATTTTCGTTTATTAATATTATTATTATTATTTATAATTTATTTTATTATTATAATAATCATTAAAATAGTTAAAAATATTCTAAAAATATCTATAAATTCTTTATTTTATTCCAAATTAATTTATTTAATTTATTCTAATTTATTTATTATATTTTTAACCTTTTTTTCGGTATATTTTCTTCGTATTTTCGGGATATTGTCCCAAGTGACTTTTCGATATTTCAAAGAATTTCGGATCTTGATAAATTGGACTCGAAATTGTATAATTTCCTCATTATCGATCAAGATATCTTAAATCCTTATTTTTAATTAAAATTTTCTTATCAAATTTATACCGAATTTTGATCTTTTGACCGTTTTACCCCTGCACTTGTTTCGGAACCAATTTAACCCGACTTTCCTTCATACACCCATTATCCTTCCTTATTTTAAATTCATATTTTTCGTTAACTTCATTTTAATCCTTTTCGTTTAGCATGTGGCCATCTCAGCTGTTATTGACTACTTCCTACATTCACCGAGATTTTATTTTATTCTATTTGCAAAGTTAATTCAGTCAAAACTCTTCTTATGATTCAATGAATATATGGAAATGTATATCACATGAATCATAAGGAAATGCATCACAAGTAATAAAAAGTGGGACTTACATAATCTCCCTCCTAAAAGAATTTGGTCCACCAAATTAAAACCAAGTAAGTCTTTGAACATTTTCGAGTACTTCTCTTTCATCAAACTCTCTAACTCCCAAGTCGCTTCCTCCGGAGTGTGATGTTGCCACAGTACTCTCACCAGGGGAATTATCTTCGATCTCAATACCTTCTCCTTCTTATCCACAATCTGAATCGATCTCTCAACATAGGACATACTCTCACGAGCTCTAGTGGCTCGTATCTGAACACATGCGACGGATCCGGCTGATACTTCCGAAGCACGGAGACGTGGAAGACGTTATGGACATTTGCTAGCTCTAGTGGCAACGCTAGCCTGTAAGCTCGATATCTCACTCTCTCAAGTATCTCAACAGGTCAGATGAAGCGAGGGCTTAGCTTCCCTCTCTTTCTAAATCTCGTAATACCCTTGGAAGGAGAAACTTTCAAGAATACTGACTTCCCCTGCTGTAAACTCCAACGGTCTACATATCCTATCAGCATAACTCTTCTGTCGACTCTGAGCTGTCCTTAACCTCTCACAAATCAATTTGACATCCTCAGAGAGGAGGATGACATCTACGGCCATACAAGGCCTCATATGGTGCCATCCCGATACTCGAATGATAACTGTTATTATAGGCGAACTCCGCGAGTGGTAGGTGATCATCCCAAGAGCCTCTAAAATCAAGTATACAAGCTCTCAACATATCCTCGAGGGTCTGTATAGTCCTATCTGACTGCCCATCTGCCTGAGGATGGAAAGCTGTACTGAATCTCAAATGGGTCCCCATAGCTTCCTGAAAATGTTCCCAAAAATGGGAAGTGAAGCGGGAATCCCTATCTGACACAATACTCACTGGGACACCATACAGTCTCACAATCTCGCGCACATATAGCTCTGCCATCTACTCAGAGTATCGGTGACTCTCATAGCTAGAAAATGTGCCGACTTCATCAATTTGTCAACTATTACCCATATACGAGTCCTTGGTAAACCCATCACAAAGTCCATGGTGACATGCTCCCATTTCCAAGTCGGTATAGGTAGACGCTGCAATAACCCTGCAGGCTTCTAATGCTCTACTTTCACCTGCTGATAGATAAGACATCTCGCAACAAACTCTGTTATGTCTCTCTTCATCTCTGACCACCAGTATACCTTCTGGAGATTCTGATACATCTTTGTACTACCCAGATGAAAGGTATACCTCGACGAATGAGCCTCTGTCAATACCAACCTCCTGATCTCAGGATCCTCGGGAACATATATCCTGTCTCAGAACCTCAGTAATCCATCCGAACTCAACTCAAACTCAGTCTCAATACTCCTCTGCATCTGCCTGACTATCTCAATACACTGTTGATCATCACGCTGAGCCTGTCAGATCTGATCCATCAAATTCGGCTCTAATCGACTAGCAATCATATAACCACTATCAGCATCAGGCGGGGTCACATCGAAACTGAGGCTCGTAAACTGCTCTAACAACTCGTGTTCTCGTACCATCATATAAGTAACCAACTCGAGATGCTTCCTGCTCAATGCATCAGCCACTACATTCGTCTTACTCAGGTGGTATAGGATCTCACAATCGTAATCTTTCAGAAGCTCAAGCCACCTTCTCTATCTTATGTTCAATTCTTCTGCGAGAACAGATACTTGAGGCTTTTGTGATCGATAAATACCTAAAATTTCTCACCATACAGATAGTGGCGCCATATCTTCAATGCAAACACTACGACCGCCAACTCTAAGTCGTGGGTCGAGTAGTTCCTCTCATGATCCTTCAGCTGCCTGGATCCATAAGCGACTATCTTCCCGTCCAGCATCAATACACAGTCCAGTCCTTAGTAAGAAGCATCTATGTAAACAAAAAAACCTCTTGAGCTGGTAGGAATTGTGAGAATCGGAGCAGTGGTCAATCGATGTTTCAGCTCTTAAAAACTCTCCTCACATCTGTCATCCCACTCAAATGCAACACTCTTTCGAGTGAGACGTGTCAACGGAGCAGCCAACCTCAAAAACCCCTCCACAAACCGTCTATAATACCAAGCTAAACCCATATAGCTCCTGATCTCTGTAACTGTCTAAGGCCTCTGCCACTGAACTACTGCCTCAATCTTGGATGGGTCCACTGACACACCATCCCTCGACACAATATGTCCCAAAAAGGAGAGCTGCTCAAGCCAAAAGTCACACTTACTAAGTTTAACATACAACTGCTACTCACGGAGGGTCTGTAATACAATCCTCAGGTGCTGCTCATACTCCTCTCTGGACCTCGAATAAACCAGGATGTCATCAATGAACACTATCACAAATCGATCCAAATAAGGCTAAAACACCTCATTCATTAATGACATAAAAGCTGCGGGAGCGTTCGTCAACCCGAATGGCATAACCATAACTCAAAATGACCATAACGGGTGCGAAAAGCTGTCTTGGGTACGTCTCCATCCCGAACTCTTAACTAATGGTACCCAGATCTCAGATCAATCTTAGAAAAGACTTGTGCTCCCTGTAGCTGATCCAGTAAATCATCAATCCTCGGAAGGGGATACTTATTCTTGATGGTAGCCTTGTTCAACAATCGATAGTTGATATACAATCAAAGGCTCTCATCCTTCTTCCTCACAAACAGAATCGGTGCTCCACATGGCGACACACTCGGTCTAATAAACCCCTTCTCTAACAATTCCTATAACTGTTTTCTCAGCTCCTCCAACTCAACCGGAGCCATCCTGTACAGTGGTCTAGATATCGGCTCTATACCAGGTGTCAAATCAATACTGAATTCTGTCTCCCTCACTGGTGATAACCCTGGTAACTCATCCGAAAAGACATTTGGAAATTCTTGGACTACTGGAATGTCTGTCAATTTCGGACATGCCTTAGCCGTATCTACCACGTACGCGATATAACCTTCAAAACATTATTCACCCAATTAGTACATCATTCATTCATAGTCTTACAAAATTCTCATTCTCATTAACTTCAAGGAAATTGCACAATACATTTTTCTGGAGTATGAAATGTGACTGTCTTAGCAAAACAATCTAAAACAGCTCGATTAGCAGCCAACCAATCCATTCCTAGGATTACATCAAAGTCTCTCATGTGCATCAAGATTAGATCGGCTGTCATCACTCTGCCACCTAATTTCAGCTCACAATTCCTCAATACATACTCCACTAATTGACTAGTGTTCATGGGTGTAATTATCGATAGCTTACTACTCAGAGGGGTAGGTTTTACATAATTACACAATTTACATGCAAACAATGGCGATACAAATGAATGCGTAGAACCAGGATCTATTAACATATATACTTCTAAATCATAGATCAGAATAGTACCTTTCAACACATCTGATGACCGATCTGCTGTATCCTGGTCTAGAGCATGTACTCGCCATGTACCAATCGCCTGCTTCCCCTTCTCTGCCGCTGTAGCTTTCCTCCGCGACGCAGATGTATCACCGGAAGCCCTCTCTGAACCCTTGCCCTTCTGAGGGGCACTCTTAACTAGCTCTAGACATTCTCTACTCACATGTCTGGGCTTCCCGCATCTAAAGTATACCACTGTGGTACCAAAACAGGGTCTATCACCATGATATCTACCACATCTACTGCATCTCTTAGTCGTAGGCCGTAGCCCCCTATCACAATACCTTTTTGTGGAGCAGAAGTAATGGCCGGATAAACTGGAGGTCTAGCTGGCCTCTCTCGAATCTCCTCTATCCTCAGCCTCTTCCCAGTCAACCATCTGCCCCCTATAACCAGACCCTTTGTCTCCTACTGGTCTCTTCCTCTCTCTAACTCTGCCAGCCTTCCCAAACTCTAAGGCAGTCCTCTCAAAATCCTGCTCTATCAACTGTGCTCTGCTCACTGCCTCCTCATAAGTCAGGATAACCAAAGGAATCAATCTAGATATGATCGCTGGCCTCAATCCATCAATAAATCTTCGGACCTTCTTAACCTCACTACCCATAGTGTCCAGATCATATCTACCTAGAGAGATGAACCTCGTCTTATACTCATCTACCGATCTAATCCCTTAGGTCAAGCTCAAAAACTTAGTCTGCAGCTTTTGTTGCGCTGTATCCGGGACGTACTGCCTCCGAAAGGCCTCCAGAAATACCTCCCAGCTAATCATTGTATGTTTGGCTCTAAGAATCTGTTTGGTAGACTTCCACCAATGTTTCATCGATCCCTTAAACATAAATACAGTGAACGCTACCATCTCAGTAGGGGTACACTCAAAGAACCTGTATAGCTTCTCCATCTCACTCAACCAATCCTCAGCTACCACTAGGTCCTTCGCCCCGCTAAATGTCGACGGTTTGAACTTCTGAAACTGTCGCATTCTGTCCATATCACAATTATAACCCCAATCTCTAGTACTCTGCTGTGGGGTAATAAGAGAATCCGTGTCCTGAACTGGTGGGGGTGTAGGAGTATCCGTATCCTGAACTGGTTGAGCAGGCATATCAGGAGCAGCTGCCTATCCAATATCACCCTGTCCACCTCTAACTCCCAGCACTGACTGCGCAAATAACTCCATAATCATCTTGAGGCTCCGCTCTATCCTAGCGAAACGCACCTCGGTCGTCTCAACAGGTCTCTCTGCAGTATCCCTCTTTGCAGGGACCTGTGGGGCATGCTCAAACCCGAACTCTACCTCAGCCTCCTCTTGAGTCTCATGAGGCAACTCAGCACGTCTATCAGATGCAAGCATACCTCTATGGCCTCAGCCTCGTGCCCGACCTCCTCTACCGCTACGGGTAATAGGCATAACGCCTATATTCCTGCATTCACAACCATTTCTTAGTTAAAACCCATCTCAATATACACAATTGTATCTAACCAAGCACCGTAACACGGGGATGTAATTTCCTAATTACTGACACTGACACTCATCAGACCAATTTTGCTCTGATACCACCGTTTGTCACGACCCAAAACTACCCAAAAATCAGAGTAAATTTTTCAGTTTTCTTTTATACTTACCTGACCTCTGATCGTGACCAACCACAACCTATAATTGGGCTGTGTGTCAGTACCCATATCATCACCATACATTTTACAGATAGTGTACAATTTAAATTTAAATATTAACTCATACGTTACGCACTAATTTCTTTTCATTTCTTTACAATATGTACCCAGTCTATACATCCCAGTGTCAATACAAAATATAATATTGTGATTATGTTATTTAGATACAATATTTATACAACGTGTATATACCTCAAAAGATGGGCAGCAGCGGATGTCTGGAATGCAGTACTTAGTCTCCTCAAGGTCTACTGAAAGAAATTTGTGTGAGAAAATGAAAGGGGTGAGCACATCAAGATCAGTAAGGCAATCCTACGAACAAATAGATAACCATACAACCTACATAAACGTAGTGTCGTACATAAACCACCCATTCTCCACACATTTCAAAATAGGTACTAAAATTCGTGATGTCATGATGTCATGTAAAACAAATTCACATATGGATTTCAAAAGCATGGAAAACTTGACATGCAAATCCATTTAAAACATTTCATTCTCGTTAAAATTTCACAACACAGTCAGGACTTAACCCATCCCTCGGGTGTTCCTGACTCACATAAAATCATGAAATAAAATGCTTTTCAAAGCAATGGTAACATGTAAAAGTTTAAATCCCAGTTTTATTCTCATCACAATCACGTCTCAGTCAAGACTCAACCCCTCCCTCGTGTGATCCAGACTCACACAAAAATTCACAAAATGTGCTTCTTAAAATCATCAACATGCGAGACTAGGCAATATATGTATATCTCAGGCAAATAAATAGGACTATGGCCATATGTTCTCGTCATCCCCCTGCTACACGGATCCTAGTGTGCGGGGTCTCACCACTATCGAGAACCACCCCAGGAGATAGGTCAATCCATCCCGTCCGTCTTGCCCGATCACTCGTATCCAAAGATGCCACTCGCATCCGAAGATGCCACGCATCCAAAGATGCCACTCACATCCAAAGATGCCACACATCCGAAGATGCCACATAATCAATCCCAGCATGGTACAACGTACTCCATGCTACTTGCACGGTATAACGTACTCCGTGGACCCATATCTCATATCCATACTCATGCCCTATCTCAAAATGCACGTTCGAGCCAATTTAATCGGTGTGACACACAGTCTACCCGACGTTCCAAGCACGGCTCATCGCATGTTCTCAGAAAACTAGTGCGAGCGATGCTCCAGCATATCAAAAATTAAGTAAAACTAGTGCGAGCTAAGCTCTAGCACTCTGTTACACAATTCATGTGAAAATCTGGTGCAAGCTAGGCTCCAGCACCCTGTCACGAAAAACATGTAAAAATCTGGTGCGAGTTAGACTCCAGCACCATGTTACGAAAATCATATAAAAATTTGGTGCGAGTTAGACTCCAGCACCAATGCATGTAAAACTCTAGTACGAGCTCTCGCTCCAGCACTAATGCATGCATCACACAAATCAATACTCGTGCGAGCTGAGCTCTAGCACGTCACATTTTCATAAAATCACATAGGCGGCTATATTTCTCAAATCAATTTCAGAGAAAATCAACATTGTTGAAAATATGCAATGTTGTGCATTTTTATTTAAAAGTTAGCCAGCCTACTCATGCACGTGTCAAAACACCTCAAGAATGAGCAGGAACCTCTTGTTCTTACTCCTCTCAGTTTTTCCTAAATTTGAAAATTTTACCCTTAACAAGGGTATTTTGGTAATTTACCCATTTGGGGCACTAAAATTTTTATCTAAAATCTAGACCCTTCAGACAATTTAAGAACTGTAAATGAAGTCGAAATTATGTAAAGTTACCTCTAGCAGTCCGTAAAATTCCCTTACCTGGAATTATGCGCAAACTTATTCCGTCTCGATAATACCAAATCTCTCAATCCAAATGCGCGCCAACCAAGTCTACGGAACTTCATATAACCACACAGTTGGGGTCAATTCAATTATATTTATCAACTGATCGAATCTAAAGTACTGGGCTCGTTTTACTTTATTGGACCCAATTGCACCTTAATGGGCTTCGACCTATTTTCAACCCGTTTATACCTATTAAATCCCTTCTTTGGGTTTATTGGGCTTATTCAGCTTACCAATAATCATCAGGCTTCGTTCCAAATTCAGTGGATAGCTCGTATACTATTTACGGTAATTACGTTAAATTTCTGAATAATATTCCTTTTTTATACAGAATTAATTCGTAAAATAATCTTAACTCGGCATTGAGGACTCAAATTGTCGAAATTAAAATGTACTTACCAAATGTTTTGCGGGGTACAAAAATCGAAGCTCAATTAGCTCTCATTTGGGCTCTTTCATAAAACTGCAAAATTAGGTAAATTCGGGTTATTTTTCATTAAATATAGTATTAAATAAATTTTTGAAATTTACCCGTAGGTCAATCTCGACCCTCGGTCAACTTACCCGAATCTCGAGTCGTCCCCGATATTTTTTCTTTCCTTTTCCCCTTTTTCTTTCTTTTCTTTTTTTTTCCTTTCCTTCCCTTTTTCCTTCCTTTTCCTTCCTTTTCCTTTCTTTTCCTTTCGGCCAAACGGCGCCGTTTTCTGCCCTTTATCATCGCCTGCATTTTCGACGATTTCGCCCGTCCCTACCGGTCTCAAAAGGACCGCCTCCTCCTCCCGATCACGCTGGTGCCTACCGTTCGAGCCCAGCTACCGTGGATCACCGGGAATCGGGCCGTTTTCCTCGCGGTTCTCTCTTCCTCCGTTCACCGATTTTCGGCATGTAGACGGCGCGTCTTCGGTGCCGTGGAGTTCGTCGGCCTCTCCTCTTCCTCCTCCGATCTTCGTTTGGGTCATCGGTCATCGGTAGACGTCGGGGGGTCTCGGGATTCCTCAGGTTTTTGTCAGTTTCTGTTTTCCAGTTTTCGGGTTCTTCCCGATTTTCAGATTTCCGTTCTTTTTTATTATTATTATTTATAATTTATTTTATTATTATAATAATCATTAAAATAATAAAAAATATTCTAAAAATATCTATAAATTCTTTATTTTATTCCAAATTAATTTATTTAATTTATTCTAATTTATTTATTATATTTTTAACCCTTTTTCGGTATATTTTCTTCGTATTTTCGGGATATTGTCTCGAGTGACTTTTCGATATTTAAAAAAAATTTGGATCTTGATCAGTTGGACTTGAAATTGTATAATTTCCTCATTATCAATCAAGATATCTTAAATCCTTATTTTTAATTAAAATTTTCTTATCGAATTTATACTGACTTTCTGTCTTTTGACCGTTTTACCCCTGCACTTGTTTCGGAACCAATTTAACCCGACTTTCCTTCATACACCCACTATCCTTCCTTATTTTAAATTCGTATTTTCTGTTAACTGCATTTCGATCCTTTTCGTTTGGCCTATGGCCATCTCGGCCCTTATTGACTACTTCCTACATTCACCAAGATTTTATTTTATTCTATTTGCAAAGTTAATTCAGTCAAAACTCTTCTTATGATTCAATGAATATATGGAAATGTATATCACATGAATCATAAGGAAATGCATCACAAGTAATAAAAAATGGGTCTTACAGACACCCAGTCTACCCGAAACTCCTAGCACGGCAACAAATATGGTGAGCATCTAATGCGAGCTATGCTCCAACACCATGCCAAAACCAGTATAAAGTCTAGCGAGCTCAACTCTAGCACAACATCATAAAAATCCATATGAAAACTTGTGCGAGCTATGCTCCAGCGCTCATGCGTATGAAAACATATAAAATCTCGTGCGAATTACACTCAAGCACGCTTTCATTCTCACGAAATCCATGTAGGAGGCTCAATTCTTTGCAAAACATGGTTATCTACCAAATCAAATCATTTCTTTTGCAAAATCATTTCAATTATTAGCCAACCTACCCATCACTTGCTAAAAAGCAACAAAATAAGGTTTTTCAAAGCATTATGCTTTTGTTTTCATGCACATTTCTCAAAAACCCTACTCTTTACCCTTTAATCACCCAATATCATTTCCTAGTTTCACATGCACTCTAACAAAACATTTAAGTGCCCAAATTGCGGACAAATATCTCTAAGAGTCCACACAATTCCCTTACCTCGATTTACTCGAGGTGCGACTCTCTATCTTTTACGCTTCTCACGCTTTTCACTCAACTTGCTCCGGGGTATCCTCAAGAGCTGCAATTAATTCATCAAACGCTCGAGTTAGTGTTGCTAACTCTCATTCAACTATGCATTTACCCAATTCCCTTTAAATACTTATTTGACCCTCTTTAGGTAAGTCTCACAATTTATTCCTTATCACTCTCTTAAAATCATACCAACAACACCATTATCACCTTATAGTCTCATATTCATCATTAACACCACCATATTTCACTTTCTCACACTAACCCATTTCTAGGTTATAATCATTCCATGGCATTCTAGACAGTTTTACCATAAATATGCACACTAAATCAACTTCATTATCCATAACTAAACAAATGTACTTAGTTTTGTACATTAGAAACTCACCTCTTTGGATTTCCTCCTTGACTCCAAATGGAAATGCTCCTTGTTCCTTAAATCCAACAATTGAGGAAATACGTCCAAGCTATGTTGTTCTTCTCCTTGATATGAACAACTTTGTGTCTAATAGCCTTCCCTCAAATCTTTTTGAAAATGGTCGGATTTAGAGAGAGAAAACTAGGTTTTGGGTTGAAAATGGTAGAGTAAGAGTGTTTTCCCAAAATCTGCAGATCCAATTGCTCCTATTTATAGATTTAGCTTGATAAGATCGATCTGCCTTGGGTGGAGATCGATCTGGTCCTCTTAAAATCCCTCTTTTCCTTGGGATTTTGAAGGCAGGAGATCGATCTGTCGAGACCTTGAGATCGGTCTGTCTCAAGCAAAAAGTTGAGGAGATCGATTTGCTCCAACCCGAGAGCTAAAGAAATCGATTTATTTGCCTTAAGAATTGATCCTCATTTTACAGAATGTTTAGCAGATCGATCTGGCTCCATTGGAGATTGATATGCATTATTTCTATTATTCGAATAAGAGCATTTTGGCTCTTCCAGATCGATCTCTCATCCTATGAGATCGATCTGACCTTCATATTTTTCAGATTTTATGCAGTTTTTCTGCAGCAACTCACACCCAAACATCATTAATTTGTTGCCATAGTCATTTTCTCATCCAGTTACCTTTAAGACTTGAAAACAACATCCATTCATACTTTATGCACATTAAAACTTGTGTGCATTCATTATATACCCAAAGGTATACAATACAAAACCAGATGGAAGCATAAAGATTCATGCCTCTTATGCAACTTCATCCAATTTTACCACACTATCCTTATTCCATTCCACCCACATTCATCATATACCAAAGTCCATTTCTTCATATTCATACATAATGAAACTTGTACGTACATCACAATTCTTATTACAAGTGTGTACATTGAACATATGGACTCTACATCATTTATGCTTCACATTACAAATACTTCACCATTTACAGATATATAAAGTTATACATATATGGGGTCTCACACATAAATGATAACATATATATATATATATATATATATATATATATATATATATATATATGTATATTAAAATTTTTAATTTTTCCATTGTTATTATATAAATTGTTTGTAATCATTAATTTCTTAATGTATTGTGGTATAGCTTAGTTAACAATTATTTTAATATTATGTAATATTCAATTTAATTTAAGGATATGTCAATGATCATAATTTAGGAAAATGAAAATTATAAAATTCAAGAGATATTTAAAGATCTCATAGGTTAAATTTTTATGTTCAAAACAAGAGTGACAAATTATAATATCAAGACATGAATTATTAAGCTTACTGTGTATAAAATATATTATTTTGATCCTAAACTTGAATATCAAAAATTATTGGAACATATATGTATAATTTATATAATTATTTTGTTATATTTTTATATAACATATGTTATAACTGAAAATTAATTTACCCTATGTTTGGATTGGGGGTAGGGAATGGAAAGGAAAGCAAAGCTAAGTAAATTAAGGGAAGGTTGAAAAACCTTTCCTTTGTTTGAGAAAAAAATTTATTTGGGGAAAGAAAAGAGAGAGGGAATGAGGACATCTTACTTTCCCTTAATTTATTCAGTTTTTAATACCTCAATTTAGGGTAAACAGGAAGGAAAGTAAACTTGAAAAAAAAAATTATCAGATAAAATATCAAATTTAACCTTATTGTATTATAACATTTTTTAAAAAAAATATTATAATTGAAAAAAAATTATAATGAATCATTTCCCTTTTTTCACTGCTTAACCAAATATAGATTATTAAGATGTGTAAGGTTTTTATCCACAACAATTCTAAATCTTGTAGGGTTTCTATCAAACAATTTTGACAACTATTCTAATATCAATTATATTAGATCAAAGCATGCAAGGTTTTATCAAACAATTTTGACAACTAATAACAGCTGCATTAAGTTTATTAAAAGCTTGAATTATAACTTACATACAAGCCTACAAGGTTTCTTTAAATTTTTAATTGTCTTACAATTATTTTAGGATTGCCCAAACAAATTTTGAAAATTAAAATCAAATGTAACAACTTACAATAAAGCAGGCACACAGCGAATCGAATCTGTTATCCCAAAAGGCGTTTGTACATCGACTCTAATACCATTGTTAGGCTTTTGTTTTATCATGTCATGCACAGAAAAGGCAGCAGATTAGAAAAGCAATAAAACCAAAAACACCAAGCTCATGCAACAAAATTGCTTTTGGGATAGAATCATACTTTTTCGGAGTTGCTTGTGTAGGGAAATTCAACCTTTTGAATTTTGGAAGCTCACGAACAGCCCTCGGTTTACTGTTAACTTGAGAGTCCTCGTTGAGAGAAGCCCTCTAACGGTATCCACATAAGTAAGACACAAAATAGGACCTTTGCCAGACACAAGGTGTAGCCAATGGCAAACGAGGAGAAAATAAATTTTTTTGTGAGTGAAAATTCCAAGAGACAAAGGGGCTATCAAGAATGTTCTATCAGAATTTTCTGACTTAATGTTACTTATATAGTGCCTCTTAACAAAACCATAAAAATGCTTAACCTTAGTCAAACTAGATCCATTTGAGCCCTTTTTTTTTATAATTACTTAATCCAAATATAATTGGCTTGTAGGGAATACTCTGGCATGTCTTTCCTTTTATTCAACATCATTGCTTTAATACCTAATAGTACCTTTATGTACTTAAGTGAGTGTTGTGACTTGTCTTAGAAATGGGTTAATAGAACTTTTCAGACCTTACAAAAGCCAGAATGAACACCTGTAAGAGATTTAAGAGCATCTTCATTTGTATGGTTTTTTTACTGTGAAATTCTCATATAGATCACTAAATGCATCAATTTAGCAACACGCTTTCTTTAATGATACACTAATTGTCAAGACCCAGCCCGCTCTTAGGTCGTCGGCTGGCATCCCAGGTTTGAACCACAACTAGGACGTGAATTGGGGTATTTGCCTCGATAAAATCATATGGGTCAGTGGACCCAAAGCAGACAGTACGTATGAGTCAAGGTAAACCTAAGGGAATCTAAGCCCCAAGGGGATGCTAGCCAATGGCCTAGGAACGGGCTGGGCCTTGACAATAAAACGAGTGGATCAAATAGTACTATGAGTGTAAGGTTTAGGTACTTAAAGTTCCTAGGTTCGAACCACAATGGAGATGCAAATTGGGGTATTTACCTCGATAAAATCGTGCGGGTCAGTGGATCCAAAGCGAATAGTACAAATGAGTCAAGGCAAACCTAGGAGGGATCTAAGCCCCAAGGGGATATCAGTCGATGGCCTAGGAAAGGGCTAGGCCTTAACAATAAGTAAATTATAACGCCCTGGAAGCGCGAAATTTGGGATAACTTTTTCTTTTTGAACTTAATTTCTTACTTAGGTTGTATTCATGTACAATGTTGGTTACTTAGTTTCTTCTTTTGCTTACTCTTTTAATCGTTTAAGGTTTGCTAAAAATTTCGACAGCATAACCTCTTATACCTGAATCTATCCTCCTGTAATAACAACAATTTATAATCGCAACCAGTTGTTTTTATCTTCTTATACTTATCATTTACCGATTCGACATACTCCACAAATTCAACACATTTCATTTGATTCCAAAACCACTTATTTGCTAATTCATAAAATTTGATTACATCCCCAAAAGTATTTACACACTAGTATCTGTACAATATAAGTTTCTGGAAATAAACATTAGATGGTATACTTGAGCATGTACTAAAGATAGTCTAGGAGGCTTAAAATCTACCAGTCTACTCAAGTACTCCGCAAGTAGTAGTGCAGTCTCACTGCAGGTAATCTGAAATGAAGAAAAGGGGAATGAGCTTCTAGAAAAGCTCAGTAAGGAAAATATTTAAAATAATCTTGACAACCCCAAATGTATATAGAAATTTAGGTTTACATGTTTTCCAAAAGCTTTCGTACTTACTTTAATCAAATTACGTAAACTTACTTTGAAAGAAAACATACATACATACATACATACATACATACATACATACATACATACATACATACATACATACATACATACATACATACATACACGCATGCATACATACTTATTTAGTCAAATTCACATACTTACATACTTTAATAAAACTTACTTACTTACTTACTTACTTTCATAATTCATACATACATACATACATACATACATACATACTTACATACTTATTTAGTCAAATTCAACATACTTACATACTTCAATAAAACTTACTTACTTACTTACTTTCATAATTCAAAATTTTCATACATTAAAACATAGAGACTAGGCTAAATCCATATAGCTATCATGCAGACAAAAATATCATCCTCCGTAGAGGGAATAAAATACCTATGACCATGGTAGAGGTTGTAGACTGGATCAAGGTCGTACAACAAAACAGACATAGTATCTGAATAAACTATCACACAGCTAGGTCACAGGCACCAGTGGAGCTCGCCATGCAGGCACGAGTACGAAATAGGCACCACATGTAGTGAAAACAAGTACCACAAAGGCGAAGATGAACACTACACAGGCGAAACGAAACAGACACTACAAGTGGTTGAGTCAGGCACCACAAGTAGCGGGCATGACATGCACACAAAATACACTATTGGGGTAGCCTCTAGTCTCGAAAAATCTTACTTTCTTACTTGTTTTCATACTTACTTAAAAATCATATAATTTACATTATAAAATATTAATTTATCAAAGACTTATATATCATAGGTAAAAATGTTTGGCTTCAGGGTTAAATCGGGGTATCATTTCTTTTAGAAACTTATATCAAAAGGCTCGAGTTTTCCATGTAAGTTCTACATGCATACATCAAATCATTTTAAGTAATATAAATAGGTAAAGGATGTCATTACTACTTTAAATTGCATCCCTTACCTAAACGAGGTTGGGGTAACACTAAATCGTAGGGTATCGAGTTTACCTCGTTTTGTGTGCCAATACCTCAAGCAACCCAAAACAGTTTTAAAACCATTAAATGATGCTCAAAACCATCTTAACATACTTAAATAGGAATCATCTTACTTAAACTTCATTAAATTTGGACATTTTGCCAACTTTTCTTACTTTCTTGGTTTTACCGATAAAAGTGTCGGTTTAAACTATTTCAATAGTTTTCTCTTCTTCTAACTTTAATCTTACAAACCTAATAGCTCACACACTTATTCAAGTCCTTAGTTATCATATGACAACTTATCAATTTTTCCAATTCTCACACTTTTCAATTTTCCACTAAACCGAGCTATAAACCAAGCTTTTCGGTATTAAATAAGCATTCTACAACATTCAATTCAACCAAACTTCATCTCTACCATGTCAAACAAGGGCTAGCCGAACCTACACATGCCTCTAGAAATTATTTATTCAAAATTCTACTTAAGCAAAAATCATTTAAATTTATCTAATAACAACATATCTAACTATCATCATCTTCTAACAATTTCTCACCTAGTTTGATCAACTTTGACCACTTCTTCTTGCTCTAGTAATGATTATCAACTGCAGATAAACATGTATACAACTTAGAATCATCAAAAAGAAGCTCAAAAATCAACCAAGAAACTTAAAATTCAAAGTTTCTCTTACCCCAAAAACCGGGGAGATTTTACCCTTGTTCTTCTCTCTAACTTTTCACCAACAAACGAGCTTATTTAAGGCTAGATTTTTTATATGTTGTAGAGGACTTAGGAAGGAAGATTTAATACTTTGACCGAACTCTAAAAGTGGCTGAAAGGTGGCAAAAAAAATCGTACAATCTGAACCTACAGGGAACGTTTACGGTAAGCTTGGGGAAAGGGGTTCTTTCTGGTTCCAGGTTGGTTTGGGGACTTCTCTACCTTTCCATAAAGGGTTTTAAATCCTCTTTAAAAAGGAAAAAAAATCAGACTTAAGGGCGAGCAAGGTGCTAGGCCCGGCCAGCTAGCAGCACTATTGTTGTAACATTCATAAAAATTATGTCCAGCCTATTTTCCTCCAAATTTCTAATTTTCACATGTTATACTAAGCCTCTAGTATCTTCTATAAAAATTTGTGGCCCACCTGTTTAAGAAAAGTTTTTCGTTTGTGCCCAATTTCCTCGATTTGGTTATTACTGATTGAAATTTCTTAAAGTTTTCGGTTTACTTTAAAAATTAATTTGATCACTGAAACCTTAAGATTTCCACTCAATTTTGATTCTCCAAATCAAATATACCTTATGTTAATTTCATATGGCCTCGGAATAATTTTTTTGAATTTATGAAATTTATTCGAATTTATTTCAATTACTAGGCTCATTTTCTTGATTTAGTGTTAACTCGAGTTTTTATTAACTTTTTCGCTTCCAATATCTTAGTTTCACCTTCTAACCACCAAAGCATACCTATACATGCAATCTTTAAGAAACACTTGAATTTGAAACCTTACCTCGATTTTCATGCCCCGAGTTTCATGTCATTGATCCGAATACTTCGATTATTTCAAGTCTGCATAATATTATTCTGAGTATCTTAATTGCTTTCTAGTTTCCAAATAAATAATAAATCAAAAAATTTTGGGTTTCACACTAATACTTTTCCTTAACATCGAAAAATTGCTCCTTTATATGACAACGTTACATTTGTCTCTACATCTAAGAAAAATGCATAATTCGTACAAAGTCTGCCATTGTTAACTCACCATATTTCATGTTTCTATTAAGCAATGCAAATAGGCATAATTGTTGCTTAACATTTATCATTATCTTAAGAATAGTCAATGTAGCCAGCATTAACAGCTTGAGTGTAAATTTAATTTGGCTGGAACTCCAGAACTGTTAATTTGCTCTCATTTTTCTGATCAGAACTTGGGCCTTGTAATGCATGATAAAGTTTGGAAATTTAGTAAATTGTAGAAGGCAAATGAATCTGCAGTTGTATAGAAAGCTGGTTTGTAAGTGGGCTAATAGAGTTGGGTTTAAATTTGGGTCTAAAATTTAAAATTTAATAAATTTAGCTTCATTCATCGATACTTCTAGATATCATATGCTAATTGGTTAAGCTTGAAAAAGGTACAAGCCTTAAATAGAGGCATCTTGAATAAAAGATGAGTTGAGAGGGAAAAACGCAGCGAGAAACATTCTTTTCTGCATTTTCTTTTCGAAGTAGTCGTTGAAACATTGCTCCATTAAACACTAAACATTTTATTTTATATAATTTAAGATTAAACATATTGGCTTGTAATAAATAAAGATTTTTTTGTGAGGGAACATTATTAATGAAATACACGTGCCATTACTTAATTTGAGATTCAATTATTTGTTGAGTTGCTTTTTTATTTCTAATTGGCCAAGTTAATTAGACAACTTTTTAATTTTTTAATCATTAAAATTACAAAAATCTTAAAACTGAAAATTCTAAAAAATAACAAAATTCTATTTTTTCACCTCATATTTGCCCAACTTAAAAATTTAAATAGGCCATATACTAAATTCATGTAAATGGCATAATTTAATTTACTAATCAGCTAAACGACATAAATCTAACATCAAATACAAGAGAAATTGCTCTTACTTCAGACTTAAAGAGTATACGGGAAAATCTCATTTTCTAACAATTTCCAAACTCTGGTTAAATTTGTTTTTCCTTTGATCATTGATGCCACCTTTTGTAGGTGAACTGTTGCTATTCTCTGTGGAAATGCAATTGCCTAGAGTGCTTCTACAATTCTTCTATACGTCTGGTCGTGGGACACTCTAAATCTGGTAAAGAAGAAAGTGAGGAAATTTGAGAGTGCCCCTAACTCCAGAAATTGAAAGAGAGAAGAGAATAATGAATTTGGCAAATCTCAAATGCCTTTACCCTTCATTTTCCATTACTTTTATATATTTTCTATATCCAATCGATAGTTGACACGTGTCTCTACTATTTACGACTCCCCAGATACCAGCAAAATACATGTAAACGACTCGATATGCATACGTGTATGACCAATAACAGAAATACAAAAATGCGACAAATCTTAACAAACTCAAATAACTAATATAACTATTCTCACGCTGACTAACATCCCTTCCTCGTCTTCCTATTCTGACCCATGTCCTTTCTTTGCCTTTCTGCCCGTAGTTGTTGGTAACATTACATAGTCCTGCTGCCAATGTGGGACCATGCGATCTCTATGCAACTTCCTTCTTGCCGATCCTACCTCTTTTGCTATTGTATCACTGACTCTTTGTTGTGATATATCATTGCCTCGCCCATCAAGATTGACTTTACCCTTAGTTTGAAATAGTTGGTGTGAAAAAATTCACATTTGACCGTAATTGATTCGTTATTATCGCTATCGATGGTCATTATTATCACTATCGATTATTATAACCATTATCGATAACCGTTATTATGGTTATCGACCGTTATTACAACTATCTTTCGTTAAAAAATTTATGCGATATTTAAAAAAATTCACGACCGCTGTTATGACCACAATAATCTCTTTTATATTCGAAACCGCGATAATCGCAATGCAATCAAAAACATAACTGCAACCGTAATTTAATTCTTTGACTTTACCCTCAAGGTCTAAACTAGGAAAAACTCTGGAAAACTTAGAGTAATCCACCCATGTCACATTTTTTATAGGTTAACCTTCCCACTAAACTAGCCATTTATGATATTTTGTAGAAAGCGCTGTTGAAGAATATCAATAGGCTGAACCAGTGGATGGTTATCCACAAATTGTTTAGGCAACTGACCAGGATGGAATAACAAGTTCTGCCAATAAGATTTGAGAAGTGACACATGAAAAGCATTATGGATTCTAGCTGAGGCTAGTGGTTCCACACGATACACCACCTGTCCAATACAATTGATGACTGGAAATGGTTTACAAAACCGTTTATTTAGCTTAAAATGAGGTTGTTAAAGTAATGAAGTCTGCTTATATGGTTGCAACTTGACCAGCACTAATTCCCCTTCTTGAAATGTAACATCACGTCTATGGTTGTTTGCAAGTTGTTTCATTCTATTCCTACCATGGGCCAAGTTTAGCTTAAACCATCGCAACAATTTATCTCGATTCATTAAGAGTTCTGAAGCAGCTGCTACACGTGCTGCATCATTCTCTAGTAACACCACCTTTGGGGGCTGCCTCCATAAACTACTTCAAAAGGGGTATATTTAATAGAAGAATGCCAGGAAGTATTATAGGAGTACTTTGCCTAAGGAAGGAACTACACTCACTGTGAAGGATTATCCATAGTGAAGCATGGGTACTGTTATAACCCACGGTTGGTGACTTCAGTTTGTCCATCGATTTGTAGATGGTGAGATGTATTATGATACAGTTGTGTATCGTTTAACAAAAATAATTATCGCCAGAATAAACTCAAAAACAAAGGGTCTCTATTACTGACGATTGACTTGGGAAAGCCATGGAATCTGACAACATCATTCACGAAAACTTAGTCCACCTTAACAGCAATAAAATGACCTGCCAATGCTGAAAAAAGAGCATATTTTGAGAGTCTATGCACCACAACCATTATAGTTATTCTTCCTTGAGAAAGCATGAAGTCAATCGAGATTTCTTCCCATATAAGCTTCAGAATGGGAAGGGCTGCATTAAACCTACTAGTGACTGAGTGTCATATTTCGTGACTTGGCAAACGGGACAACTCCTTACAAACTCCCTTATGTCATCGTTCATGTGAGGCCAATGAAACTGTGCCATCAATCTAGTTTATGTCCTTCAAATACCTCCATGTTCCCGCAGTTGGTGTAGCATGAAATTATTGCAAGAGTGCAATTTTATGCTTGCAAGAGGGACTCACCACAATCTTACCTTTGAAAAACAACAATCTTTTTGCACATTAGCAACTTAGGGTGCTGTTGCACATTAACAACTAACATTTTCATGTCATTGAGTTGATCTGTTTCAGATCTTAATTCATCAATCAACGAACAAACCACCATCACAGTAAACAGAATTTTATCTTTATTTGGAGAAAATTCTCCCTCGACTACTGCATGTGCTCCATCAACGTTGCCCTTCTCATGGCTTTCTACATCCTAACGTTATAAAGCATCAGCCACTATGTTGCTAGCTCCTGGCCAATATTGTATTTCAAAGTCAAACCCCAACAACTTCAGATATCGTTACTGCTCAAGGGTTTGACCCACTTGCTGCATTAAGCCCTTAATGCTCTTCTGATCTGTACGAATTATAAATTTTGAACCCAAGAGATATTGTCTCCATTTTACCACTGCTTCAATGATGGCAAAGTGTGAGACCCCGTTTATGTATAAGGGTATATATGTACATAGAAATGTAAATAGAGTTGTACTATGAATTCATAAGTGAAGTATATGTGATGTAAGTCCATAAGTAATGTACACACTTGTAATAAGAGTGGTAATTGTACACACAAGTTGCATTATGTATGAATGTGAAGAAATGGACTTAAACATGTGGAGAATGTGTGTAGAATGGATTATGAGTAGTTTGGTAAAATGGAAGTAGAATTGCATAAGATGTGCACTTCCATTTTTGTTTATATTAAGTACCATTGGTCATACAAAGATTCTACACAAGTTTTAATGTGTATGAAGTGAGGATGGATGCCATTTTCAAGACTCAAAGATGAATGAATGAGGAAATGATCATGGTAGCAAATTAAGGATGTTTGGTAAGGGTTGTTGCAGAGGAACTGCAGAAAATCTGGAAATTTTGAAGGGCAGATCGATCTCATGGGATGAGAGATCGATCTGGAAGAGCCAGAATGCTCTTATTTGGGCAAAAGAATAGAGCAGATCGATCTCCAATGGAGCCAGATCGATCTCCTAAGCATTTTGTAGTGAAAAGATCGATCCCCAAGCACCCAGATCGATCTCCTTAGCTCTTTGTTTGGGAGCAGATCGATCTCATGCCTCGACAGATCGATCTCATGCTTCGACAGATCGATCTTAGGCTTAAAAATGCCGTGAAAAAGAGGGATTTTAAGGGACCAGATCGATCTCCTCTTGGACCAAATCGATCTCCTCAAGTTATTTCTATATAAGGAGTGCTGGAAATCAGAAAATTTCGGGAAAAACACAAACCTACCACTTTCAACCTAAAAACCTAACATTCTCTCTCAAAAATCAGCCATTTTCAGTGAGGTTTGAAGAGAGACCATTAGAGACAAAGTTGTTCCTATCAAAGAGAAGAACAACATAGTTGGAAAGCATTTTCCCATTGTTGGTATTGAAGGAGTTAAGGGCATTGCCATTTGGAGCAAGAAGAGAAATCAAATTTGGTAAGATTCTAACACTCCAACTATAGTACATTGTTTATTTAAGTGATTTTGGAGTTGTTTGGCATGAGTATGGATGGTTAGAAACTATCTAAAATGCATTGGAATGATTTTGACCTAGAAATGGTCTAGAGTGAGAAAGTGAGATGTATGGAGATTAATGATGAATGGGATATGTAGAAGTTATTAATAGTGTTGTGGTATGATTTTAAGATGTGGTTAGTGGATAAATTATGAGATTTACCTAAAAGAGGTAAAATGTGGATTTAGGCATTGGTAAAATGCACAAGTGAATAATATTGACTAGTGAGGTCAATTATGGGTTAAATACATTAACTCAATTGATTTAATGAATAAATCGCAGCTTCCGAGGATACGCCGAGGCGAGTTGAGCCAAGAGCGTGAGAAGCTAAAAGGAAAGGAGTCACACCAAGTAAATCGAGGTAAGGGAATTGTGTGGACTCTTAGAGATATATGTGCGCAATTTGGGCGCTTAAATGTTTTGCTAGAATGCATGAGATTAGGAAATGTTGTTGGGTGATTGAAGGGTAAAAGTTGGGAGTTTGAGAAATGCGCATGAAAACAAAAGCATATTGCTTTGAAGATCATGTTTTATTGCTTTTTAGCAAATGGTTGGTAGGTTGGCTAACATTGAAATAATTTACAAAAGAAATATGTGTGTTTGATTTTGTTAATCATATTTTGCAAGTTTTGAGCCACCTACATGATTTCATGAGTATGAAAGAGTGCAAGAGGCACTAGTTTTCACATGGATTTCATATTTGTTTTGGCATTGTGCTCGAGTTTGTCTCGCACTGGATGCCCACCTTGCATGTTACCGTGTTTGGAGCTTCGAGTAGACTGGGTGTCACATCGATTAAATAGGCTCACACGTGCATTGTTTTGACATGATTAATTAGCCGTGTTAGGAGTTTCGGATAGACAAGAGGTCGCACCGATTAAATAGGCTCACACGTGCGTTTGAGATGTGGCGTGATATGATGTGTTGATTGGGTCCACGGAGTACGTCGTACCGTGCATGTAGCATGGAGTACATTGTACCGTGTTGAGTTGTGATGGTCGTCTTCGGACGTGATCTACTATGGACCGGCGGGTAGGATTTGACCCACCTCCCGTGTGGAAGCAGATGGTGGTGATATCCCGCACACCTGATCCGTGTAGCCGGTATCACAGGTTATGTACATAGGCCTTGAGGTTATTACCTATTGTTGAACTGCCTATCTCACATGTCTATTGCTATTTAAGAATAAATCCATGCTTGAAAATGATTTGTGGGTCAGGAAAGCCCGAGGGATGGGCCGAGACCTGACCAATGTTGAAATTGATTGTTAATGGTTTTTAAAGTGCACGGATGCATGATGTTTAATGCCATGCTTTATTGTGAATTATGCATGATGATTTATACCATGCTTTGAGTTGAAATGTGCACTTGATTTTAATGGCATGAATGCTTTACATACCATTAACACAATCATACACTCATGTTTTGAGATAAATAATGAATGAAATGCTTTTGAGCATGGCATCACGATCACGTAGATAGTGCAGTATCTACCTGTTCGCATGATTGCCTTACTGAGCGTGTGGTTTGCTCACCCCCCTTATTTTCCCCCTCTCTACAGAGATTTGAGTATAGATTGAGCGTGACTAGAGGCGTTTCCCTTTTTGGTAATCCGCTGCATCCCATCGCTAAAGGTATACACACTTGGATTATTTTGTATCTAAACTAGACATAACACAGTAGCATTTTGTATGTAACTACTGGGGATGTAAAATAATGTAAACACATGTAACAACTCTGATATATATACATTTATACAAGTGTTTACTCATAAATAATATTTCAAATTGAATTGGTATGGTGGAGTGAGTTGACGTCGACACGCAGTCCAACTGTTATGAGTGTGGTTGTTCACGATCGAGGAAGGATGATTAACAATTGATGCATGAAAATGCGAAAAATTTATACGTATTTTGGTAAGTTGAGGGTCGTGACACAAAGAGTTCCCTAACATACGTTAATGTCCTCTGCATGGCAGCTATGAGCTTTTTACTGTAGAAAGCTAAAGGTTGGCCATCTTGCGTTGTTACGACCCAATTTTTTCAAAAATCACTATAAATTTTTTGCGAACTTACCTCACTTCACTTGTTAGGCCGTAAGTCAATAACCATCACTCAATTTCATATATTATATATATGCATAACAGGCAATGCTTTTGTCCCAGGCACTAACATCGTGAAAACTCATAAAGTTACTATTTCATAATTAGAAACTCATTTACATTGTCTTACATATACATCCCCCTATAAATATGATTACATCACTGTACACTATTATTCAGATACAAAAACACGTATGTGTATATACCTCGATGCTGCTGGATAGCTGTGTGTAAAAGATCGCAGGACGAACGTAGCTAACAAACTCTACTGAAATGCTCTGTAGAGGGGGAAAAATTAAAAGGGATGAGCATAACACGCTCAGTAAGAAATATATGAAAGCAGGTAGATAACCACACTATCTACAATGCTCATAATGCATGTTTTATCATCTCGTATAACAAATGCATCCCCTGAAAACAGAAGCATTATATACGATAATCATCAATCGATAGAAAGCTCAATTATTAATTAAATAAGTGCGTTCCACTTATCAGATTTCAAAACGGACATGATCGCTTTGCCAAACACTTGCAAATAATGTTATGTCATGTATTAAAATATGCAGATCCGTATCATTCAGGATCAGTTTAGATGCAAGTTCAAAACCATTTCAGAAATTATATCGGTAACAGAATACCAAATAAATCAGAAACAGATCCAAAAACAGAAATCAGATTCGAACTTCAAAAACAAATCATGGTTCAGAAAAAAGATCAGAACAGAAAATCCGATCAATCAGAGAACAGAAATCAAATTCAGATTTCAAAATCAAATCAGATTCAGAAAACATATCAGAACAGAAAATCAGATCAGTCAGAGAGATCAGGCAAGGATATATGTTAACTCAGACGACATATGACCATAGTCAGTGACCCCAAGCAAAAACACGGATCAGGTGTGCAGGGATGTACAGAAGCATGCAAATCAGAAGGTCCGAAGACTAGTGGTACGGTATAGCGTACTACGTGTTATCTACACGATACATCATACTTCGTGAACCACAATAGATATTCAGAAGGGTTGTGGGCACCCAATGTCAGGGACTTATCACCACCAGAAATCATCAACCATAGCCTGTCTCAAAATTTAGTGCGAGCAAGTCAGTGTGACACACAGTCTACACGATGGCTCCAACACAGATTTTACTCATATACTAGATCAGAATCAAGTGCGAACAGTTCCGGATAACTCACGAATTTCGTCATTGCTCCAACACGTTTGGTCATATGTTAGATCAAAATAAATGCGACCATATCTGGACAGTTCACAGATCTCATCATTCCTCTAACATGATTTCATACATACAAATATAGACAGTTGGCTCATTTCATATAAAATTAATACTCAAAATCTGAGTGCAGTGCACAACATGATATTACATAGAGCAAGAGGGTAGCATCCCATCAATCACTCGTCAAATCAAATCAAACTTCAGAAAATGTGCAATTTAATGCATATAGTAAAAATCATGAGCCAGTTTCACACTCAAAAACCTCTTTTTAGACAAAAATAGCTAAAATCATGCACTTTATGCATTTTCAAATTTTCACCATTCCGGTGGTATTTTCGTAATTTTTCCATATTTGGGTATTATCCAGAAATTTCATATCTATACTCTATACAAAATTTAAGTGAATGAAAACGATGATGAAAATACTTACAACTATCTCTAAGAGCTAACATAGATCCCTTACCTGGAATCCAGTCGAATGCACTTTTTTCACCTTTTTTCACTTTTCGAAATCAGTCTATCCGGCTTCGAATATATCTCTTGGAACTGCAGATAGTTATCAATCACATTAATTAAGTCGGATAACTCATTTATCTTGTTCTATGTGGTCTATTTCGTCAAATTGGCTCAATTGCTCTTATTGGGCCTCGTTGCCTTTTAATGAGCCCAACTCAATTTTAAACTCATTTTGACTTTACTATTTATTTTGTCACGTCTCATTGGGCTCCTTAGGCTCATTAACAATTATTGGGTCACCTGTGTGGCCCATTAACACTACCATCATGTCATCTTAAGCCTTTTCTAACATAAAGCATTTTATACAGAGTTAATCCGCAACTTATGCGATTAATTCCTAACTCGTATAACTACACAAGTTATAGTAAGTAAGATTCACTTACCAGAGATTCTGTGATGGCTCACCATTCGAAGCTCAATCGAATTCACATTTGTCGCCTATTGTCGCGCTACACATTTATATATTTAACCCAGGTTAATTCGATCAAATATAAATTCAAATAAATTTTTCGAAAGTTAAATCGATCAATTTCGACCGCTTACCGGTTTATCCGTAATCCTAGGGCATCTCCAAATTTTTTTCTCCAAATTTTTTTCTCTCTCCTCTTTCTCTCTTCTACTGAACTGGTTCGAACCGATTTAGTCCATCTTTTTAGCTGAACCGGTCTAAATCGGTTCAGCACCGTTTTGCTCAAATCTGACGCTAGCGGTCGGTTCCTCATCGGTTTTCATTTCTAGCCGCTCCGCAAGGCTACGCGATGCATGGATCTGGTGGCTTTCACACCTAGGCTCGTCGAAAAGTGGCTGGTTCAACAATCTCTTCCCTCTGTGTCGCCGCCCTTCTCTGTCTCACCGATTTGCGCCTCCCAATGGCCTTCTTCTGGGTTGGTCGGCGCCAACACCCTCGGGTCGACGTCCTCCCCTTGATCTCAGCCTCTCTTCCTCCCTTTCTCTCCTCCTCTCGCCGGTAAGGAGGAATCGGGGAAGGGAATCCCGATTCCCTTCTCTGTTTCCATTTTTCCTTTCTTTTCATTTTCAGTTTCAGTTTTTTTTTCATTTCGTTTTATATATATATTATATTATATTTTAATATAATATAATATAATACAAAAATAATATAATATAATAATATTATAATAATAATATACCAAAATATCTTATATTATTATAATAATATTATATTATCATAATGTATTTTATACATTAATTTTTCTACACACGTACATATATATATATTTTTACCAATATATGTACATCATAATTCATCCTTATTTCCCCAAAATATATATTTTTCACATTTTCAAGATAAATTCTCGTGGTGGAAAATTTTTGGGTTTTCACCATAATTTCATATCTTGATCGATTGGACCTGAAATTTAATTATTTCTTCTTTATTGATCAAGATTACATAAGTAAATGATTAAAATATCAATAAAAAATGACACCAAATTTTCGGGTCTTACATTCCTCCCCACCTTAAGAAATTTGATGCTCCAAATTAGAACCAAGTCAATTCTCGAATGGGTACAGATATTTTCCTCGCATCAAGCTCTCTAATTCCCACATAAAATCCTCTGAAGTGTGGTACTGCCTGAGAACCTTAACCAGAGAGATCGTCTTGGTCCGTAACACTTTCTCTTTCCTATCTAGTATCCGAATTGATGTCTCTATATACGACATATCATCTTTGAGCTCTAATGGCTCATACTAAATCACATGTGCCTGATCTAGTGATACTTGCAAAGCATCAATATGTGGAAGATGTTATGAATGCTTGCTAGCTCAGGTGTCAAGGCTACCCTACATGCCTTATCTCCCACTCGTTCTCGTATCTCATTATCCCTTTCGAGGGAGAAACTTTCAAGAATACTGATTCACTCACGGTGAATTCCAAAGGCCTTCACCTCATCTCAGCGTAGCTTTTCTGCCTTCTCTGAGTTGTTCTCTATCTTTCACATTTCAACTGAACATCCTTAGAGGCTTGCTTCACTAAATTGGGAGCAAACATCTTTCGGTCACCCACTTCTTTCCATCCAATCGGAGATCGACACCGATAACCACATGATGCCTCATATGGTGCCATCCCAATACTCGAGTGATAATTGTTGTTATAGGCGAATTTGGCTAATGGAAAATGGTCATCTCAGGAGCCTGTAAAATCCATCATACAAGCTCTCAACATATCCTCCAAAGTCTGGATGGTTCTCTCTGACTGACCATCGGACTGAGGGTGGAAAGCTATACTGACACTCAATCGGGTTCCCATAGCTTCCTGAAAATGTTTCAAAAAGTAGGAAGTGAAACGGGAATCCCTGTCAAACACAATACTCACTGGAACGCCATGTAGCCTCACAATCTCCCGTACATACAAATTCGTCAATGCAGTCAGAGTATCCGTAGCCTTCGTAGCTAAGAAGTGAGCTGACTTTATCAATCGATTCACAATCACCCAAATGGCATCACGGTTCTGTTGGGTCCTTGGTAAACCCATGATGAAATCCATAGTGATATACTTTCATTTTTCATATCGGTATAGGTAGAGGCTGTAATAACCCTGCAAGTTTCTGATGCTCTACCTTAACCTATTGACATGTAAAGCACTTAGCCACAAACTCTGTAACATCTTTCTTCATGTCTGAACACCATTACATTCTCCGGAGATCCTGATACATCTTATTACTCCTCAGATACACTGTATACCTCAATGAATGAGCTTCAGACAAAATCAATCTCTTTAGCTATGGGTCATCAAGAACGCAATTTCAACCTCTGAATCTCAGCAGGCCATCATCACTAACTGTGCACTCAGTCACTCTACCCATGTGTATCTGACTATGCATATCAACACAAAAGCGATTAATACGCTGAGCTTGTCTAGTCTGGTCTATCAAATTCATTTTTTTTAATCTCAGACTAGCTATCACACAATATGCGTCAGTGTCAGAAGGGTCCATATCCAGACTGAGGCTAGTAAATTGCTCTAACAGTTCATGTTCTTTGACCATCTTGTACGATACCATCTCAAGGCTCTTCCTGCTCAAGGCATCAGTGACTACATTCGCTTTACCCGGATGATAAAGTATCTCACAATCATCATCTTTCAAAAGCTCTACCCATCATCTTTGCCTCATATTCAATTCTTTTTGTGAAAACAGATACCTGAGACTCTTATGATCAATGAATACCTAAAATTTCTCACTGTACAAATAACGGCGCTATATCTTCAATGCAAACACTACAGTTGCCAACTCTAAATTATGGGTCGGATAGTTCTTCTCATGGTCCTTAAGTTGTCAGATCCATAAGCAACTATCTTCATATTTTGCATCAATACATAGCCCAGTCTCTATCTCGAGGCGTCTGTATATACAGAGAAACCTCCTGAGCTGGTCGAAATGGTGAGAATAGGTGCGGTGGTCAGTCACTACTTTAGTTCTTGAAAACTCTTCTCACATGCACCATCCCACTCAAATGTAACATTATTTCGAGTGAGATGAGTCAATGGACCAGCCGATTTAGAGAAACTTTCTACAAATTGGCAGTAATATCCAGTCAAAACCCGAAAATGATATATGTTCCAACTAGAAATCACACTCACTAAGTTTGGAAAATAGCTTCCCCTCTCTGAGGGTCTGTAGCACAATGCTCAGATGTTATTCATGCTCTTCCCTGGACTTCAAATACACCAAAATGCATCTATGAACACTATGACAAATCGATCCAGGTATGGCTTAAATAATCCATTCATCACTGCCATAAAAGCTGCAGGAGTATTCGTTAACCCGAAAGGCATAACCAAGAACTCATAATGACCATAACAGGAACGAAAAGCTATCTTGGGTACATCTCTACTCCGGATTCTCAACTGATGGTACCCAGACCTCAAATCGATCTTAAAAAAGATTTGTGCTCCCTGAAGCTAATCCAACAGATCATCAATACGCGGAATGAGGTACTTGTTCTTGATGGTAGCCTTATTCAACAACCGGTAATCAATACACAGTCGGAGGCTTCCATCCTTCTTCTCAACGAACAAAATCGGTACTCTCCAAGATAAAATACTAGGTCTAATGAATCTCTTATTCAACAATTCTTGCAATTACTTCTTTAGCTCCTCCAATTCCACTGAAGCCAAACAATTTGGTGGTTTGGATATCGGCTCAGTACCAGGCACAAAATCAATACAAAATTCCACCTCCCTATCTAGTGGCAACCCTGGTAGATCATCCAGAAGATATAAGGAAACTCCGTGACTATTGAAATATTTGTCAATTTTGGGTGTGCCTTATCCGTATCAACCACATATACGATTTATATCCCTAACGTTACTTTAATCCCAATGGCTGAAGCATCTGCGACTGCCTGGTCCAAGGCAAACACTTGACCGCGTCTTACAACTTGCTTTCCCTTCTCTTCAGCTGTAGCCCTCCTCTTCGAGGCAGAAGTGTAAGACCCGTATTTCATGTGTAACCTTATAGATTCATAAGTGTGGTAATGTACTTGTAATGTGAAGTACAATTAATGTAAAGTCTATAAATGTAATATACATATGTGTAATATGAGTTTGTAATGTACATACAAGTTTCATTGTATATAAATATAAAGAAATGAGCTTTTATAAGTGATAAATGTGATTGGAACTCAAAATGAGTAGTGTGGTGAAATGGAATGAAGTTGTATTTCCATTTAGCTTGGTATGGTATACGTTTGGCTATACAAAGAATACATACAAGTTTTAATGTGTATAAGGTATGGATGGATGTCATTTTCAAGTCTTAAAGGTGGTTGGATGAGAAAATAACTATGGCAATAAATTAAGGATGTTAAGGTATGTGTTGCTGCAGAAAATCTGGAAAATATGAAGGCTAGATCGATCTTATAGGATGAGAGATCAATCTGAAAGAGCCAGAATGCTCTTATTTGAGCAATGGAATAGAGCAGATCGATCTCCCATAGGGCCAGATCAATCTCCTAAACATTTTGTAATGAAAAGATCGGTCCTCAAGCATACAGATTGATCTCCTTAGCTCTCTGTTTGGAGCAGATCGATCTCAAGGTTCGACAGATCGATCTCATGCCTTAAAATGTCGTTAGAAAAAGAAATTTAAGGGGACCAGATCGATCTCCTTCTAGGGCAGATCGATCTCATCAAGTGATTTCTATAAAAATAGTGTTGAAATCTACATTTTTCTGAGATTGAACAATCCCTTTCCATTTCTAACCAAAAACCTAGATTTTTCTCTCTAAAATCCATCCATTCCAATAAGATTTGAAGGGAGGCCATTAGACACAAAGTTGTTTATCTTAAGGAAGAGAACAACATAGTTGAAACCTAAAACCTCACTTATTGGATTGAAGGAGCAAGGTGTATTTTCCTTTGGAGGAAGAAGAGAAACTAGATTGGTAAGTTTCTAATGCTCCAACTTAAGCACATTGGTTTGTTTATTGATCTTGGAGTTGATTTGCATGAGTATTGTTAGTTGAAACCATCTAGGTAGTATTGGAACTAATGTGACCTAGAAAATGGAATAAGTCTAGTGTGAGAAAGTATAAATTAGATGAGTTGGTGATTTATGGGATTTGTTAAGTTGTTATTTGAGTAATGTGGGTGATTTGAATTGGTCATGAGGAGTTATATTGTAAGTTTAGAGAATTTATAAAGATGGGTATATAAAATGCTTGATAAATGCCATAGTGAAGAAATCAAGAAAAATTGATGAAATATGAACGTGAGCGTAATATCGATTTGATATCGATAGGGTATGAATCAAAAGGCCTAAAAGAATCGTTGAGTTCAAGATATGAATAGAACAATGAACCTAGGCCTTATGAGAGCTAATGGGGACTATAGGTCGAATCAACTATAGTAAATGCAAGACTTGGATTATAATGGACTATAATGATGCGAAATACGACTTTGTGCAGTTCCGGAGAGCTCGAAGGAGACGAATCGAACCGCACGAGTAAGCAGCTTAAAGGAAGTGGAAATATTGCAACACGATTTCTAGGTAAGGGAATTCTGTAAGTATATAGAGGTACCTGCTCATATTTTGTGGGTATGTATAGGGCTTTGGAAATGTGCATGAGTTTATAGAAATGTGTTTGACAATGTATGGAAGTAACTATGAGAGTTTGTATGAGATTTGGTTGTTGAAATGGTATTATAAAGAAATGGGATAGTAAGGCTAATAAGTGCATAAATCAAATGTTTTGAATGTTTTCACAAAACATATTGCTTTGTTTTAAGCAAATTGATGGATAGGCTGGCTAGTGTTTGAATGATGTTGTGAAATAGCTCATGTGAGGCGCTAAACATGTTTTGAGATGTTTTGAATGTATGTGAGCTGCCTATCGTGTGTATGTGATTTAATTCGCGCTGGAGCCTCGCTCGCGCTAGATTTCGATGTATTCATTTGTATGAAACGTGCTGGAGCTTAGCTCGCACATTAATTTGGAAACTATGATGATGTTTTATAAACTGTATTGGAGCTTCTGCTCATACGTGACTTTCGAGTGATTTTCTTATGCGTATAAATGTATTGGAGTTGTGCTCGTATGTGGTTTCTTTATGATATGATGCATGAGTCGTGCTAGAGCTTTGCTTGCACAAGTTTGCACATTGTGGTACGTATAAGGCCATGGAAGTTGGTAAGATCCTCAAGCCCTACATCCTTAAGCCAATATCCTTAAGCCCTGGAGGGGTGGGGAGGCTCTGTTAGGCAGGGAGGCTCTGTTCGATGGGGAGGCTCTCTTATGGTAAGATCCTTAAGCCCTACATCCTTAAGCCAACATCCTTAAGCTCGAGGAGGCGGGGAGGCTCTGTTAGGCAGGGAGGCTCTGTTCGGTGGGGAGGCTCTCTTTCGGAAAGATCTTTAAGCCAACATCCTTAAGCTCGAGGAGCCGAGGAGACTCTGTTCAGCAGGAAGGCTCTCTTACATGGGTACAGAAGGATCCTTAAGCCAACATCCTTAAGCCCTGGAAGGGCGGGGAGGCTCTCCTACATGAGTACGGCAAGTTCTTAGTATGGGGTAGATAAGACCTAGGACTTGCACCCCCAACTACGATATAGGTCCACGGAGTACGTTGTACCGTGTATATCACATGGAGTACGATGCACCGCGTGATGATTATGTGCTGAGGAAGACTGGCGAGGGATAATCCACCTTCGTGCCAGGACGATACCCCGCACACCTGGATGCGTGTGGTCTGAGATGATTTATGATGTAATTGGTCTACATAGTCACTTGTGATATAGTGACCTGGTCTATTTATACATATGTGTGATTGTGATTATCCAAGGTAGACCTGAGGGTGGGGTCGAGCCTTGCGGGATTTGAATTGTGAATTCGCAATAATGTTTGTGATGGAGAAAATAATTTGTGATGAGATTGTATGTGTATGAGAAATAGATGGGATTTTAAGTATTTGAGAAATAGATGTAATTTAAAAGGGAGGTTTCTTCAATGAATTGCCATTTTATGAGTTTAATGAGAATGAGCATGAGATGTTTTCATATGTTGACATTCCATGTATTATATGCCAATTTTACATGATTTGATACATGATATATATGTATGCTCATATGGCATAGTTTTATTCCTCATGCTCCTATTATAAATGATTTATGCATAACACTATCAGCATGTAGATAGAGTAGTTAGCTATCATGCTTGCATTATTGCCTTACTGAGCGTGTGGTTGCTCATCCCTGTCTATTTTCCCCATCCTACAGAGCGTGCATAGTAGCCCAGCGAGGACTGAGGCATTTTATTTTGGACATCCGCTGCTTCCATCGCTAATAGGTATATACATAAGATTCTTTTTGTATTTAAACAAATGTAAAAGCACAGTAGTCTTTTGAGTTGTAATTATGAGGGATGTAGATGTCAGTAATCATATTTTGTATAAATGAATGGTTGACGTTCAAATGTATGACATCACTTTTATTAACTGAGAATGGATATTGCAAGTAGATTATTATTGACTCACAGCCCAACATTGTAGTGGTAAGTTTGTTTACGATCGAGTGGAGAAAGGAATAAACGTGAAAAATTTATAGTGATTTTCGGTTAAAAAGAATGAAATGGGTCGTGACAAGAAGTACTAGTTGTATCCTTCTCTGACTCTTTACCTTTCTATGGGCTATCTCGGCCAACTCTAGGCAATCCCTTATCATATGCCATATCTTATCACATCTAAAACACGTTCCAGTCAATACGTGGCATGGCCTACTACTGTGGTATCTACCACCTACTCTACATTGATCTGTAGTCAGTCGAGGTCCTCCAATCACTATACCCCTAGTTGAAGTCGAGACCTGATACACCAGGGGCTTAATCATCTTATCCTGTGACTCATCGACCCTCGATCGTCTAACAAACGGCCTCTTCCCCACTCGAACACTACAGTCCTCTGTTGATCTATATTCCTACCCATCACGACCTTACTAAACTCAAGGACGTGCATCCCATAGTCTTACTCACACAACTGAGTTCTACTCACGGTCTCCTCATAAGTCGTGATGTCAACTAGGGCTAATCTGACTCTAGTGGAAGGTCTCAATCCATCCATAAACTTGCGGACCTTTTGCATCTCATTGCTCATGGTATTCGGGTCATTATCTTTCCAGGGATGTAAATCGAGACTCATACTCATCTATCGACATGTTCCTCTAGATTAGACCAAGAAATTTTATCTGAAATCTTCGCTGAGCAGTGGCTGCGATATACTGCCTCCTAAAGGAATCCAAAAAGATCTCTCAATCAATCATCTGATATATATAGCTCTCAGGATGGCTCGGGCAAATTTCCATTAATGTTCTACCTCGCCCTCTATTATGAATGTAGCAAAGGCCACTCTCTCAATGGTCGAATATCGAAAAAAGCCATATCGTTTCTCTAACCGATTGATTCAATCCTCTGCTACTACGGGATTCTTAACCCCATTGAATGATGGAGGCTTCAATTTTTGAAACTGCCTCAATCGATCAAGCTCACAATCATACCTTAAATCCTCAGCAGTTTACTGTGGAGCTACAGGTGGTGGTACAGGGTCTCAACAACACGTGGAATAGATGCAGGCTGTGTAGGCGCAGGTGTCTTAAGAGCAACTGCCAGCTCAGTTTAAGTCGTCTGAGCAACTGGACCTTGCCTACTCTCTAACCTAGCAATAGCCAAGTTAGCCTGAGTGAACAACTCCATAAATGTGTTCCAACTTCGCTCTAATCTCGTAATGTGGGCATCAGTAGTCTCAACTGGACTTGATGGGACATATCACATGATAATTCACTAGGTCTCTTGGACCTATCACTGCGTCTCTCGGACCTATCTCTATGGCCCCGATAAAGCGAACTCTCCCCTCTACTGCGATGTCTATTAGACATCCCAATCGTCCCGCATACACAGTCAATTTCTCAGTTTAACCACAGCACGGTATACACAATTGTATCTAATAATGTACAGTGACATGGGAATGTATACTTTCTAACTACTGACACTGACTCACATTAGACCAACACTGCTCTGATACCACTTCTGTCGCGACCCAATTTTTCTAAAAATCACTACAAATGTTTCGTGAACTTACCTCACTTCACTTGTTAGGCTATGAGTCAATATCCATCACTCAGTTTCATATTATATATATATATATGCATAACAGGCAATACTTTCGTCCCAGGCACTAACATCGCGGAAGCTCATAAAGTTACTATTTCATAATTAGAAACTCGTTTACATTGTCTTACATATACATCCTCCTATAAGAATGACTACATCATTGTACACTATTATTCAGAACAAAAATACGTATGTGTATATATACCTTGATGCTGCTGGATAGCTGTGTGTAAAATATCACAGGACGGACGTAGCTAACAAACTCTACTGAAATGCTCTGTAGTGGGGGAAAAATAAAGGGATGAGTATAACACGTTCAGTAAGAAATATACGAAAGCAGGTAGATAACCATATTATCTACGATGCTCATAATGCATGTTTTATCATCTCGTAAAACAAATGCATTCTCTGAAAACAGAAGCATTCTATACGATAATCATCAATCAATAGAAAGCTCAATCATTTCTTAAATAAGTGCATTCCACTTATCAGATTTCAAAACGGACATGATCGTTTTGCCAAACACTTGCAAATAATGATATGTCATGCATTAAAATATGTAGATCCGTATCATTCAGGACTAGTTCAGATGCCAATTCAAAACCATTTCAGAAATCATATCGGTAACAGAATACCAAATAAATCAGAAACAGATCCGAAAACAAAAATCAGATTCGGACTTCAGAAACAAATCAGAGTTTAAAAAACATATCAGAACAAAAAATCATATCAGTCAGAGAACAGAAATCAGATTTAGATTTTAAAATCAAATCAGACTCAGAAAACATATCAAAACAAAAAATCAAATCAGTCAAAGATATCAGGCAGGGATATATGGTAACTCAGACGACATATGACCATAGTCAGTGACCCCAAGAAAAAAACACGGATCAGGTGTGCAAGGGTGTCCAGAAGCATGCAAATCAGAAGGTCCAAAGACTAGTGGTACGGTACAGCGTACTCCGTGTTATCTACACAGTACATCGTACTCCGTGAACCACAATAGATATTCAGAAGGGTTGTGGGCGCCCAATGTCAAGGACTTATCACCACCAGAAATCATCAACCATAGCCTATCTCAAAATCCAGTGCGAGCAAGTCAGTGTGACACACAGTCTACACGAGGGCTCCAACACAGGTTTTACTCATACACCATAGTAGAATCAAGTGCGAGCGTTTTCGGATAACTCAAGGATTTCTTCATTTCTCCAGCACGTCTGGTCATATGTCAGATCAAAATCAATGCGAGCAGATTTGGACAGTTAACAAATCTCATCATTGCTCCAGCATGATTTCATACACACAAAAATAGACAGTTGGCTCATTTCAGATAAAATCAATACTCAAAACCTGAGTGCAGTGCACAACACAGTATTATATAGAGCAAGAGGGTAACATCCCATCAATCACTCGTCAAATCAAATCAAACTTTAGAAAATATGCAATTTAATGCATATAGTAAAAATCATGAGCCAGACTATCATTTCACACTCAGAAAACCTCTTTTCAGACAAAAACAGTTGAAATCATGCACTTTATGCATTTTTAAATTTTCACCATTCCAGTGGCATTTTCGTAATTTTCCCATATTTGGGTACTATCTAGAAATTTCATATCTATACTCTATACGAAATTTAAGTGAATGCAAACAATGATGAAAATACGTACAGCTATCTCTAAGAGCTAACATAGATCCCTTACCTGAAATCCAGTCGAATGCACTTTTTTCACCTTTTTCCACTGTCCGAAATCAGTCTATCCGGCTTCGAATATATCTCCTAGAGCTGTAGATAGTTATCAATCACATTAATTAAGTCGGATAACTCATTTATCATGTTCTATACGGTCTATTTCATCAAATGGGCTCAATTGCTCTTATTGGGCCTCGTTGCCTTTTAATGAGCCTAACTCTATTTTAATCTCATTTCGACTTTACTATTTATTTTGTCACGGCCCATTAAGCTCCTTAGACTCATTAACAATTATTGGGTCATCCGTGGGGCTCATTAACACTACCATCACGCCATCTTAAGCCTTTTCTAACATAAAGCATTTTATACAAAGTTAATCCGCAACTTATGCGATTAATTCCTAACTCGATAACTACACAAGTTATAGTAAGTAAGATTCACTTACCCGAGATTTTGTGATGGCTAGCCATTCGAGGCTCGATCGAATTCACATTTGTCGCCTATTGTCGCGCTACACATTTATATATTTAACCCGGGTCAATTTCGGTCAAATATAAATTCAAATAAATTTTTAAAAGTTACATCGGTCAATTTCGACCGCTTACCGGCTTATCTGTAAACTCGAGCCATCACCAAATTTTTTTCTCCAAATTTTTTTCTCTCCTGCTAAACTGGTTCGGACCAGTTCAGTCCATCTTTTCAGCTGAATCGGTCCGAACCAGTTCAGCACTGTTTTGCTCAAATCCAACGACGACGGTCGGTTCCTCATCGATTTTTGTTTCCAGTCGCTCCACGAGGCTGCGTGATGTGTAGATCTGGTGGCTTTCTCGCTTGGGCTAGCCGAAAAGTGGCTGGTTTGGCCATCTTTTCCCTTGGTGTCGTCGACCTTCTCTGTCTCGTCGATTTGCGCCTCCTGACGGCCTTCTTCTGGGTTGGTCGACGTGCTCCCCTTGATCTCGGCCTCTCTTCCTCCCTTTCTCTCCTCCTCTCGCCGGTAAGGAGGAATTGGGGAAGGGAATCCCAATTCCCTTCTCTATTTCCATTTTTCCTTTCTTTTCGTTTTCAGTTTCAGTTTTTTTTTTCATTTCGTTTTTATATATATTATATTTTAATATAATATAATACAAAAATCATATAATATAATATTATTATAATAATAATATTCCAAAATATCTTATATTATTATAATAATATTATATTATCATAATGTATTTTATACATTAATTTTTCTATACACGTACATATATATATATATATTTTACCAATATATGTACATCATAATTCATCCTTATTTTCTCGGAATATATATATTTTTCACATTTTCGAGATAAATTCTCGTGGTGGAAAATTTTCAGATTTTCACCATAATTTCATATTTTGATCGATTGGACCTGAAATTTAATTATTTTTTAATTGATCAAGATTACATAAGTAAATGATTAAAATATCAATTTCTTAAAGAAATGACATCGAATTTTCGGATCTTTCATGCATCAACAATGCACCCACCGGAACTCCTAAGGCACCAGTCTCCACCACAAAAGGCTTGCCAAAATTTGGTAATGCTAGCACTGGTGCTGTTGTCAAGGCCTTCTTTAATTCTTGAAAAGCCTGCTCCACCTTTTTTAACCAGTGAAATAAATCCTTCTATAGCAGTGAAGTTAAGGGCGCTGCTATGGTTGCATATCCCTTAACAAAACAACGATAATAACCTGATAAGCCTAAAAAACTTCGTAGTTGATTAACATTCTTAGGTGACGGCCATGAAGAAATTGTCGAAACCTTGGTTGGATCAGGTTCAACTCCCCCTTGATGCACAATATGTACCAAATACTCAATGTAAGTGCGCGAAAAGACACTTACTGTGCTTAGCCACGAAATAATGGTATCTTAAACATTACAAAATATCCCGTAAATGCCCCACAAGCTCAGCCATAGTCCTACTGTATAGCAATATATTGTCAAAAAATACTAGTGCAAACCTTCTTAGATATAGCTTCAAAATACTATTCATGGCTTTTTGAAAGGTGTAAGATGCATTGGTAAGTTCAAAAGGAATTACCAAAAATTTATAGTGCCCTTCGTGGGTGCGAAAAGCTATTTTATCAATGTCACCCTCAGCCATTCGAATTTGGTGGTATCCTGCTCGGAAATCCATTATGGAAAAATATAGTGGCCTCGTGCAACTCATCAAGCAGTTCATCAACGGTAGGAATCGAGAACCTATTAGGAACTGTGATTTGGTTTAGAGCTCTGTAGTCGATACAAAAACGCCACAATCCATTCTTCTTTTTAACCAACGACACCGGAGAGGAGTATGGACTTTTGCTGGGTTGAATGATGCCAGCCTGCAACATCTTGCGAACTAATCTCTCAATCTCTATTTTTCGAAAGTAAGGGTAACGATATGGCCTTACGTTCACTGGTTTCAATCCTAGAAGCAAATGAATCTAGTGGTCCACGTCACGCCTAGGTGGCAGTTTTGTGGGCTCCCTGAAGACATCTTTAAACTCTTTCAGCACCTATTGAATTTCCCGCGAAATTCCTTCCCCTCGTCCAGCTGTTCCCCCTAGCTATAGCTCATCATCACCAACTGAAACTAGGATCTAATGATTTCGTTCTCATTCATTCTACAAAATTAGGAAAAATAAATGGGTTCCACCATTGCACTCTTTTCACCCGAAAACATCACTAGAGACCCGTGCCACATGAATTCCATGGTAAAGTGTTTGTAATCTATCATAACGTGTCCTAATAGTTCCAATCATTGGACCACTAAAACACACCTGCTCCTTGAATCTGTAAGATAAAGCAATCAATTTTGAATGTCAGTCCTTACATCCCAATCGGTAGACTCACATATTTACTAGAACAAAACAAAGCCTTACCATTCCCTACCATAACTTTAAAGCACTTGGAAGGTGTCACCGACCACTACTACACCAGTCTTTCCTGAATAAAATTATGTGTAGATCCACTATCAATCAAAACTCTAATAGGTTTTTTTCAAATTCGTCCATGCAACCGTAAAGTCTGAGGTGAATTATGTCCTGACAATGCATGGCAACTAATCTTTGGAACTTTCTCTTCAACTTTGACCGTTTCATCCGGACTTTCTTCTTCCTCTTCATCATTCACCATTAGCACACAAACATGTCTTTGCATACGAGGCCTCTGTGAAACTTCTCATCACAATTGAAGCACAATCCCTTCTCCCGCCTTTCCAACATCTCAACCAATGTCAACCATTTAATTAGAATAGAGGGTTTTAGGTTCCCAACCTTAGGTATAGGTAACAAGCCAAGTTGCGCATTAACTCCTCCACCAATTGGCGTCGTGTCACTGAATCGCAGCTCAAGTGTGTCACTCAACTTATCCTCTATGAGCTTAGCTAAGCTCGCCACTTGCATAAACATTTAGGTTGAAAAGCCCATATTTCCTTGCGTATCTCCTTCTTCAGTCCTGATTCAAAACAGCTTTGGAGGTAAGAATCAGGTCCTCCCATTATTTGATTGGAGAGTTCCTTGAATTTGTCTAAATAAGAATCTATTGTAGTCATCTGCATCAACTTAGTTAACTCTCTAAGAAGACCACAGTACTCAGACGGCCCAAAACGGGCCTTCAAAGCTTCCAAGAAACCTCTCCAAGTCAGAATCTGTTGATTTCTTTGCATCCATTAATACCATGCAAGGGCCCTCCCATCCATATAGAAAGAAGAAATGATCAAATGCTGCTCTTCAGATGCATCATGGAAATTAAAATATTGTTCTGCCTTGAATATCCAATCCAGGGGATCAGATCCTTTGAACCACGGCATCACCAACTTAATAGCTTGCAACATTTAATCTCTGTGTTGACTAACGCCATGAGTCGAATCCTCATTTCCTTTCATGGTTGAGGAAATCTCACCAATCAATGAAGCTTTATTACGCAGTCCTTGCTCTAATTGGCCTTCAAGATTAGTTAACTTGAGGCTAATCTCCTTAAGCAAAGTTCTATAGATAGTCAGCTGATCCTCATGAATGGACAAGCGATTCATACACTCTTCAGCGACTCACGTCACTACCCTAATTCCCTCAACCATATGTCTCCCAACGAGAGTACCAAAATGGTACGCTCTAAATCTGGTAAAGAAGAAAGTGAGGCAATTCGATAGTGCCCCCAACTCCAGAAATTGAAAGGGAGAAGAGAAGAATGAATTTGGCAAATCTCATATGCCTTTTCCCTTCATTTTCCATTACTTTTATATGTATGCTATATCCAATTGATAGCTGACACATGTCTCTACTATTTATGACTCCTGGATACCAGTGAAATACATGCAAACGACCTTACATGCCCTCGTGCATGACTAATAACGGAAATACAAAATGCAACAAAATTTTAACAAACTCAAATAGCCAATATAACTACTCTTACGCTAACTAACATCCCTTCCTTGCCTTCCTATTTTGACCCACATCCTTTCCTTGCCTTTCAGCCCGTAGTTATTGGTAACATTACATAATCTGGCTGCCAATGTGGGACCTTGCAATCTCTATGCGACTTCCTTCTTACCGATCTTGCCTCCTTTGCTATTATGTCACAGACTCCTTATGGTGATGTATCAGGCCAATAAGTATGCTAGCTTCATCCCAACTTCATGCATCTAGATTTTTCTTTGGCTGTATACTTGTGCAGGTGCTTGGGCTTAAGGTAGCATCATCACGAACCATAGGTATTGAGGTTGGCATGCAAGTATGCAAACTACTTCAAGGAGTTAATTCAAAGATAGTAGTTTCTCTTTGGTTCATCTAGGGACTTCACAGCACTGTCAATATAGTTAGAACATTAAAAACGTTGATTATAGTTGTTTAACATGAAAGATAACAGTAGTTCTATTAATCATAGTGTGGTGGCATGTCTAAGATTATTTTTAGGTGAACTAAAGAAGAATAACAATTATTCAATTCATTATTTTTTTCTGAACTCGGTTCTTGGAGTTGTTCTTGCTTCTCAGCACTTTCGAAATCCAGTTACTGCAGTAGCATGTGCAGTTTTCAGCATATGACACTCTAGTTTTGGTAGTTAATTGGTTGGAATTTGGACAATGTGCCGAAGTAGAAGAATGAGTGATACATCCTCTCATTTAAATTTAAAAGGGTATTAATTTTATTGTTTTAAGGAAAATTTTGGTTCACGATAAAATTTATTCTTTTGTGATCTTACAAGTTACAAGTTTAAATAAAAATTATTCTCTCTTTTTTGTTAATGTAAAAAAAAAAAAAAAAAAAACTACGTACAATAATTATTCTCAAACCTCATAATATGAGAATTTTGTGCATTAGGTTACCCTTTTTTTATTAATACTTTTGTTGTGTTCTTTGAAATGTGTGTATATATATATATATATATATATATATATATATATATATATATATATATATATATATATATGTTTATGGATATTTCAAAAATGCTTAGCAAATACATAGCTAGAAACAGCTCTAGAGTTTGCCATGGTTATTTGCGAGACACTGGACAATATTAGTTGCCTGAATCCAAAACAAATAAAGGTTGGACTTGGATATGAAAACCTCACCGGTGTTTATTCACTCTGTTTCTTTTCATCGACTATATATATATGAACAATAGGGGAAGTTGTTTATGAGATTGGATCAGTTTGCAGCATATACAAAGATGAATGAAATGATGGGGGCTTTGCTCAGTAATTAAGAACTTTATACTTTATTAATGGAACTTATTATTGTTAGAGCGTAATTTCAAAATATCAACTATGATTGAGAGACCATGAAAAATTTCACATAAACTGTTAATGTTACCATAGATTTGGGATACTCCAACTCCTCTAGATGGGAGAGAAATAGCTATTAAAAGAAAAAAAATGAAGTTTTCAATTGTTTACAAGTAAATTCATTTAGGGAAGAAGAAAGTAAACCTTTCATTCGTTATCAAACCTTTGATTTGTTTTCATTGTTTGCAATAAAATTTGAAAGAATTTCATTAACAAACTATTTTTTTACTTACATCTAAGTATTTTTTTTAATGTTATGATAAAAATATTATTCTACTTTTAACTCTCCTCTCTCTCTCTCTCTTGAACTTAAAAATCGACAATCGATCATTGACCACCTGTTGTAAATACCCAAAGACTCAAATTCTTCTCAACTTCCTATTTCCTATTCTTGCATTAATTTTGCGAAAAATTACTTTTATTTTCTTAAATTTAGAAGGATATATCTAATTTTAAAAATTAAATTTTAAAAAAATATATAAATATTTTCTTATAGAAGTGGTACAAGAACCGAAAAGACAAATTCGAGAGATTTTTATAAAAACTTTTTAGAGTTTTTAGTGACGACCAAGGGTATTTTTAAATTTTAAAGAGGGAAAAGAGAGTTGAAGGTATAAAGGCATTTTGTTATAACATTAATTGGAGCAAAAAGAATAAGTTGTCAATCGAAATCTTCTAAAATTTGGGGCAGCATCTCTCGTTGCTTTGGGGTTGGTTCTTTCGTGAACCCAAGGCAAAGCCCCAAAACTCCAAATTTTTGGGCAAGGGAGCTCCTTTTGTGCACAAAAATTTGGCGGGTTTTTTTAAGAAGAACTAATCGAAGTTACTTCTTTTACCAAAACCAAAACTCGGATTACTTTGTTTTCAAAACTTTACCGCCAAATTCTCAGACAAACCAAAAAACAAAGATTTCCCTGTTCCCGGCTTCTCTTCCCACCAACTTCAAATTCCTCTCTTCTTTCTGTTTTTATTCAAATCTGAATCCCTTTTAACCTCCAAAACAAAATCCAAACCACTGTTCCCCAAAACAAACCCTTCAAAAAGATCTCAACTTTCTCTTCACAAAACCAACAAAAAATGGATGCAAGATTCCAAGTCTTACCTCCTGTCAAAAGATTTAGTTTTTTGCAACAACAAGAAAAGCAAGAAGAGTTCAATAGCTCTAAAGCCAACTCTTTTCACCTCCCGGCGAAGAAAAGAAAGGAGTCCAGGGATCCTCCAGCGGGTGAAACTACTAATTATTGTTTGCCAGCCAAGAAGAGAATATGGGCTCTGCAACCTGATTTTGTTTCTGGTAAGCCTCTTTTGCCTTTTGATTTGAATGTTGAGTGCGAGAAGGAAGATGAGATTGAGGAAAACAAGAAAATCCCGATTTCTAGAAATCCCCAAAAATGCATTTTTGATGCTCAAAAAAAGATCTTGGAGGAAAGCACGAAAATCCCGCTTGAAAAAGGTCCCAAAAAATGCATCAAAACTAGGCAAGAAGAGGAAGAGAATAAAGAAAATGGAGTCCCACTTGTAGAAGAAAGCAATAAAAACCCACTTCCTAAAAGTCCGAAAAAATGCATTTTTGATTTTAAAAAGGAGAATTTGGAGGAAAACAAGAAAATCCTACTTGAAAAAAAATCCAAAAAATGCATTCAAATTACCCAAGATAAAGAAAATGAAACCGTACATTTCGAGGAAGCTAACAAAGAAGAGGAGGAAGATGGAATTTTGTGTGATATTTGTAAAAGTACAGATGGAGATCCAACAGATCCCATAGTATTTTGTGATGGATGTGACTTAATGGTACACTCCACATGTTATGGAAATCCGTTGATAAAAGAAATCCCAGAAGGTGATTGGTTTTGCAATCTTTGCTTAGCTTTCAAATCAGAGAAAACTAACAAGGATATGCCCATTCCTTGTTGCTTATGTCCAACCAAAGGAGGTGCAATGAAGCCAACAAATGTTGATGGTAAGTGGGCTCATTTGGTTTGTGCTGTTTTGGTTCCTGAAGTATTCTTTGAGGATCCTGAAGGAAGGGAAAGGATTGATTGTTCCGAGGTTCCTGAGAAGAGATGGAAAGGGAAATGCTATGTTTGTGAAAATAGGACTGGGTGTGTTATTGAGTGTTCTGAGCCTAAATGTGGGTTGGAGTTTCATGTCACTTGTGGATTGAAAGAGGATCTTTACATTGAATACAAAGAAGGAAAGAAGGGTGCTGTCGTTGCTGGGTTTTGCAAATGCCACACTGAGTTGTGGAAAAAGGTAAAATTCATTTTAAGCTTTATACATAATTGTAATGATCTTTTTTCACTATGATTTAGGATAACTGGCATGCTGCATACACTGCTGGTGAATCATATACTATTAGTAAAGCAATGGTCTTGGTATCATTGAAATTATTAATTTGCTTAGTTAAATACTTAAATATATCAGTCAATTTAAGGACTTTCAAACTTTTAAACCTATTGATGAGGTGAAAGTGAACCTGTTAGTAAAAGCTAGTTGAAATCTTTGTTAATGGATTTTCTTCTATTTGCAGCAACAACTAACAGGAAAGTTCAAGATTGTAGCTAGAGAAGACCACAAGAAAAAGAAGTAACCCAAAAATTGGGGAAGCAAACAAGTACTGTGAATGATACTAATGCACCAACTTGTTAAAACTTGGAGATACTACTTTCACTTATATTTGGGTAGTTGTAGATTTCAGTTGAGGTTTGAATTTTCCTGGGTGATTTCTTTAGATCGTAGATTTGATAATTTAGGGCCTTCTTTTGTTATCTGGAACTGATATTTTTGTTAGACATGATGCATCTACTGCTGTAGTTAATTTCATAAAAAGTCCATTGTTGAGTTACCTAGCTCATGGAACAGGAGCTCGGTTCCTACTAACTTGAATTCAGATTTGGTAATGAACTTGGAATAAATCCTACTTGGTTTTTTTCAGTTTCTAGATATTGGTTGCTCGTTTTGAGAAATTTTTTTCTTGTCTAAAATTTTTCTGCTTATTTAGAGAATTTGATATCTGCTTGTAAATTTTCTTGGGAGTATTGACTAAATATGCCAAATGGGATTTAATTGGGGTTATTTTTGTAATTAAATTTTTTAATTCATATATATAATTTATGCTTAAAATATAAAAATTGTGTAGAAATTCATGATAATATGATACACAAAATTTTTTATTAGTTTTTATTATATCATATAATTTTATTAAATTTCAATTTTTGTTATTTTTGTATTTTTTACTTGTGTTGTCTTTATATGATGTTTAAAATTTTAAAGTCTAATTGCAATTATTTTTTCCATAATAACTTTGAATTATTATTTCATTTACTGTCGTTGGAAATTTTAGAACACACAAATTGAGGTCAAAATTGTTGTGCATTTTTCTATTATATTAATTTTTTATTATTTGTAATGTCTTAAGAAAGTATGCTATAATATTTAATTCAAATTTCACTTAAGAACAAGATAATGGGTTTATTGTTGCAATCAATCTTATCTTCGTACAAAATATAAAATTTTAATTAACTTATTCGATTTAAATTGTATTAAGTTTACTTTTGAAAAAAATATATATCAAAATGCTCTTTGGATTTTGTTTGTTGTCTTAAATTTGCTATTTAAGACGCAAAATCAACTTGTTTAGATTATTTTGGGCTTCAGTCACAGTTCAAAATTTAGAAAAAGAAAATATTTTAATTTATGCTATAGCTTTTTTGTTCTTTCTCTCCTATTAATTGTTTGCATTTGTTTTGGACATTTGCAGTCTACTTTTCACTTTTCCTTTAAATTATCTTTTTTTTTCTTAAAAAAATACTAGTAGTATATATTTTTAAAATTTATTATCTATTTTTAAAATAAAATTAATAATAAAAAATTACATTCATATTCAAGTATTTTTTTTCTTATAACCGTGACAACTAATTATTAAACTTTGATTATTGGAATAAAAAGCTTTTCTAGTAAATTACTGGAATTGAAAGTTAAACAATTTTTTTTAGTAAATTATTCGAATTGAACTTTGGTTATAGCAATTAAAAGTTTTTTGCCTACGAAATTAGAGGCTGTCAAATTCATGTTGATTTTGCTCCATGATTAGTCCCATGTAGAGGAGGAGCAATTAATCAATAAATAAATCAACATATAATTAAATAAATCTAATATAAAATTAAACTTAACATGTGCATATCAATTGACCTGTTTGACAGTTAATTATCCATTTAAATTTGAAGGTTTAATTTTTTTGATAAGTTTAAATAAAAATATTGTCTATTAATTAGATTTGGAATTAAAAATCGAGACTTGCAAAAAATTAAATCAGATTTAGGTTTACTTTTAATCTTTTAATATTTTACTAAGTGTGAGATTTGTTTAGTTTCTTATTTGTTATTATTATTTGTATAATTTATTATTATTATTATTTATTATTTTATCAAGTTATTGATTCATCAAATGTAATATTTTGATTGTAATAATCACTTTAAATGAAAATGTATTATTCAAAACAAACATAAACAAGTATCTGGCTATGAAACTTGAGGCCACCATGATTAATCCCATGAATAGGTGTAGCTGTTGAAGAATAAATGAATCAACATACAATTAAATAAATCTAGTATAAAATTAAACTTGACACATGTATATCGGCCTACGTTTTAATCTAATAGACATGAACACTATTTTAGATACAAAATAGAGGCCACCAAATTCATGTGGATTTTGCTCCCTGACTAGCCTCAAGTAGAGGCCGAGCTGTTGATCAATAAATGAATCAACATAAATTAAATAAATCTAATATAAAATTAAATCTAACAATGTATAGCGGCCTACCTTTGGGTCTTTAATAAACATAAACAATTATTTGGCTACAAACTAGAGGCTATTGATAGGGTTTGAATCGAATTGAGATGATTTAATATCAGATTTGAACTCACTTCGAATAAAAAATTTGAGGTATAAAACTTGGTTTGAACTCGATCAAATTTAACTTTTGAAACTCAAGCTCAACTCAACAGAATACTCAAGTTGTTTAAATTCAACTCGATTGGTTTCTTAACTCGTTAGTCTTGATTTGTTATTTTCACTGTATATTTTAGAGGTAAAATAATAATTAATAATAAAATACTAAAAATATATTTAAAAAAACTTGATTAGGCTTGTGAATTGTTCGAACTAAATATGAAAAACTCGAATTCGGCTCGAATGTTACTTGAATAGTTCAAACTCGAGTTCGACTTGAAAATAAATGAATCGAATTCGAGTAATTATTAAGTCGAACTTGAGTAACTCATTAGTAGTTTGATTAGTTTATACTTCTAGCCATTGATTGGCAATTCATATTGATTTTGCTCTTTGATTAGTATCAAATAGAAGCGTGGTTGTTGATCAATAATAAATGAATCAACATATAATTAAATAAATGTAATATAAATTAAACAATAATTAAATAAATGTAATATAAATTAAACATAGCACATGTATAATGGCTTATTTTTCGGTCTTTAATAAATATAAACATTTTTTTCCTACGAAACTAGAGGCCACCAAATTCATGATGATTCGCTTCATGATTAGTCCAATGTAGAGGTGGAGCTATCTAGGATTTGTTGGGAGCTCCAGCTCTCACCGAGAGAGAGGAAAAAAAAATGAAATTATGTGTGGTTTAGATAAAACAAAAGCTTTTTTTTTGTCAAGTTTTATATGAAAAAAAATTATAGAACTTTTGACATTTAAAATTCAAAATTTCAAACTTATATCATATACAATTAGATATGCACTAGCGTTAAGTTTTAAAATTCTATTTTGATATAAGAATAGTTGGGATTCAGTGGCGTAGTCAAGACTTGTTTTAAGTGGGGTTAAAAATATGGCCATGTGGTTACATGCTTGATAAGATCCTTTTTGCATGGTCTTAACACCTTGTCTATATTTTTTTGATGAAAAGTATGATTACGTAATTGACAAGATACTCATAAGTATGCCCTGTGCACTTTCTCTTATTTGTTAAGAGAATAACTCATAATTTTATTACGAGGTTTTTTACTCTAAAAAAGAATTTTTAAATCAATTTCAATCCAAATTTATTTTGAGTTTTGTTCATTAGTTTCTTGAATATAGTGTGGTTGCTCCAATATCCATGATAATTTTCTTTAGAAATACCTTTCCATTAACTAATAAAAAAGGAACAAATCTTAATAAAAACTAAAAGTAATATGACTCTTATAAACAAATTATGAACTTTGAATATAATTAACGTTACCATAATAAAGAGTCTAAAATTATACGTATTTTACTATATGTTTTTTTAAGAACTAATTATTCACTAACAAATTTATTAATTACCAAATCAAAAATAAAAAACTAATTTTACACAACTTTTTTATCTCAAATTATATAGCATTTTAACCAATGTTCAATTAATTTAACAACACCCACAAATATTTAACACTTAATATCAAATATAATTTGAATAATATAAATTTAAGACAAAATATAACGCCCGGAAGCGCGAAAATTCGGATTAAATTTCCTCTCTTTCTCACTTTACTTAACGTTGCCTTCTGTGAAGTGTAAATTACTATATTTCCTTACTTAACCATTTAATTCATTATTACTTAAGTTAATCAGCAAGCCATTTTTATTAAGTGTGATGTCATTAAAACCGAAATAAACCTTAACATACTTGAATTGTCTTAAACATGCATCACATATATAACTTAACCCCATAAGTCGTAACTAACATACTGAACTTAATTTACATCCCAAAAGTATAAAAACAAAATACATATATTTGTGCTTATAAGATGTCAGGATATAAATACAAAAAGTGTGGCGTATACCTCGCTTAGTACAAAATATAGCCAGAGAATATGTTAGTCCACCTGCTAACGTCATGTACTCCGTAGGTACGATTCACTGCAAATAATCCAAAGGAATAAGGGGTGAGTTTTAGGAAAAATCCAGTAAAAAATGTATTTAAAATAATATAGCATCAAAACATTTATAAAATAATGATGCTTAAAAATTGTTTATGCATTTCAAATAATCACCAAGCATTTCTCAAAATAAAAGCATAATGTCGGGAATTACAAATTTTCATAATAAAAGCATAGTGAAAATTCAAAATCCTTATAATTAAATCACATAAAGTCTCAAAATCAAATTCACAATTTAATTTACAAAGTTCAGAAACATAATTTCACATGGAAACTAGGTATAGTCCCTACAACTATCATGCGGTACACATAATAAGTCATCTTCAATGGAGGGAATAGTATCAATGGTCATGGTACGCTGTAGATTGGATCATGATCGTATAACAGTAAACACAATCACACAATTAGCACACAACTAGGGCACTGATACCAATGACACTCACCGTGCGAGTAAATGACATGAGCATCTCGTATGGACATAGACATCTGATATAGATTCACCAACGCATGACTATGGAAGCCCACTATCCCAAAACATTTCACAAATAATCTCATGACTATGATTTTCTAAAATATTTTTAGAAATCAAGTTCATAGTTTACATAATTTCAAATCACATGTTTTTCTTTCAAAAAGTCGGATGCATTAGTAAAATGAAGTTTGGGCTATTGAAATCTAGAGAAACTAAATGTCACGACCCAATTCCATTTTCTTTAACCGAAAATCACTGAAAATTTTTCGCGTTTTACTGTTACCTTACCCGGTCGTGAACTAAACTCACCACACACTGTTGGGCTGTGAGTCAATAATAAACACCAAGTCTCATTCATTCTCAATTAATTAAAACGATGTCATACATTTGCATTTAATCGTGTACTTATACGAATACATATTTTACTGACATCTACATCCCCATAATTACAATTCAAAGAATACTGTGCTTTTACATTGTTTAGATACAAAAAGAATTACTGTGTATATACCTCTTAGCGATGGAGATGCAGCGGAGTCTAAAATAACACGCCTCAGTCCTCACTGGGCTACTATGCACGCTCTGTAGGGGAAAATAGAGTGGGATGAGCAACCACACACTCAGTAAGGCAATAATGCAAGCATGGTAGATAACTACTCTATCTACATGCTGATAGTGTTATGCATAAATCATTTATGGTAGGAGCATGATGAATAAAACTATGCCATGTGAATATACATAGATATCATGTATCAAAATCATGTGCATTGGCATATAAAACATGGTAGAAACATCATGTAAAAATTATCTCATGCTCAATCTCATTTAAATTCATAAAAAGGGCAATTCATTAAGAAACCTCCTTTTTAAACCAACATCATAAACCTCTTTCTCAACACATAATTACCCCCAAATCAACTCATAATCACAACCACATTTTCATTTCACAATTCACGCATGTGTATAAAAACTAGGTCACTATATCAAAAGTGCCTATGTGGACCATTACATCATAAATCATCCCAGACCACACGCATCCAGGTGTGCGGGGTATCATGCTGGCACGAAGATGGATTATCCCTCGCCAGACTTTCTCATCACATAACCATCATGCGGTACATCGTACTCCATGTGATATACACGGTACAGCGTACTACGCAACTCATATCGTGATTGGGGGTGCCATTCCTAGGTCTTATCTACCCCATACCAAGAGTTTTCCATATTCCGTGAAGGAGAGCCTCCCTGCCAAACAGAGCCTCCCCGCTTAACAGAGCCTCCCTGCCTCCTCGGGCTTAAGGATGTTAGCTTAAGGATGTAGGGCTTAAGGATCCTTCCGTAAGAGAGCCTCCCCACCGAACAGAGCCTCCCCACCTAACAGAGCCTCCCCGCCTCTTTGGGCTTAAGGATGTTGGCTTAAGGATGTAGGGCTTAAGGATCTTACTGTACCCATGTAGGAGAGCCTCCCTGCCTAACAGAGCCTCCCCGCCTCTTTGGGCTTAAGGATGTTGGCTTAAGGATCCCACCGTAAGAGAGCCTCCCCACCGAACAGAGCCTCCCCACCTAGCAGAGCCTCCCCGCCTAACAGAGCCTCCCCGCCTCTTTGGGCTTAAGGATGTTAGCTTAAGGATGTAAGGCTTAAGGATGTAAGGCTTAAGGATCTTACCAATTTTCACAACCTTATGCTTATCACAATGTGCAAACTTGTGCGAGCAAAGCTCTAGCACGACTCATGCATCCTCTCATAAAGAGACGCGTACGAGCATAGCTCTAGTACGGTTACACTCATAAGACAACCACTCAAATGCCACGTACGAGCAAAAGCTCCAGTACGGTTTATAAAAATCATCATAGTTTCCAAATCAAGGTGCGAGCTAAGCTCCAGCACATTTCATACAAATGAAAACATAGAAATCCAGCGCGAGCGAGGCTCTAGCGCGATTTATGTCATACAATATGATAGGCGGCTCATACACAATCAAACAATCCCGGCACTCGGGTTTAGCACTCACAAATGCTTTTTCACAACAACAATTCAATACTAGCCAACCCATCTACAAGCTTGCTTAAAACTAAGCAAATTTTGTTTTTGAAAAACATCAAAACATTAGATTTATGCAATTATTAGCCTTACTATCCCATTTCATAAAATCCACTTCAAAACCAAAATCACGCATATACTCGTCATCATTCACGAATACCATCAACATTTATTTGAGCAACCATGCATTTCATAAAACACCCGATATTCACCCACAATTTCAAAGTACGAGCAGCTACCTCTATATACTCACAAAATTTCCTTACCTGGAATCGCGATGCGTGATTCCACTTCCTTAAGCTGCTTACTCGTACGGTTCGATTCGTCTTCAACGAACTCTTCGGGACTGCACAAAATCATATCCCGCATTATATTCGATCCATATAATGCAACCCTTGTGCTTGCTATATCCAATATAATCTATAACCTCTATTAAAGCTTATTTGGCCTCGTTTCATTACTTTACCCATAGCTCGAGTCTATGGATCTTCTTAGGCCTATTATCTTATTCAAAATCGATATCAAATCGACATAAAGCTCATAGTGTTAATATTTCATGAATCCCCTCACTATGGCATTTATCAATCATATACATACCCATTTTTGATTTCTAGGTCACACCAATTCCACTACATTCCTAGGTAGTTTATCCATCAATACTCATACCAAACAACTCCAAAATCAATTAAATAGCTAATGCATTTGGATTGGAGTGTTAGAATCTTACCAATATGATTTTTCTTCTTGCTCCAAATGGTAATGCCCTTAACTCCTTCAATTCCAAAAATGGAAAAATGCCCTCTCACTATGTTGTTCTTCTCTTTGATAGGAACAACTTTGCCTCTAATGATCTCTCTTCAAATCTCACTGAAAATGGCTGATTTTAGAAAGGGAAAGTTAGGTTTTTGGGTTGAAAATGGGAGGTTAATATGTTTTTCCGAGATTTCCAGATTTTCAACCCTCCTTATATAGAAATAGCTTGGGGAGATCGATCTAGTTCATGAGGAGATCGATCTGGTCCCCTTAAATCTCTCTTTTTTTCACGGCATTTTTAAGCATGAGATCGATCTGTCGAAGCATCAAATCGATCTGTTGAAGCATGAGATCGATCTGTCGAAGCATGAGATCGATCTGGTCCCAAACAGAGAGCTAAGGAGATCGATCTGGGTGCTTGGGGATCGATCTTTTCATCACGAAAATGCTTAGGAGATCGATCTGCTCTATTCCATTGTCCAAATAAGAGCATTCTGGCTCTCCAGATCGATCTCTCATCCTATGAGATCGATCTGGCCTTCATGTTTTCCAGATTTCCTGCAGTTTCCTTGTTGAAACTCATACCAACACATCCTTAATCTGTTGCCATGGCCATTTTCTCATCCACCCACCTTCATAACTTGAAAATGGCATCCATCCATACCTTATGCACATTGAAACTTGTGTGCATTCATTGTATGTCCAAAGGTATGCTACATAAAACCAAATGGAAGTATAACTTCATTCCATTTTACCACACTACCCATTTTGAGTTTCAATCACACCCATCACTTGTAAGAATTCATTTCTTCATATTCATACTTAATGGAACTTGTGTGTACGTTACAAATCACATTTCACATACGTACATTGCATCCATGGACTTACATCAATCATACTTTACATTACAAGTCCATTCATATTATTTGATCTAATTACACACATTACCATTATACATATACGGGGTCTTACACTAAATTTTGTAAAAACCTATTAAGTGAGCTTAAGTCGAAATTTTCTCCTATGATTTAGTAAATTTCTAATTTCTAGTTTGAAAATCGTCTAAAACTTACTTTGAGCAATCAAATCATACTTCAAATATTGTATTTATTAAAAGCCAGATGAGGGATACCATTACGAATTTAAATTACAGCCTTTACCTCTTGAGTAGTGAGGGCAGCAAGTAGCTTCTCAAGCACCAAGCACACTTTGGCTTGTTCGATCACACCACTTGTTGACAAACATATTTCAATTTTTTCAATTAGTATTCAACTCATCCGAATATACTTGTATACATAGTAAACAATAGCTATGACCATCAACTTATATCAATTGCCCAAAATTCTCCATCATGGCCAAAAATACACATAACCACTTTCATAGTTTTCCTTTAATTTAAATTACTTAAATCAACTCTCCTACACTTTAATCACCTTGTAGTATTACACGAATCATCAAATTCCATCATTCTAACAACGACTCTAAATGGCGAAATCCTAAAGCTACCTTACACATTTTATTTCAAAAGTCTACTTTGGCAAAAATCAACTCATCACCAAGATCAACATATATTTAAAATCTAAATTTTTCTAAAATTCTTACCCTTCTCTGACCGAGTTTAACCAAGCTCCAAATCTCTTTCAAGAATGTCACGACCTCCCCTCCCATGACCTACCAAAATCACCACAAATTTTCGCATTTTTGCATTTACTTACCTCTCCTTCTGTCATCACTCAACACTAAACAGTTGGGTTGTGATTTGATATTAGTCACTCATTCATTATTCTTTCATAACATGCATACAAGTCAATATTCTTTTCTATAGTGTAACCTCTTTTACATTAATACAAATACTTGTACATAAACATCCCCGACAGTACAATCGTTTACATAATTGTGCTTTTACATTGTTCAGTACAAAACGTTTCAAATGTGTATACCTCTCGTAAGATGGATATGCAACGGATCAAGGAATATCAGTCCTCAGTCATGTCCAACTACTGTGAACGCTCTGTAGAGATGGGAAATAAAAAAGGGGTAAGCTCACAGCTCAGTAAGGAAATCAGCCAAGCAAGTAGATAACCCCACTATCTACAAAATACAATACTCATGCCTTGAAATCATTTCCTTATCGATTCATATCTAAAGCATGCATCTTGCTTGAAACTTTTATGTAATATATACATATAGATACAAATCGTCAGTTATAAAACTGAAAATATGCTGGTTTAACAACCTTAGCAGTTTATGCAAAACATTGCATTTCTCATGTAATTTCATATAAATCACATTTCTCATGCCATTAAGTTAAATCAAAATAATATGGCATATCATCATGTTTAAAAACATAAAAATCTGGGCCACACCCATCCCTCAGGTTACCCCTTTATCACACACAAATTCACATGTTCAGATCATAAATCATTTGATAATTCATTTAAGAAAACTCAATTTACATTGCATGAAAGGAGATAGGCAACTACATGTTCTGAGATTATGATCATAACTCATTTTTCCTGATCCCAGGCTATACAGTACTCGGTGTGTGGGGTCTCACAATTGCTATAACGGGAGGTGGGTCAAATCCTCCACCGTCAGCTCACAACTCATTCATATTGTGTATTCACGGTACAAGGTACTCCATGTGACATACACAGTACAAAGCACTCCATGGACCCAATCTCAAGGTCGGGATGCTTGCCATAAGTCTTAGTCCTTATACCTTTGATATACCTCATAGTCGGGATGCTTGCCATAAGTCTTAGTCCTCAGACTATGGATAATAATTTCGATAACCCTCAGCCATATCTCAAAATATTGCACGTGTGAGCATAAAATCGGTGCGACACACAGTCAGCACAGGCTCCCAACAAGGCTGTTTCATGCTTTCTCTTTCAAAATTCGGTACGTGCGAGTAAACTCCCAACACAACCATAACACAAGTGATATAAATCTAGTGCGAGCAACGCTCCCAGTACTATGTCATGTAAAAATCGAGTATGAGCAATGCTCCTAATACTCTATAATGTATCAATTAATGAAAACTGAGTACGAGCAATGCTCCCAGTGCTCTATCAAGTAAAACTGAGTATGAGCAATGCTCCCAATAATCCATAGTGCATAAATCGCATTTAAAATTTAGTACAAGAATATACTCAAGTACTATATGATGCATATCTAAAAAATATAGTGCGAGTATTCTCTAGCACTAATGGTTCACACACAAACCTGATAGATGGCTTATTCAAATTGGATTTCACAAAATCAAATCAAATAGTCACTCAAATGTGCTGTTTTCGCATATACCTGAAAACATTAGCCACTCTATCCATACACAGTCAAAACACATTGAATTTAATCACCCACATGCTTCCTAAGCTTTTTAACTTGTCGAGTCCTACCGAACGTTTCTATACATGAAATTTCATATAGCATATAGTTATCGAAATTCTATTTGAAATACGTGTAGCTATCTCTAGCTACTCACGAAATTACCTTACCTGGGATCACGTCGTGTAACCTCACTTCCTCGATGCTGCTTACTCTTACAGTCCGATCAACTTCCAATATCAACTTCGAAGCTGTTAGTAATTATCCACATCAGTATACCTTAATATACTTGTTTTCATTCGCATGACTCTAAATCAATGCATTTAACTCCTCTCAATTCCTCAATCTCATCACTTTCTCCCATTATGGTGTTATACCATATATCTCATATACCTATCTTTATTTTTCATCTATTCCAATTTATGTATTTCATAAAGTTACCTTACAATCTTTCATACATGCCCATTTCATCATTTAATCCATGTTTACTCAACTTCTTCATCATTTTCTCAATTTCATGCCAATAGCTAGGTCATGGATATTTTTCATAATCCATTTGTTTTCAGCAATTTAAACATATACCAATCAACTCTCCAAGACACCTAGATTAATATATATGAACTTGGTGTATTGAATCTTACCTAGCTTGAACTTTTCTCTTTTTCACCAAAATTGGCAAAAGCCACCTTGTTCCTTCAATTTTTGATTCTAACTTATTGTTTCTAAGTATGTTGTTCTCCTCTTTACTAAGAACAACTTTATTGAACTAAATCTCACTCAAAACTACTTGAAAGATGAAGATTTCTTGAGTAGAAATGTTAGGTTTAATTTTAGTTTTCAATGGGGTTTGATGTTCTCGGGAAACAGAGGTTTGCAGAACTATGTATTTATAGAATTGCACTTGGGGATCGATCTACTAACGATGGGGGATCGATCTGTCCTGCCTTTTTCTCTTTAGGAACCGACCTTTTGAGCTTAGGGGATCAATCTGCTCTTGAGAATGAGATCGATCTGCTTTACACAGAACCTTAAGGAGATCGATTTGGCCTTTGCTATGAGATCGATTTGTTCTACCCAAAACCTATTCAAGATCGATCTACATTGAGTGAGAGATCGATCTGCTCCTCTTCTGAAGCAGTTCTGCTACAATTTCTTCCCAAAATTCATTGTTACATTGATATTAACTTTGCTTAACTACCCATTTTACATTTCATATACATTGGCAACTTAAAAACTTTCATTCCTTATGATTTATATCAATTGTGACTTGTCCATACATCACAAAATCATAAAGAGTACATATTAAATTACGGGTCTTACAATCCTCCCCACCTTAAGAAATTTGGTCTTCTAAATTAGAACCAAGTTAATGTTCAAACAACTGGGGGTATCTCTCTCGCATTAGATTCTCTTGCTCTCAGGTAGCTTCCTCAGAAGTGTGATGCTGCCAAAGAATCTTCACTAACCCGATAGTCTTGTTCCTCAAGACTTTTTCATTTCTTTCCAGTATCCGGATCAGTTTCTCTACATATGTCAAATCATCTTTGAGCTCCAATAGCTCATACTGAATAACATAGGTTGGATCTGGATGATACTTCCTTAGCATTGAAATGTGGAAGACATTATGCACTCCCAATAAATCCAGTGGCAAAGCTAACCTATATGCCTTATCTCCCACTCAATCAAGTATCTCAAAGGGTCCAGTGTAGCGAGGACTCAACTTACCTCTCTTCTCGAATCTCGCTATACCCTTGGAGGGAGAAACTTTTAGAAACACTGAATCACCAAATGCGAACTCAAGTGGTCTCCGTCTCTTGTCAGCGTAACTTTTCTGTCTACTTTAAATTGTCCTCAACCTCTCAACTATCAACTGGACATCCTCAGAGGCTTGTATGACCAAATCAAGAGCAAAAAAATTTCGGTCACCCACTTCTTTCCAACAGATAGGGGAACGACATCTATGGCCGTATAAAGCCTCATATGGTGCCATCTTGATACTCGCATGATAACTGTTGTTGTAGCAGAATTCGAGTAGTGGCAAATGATCATCTCAAGAGCCTCTAAAGTACACACGCTCTCAACATATCCTCTAGAGTCTGTATCATCCTCTCTGACTGACCATCTGTCTGAGGATGAAAAGCGGTGCTTAAACCCAATTGGGTTATCATGGCTTCCTGAAAATGTTTCCAAAAGTGGGAAGTGAAGCGAGAATCCCTATCCGAGACAATGCTCACTAGAACACCATGTAACCTCACTACCTTGCGTACATACAACTTCGCCAATGAACTCAGAGTATCAGTAGCTCTCATAGCTAGAAAGTGGGCTGACTTCGTAAGTCTATCCACAATCACCCATGTAGCATCGTGATTCCTTCGGGTCCTCGGTAAACCCATCATGAAATTCATGGTGATATGCTTTCATTTTCATGTCGATATAGGTAGAGGCTGCAATAACCCTGCCGACTTCTGATGTTCTACCTTCACCTGCTGACATACGAGAATCTTGCTACAAAATCTACCACATCTCTTTTAATACCCGACCACCAGTACACCTTTCGGAGGTTTTGATACATCTTATTACTCCCTGGATGTAATGTGTATCTCGATGAATGAGCTTCCGTCAATATCAATCTCCTGAACTTTGGGACCTTGGGAACACATAATCTGTCTCTGAACCTCAGAAGTCCATATGAACTTATCTCAAAATTAGTCATTATGCCCTTCAGTATCTGACTATTCACATCAATGCAATACGGATCAGTCTGCTGAGCCTGTCTGATCCTATCCAACAGATCCGGCTTCAAGTGTAGACTAATAATCATACAGTCCGTATTCATGTAAGAAGGCACGACTTCTAGACTGGGGGTAGCAAATTGCTCTAGCAACTCATGTTCCCTGACCATCATATACGATACCATCCCAGGACTCTTCCTGCTCAAAGCATCAGCTACAACGTTAACCTTACCCAGATGATAAAGTATCTCATAATCATAATCCTTCAAAAGCTCTAGCCATCTTCTCTGTCTCATGTTTAGCTCTTTCTGCGAGAACAGATACTTGAGGCTCTTGTGGTCGGTAAAAATCTAGAATTTTTCACCATACAAGTAGTGGCGCCATACTTTCAACACAAACACTACTGCTGCTAACTCCAAATCGTGGGCTGGATAGTTCTTCTTATGATCCTTCAGCTGTCTGGATCCATAAGCAACTACCCTCCCATCCTGCATCAATACACAGCCCAGTCCCTGATGCGAAGTATCGGTATACACTGAAAATCCTCTTGAGTTGGTAGGGATAGTGAGAATCGGAGCAGTGGTCAATCGACGCTTCAACTCCTGAAAACTCTTCTCATAATTCTCATCTCATACGAATGCTACACTCTTTCAAGTGAGACGTGTCAACGGAGTAGCTAACTTAAAAAATCCTTCAACAAATCTCCGATAATATCTTGCTAAACCTAAAAAACTCTCGATCTCGGTGACTATCTTCGGCTGTTCCCACTGAACTACAGCTTGAATCTTGGATGGATCCACTGATACACCATCCCTAAACACAACGTGTCCCCAAAAATGAGATATGTGACAACCAAAAATCACACTTATTGAGTTTAGCATACAACTTCTGCTCTCGTAGGGTCTGCAATACAATCCTGAGGTGCTTCTCATACTTTTCCTCTGATTTCTAGTATACTAATATGTCATCGATGAAGGCGATAAATTGATCTAAATATGGCTTGAACACATTGTTCATCAAAGCCACGAAAGCCGATGGAGCATTCTTTAATCCGAATTGCATAACCAAAAACTCATAGTGGCCATATCGGGTCCTAAATGTTGTCTTAGGTACATCTCCACTTCGAACTCTCAACTAATGATACCCAGACCTCATATCGATCTTAGAATAGATCTGCGCTTCCTAGAGCTGAACCAATAAGTCATCAATGCGTGGAAGGGATACCTATTCTTGATGGTTGCCTTATTCAACAATCTGTAATCTATACACAATCGGAGGCTTCCATTCTTCTTCTTTACAAACAACACCGGTGCTCCCAAGGCGAAACATTCGGTTGGATGAAACCCTTATCCAACAGCTCCTGTAACTGTCTCTTGAGCTCCTCTAGTTCAACTAAGGCTATGCGGTACGGTGGTTTCAATATAGGTTATGTACCAGGCACCAAGTCTATACAGAACTTCATCTCTTTGTCTGGTGGTAACCCTAGCAATTCATCTGAAAAGACATCTGAAAACTCACTGACCACTGGAATATCTGCCAACTCTGGATGTACCTTATTTGTATCGATCACGTACGCAATAAAACCTTCAATATTTTCATTTCTCAGTCAACATTGTACATTATTTACTGTATCCATAACTACTACTTTCATTTTTTTCATCAAATCTTACAACATATTTTTCAGGGCTAGGAAATATAATTGTCTTATCATAACAATCTAACACAGCATGGTTTGCAGATAACCAATCAATTCCTAAGATTACATCAAAATCACTCATACTTAACAATATTAGATTGGCTGTCATATCCTTTTTCCCTACTCTTAGCTTACAATCATTTAACACATACTCTACTAGTTGACTGTTATCCATAGGCGTACTAATCAATATTATCCTACTCAAAGGTGTACGCTCTACATGTTTTGCTAAATTACATGTGACTGAAGGCGATACAAATGAATGCGTGGCACTAATATTAATTAAAACATGTGCTCCTAAATCATACATCAGGATATTACCTTTAATCACATCCGACGAAGCATCGACTATACCCTGATCCAAGGCATGTACTCGCCCTCGTCCAATGGCCTGCTTCCCCTTCTCCTCTGTCGACGCTCTCCTCCTCGGAGCGAACATATCAACTGAAGTTCTCTCTGTTTCCTTGCCCTTATGTGGGGTAATATCTATAACCTCTTAGCAAACTCTAGCCATATGCCCTGACTTCCCACATCTAAAGCACAATCCGCTTGAAACAGGACAAGGTCTACCTCCATGGAATCTATCACATCTACTGCACTGCTCAATGGTAGGCCTCGGTCCTCCAATCACTACTCCTCTAGCTTGAGCTATAGCCGAATATGCAGGAGATCTAATAGTCTTTTCATGTACTTCCTCGATCTTTGGTCTCTTACCGGAGAGTCTCCTCCCTTCTCGATATCTGAAACCTCTGGCACTGTCACTCACTGGTCTCTTCCTATCTCTGTCTCTGCCCTTGTCAACTGTCCTGAACTCAGAGACATTCCACTCATAGTCTTACTCACATAATTATGCCCTGCGCACTGCCTCATCATAGGTAGAGATGTCAAACGGAACCAGTTTAGACCATAATGTCTCAGTCCATCAATGAATCTGCGGATCTTCCTGGTCTCTCTACTCATAGTGTCGGGGTCATACCTCCCCAGGGATAGAAATCTGATCTCATACTCGTCTACTGAATGACTCCCCTGGCTCAACCCCAAAAACTCGGCTTGCAGCTCCGCTGGGTCGTATCTGGAATAAACTGCCTCCTGAAGGCATCTAGAAATATCTCCCAACTGATCTTTGTATGTTTGGCTCTCAATATGGGTTGGGTGGACTTCCACCAATACTCTGCCATCCCCTTCAATAGGAACGCTGCAAATGCGACCATCTCTGAAGTCGTACACTCAAAGAATTCGTACAACTTCTCAATCTCTCCTATCCATTCCTTAGCCAAACTAGGTCCTTCAGCCCTTGAAAAGATGAGGTCCAAGCTTCTGGAATTGTCACAGTCTATCGAGATCACAACCATACCCCAAAACATTACCGCTCTGTCGTTGAGTAACATGAGACTGCGTATCTTGAACTGGTGGGGTTGTAGGTGTATCCATAGGCTGTGACACATAAGCTGGCTGTGCAAGCGTACCAGGTGGAGCTGCCTCTCCAGGCACAATCCCTACATCCTATCCCTGTCCTCTTGGCATAGTCTGTGCCAATAACTCCACTATGATCTCAAGGCGACGCTTTAGTCTCGTGAAGCATGCCTTGATACTCTCGGGTACCTCAGTGGGACCTGTCATCTCATCTCGGGTCTCTGGCCTACCTCTACGGCCTCGAGCCCTACCTCTAACCCCTCTACCATGGCTGGTATTAGCCATAATAGCTAAATTTCTGCGTTTATAAACATTAATTAGTCTAATTTCCATCTCGTATACATAATTGTAACTGAACAAAGCACAGTACTATGGGGATGTACACTTTTCTAATTACTAATATCGACTCACATCAGACCAACTCGGCTCTAATATCATTCTGTCATGACCTCCTCTCCCGTGACCTACCAAAATCACCACAAATTTTTGCATTTTGGCATTTTACTTACCTCTCCTTCTGTCATCACTCAACACTAAACAGTTCGACTGTGATTCGATATTAGTCACCCATTTATTATTCTTTCATAACATGGATACAAGTCAATATTCTTTTCTATAGTGTAACCTCTTATACATTAATACAAATACTTGTACATATACATCCCCGACCATACAATCGTTTACATAACTGTGCTTTTACATTGTTCAGTACAAAACGTTTCAAATGTGTATATCTCTCGTAAGATGGATATGCAGTGGATCAAGGAATATCAGTCCTCAGTAGTGTCCAACTATTATGAACACTCTGGGGAAATAAAAAGGGGGCGAACTCACAGCTCAGTAAGGAAATCAGGTAAGCAAGTAGATAACCACACTATCTACAAAATACAATGATCATGCCTTGAAATCATTTCCTTATCGATTCATATGTAAACCATGCATCCTGCTTGAAACTTTTATGCAATATATACATATAGAAAAAAATCGTTAGTTATAAAATTGAAAACATGCTGGTTTAACAACCTCAATAGTTTATGCAAAACATTGCATTTCTCATGTAATTTCATATAAATCACATTTCTCATGCCATTAAGTTAAATCAAAATAATATGACAGATCATCATGTTTAAAAATATGAAAATTTGGGCCTTACCCATCCCTCGGGTTACCCCTTTATCACACGCAAATTCACATGTTCAGATGATATATCATGTGATAATTCATTCAAGAAAACTCAATTTACATTGCATGAGAGGAGATAGGCAACTACATGTTCTGAGATTATGATCATAACTCATTTTTCGTGATCCTAGGCTACACAGTACGCGATGTGCAGAGTCTCACGATCGCTGTAACCGGAAGTGGGTCAAATCCTCTACCGTCAGCTCACAACTCACTCATATCATGTATTCACGATATAAGGTACTCCATGTGACATACACGGTACAAAATACTCCGTGGACCCAATCTCAAGGTCGGGATGCTTGTTATAAGTCTTAGTTCTCATACCTTAGATATACCTCATAGTAAGGATGCTTGCCATAAGTCTTAGTCCTCATACTATGGATAATAATTTCGATAGCCCTCGATCATATCTCAAAATATTGCACGTGTGAGCATAAAATCGGTGCAACACACAGTCAACACAGGCTCCCAACATGGCTGTTTCATGCTTTCTTTTTCAAAATCTGATACGTACGAGTAAACTCCCAACACGACCATAACACAAGTGATATAAATCTAGTGCGAGCAATGCTCCCAGCACTATATCATGTAAAAATCGAGTATGAGCAATGCTCTCAATACTCTATAATGCATCAATCAATGAAAATCGAGTACTAGCAATGCTTCCAGTACTCTATCATGTAAAATTGAGTATGAGCAATGCTCTCAATACTCCGTAATGCATAAATCGTATTTAAAATTTAGTACGAGAATATACTCAAGTACTGTGTGATGCATATCTCAAAAATACAGTGCGAGTATTCTCTAGCACTAATGGTTTACACACAAACCTGATAGATGGCTTATTCAAACTAGATTTCACAAAATCAAATCAAATAATCACTCAAATGTGCTGTTTTCTCATATACCTGAAAAATTCTATCCATACACAGTCAAAACACATTGAATTTAATCACCCACATGCTTTCTAAGCTTTTTAACTTGTCAGATCCTACCGAACGTTTCTATACACGAAATTTCATATAGCATATAGTTATTGAAATTCTATTCGAAATACGTGTTGCTATCTCTAGCTACTCACGAAATTTCCTTACTTCGGATCATGTCGCGTAACTTCACTTCCTCGGTGCTGCTTACTCCTACAGTCCGATCAGCTTCCAATATCAACTTCAAAGTTGCTAATAATTATCCACATCAGTATGCCTTAATATACTTGTTTTCACTCGCATGACTCTAAATCAATGCATTTAACTCCTCTCAATGCCTCAGGCTCATCACTTTCTCCCATTATGGTGTTATACCATATATCTCATATACCTATCTCCATTTTTAATCTATTCCAATTTATGTATTTCATAAACTTACCTTACAATCTTTCATACATGCTCATTTCATCATTTAATCCATGTTTACTCAACTTTTTCATCATTTTCTCAATTTCATGCCAATAGCTAGGTCATGGATATTTTTCATGATCCATTTGTTTTCAACAATTTAAACATATACTAATCAACTCTCCAAGATACCTAGATTAACATATATGAACTTAGTGTATTGAATCTTACCTAGCTTGAACTTTTCTCTTTTTCACCAAAATTGGCAAAATCCACCTTGTTCCTTCAATTTTTGATTCCAACTTATTGTTTCCAAGTATCTTGTTCTCTTCTTTACTAAGAACAACTTTGCTAAACTAAATCTCACTCAAAACTACTTGAAAGATGAAGATTTCTTGAGTAGAAAGGTTAGGTTTAACTTTGGTTTTCAATGGGGTTTGATGTTCTTGGGAAATAGAGGTTTGCAGAACCGTGTATTTATAGAATTGTACTTGGGGATCGATCTGCTAACGATGAGAAATCGATCTGTCCTGCCTTTTTCTCTTCAGGAACTGACCTTTTGAGCTTAAGGGATCGATCTGCTCTTGAGTATGAGATCGATCTGCTTTACACTGAACCTTAAGGAGATCGATTTGGCCTTGCTATGAGATCAATTTGTTCTACCCAGAACCTATTCAAGATCGATCTACATTAAGTGAGAGATCGATCTGTTCTTCTTCTGAAGCAGTTCTGCTGCAATTTCTTCCCAAAATTCACTATTACATTGATATTAACTTTGCTTAACTACCCATTTTACATTTCATACACATTGGCAACTTAAAAACATTCATTCCTTATGATTTATATCAATTGTGACTTGTCCATACATCATAAAATCATAAAGAGTACATATTAAATTACGGGTCTTACAAAGAATCCCTTTGATGCATATCAACTCATTCATGGTCTTAAAACACTTAAGGGATCCTCAAAAATTAACCAATAAACCAAGAAACTCAAGTTGGTCTTACCTCTCTTATAGAACAGATTTTGTCCCTCAACATCCAGCCAAGTTTTCACTAGCAAAATGACCTTGGATTGAACTGATTTTTTATATGTTATTTAGGGAAATGTATCTTTGAGCTAAAGCTGGTTTGGCCTCCATAAATTTAGAAAATTTTCTAAACCTGGACCGCTCAAAGACGTCTATCACCAAGTCAAATTCTGTTTGGCCTCTTGTTTCAGCCTTTAAAACTTCTGAAAGTGATCTAGAAATATTATATGTTGTATCCAAGAGAGAGAGGATCATTTGGTATGATGCAACCTTAACCCAATTGTTTTTCTATTTTTTTTCTAAAAGTCACGCCATTTTACTACTCTAGAAATGCTTTAGATTTTACCTAACCATATTCCAAAGGTTTTTCCACCACTCAAATAATTTTGGAAAAATCTGAAAAATTATATGTGATATAGGGGTGAGCAAGAAACAAATGTTCTTCTTTAAGTTAAGCTTGAATCAACCTCTAAAAATTAGAAGAAAAAAAATCTTGGACAGTAAGAGGTACAGGGGCACCCATGGCTGAGTGCAGGAGAGAGTGTGTTTTCGTTTTAGCTAAGTTTGGTTTGATTCTTTGGCCTAAAAATCCTTTAATGTGTTGACTATCTATGGTAAAAAGGGTGGCTTTAGATCATAATGGAAACTTAGTCAAATTGGTTAAGATTTTGGGTAGGTAGTTGCTGGAAAGGGGCAGATGACTTAGGAAGAAATTTCTTCCCCCAATTTTCCTGCCCTTCCAACGGTTCCAGCCATCATTTTTGACTTAAGGATATGGATATTATATATTCTTAAGGTTAGTCAAGCATTTGGCTGAAAATAATCCAAGTTATTGCCACTAATACTAAGTTAAATATAGTAGAACTAAGTAGTTCTAAAAATTCAGATTTCATCCTTTAATTCTCCACTTAGTTCTTATAATTTCTTGGCCATTTTTTATCACATTTCTTGGCCTTGAAATTATGTATACTCAACATAGATATTATGTCTCAAAAACCTCTTTCATTGGCTTCTATTAAAGCCTTCAAAAACAGCCCCTACATTCACTTAACTGAATTCTACCGATTAAAATTTTTTCGATTCTAACTAATTTCAGTGTCAAAATTTTCTCATGGCCTTAATGACCTTATTTTTTGTTAAAATTTTATACTAAAATCATTAACATCCTAAGGTATATGTGTATAAAATTGGGGGTCATTATGAGTTCATCTTGGTCTTCAAATAATTTTCTACTTTTGTACCAATTTTCTTTCAACAAGCAGTGAATTTCTCAAAGTTTTCGATTTCACTTTCAAAATTTATTTCATGACCATAACCATGGTATTTCAAGCCAAATTTAATTTATCCTATGTGTTTAGATCCTATATTAATTTATTAAAGTGTTTTATTAATTTTTGTTAACCTATACAACTTTTATTAAATTTATTTTTCTTAGTTTTTCTAGATTTTGCACTAACTTGAAAATTACCAACTAAATTCGATTTAACTAAAGCTAACCAATTTTTCATGTATGCAAACATACTTGTATGAGCATGAATACTTGAAATCCTCTTTAAATAAATTTTCTCACCTTAGTCTTCATCCTCCATGCTTGGTTCCAGCTTCTATGCTCCATTGGCACACTTGGGTCCTGCGTGTACATTTATTCAATCCTTTGTAATTTCATTTAATTAGTTAAATAACAGTTATAGAAAATTTGTGGATTTTACACAAAACAAATACAAATAGGATAAAAAATCTAATATTTTAATTTATTGCTCATGTAATTAATATATAAAAATAAAATTTCTCTATTTAGAATTAGGATTTTTGAAAAAGAAAGATCATATATACCTCAAGAATTAACTGTTTCTTTTATTTTGATTTTGATTACAAATATTAAAAAAAAGTAAATCTGAACAGTAATTTTGTTGGCTAATTTCATTTTTAATATTATTTTCTCTCAAATATCTGTATTAACTTTTGTGTATTTCTTTTTTTTTTTTTCTTTTTTAGATAGATATGAGACAATATAGAGTTTTTTTTTTTTAGTTCTCTGCCCTTTTCTTTATATATATATATATATATATATATATATATATATATATATATATATTAAATTACATTTTTTAATAATTATTTTATTATTGTAAATTCCATATTGACCCATAAATCTAATTACTCGTGGGATCAATTTTAATTTTTTCTCAATATATATATATATATATATATATATATATATATAATGTTTAAAAATAAAATTCAGTGGGATCAATTGACACCACTTTTTTTTTTTTAACTGTGGCTACGCCATTGTTGATATTACAACAGATAAATTGTATCCATTACCTTATTTGTTTTTGATACTAACATTGGTTTTTTAGGGATATAGTAGAGAGCACTTTCAGCTAAGAACTTGATGAATACTTGTTTGCGTGAGAGATTAATGGTGGGCTGATAACTTATATGTATACATTGAAAATAATGGGTTCAAAAGTATTGATAATGATGCTATTCTGTAACTTTTTCAATATATGATATAACCTCAAGGACAATTGTAAAATTTTTAACAATTATAATTGGATATGGAAGTTTTAGTTTTATTATTATTATTGTTGTTTTGATAAAATATATTTTAATTAAGCTCTCACTAGATGATTTTTTTGGATATGATTTTGATCCCATGTTGGTGCCAATTCATAAATTGTTTTATATCATTTTATAACTTCATATAAAATTAATATTTTACAAAACTAATACCAACAAAATTTATAAACTAACCGTGAAATTAAACAACTTACTAGTAATTATCATGTAACGGAAGTTTTAGGCCGATCCGATATTTCTATTATTTTGCTCATGAATAACATTTTTACATATCAATAGTTAAAATTTTATTATATTACATAATAAATAGTTATACATTTTCAATTAATTTGATATTTGACATGTATCGTGAGTAGAAATATAAAATTCAATGATTGAATTAAAAATACAAATTGATGTAAAACTAAATTAATCTTATGCCTAAATAAATACATTTCTTCTCATATATAGATCTAGAATTGATTAAGATGATTTATGGTATCTTTAATTTGTACGGTAATAGTCAAACATCGATTGATATTAATGTCAAGTGTGGTCACACCCTTAATTTTTTTTTCTTTTTTGGTACGAAATTATGCGTGTAGGTGGAGGGTCTTTGACTTCAAATATATGTATACACTAATCAGTGTCTTCATTGATTTTCTACGAAACTAGAGGCCACCAAAGTCATGATGATTTTGCTTCATGATTAGTCCAATGTAGAGGTGGAGCTATCTAGGATTTGTTGGGGGCTCCAGCTCTCACCGAAAGAGAGGAAAAAAAAAACTGAAAATTATGTGTGGTTTAGATAAACAAAAGCTTTTTTTTTTGGTCAAGTTTTAGATGAAAAAAATTATAGAATTTTTTATATTTAAATTCAATTTCAAACTTATATGATAGATATGCATTCTAGTATTGAAATTTAAAATTCTAAAGCTATTGATGATTTTGTTATAAGAATAGTTGAGATTATCAAAGATAAAATATTTCGATTTGATAACAATGATACAATAGAAGAATAAAAGTAATAACAAAATCTGACACACACATTTCATTATTCTAGTAGCTTTTAAATAAGTAATACAACAATTAAAAATAAAACCATTACTAAACTCACTAATTTCTATAACCACATTTGTTACCAACTAAAAAATTAAATCACTACTCCACTATTTCACTATCAATTAATTCTTAAAGACTATGATAACAAAATAAGTAAATAACAAACTTACTTAACATAAAAAGAACATGACTTAATTATTTAACACGATTATCTTATTTGTTATTGATATTAATATTGGTTTTTTTTTTATATCACTCTTACAAAAGAGAGTATTTTCAGCTATCGAAATCTTGAACACATGTTTGCATAATCAAATGAGAGATTAATTGTAAAATAATAATTTAATTGTATACATTGAAAAAGATATATTCAAAAGTATTGATAATGATGCTATTGCGTAATTTTTTCAAAATATAAAATTGCTTCAAGGACAATTGTAAAATTTTTAACAACTACGATTATATATAAAAGTTTTAGTTTATTTTTGTTGTTTTAATAAAATAGGTTTGAATTAAGCTCTCACTAGATAAATCTTTTTGATACTTTAATGGTCCCATTTTTGTGCCAATTTATAAATTGTTTTATATTATTTTTATAACTTTATGTAAAATTAATATTTTTTTAAATTAATACCTAAAAAAAATTATAAACCAACCGTGGGATTGAATAACCTACTAGTGTTTGTCATGTAATTAATATTTTCAGTCGATTTGATATTTTTATTATTTTATTCATGTATAATATTTTTATATATTAAAGTTAAAATTTTATAATATTATCTAATAAATAGTTATACATTTTCAATTAACTTGACATTTAACATGTGTCGTGAATAGAAATATAAAATTCAACAATTGAATTGAAAAAATATAAATTGATATAAACTAAATTAATTTTACACTTGAATAGATACATTCCTTCTCATGTATATAATTAAAATTGATTAAGATGATTTATCGTCTCTTTAATTTGTTCATCAATAGTTAAACGTCAATTGATACTAATGTCAAGGGTGGGTCACAACCTTTGTTTTATTTATTTTTTTTCTTTTTTTAGTACGAAATTATGCGTGTAGGTGAAGGATCTTTGACTTCAAAGATATATAGTGTCTTGGTCGATCTTTGCTTGCAGTGGTTGTTGTAAGAAGGTGAGAGATCAGGCTGGAGAAAACATGGAACCAAACGTGGTACTGGGGAATTCTCTGGTCGTGCCCTGTGTTCAAGAGTTGGCAAAAGAAGCCATGTCCACCATTCCGCCAAGGTACATGCATCCTCATCTAACCACCGATTTCGATGATAGTCCTACGTTGGAGATCCCGGTTATCGACATGAAAAGCTTGCTTGCTCAAGAATCCATGGACTCTGAATTAGCCAACCTCCATTTTGCTTGCAAACAATGGGGGTTCTTCCAGGTATCCATACATATATCTCTGTCTGCTGTCAATTCATGGAAGATTTTGTATTCAAGAAAAAGCCCCCAACTCGTTTATTATAACTATGAGAATATAGCTATTCAACCATATAGTTTTGATCAATTCGGTTGAATTTTATGATTGCAATTAATTCATTTTACAGTTTTGTGATAATTTTTTTCAAAATCAGAACTTGATATATAGACAGACTGGTAAACCAAACTCTACTGTTAATAGAAACGGAAGTAATTAATGAACCCAGGAATTAATATTAATCTACTTGTTGGGCAGTTCAGTTATCGAGTCATGACTCGTTAGTCAAGATTGAAGAGTTCGAGAGCAACTTACTCTATTACGACACAACCCTGTCTTAGAATAATTTATTTCAGAAATAATTTTTATATTTAATTTTCCTACTTTTTAAATATTTGCGTCTCCATCATGGGTGGTTAAGGTGTCAAATTATGAATCTACTTTTGCCGAGAGAGGTATATGATATGCAGAAAAATATTTATTTTTGAATGATACACTTTAAATTACTGTCAAGTGTAAAAGGACGAGCTTAACCCATATTTAAGGAAGCCATTCTCTGTACTTATCGAATCTTTTATAGCGATTTCTTTAACTTATTTTTGTGTTTCTTTCTTCTCAATCTTTTATTAATGGTTTTTTCTATTCAATCTGTTTCACTCAAACCACACATGCCTGATGCCTCTTTCTCTTAGTTTTGAGACGAAATCGTGTTTAATTATAATTTATTATATACCAATATTTATTTGTTTTCTATAATTTTCTTTTCCTTCAAGAAATTGTACTCGATCAATTGTGTTTTTTATAATTTTTTCCTTTAAATTCTTTTAAATTATTTTCATTAAAAATTGTAATTAATAATTTCATTATTCTAGCTATTATATATTGATGTATTATAGGTTAAATGGATTTAGCATGTATAGTTTGTTTGTGACATTGTACTAGTAAATTATGCTTAATTTTTTATTTCAAAGCCATCTTATGTGTGTGTATATATATATATATATATATATATAAAACCAGCAAACAAAAGGTTTACAAAATTACTTTGTATAGTTGGTAAATGATGGAGTGAGCTCTTCTCTAGTGGAGAAAATAAAGACAGAAATTCAAGACTTCTTCAACCTCCCAATGGAAGAGAAGAAAAAGTTTTGGCAATATGAAGGAGAAGTAGAAGGATTTGGACAATCCTTTGTTGTATCTGAGGAGCAAAAGCTTGATTGGGGTGATCTCTTCTTCATCACCACCTTACCTATCCATCTCAGGAAACCACATTTATTTCCCAACCTTCCTCTTCCTTTGAGGTCCTCATTCCATCTCTCTCACTCTTCTCTTTAAAACTATATTTGGTAAGAAAAATGAAAATATTTGATATATACATTTATATTTTTTTGTTTTAAATGTAGAGAAACATTGGATTCTTACTCATTGGAGATGAAAACCGTAGCTATGACACTACTAACAAAGATGGCAGAAGCTCTAAAAATGAAAGTTGAAGAAATGAGTGAGTTATTTGAAGGAGGAATGCAATCATTTAGGATGAACTATTACCCTCCATGTCCTCAACCAGAGCAAGCCATTGGCCTTAGACCTCATTCTGATGCTGTTGGTCTAACTATCTTGCTTCAGCTCACTGAAGTTGAAGGTCTCCATATCAAGAAAGATTGCAAATGGATTCCTGTTAAGCCCCTACCCAATGCGTTCATTGTCAATGTTGGAGACATTTTAGAGGTAATAAATACTCATTCATCAATCCACTTTGTTAAAGCATTAGGAACATTTTCCAGGGATATCATACCTTCTGAGATTTTGGCTCCTAATGCTGATATCCTTGAACTGGCTCATGCTTACATCAATTTTTGAATTGTGAAATTGGAACAGATGGTGACAAATGGGGCATATCGGAGCATTGAACATCGAGCAACAGTGAATTCTGAAAGAGAGAGACTCTCAATTGCTACATTCTACAATCCCAGATATGATGGAGAAGTCGGTCCAGCACCAAGCTTGATTTCACCACAAAAACCAGCACTGTTTAAAACATTAAGGGTTGAAGAATGCTTCAAGGGTTTATTTGCTCGTGAGCTACAAGGCAAATCTTACCTTGATACAATGAGAATATAGCCTGGCTGCACCTGGATACATAATTGTACTTTCACTACTCTGAATTTGTAAATCAAAACATTCGTGCTCCATCTTTAATGACCAACATCAGTATCAACAAGCAAGTAATTTGGAGTAAATGTTAGTGTCCAATTATTTACAAATGATATAAATGTAATAAATGAAAAAGGTGTGTCATCTTTAGATAACATCTTCTCAACCTTCTCTTTTCAATAATAATCAACCTTCTCTTTTCAATAATAATCGTATTATTATTGACTTGTGCTTATGAACAGCTCGTCATTAAGCAGTAGCGGCTCATGCAATCACTTGGGTTATGTTTGGTACAGCTGAGAAGTGAAAGGATGGAAAGTCATTGGTTAAAAAGTGGAAGAAAAATGGACTTTGAGGATGCTTGGTACAGTAAAAAATTGAAAGAAAGGAAAATGGGAGGGATGAGTTTTTTTTTCCTCTGCCCACAAAATACACTCTGTCCAAATTGAAGAGAAAAGGAGAAAGAAAATGTGATCCATGAGAGTAAATCAGGTGAAAATATTGAATTATCCCTAATCACTTTATTTTTTTCCTCTCACTTTTCATTTCTACCAACTACCAAGTAATATAAGGAAAGAAAATATATTTTGCATCCACTTCATATTTCTTACCAAGCACATAACCATGGAAAGAAATAATATATTTTCTTCTACTTTTCTCCTCTAATTTTTTATCTTTTGATTTTTCTTTCTACTCTACCAAACGAAGCCTTATTGCATAAGCTTGAAGTAAAAGAATATTTAAGGATTGCAGATAAAAAAAATGTAAATGCTTGAATTGGCAGTGCAGATTTTAAAATTTTTTATCAATGCAAATAAAGTGAAGATCAAGTATCTAAAGCTGCAAAACTCTCATGTTATGCTTCCAGCTAACATATCATTCTGCCAAAAATATAAAAAGAGAGAAAAAAACATTATCTATTCTGAAAATAGTAACTTATTTACAGCTAGAGCAACAAGATGAGGGTCACCACGTCAAGAAAGGGTGAAATCAGTTTCATTATATGTAAATTGCACTTCCGAGCATAGAAACCCAAATCATCATGGTAATTAGCATCCTAATATATAACTTCTTACCAGCATCCATACCAGCTGCCAACGTAAGCAAAGAAACCGAAACCATCATGGTAATTAGCATCTCAATATTTTTTATTGGCGCTCATACCCGCTGAAAAAACCATCAAAAATTGAAATGTCAAGTTTTAGGCTTCTTTGGTGTGCTTGAATTCCCTGGCTCAGCCTTGTGCTTGATTCCTAGGAAATGCTCAACCTGTTGGAATGATGAAATTAAAATTATTAAAAGAACGTATTATCCACTACTACCAAGTTAAAGCAGTAATGGACTAATGGTTTTTTCTAAAAATTGTAAAATTAGAAGTTTAATTTTTCGAAGAACCTATAAAAACTTGATATTGCATTTGGGAATCATTCCCATTAATAAAGACTTTAGCATGATAACCAGCAATGTGCACGACTACACATTCTAATAAATAATTAATTAGAACTTCAGTAAGTTCTTTCTGTTTGTTTGAATTTGGAGCAACTGAGCAAAGAAAAGATTCAATACCAAAAACACGGCTAATTTTCAGCTATCTTTTAATGTGATGACCAATACACGTACAAGGTAAGAATCAACTTGCCTTTCTATCACCAAGCATAGGTGTCAAGCCCCCTGGAATATCCTTCTCAACAGTAGCAAAGCCACTAGTAGGATCACTTGTTTGGCTGGAAATAATTACACATAAAAGAAATGAGGAAGGATGGCAAAAATGTAATAAACAAGCAATTGAATTAATAAATGATCAAAATTATATGCAATGATAACCATCAACAACAGAAAATGATAAACCAAGCTTCATTTCCCACAAGGACAAATCCCAATAAATGCACATCAGACCAATAGCTACAAGGTCATAAAAACCCAGATTATAGAAATATTACCAACTGAGATGGCCAATTTGATTTCAAGTACAAATTTTATAAATATCAATTCAGAAAATTAAAAATTAAGGTCGCTATCATCATAATATAGAAGAATTTAATATTTGAAACTGCAGATAAGTAGAGATGGCAACCGAGACTGAACTAGGAATTATTAGATAAAATCAAAATAACACTATGTTTGGATTGGAAGTAGGGAAGGGAAAGGAAGGAAATCTAAATAAAGTAAAGGAAAGTTAAAAACCTTTCTTTTGTATGGGAAAAATTTTTAGCCAAGGAAAGAAAAGAGAGGAGTGAGCACCCCTTACTTTCCCTTGATATATACCAATTTGGAAAAGGAAACTTGAAAAAAATTTTGACAGGTAAAATATCAAATTTAACCTTATTGTATTATAAAATTTACAACATAAGAGCCTATATTTGGGAAAAAAAAACATTATAAAGAATTATTTCTTTTACCTTTCACTGGTTAACCAAACAAGGGTTATTAAAATTACTTTCCTTTCCTTTTCTTTCCTTTTTTAATTTTAGCTATCCAAACAAGGGGTACATGTACCCTTTCCTTTCCCCTCCTTTCCCTTACTTTACATTCCTTTCCTTTACTAATTTCTATCCAAACATAGTGTAACTCTAAAAAGCTGCCCCATTGTACCAGACACCAAAAGACATATTGCCTAATATAAAGCTAGATGAAGCTTTGGCTATCTGCATTTGAAATGCAGAGGTTCAGAAAAAGGTGGGGTGTGGGTCTGCTATAGGTAGGGTTTTGATACAGAAAAAAGTAAAAGCAAAAGGAAAAAAAATCCAAATAGTAAATCCTACTTCTAGGTAGCTGATATGATATGTGAATTTGTTTCACTTCTTGAACTAAAATCTTAACTTAAACTCAGCCAGCAGATCATTAGTTAACCTAAGAAAAATCATACCCTGGTTTGACATGACCACTAAGGACAAGGTAGGGTGTTTTCAACTGAGCTTGAGCTTCCCTCATCCTCTCCACTGAAAGTGAAGGTGTATCTGAATTTTTCATTTGCTTTAGCTTCAATTCTTCTTGATATTGCTTCATCCGTTTCTCTTGCTTCATTTTTCCTGGCCCCTTACCATGAAATTTATGAGAAAGCATCCTAAAGGCTTCCTCGGGAGTCATCTGGAGAAGATAAGGTCATAATTTGTGAGCCCAAATGCAAATATAACACCACGATATAAACATTGAACCAGTTCTAGATCTCAAATTTGTTACCAGAAAACACTACATTTCAGCAGTCATGAACTTAACACATTATTAATCCTTGACATGCTTTCTGTTTTTTTATACTATTCACCAAGCCAAATCCAAGAAACTAATTATTAGTCCATTTTCCGTAGGAAGTTTCAGTCAGTAAATAACCCTGCCAACATATAAATTGTTCATATAAAACAGGAACCATGTTTAGCAAGAAATATGGTCTCATCATGTTTGATTAAAGCCCTGAGGATAAAAGACAGAAGATCTGGCCTGTAACTTTTCATTGTTCCGAATCAATAAGAGGCCCCACCTTTTCAAGCATAATACAGAAAACCAAACCATCTTTACAACATAAAATAGAACCAAAATCCCATGGCACAGACTTAAGAAAGCAATGGATCAGATTGAAGTACTTACAATTCGACCAAATTCATCTGTCCTCTCAATGCGAATATCTTTAAATCTATCATTTTGACGATCATCGTCTACAATGCCAACGAGTTTTCTCTTTTTCTTGTCCATGTTCCGACCACCCCATTCAATACTTTCTTTAAGTGTTCCTCTATCTTTAAGCAGCTTAAGTGCACCCGATAATCCTTTACCAACTGCGACTTCGCGAATAGTTTCATCCGGAACAATCTCATCCTTGTCCTCATTAGCAGGCTTTTCATCTGCACTAGTATCAACTACTTCTGTCCAACCACTCACCTCATTTTCTCCATTTTTTCTATCTTGTTCAGAAGCTCCCAGCACTTCATCCTCATCCATGAAAACATCATCACCGTCAGGCTTATGGGCTTCTGAAGACCAAACAACATTAAAAATGTTATTTACCAAGAAGAAATGATAAGCATAAAAATCAGATTCCTTTTTGCATTAGTATTGAAAGAAGAAAGAGGTCCAGTAGGCTGGCGTGGAAGGGGCATGTATGGCAACACAGAAAAAGGAATATATTCATAGATAAGAGGAAAATAAACGAAAATTACTGGTGGAAAATCTAGAACCTAAGACATTCCACGCGCCTACCCCAGTGCAGGAACCCATGAGGCTTCATTATAATCCAGATTTTTAACAGATGATAGTGTAGCTGGAAGTGGACAAAAGAAACAAGTGGCCATAATTTAAACAAAATGAAAGTAGCAAAAATTTAAAAAGAAACCAAACCTTCATCAAGCTGAAGACCCCATACAAACTCTTCCATTTCTGTGATTACAACCTTGTTTTCTTGTGCCTCTCCAACTGAGGTATTTTTGTCATCTGCAGTTTGACTGCTACTGGCAGTGGTAGCAAGGAGTGCAACAGCTTGAGGACCTGATTTTTCTTCTTGCTTTTCCAGAGATAATTTCCTTGCTCTTTCAAGGGATTTATAAAGATCCTCTTCATCATCAGCAAACACTTGATTTTCATCTTCCTCAGGTATAACTGTGAGAGTTTGTTCAAGCCGCAGTGTTTTAGATGCCTCATCTGCTTTGGCATATGCTAATTGGTATGCATTATTTCTCTTTTCAGCCTCAGATCTGGCCTCCTCTCTAATTGCTTGTCTTCTAGCATCATTTCTAGGGCCAAGATCTCCAGCACCCAGCCCTGAAGAGATAGCTTCTGCTTCTAGGGCATCTATATCCAACTTCTCTTTCTTCCGCAAAGCTTTCTTTTTTTTGGGCTTTTTGAATCGAAGCATTTCCTCTTGTGTATAATAATCTGATGAAACCTTCCCAGCATTGTTAAGATCTTCAAACCGGTTATTCGAAGGAACACATAGCAATCTTTTACGGAGCTGGAAAGTGAGGGAAAAGAAAATAAGAGGGACGGAACATCATTAGCAGGAAAACATTAAAATATGTTTGTAATAACAGGGCAAAAAGACGAATAAAAACACATTACCTCCTCTAATTTCTTTTCTGCTTCGCCAGTAAAGCGCCCCCTTTCATCCAGAGTTACCCCCTGATAATAAATATTAAGTACAAACAGCCACCAATTACCAAATGACACTTTTCTTCCAATAAAATACAAGGAATTTCAAAAGATAAGATTTTAATAGAAATTCAAAAAGGAAATGAAACATTAAGCATGAGGAAAAAGCTAATAAACTAACCTCATCTGCAATCGGATCGTCATATTGTGGCAGTATTTTTTTCTCTGAACCAGGCTCATCATTGAACCTAAATCAGCAGAATCCACATTACAAGTAAATAATAAATTCGCTAATAGGTAAATTATGCTCCCAAAAAAAAAAGGTACATTGCAACACAAAGTTAAATACCCAGATTAGGATCCAAACTTTACTAGAAAAATCAATAAAAGATTTGACATATTATTTTGTTCAATCTAGGATTTCACATATTTGATTTCATCCAATTGCAGTGAATTGGTAAAAGAATACCTTCAGATCCAACCACGTCCAGATTAGGATCGAAACTTTAATAGAAAAGTCAACAAAAGAATTGACCTATTATTTTGTTCAATCTTGGATTTCACATATTTGATTTTATTCTACTAAGGTAAATTGGTAAAAGAATCCTTTAGATCCATTAGATCCAGCCACATAGCTAGAACAGATACGGTGCAAGCAAATATAAAAGACAAATTATGCAAGGTAATCATTTTCTTTTTCTATTTGTCTTTCTGCTTTCCCTTTTCTCTATGCTTGACCAATGTGTCTCCCTTTCTGTCTTTGGCATCCACTATACACAATCAATTTACTGGAGTTTCAGGCTGTTACAATCCTAATTGCAAGCAGTATGGGACACTAGAATCCCACATCGAAAGTGTAAGGATTTCCTTGTGAGGTTTATATGGACTTGGGCTCTCCACCTTAATAGCTAGCTTTTGGGACGTGGTGGTGATCCTAAAGTTCAAATCACATGCTTTCCATCACTGGTCATGCCCACCCCTTTTTTCTCTTTTTCTTTGTTCCTCCTCTCTCTTCCTCCCTCATTCTCACTCTCAGCCTATTCACCTTAGAAAAACAATTTTGGCTTACACGAATGCAAATGCCTCAAGAAGGCTAAAGAGAAAATGCAAGAAAATTTACAGACCAAGATAAAGAAACAACAACTACCAACATATATAAAACTCAACCCCAAAACCCACACGAGAGGCCCAAGAACCACAAAATTTCAACCACTTTCACAATTTCAAACCAAAATTATAAAAAATGCAACCACAAAATATATTTCTTAGAGTCCTTAATTACAAGGAGTTTTGGATACAGAATTAGTATCAAACAATTTCCCAAGCATTATTACTTTTGAAATTGTGTGAAGAAATGCACCTCGTGTGACTCCTAAAGAACCCTAGCCTTAAGGATTTCTTCTCTATTCAATTTTCTGCAGTGTTCACTAAGAATTAAGATTCAAAACCTGGCCAGAAACCCTACATAAAGGGCAACCTGATACACAAGGCTCCCAAATTGCAAGGTCTGAGGAGGGTCATTGTACGCAGCTTCCCCCTGCATTAACAAAGAGGCTATTTCTGCTTGATCTCAAAGTCACAAAGGAGCAACCTTTACTGTTGCACCAAGGTTCCCCTCATGGTGAGAAACCCTACATACTGCTCTTAAATTTCAACTACTGCTACCTCAATCAACCACTCAAATTCAATCCTCAACCCCAAATTATTGTTAACTATTATATATATATATATATATATATATATATATATATATATAATAGTCTTCTAAACAGTCTTCTAAAACCCAATTCTTCAACCCAATCTTAATCCAATACCAAACCTCACACACACACACACACAAAAAGAACCTAAATGCCCCTGCATTTCCCTTTCTTTTGAGCTCAGTTAATGCCAACATTTAGTCTAAAATCCTTAATTTCTTGTGCCATGCAACATGTTACAATTTCTTGCAGATCTGATCTTCCCTGTCCAACATCAATTAGTAAGTATATTAAAGTTATTAATGTTTCTCAAAGAGTATGGCATTAACTATTTGGTATAGGAAAGGAAAAACATTCATGTACCAACCTACAGTAGTTTGAGATTAAGTATATGTGCTAGAATTGAGCAGATGCATATTCATCAACAGACACAAACAATTTCACACATGATAGAAACAGAATCTTACTTATCATCATAAACCCCGATTTTCTTCTTTGCAGCCTTGTAAGCATCATCCCGCCGCTTTTGCTCTCCAATTTCAACATTTTCGAGCATATCAACATCTGTCGGATCATACCAGAAAGCTCTGTTACACAAAAATCTATGTCACCTCACAAACATAGCTAAAACATACAAGAGTAGCACCAACACTCATTTACCTTCATTAATGTCACCATTAGCAAGTATACTCTGATCTTTGAGTGTCAAAACAACAGCTCCACCATCCATCACTTTGTCAAGGCCATGAAGAACTTTAACCCCTGATAGATCATCTGTCAACAGATTGTCAATATAAAAATGAACCAATGAGATCAGATGCCGGATACAAGTGGGGAAAAAAAAAAAAAGCACCCAGGACAGTTAAAATATAACATTGGCTCCTATTAAGACAATGAACAATACCCTAAAATATTATGGCCATAAGTAGACCATTTGGCTTACCAATCAGGAGTCATGTTACAGAAACAGTTGTGGAGACATGGTCTATAAATAGCAATAAAGAAATGTACTTCTATCCAGAACAATGAGGAATACGTTAAATTATCTTCTTTATTTATAACTCAGTTGTTCACATATTCAGTTTCCAGTGATTGGTTTGGACATCACAGAAAGGACAAAAATGGATGACTATGGCACTAACATTATGCTGATTAACTTTTCTATTCAATATTCTATGACTACTTTAAATAGATAATTACTATTACAAAGAGAAAAGTCTTAAAGGAAAGGAAACATACGAGTAGCATGATTATCAGCCTCCTCATCTTCATTTTCCCCCTGAACAAAACTATCCTGAGAAGTTTATTCCATAGCATTAATTATTACCATCATTAATATCACTTGCAAATAACTGAAACTCTGAGAAGCAATCAAGTATCGTAAAAAAAGAAAGTATAAGGAAAAATACCTGCTCCTCAAAAATCTTTGAAAGCTGCAAGGCTTTCTCCTTTTCAGCATTCCTTTTCTCCTCAAGCTTACGACTTCTACCAACCCACGCTGAAACCACTGAAAAACCTTCAGATTTCTTCTTCAATCTTTGTTCTTTCATTCTGAGCAGATAAGTAGAAGGCAAAGGAAAAGATAATTACTTGCACCATGTTAAGTGTTGTAATGAAGAAAAACAAACAAGACTTTGAAAAAATTTCTCTCCCAAATAATTTATAATTCAACTGAATCTTTTTATAAAGAGAAAGAAAAAAAGCCAGGTATTCATGCAAATAACCAAGATATACTATCAGATTAGAGACCAAATATGTCCACAAATTCAAAAATAAAGTCTTTTAGTCATTCATCTAGAGAAGCCTTTTGGCCTAACTGCCAAATATTTTAAATAATTGAGTATCATATTCATTCCTTATAAAACTGAAGTTCAAAATTACACCACAGTTTTAATTTTTCCACAAGTAAAGCATGCTATAGAACTCATATAGCATAGTTCCTTTAATAGTTTTGGTTCTACATAAAAGGTCAAACATTAATACTTCTTAAAAAGATGGAATCAAGCAGTAAGAATATTTCTAATATCTAGAAAATTTAAGGTAAACTGTGATTAAATTAGCCACTCACCTCACGATGTGCTCCTCAAGCTCTGATGAAGATGCCTGCACTACATTTGCGTAGCTTCCAGCAATCAACTCAGCTTCATCCTTATCCCTGCGCTCTTCATAGTCTAATGCAAGCTCTCCATCTTTACTTCCTTCATAATCTTCCTCATGATTTATCTTGACTGCATTATCCTTGTCTCTCGATCTCTCCTTCTCTAGGTCAGTGTCTCTATTTTTCTGTTTAGTTCTCTCCTTTCCCTTCTCTCTATCCTTATTCTTTTCACCTTCCCTCTCCTTCTCTCGATCCTTAAGTTTCTCTCCCTCCTTTACCCTTTCCTTCGCCTTGTCTCTTTCCTTTTCATCCCTATCTCTACCTTTATCCTTTCCCCTCTCATTCTCAGACTCTCTGTCCCTTTCCCTGTACTTTTCCTTTCCACGATCCTTCTCTCTCTCACGCTCATGTTCCTTTTCTCTGTACTTGTCCCTGTCATAATCTTTCACTTTTTCCCTCACCTTACTATCTCTGCCTCTGTCCTTCCCATGCTCATCTCTATCATCCTTCCTCCTCTCCCAGGTAGACACTCTATCCTTTTCCAAAGACTCTTTCCCCCTTTCTTTCACAACCACATCACTGCTTCTCTTAGAATGGTCCCTCTCTCTATCCCTACTCCGGTGATCCTTTTCTTCTTCTCGGCTGCTCTTCTTCTTTTCCTTACTCCGATGCTTTCTGTTCTGCTCTAATTTGTCACTATAGGCTCCTCCATCCCAGCATTTCCCGGAAGCATCATCTTCCCTATCATACCTACCCTTCTCCATTGCAAATAACAAAAACACTTAAAAACTTATCTGCAAAGAAACCATAATAGTTATCAGCACCAAAATATATGCTATTCATACCATACAATGACCCAAAACATAACTCAGATGCACAAACCGGAATCATACCAAGGGCAAGGAAGCAATACACATCAATCAAAGCATCAAATCTAAAACCAAAGTAAACAAGGCTCTACTTGGTTATCTCTTTTGTAATTTTATGTTTTGCTTCTTCAAAAATAAATAAATAAAGCAAAAGCAAAGAGTATAAATGCAAAACAATAGGTATATTCAAATTAAACAGAAATAAGTAAAAAAGCGATGCAGTTTTTCTATATAAAAGCAGAATCATACAATTAGTTCTAGTTCTTCAAAAAATTACTATTTGCTTATACCCAAACTTGATCTTTCTACTTTTCTAAGCCAAAAAAAAAAAAGTAAAAACTCGACCAAACAATACTAAAGTTGTGTTCTGAATACAGAACCTAACATTTCCTCAATTGAAAAGGAAAAAAAAATACTAGAAACTTTTTTTTTTTGGTTTTCGTTTGAGTTAAAACTATGTCAATTACAACGAGCCTCTTTAATAAATTCAATTCAATAATTAACTCTCCAAAAACATATAAAAAATATTAAATAAAAAATCCCATGAACCCATAATTTCTTCCTGAACAAAGGGAGAAAACAATAAAAAACAATTAAAAGAAAATAGAAAAAAGGCAGATGGATGTTACCAGAAATTCGGAGAACTGCCGAGAAGACGGCTGTAGTGCTGGAGTAGGAGGAGATCCGGCGGCCGGAGATAGAATTTTGGCTGACGAAGTTGAGCTTAGTAGCAAAACTAGTTTCAAACTAGTTTCGCACGAAGAAATCGGGGATTCATTGCAAAATTCTGCCTCTGCTTTTGTAAAGAAAAGGTTTTAGTGAGTCGGGTTGGTACGTTTGGATTATGGGTATTAGATAGGTTGGGCTTTTAGAGTTTGGAGAGTTTCATTTCGGCCCATAATGGCAATTTTGCGAGAAAAACCTATCAATTTTGTTAATTGCTAACCTAGCTATGCATAAATACTAGGCCTGACAATTTGTATTTTTGTGTTATGATGCAATATACGAATTTATAAAATATGATATAAATATGATAAAAATTATAAAACATGTCTGAAATTTAGACACAAACATGACACATATTTTATACGTGTGATACGATACGATTGACACGTTATAATTTTCTGTATCATACGATACGATAAACACAAAAAAAATAACTGACACGATTAAATACGATACGAATAGACATGACACAGTTGACACGATTAAAACTAAAACATAATCAAAAATGAAAAAAAAATCATAAGATTTATTGATTTACATCAATAATTTAATTTATATACATTCAAATATTACTAAAAATATAACATAATAATAATTTTCAATCTATATCATCCATAATATTTATTAAAATTCCAAAATATACAAACAAAACATAGAGAATTAACATTAAGTCAACAAACTTAAATAGTCAACAAACATTCAAACATTAAGTTCGTAGATACCATAGCTCAATATAATGCAAGAAACAACAGTTCAAAGGGTTAACATAACTCAATAGGATTCAATAAATTTATAGTTGTAAAGGACTTCTCAAGCTTTCCAAAATGTCCAAGATCATCTAAATTGGAGTTCGTTTGATGAATCAAAAGTCCTTGCAAAATCAGCTCTAAAATTGAAAAAGTCAACTTCTAATCAAAATGAAACTTCGTAAAGGATAATTGAAGAAATTAATTAAAGCCTTTTTGGAAGATAATTGTTGAAGAGAGAGAGTCCATAATGAATTGGCAAGAAAAGTTGGCAACCAAGTCAACTAATCAAGATAAATATGAAAAGTTGTTATTAGATTAATATTGATAATTAGAATCCTAGTCATATTGTAATTAAATCTTTTATTCCAAATAAGATTAAGATTGTTCCCTCACTATATAAAAGGACCAATGGCTGATATAAAGCACATCAGTTGGCCTTGTTTTAGTTTTATTAAATTCTTTAGTTATAGTTTTATTTTATAAAGCTTTTCTTTACATATTTTTTTCTTGGCTGATTACTTTAAAGTTCTTTTTATATATAAATCGATTTCTTATTTGTTCTTTCAAGAGCTGATTGCTTAGTTTAATTTTATATTTTATATTTGCATGATATTTTTTTTCTTAAATTGCTTATTTGGCCGATTCATATAATTTTAAAAGTCTTTGTCAAAATGTTGTCTTTAAGTTTTATGAAGTTGTTGAATTTTTGGTCTTGTATGATTTTTATGTTCTTTTCTTTACAGCTTCCTTTCTTGGTTAGGATATTACATCTAGTTTAATTATCTTGCATGTTCATATATTCTTTTACATAAAAATTATAAAAATCGATTACTTGCTTGTTAATCTTAGATTTGTTTTCTTGCATAGTTCTTGCATGCTTTTAGGTTGCGTTAACTTTAGATTTAGTTCCTTTGTGTTTCTTTCAATCTTTTCTCAATGTTTATATTTGTGTTTAAGTATGTCTAGTATTAAGTAGTTGTCTTATTCAGTTGGCATGTATCCTTAATTAGTCCTGGTTGAAGTATGTGAGAAAGTATATCATTGATTAAATATCCAAGATTCTCTAAGCCTATTAGCTTGATTGTTAGTTTGATTATTTATGTTGCAAACTATCTAATTAACTTTAATAATGTATTACTTGATTAAAAACTTAAGTCCATAATTGCTTAATGTTGGAAATCACTAGGGATCTAGAAGAATTAAGGTTTAAGTAAATGAACTGAGCTTATGTGTTAGTCGCTTAATTTCAACTCATATCTTCTACAAATGTTAATGCTGCTGCATGAATATTTAAAGAACTTATTCTAAGTAGTTCAAGTGGTTAGAGATTAATTAAAGAGCTTGTTATTAACTACACAATAAGGGAAGATGAAGTAACAGAGCTTGTTGTTATGCTAGGTTGAATATTTAATAAATGAAACTTGTAGGGAATTCAATGATCAACATCTAAACCAAGTTAATTGAGATGTATGCTAGCTGAAACTTTCTTTATTATCTTTAAAACCAATTTTAAAAAGTCTTTTTCCTTGCTTGTCGATTTTTAATGTTATAGTTTCTATTTTTAGTATAGTTTTAGTCTTAAATTGCTTAGTTTAGTAAGTTTATCCCTTTATTTTGTTTCTTTGTTTCTTGAACTATAGTTGCTTTTATTCAATTGTTACAGTCTTTGTGAGATCGACTTTTACTTCCTTACTAGTTAGTGGTTGAAAAGTATTTATTTTTATACTTGCCACACGTATCATCAATGTACTTCTTAAAATGCCTATGCTGCACTTCCAAGATAATGACCATTTGTAAGACCCGATTTTTATTATAATTTCTTATGATTCAAATGACATAAACATGGTTTTATGTAAATTGAATCATAAGAAGACTTGTATATGAATGAAAAAATGCAAATGGAATGAATAAATATTCTCGAATGCATTTAAAGGTCAAATGAAGGATTAAAATGGTCACAAATTAAACGAATGAGATTTAGACCATTCGGATTGGAGATAAGAATTTAAAACATAAAATGAGAAAGGGTTAGTGAAGGGAAGTTGTGTTGGTTTGGTCCCGAACACGTTAAAGGGTAAAACGGTCAAAAGACCAAAATTCGGTATAAATTCAATAAGAAAAATTTCATTAAAAATATGGAATTGAGAAATCTTGATCAATAACGAGGAAAATAATTAAATTTCGAGTCCAATTGATCAAGATCTGAATTTATTGGAATTAATCAGAATTTTTACTTCAAAAAATTATCCCGAAAATATTAGAAAAATATACCGAAAAGACGAAATAAGACTAATAAATTCATTTATTGATTAAATGAATAAAATAAGATTTTTTTAAAATATTTTGGATTTTTATAATATTTTAATGAATAAAATAATAATAAAATATATTATAAATAAATAAATAAATAAAAGAAGAAGAAATCGCGAATTGCGATTTCTGAAGAAATGACACGAAGGAAGCCGAAAAACGAGGGAAAAGTTTCCCATGCTCAGACGAAACCACCGACGGACGTTGCGAAGAGGCGGACGGCGAAGGGTGATCGACACCCCAGGAAGCCGACCAGCACACCCACGAGCGCCGACGTCACCAGAGAACGCCGGATCAAGAGGGAGAGTGCTGCGGGGGAGAAGGGGGATTCGTCGCTGATGGCGCTGTTTCAACCCATCCTGAGGCAAGTCGAAGGTTCCCCTCGCGATGGCGCGCCGAACAACACCAGAAACTGTCGGAGAACCGACCGAACGACACCGGAACGACAAAGATGAGCCTGAACCGGTACGGACCGGTTCAGTGCAATGCAGTAATGCTGAATCGGACCGGATCGGTTTAGCCAAAAAGAAAAGAAAGAAAAGAAAAAGAAAAAGAAAAAAAGGGAAAAAGAAAAAGAGGAAAAATTGGAAAAAAATTTCAGTGATGCAATCGAGCTACGAGTAAACCGGTAAGCGGTCGAAATTGACCGATTTAAGTTTTGAAATATTTAATATGATTAATATTCGACTGAAAATTGACCCGAAAAAAATATGTAATTGTGTAGCTCGACAATTGACGTCAAACGAGAGCTCGAGTCAACCTCGATTTGCGTACTATCATGGAATCTTGGATAACTAACCCTTATGTACAACAATTTGCATAGTTATGCGTGTTAGAAATTTACCGCATAAATTACGGATTAATTTCGTATAAAATGAATTAAATTTTGGAATTTGAGATAAATTGTCGTAAATAATTAATTGAGCTATCTGAGAGTTTAGAACGAGGCCCAATAAATACTGATGGGCCTAATGAGCCCAATAGGCCTCGATAATGTGAATAGTAAGTGAAAAACGGGCTTAAGGCCGATTAAGGCTCATTATGGTACAATCGGGCCCAATAGGGGTAAACGAGCCCAATGATTTAAATTAAGCCCAGAAAATATGAAATACAATTAATTATATTGTATTTGATTTGATGAATATTTATATGCAGTTTCAGAGATTAGATTGGGAGTAAATCGGACTGCGTGACGAGACATTAGTAGAAAGGTCAGACTGTACAGAAAAATGAGGTAAGAGAATTTTGCGAGTAGCTAGAGGTAGTTATGTGTATTTTTAACAGCTTTTACATACACTGAAACTGTATAAAGATCCTAAAAATGGATTATAAATTTTAAGGACTCGGGATGGGTAAAAGACTATTTTACCCCTATTGAGGGAAAATTCACTTAAGGATGGTGAAAGCATGACATGCATGAAATGCATGATTTGAAAGCTTTCTGTTAAATTTTAGCAAAGCAAATTGGTAGATTGGCTAGTAATTGCATAAATTTCATAAGATAACACTACGTAAGTGTTATTTAAATTTAAATGAAATTTCTTTGAAAAATGAGCCAACTATCAAATTTATATGTAAACAGATAGTGCTGGAGCATTTTCTCGCACTATATCTGAGTTTGTGAGTGTGCATAATGGTGCTGGAGCAGTTGCTCGGACCGATTTGTCTGACAGCATATGCATGAAATGTGCTAGAGCGGTTGCTCGCATTGATTTTTATTGTTGTGAAATGCATAAGAGGTGCTGGAGCCTAGCTCGCACCCTATTTTGACATGATATGCACAAAAAGGTGTTGGAGCGATTGCTCGCACTAGTTTTAATGATTTGAAATGCATGAGACATGCTAGAGCTTAGCTCGCACGATTTTGATTTGTGTGATACATGCATTAGTGCTGGAGCAAGGGCTCGCACTAGAGTTTTACATGCATAGGTGCTGGAGTCTAACTCGCACCAAATTTTCATATGATTTTCGTGACAGGGTGCTAGAGTCTAACTCGCACCAGATTTTCACTTCATTTTTATGACACAGTGCTAGAGCCTAGCTCACACTAGTTTTACATGATTTTGACAGAGTGTTGGAGCTTAGCTCGCACTAGATTTTATGAGATTTTATGAAACGCGTGCTGGAGCTTTGCTCGCACGAGATTTTTCTTGATTTTATGAGAGTGCTGGAGCATCGCTCGCATTGATTTTATGAGACATGCGATGAGCCGTGCTTGGAGCGTCGGGTAGACTGTGTGTCACGCCGATTAAATATGCTCGCACGTGTATTTTGAGATAGACACGATTATTGATATGAGATGTGGGTCCACGGAGTACGTTGTACTGTGCAAGTAGTATGGAGTACGCTGTACCGTGCTGGGATTGATTATGTGGCATCTTCGGATGCGAGATATCGGGTAGGACCGACGGGATGAACTGACCTACCTCCCGGGGCGGTTCCCAATAGTGGTGAGACCCCGCACACAGGATCCGTGTAGTAGTGGGATCACGAGTATATGGCCATACTCCTGATTATTTGCCTGAGATATATATATATATATATTGCTTAGTCTCGCATGTTACTATCTGATGTTTTGAAAGCTTGAGAATGTGTGGATTTTGTGTGAGTTTGGACCACCCGAGGGAGGGATTGGATCTTGACTGATGATATTGGGTTTGTTGTGAATAAATGGAATTTTCAATGTTTTCGAAAATGCTTGGAAATAAATGATTTTATATGGATCAGGATTAGCCGAGAGAGGGGTTGAGTCCTGATGAGTGTGATGGATGTGGATTCATGAAATGAATTAAAATGTTTTCTACGGTCTTGTAAAAAAACTCAGCATGATGTATTTTCCATGCATGTTTATAATTCATGAAATGAAATGTTTTAGCATGAGGAGGTTATCCATGCTTTAATCGCAATTGCATGATTTTTAGTTAATTCATGCGTTGTATAATTTTACATGAGATGCCATTGAGGCATGAGTTGCATGATTTCCATAAGCACGGACAACTTTTATAAACTATGGCATTGATGTGTCCATGGAAGAGCATGAGCAGCAACTGAAACTATTTTACAGATGAATTGTTGAGAGCTTAGCTCGCACTAGATCTTATGAGATTTTATGAAACGCGTGCTGGAGCTTTGCTCGCACGAGATTTTCCTTAATTTATGAGAGTGTTGGAGCATCGCTCGCACTGATTTTATGAGACATGCGATGAGCCGTGCTTGGAGCATCGGGTAGACTGTGTCACACCGATTAAATATGAGATGTGGGTCCACGGAGTACGTTGTACCGTGCAAGTAGCATGGAGTACGCTGTACCGTGCTGGGATTGATTATGTGGCATATTCGGATGCGAGTGGCATCTTCGGATGCGAGATATCGGGCAGGACCGACGGGATGGACTGACCCACCTCCCGGAGTGGTTCCCGATAGTGGTGAGACCCCGCACACAGGATCCGTGTAGTAGTGGGATCACGAGTATATGGCCATACTCCTGGTTATTTGCCTGAGATATTGATATATATATATATATATATATATTGCCTAGTCTCGCATGTTACTATCTGATGTTTTGAAAGCTTGAGAATGCGTGGATTTTGTGTGAGTTTGGACCACCCGAGGGAAGGGTTGGATCTTGACTGATGATATTGGGTTTGTTGTGAATAAATGAAATTTTCAATATTTTCGAAAATGCTTGGAAATAAATGATTTTATGTGGATCAGGATCAGCCAAGGGAGGGGTTGAGTCCTGATGAGTGTGATGGATGTGGATTCATGAAATGAATTAAAATGTTTTCTACGGTCTTGTGGAAACTTAACATGATGTATTTTCTATGCTTGTTTATAATTCATGAAATGAAATGTTTTAGCATGAGGAGGTTATCCATGCTTTAATCGCAATTGCATGATTTTGAGTTAATTCATGCGTTGTATGATTTTACTTGAGATGCCATTGAGGCAAGAGTTGCATGATTTCCATAAGCATGAACAACTTTTATAAACTATGGCATTGAAGTGTGCATGATTTCGTGCTTGAGCTTTAAACGAAAAGAAATGGATTTAAGGGCACGACATTATGAGCACGTAGATAGTAGAGCTATCTACTTACTTGCATGATTACCTTCCTGAGCGCGTGGTTTGCTCACCCCCTTATTTTTCCCTCTTTTCAGAGCACTCACAGTAGATAGTGAGCGGCTGATGACTTACATTCTTGGTATCTGCTGCTTCCCATCATCGAGAGAAGGTATACACACTTGTATGGTTTTTGTATCTAAATATGTAAATGCACAGTACTGTAAACGTATATGACGTCGGGGATGTAAGGTTATGTAAATGAAATTGTGAATGTAACATGGAAATGGAATGGTATGTAGTGTGAGGGGACTAACACCGAATCATAGCCCAACTATTGGTAGGATGGTCACGATGAGAGGAAGGTAAAAAAATTAAATATGAAAGAAAAACGAAAAATTTACTCTGATTTTTGGGTCGTGACACCATTAATATCTCACCCTTCATCACAATTCTTACTCATTACATACGCTAATATTAATCATAATCATACCTCAAAATAACATTCCACATATCTTCTTAATGATTTCCTTTAACCCAAAACATAAATCACAATATAGCTATCAATATATAACACTTTCACAAACTTACTCATCCTTAACATGATTTCATTCAAGAATTCATCAATACAACCATTCATCTCTACTTCAACTTCATTAATGAACAAACCCTTAGTTATCTCTCCACAATTTTTATTTCAAGACTTTACTTAGACAAACAATAAATTAAGCCACCAGTACTAACATATAATTTTCTTAAGAGTTTTAAAATCATACATTTGTAGATAGAGAACCATTCATCTCTACTCCAACTTCATCAATGAACAAACCCTTAGTTATCTCTCCACAATTTTTATTTCAAGACTTTACTTAGACAAACAATAAATTAAGCCACCAGTACTAACATATATTTTCTTAAGAGTTTTAAAATCATACATTTGTAGATAGAGAAACCCTAGATTTCTTTTTAAGCTCTTCACACTAACAAATACCTTCAAATCTTCTCATTAATACAACCATTAATAACCTTAAACATATCGTACCCATGAATTGAATCCAAAATAAAAGCTTGTCCCACACTTTTCCCTTTTTGGACTCAAAGCCCTCATTTTTCTCTTCACTTTATTCTTCTTTTCTCCTTCCAAACCTCGCTTAAAACTCATATTTGAAGAAAAAAAGATTGGGAATGGAAGTGGGGTATAGTTCTTTGGCTTTTCTCTCCTTTTTTCCTTCTTTCCTCTCTATTCTTTCCTTTTTCCTCTTTTCTTTTCCTTATTGGTTTCCCTTTTTCTTTCCCTATCTTTTTTGTATTTTTTAAAACACATTTTAAGTCATTAGTCCACTAGAGGATAGATCCCTTTAGGGAGGGGATCGACCCTTTCCTTAAAATTGCCCTAATTTTGGGTTTTGAAATGAGGGGATCAGTCTCTTGGCTTAGGGGATCGGTCCATTTATTCTTTACTATTCATTTATGCATTCTACTTATAAGGGGGTGTAAGACCCAAAAAAATCCATTACTTCTCTTTAAGAGACATGTTAACAGTACAATTTTAATCGAATAAGTAATGTTGAATTGTTGTTTACAGGGAACCTCCGGAAGTTGGAAACTTAAATTTGAGCATGGAAAGTAGCTATAGAGTCCACGATACAGTTGAGGTAAGGATCCATGCTTTGATTTCCATGCGATTTAAGTTAGTTGGAGTTTTGATGAATAATTAGGAAAATGTGGTTAAGGAATTAGCCCGGATTGAATTTGATGGAATGAGACTAATCTAACTAACAATAATGATTAAGAACAACAAAAAAATGGGTAGGTTATGAAGGAAAGTTAACTTGGATAGGTCCAGACTATGTAGGAATCACCAAAATGCTAAAAAGGGCCTAAACGAGCTCAAAATCAATCATTTGAGCTGTTTTTAGCATGTTGAGTCATAAGGAGTAGTCAAACTCCAAAAATAGGAAACTTTTACAAGGAAAACCCTATATAAGGGATAGTCAAACATAGTCAAACGTCTCCTAGGTCAAAGTCAGAGTCAAAGTCAACAAGTAGTTTTGACCAAGAAACCTAAACCTAGTTAAACTAATTCAACCATGGTTAAGGCATGAAAACATAATCTTGGGGTTAATACATTCCTATTTTCAGAATAGTTAATTATTGAATAAAATAAAATAAATTGAAAGCAATTTATGGGTTGAATATATATGCATATGGGTAATTGGGCTTATGGAAAAATTTGGTGGCCCAACATGGAAAGGAAAGGATAGGTTGAATTTATATGGACTTTGGGCTAGATACACACACACGCACACACACACACATACACACACATATATAATTAAGTAAATGGCCCAAGAATTTAAGCCCAAGCCACCAGCCCAAGTTAACTTAAAAAATTAAAGCCCAATTGCAAATAAACTAAGCCCAATAACAAGTCCAAACCCAAGAGAAATAAAAGCCTAATTAATGGGCTGAATTTTTAACTAATAAATATCTAGATAATGCCTAATAAAAAATAAGATTTTCTTCTTTTTGCTGACTTCCCTTACTTTCTCTTCTTCTTCATTTTTGGCTAAGTTCAAGTTTTCTTCACTATAGCCAAACGATCCCTTCCATTCAGAATTTCAGCAGGCTTCCTCAATGAAAAGTGTTCCCCATCACTTGAACTTCAACATATCTAAATTTGGTTGTTGGAAGAAATTGAATTGAAGTAAGCTATACTCCACTTCATTTTCGACCACCATTGGAAATTATAGCTTAGTAAGTTCTTTCTCTCCAAAATTAATATACGTTTACCTATGGAATTTATGAAGCTTAACTATATAAAACTTAGTATGGAAAACAACCAATATGGCATAAAACCATGCTCGGCCAAATTATGGGTAGTTCACAATGAATATGGTTAGTGATTTAAATAGTGTATAGGTATATTGTTGAATGAAAATGATGATGAGAATAATTGGATGGATCAAAATTGAGAGATAATTAAACTAGGATGTATGAAATTTACATGTATATGAGGTGTTTGTAAAAATGCCTCAATGAACTAAAACAAGTATTCAAGATGGGCTTAAGAGGTGTAAACCAAGTGTTTGTAGGAATGCCACAATGAGATAATAATGGGCTTTGGATTAATAATGAGTTTTGGATTGTAAATGGGCTTTTAAGAAATAAGATGAACAACCCAAGATTCATTCATGGGTTAGTGGGCCACGGCCGAGAGAAGATTTATGGAATAATGGGCTTTGTGAAATAATAAGGAAAATGTGATAATGGGCTTAAATCAATGCATATCCCATTAAGATGTGAATGGAGCCCACCTAGATAAATTGGGCCCAAAATTTAAGTTTAGCTATAATAAGGTGCATATAGGCTTATAATAATTAATAAAAATGGTTGGTAATTTACTGTAGCTCCGAGAGATGTGAACGAGGTAGAACGGACCAACTACGTACGATGCTGGGATATTAGCATTACTGTCTACCACTGAGGTAAGGAAAATTTGTAAGCTGCTAGATATAGCTGTACGTACAAAGTTTTACTTGTGTAGGAGTAAATATAAATTGAAGGGTATTTATACACATCAATGTATAGAAGTTTAAGCTTATTAGCGAAATGACCCTAACTTTGCCTTATACAATTGTTTGAAATATACCGGAATCACACTAGCACTGGACTACAGTATGAAACCCCATATTTTCTAAAACACAGTGCATGTGGAGGTCTGAAATGAAAAACGATAAGTTAGCTCATTATTTTTATATATATTTTTTTATAAAATTGCACGAGTTTCAAAGTTAAGCATGCTTGTGGGGGAGAAATTCTATGGATGGGTGACCATTCGGGAAGTTTCCACACAATCTCGTTTATACTCGTTTTGTGCACCGAATGTTATTATCACTGATTCTAAATTAAATCGAGCTGCTTATCAACTTTACGGGAAATCGTGCTTTGTACTGAGTGTTGATTATGTGTTGCACAATCAGACTTTGCACTTGTTTTAAGACAAAGGCCTTGGATATTCATGTTAAACTAGGGTGGCAAATACCTGGCCTACCCAGGCACTGTTAGTTTTTTGTTACTATCTTAGTCCATAGAGTACGTTGTACCGTGTAATTTACATATGAGTACACTGTATCGTGTTTCAATCTTCGAACTTTTGAGGGTCGATGGGTTGCTGACCACTTCGCACGACAATTGATATCCTTGCACACCTGATCAGTGATGCTTGGAATCACTGACTATGATCATATGCACTCTCCCATTTGGGACCTGTAAAAGCAAGTTTTGGCTAGTCTCATTTATATAAATTATTGGATAAATTATTTACTTAAAATACTAAATGATTAAAATGTCTTCTGTGTGTATGGATGGCGAATTTAGTTTCACTGTATGATGTTTGTGAACACTATACATATTGTTTTCTGTTTTTCGAGTTAATGATATTGGCATTAATCACCATTACTGTTTTACTGTATGATATTTCATTCCAAGCACGTAGACAGTATAATTATCTACTTGCTTACTTACTTTCCTTACTGAGCATGTTAAGCTCACCCTTTCATTTCATCTCCACAGATTACCTTCAGTTGCGAGGACTCGTTGTATTATAGGGATCTTTTGAGGCGTACATATTGTCACATAGTTTCCCTTTGCATGGAGGTAGACACATCGAGTTATCCTTTTTGTATCTAACATTTGTTGTGCAGTAATGTATATAGATATGGATTTGGGGGATGTAAACATGTATTAATACCAATGATAGAATATGATTTTGATTTTGTATAAAGAAATCCTAAAGTTTTCGTTTTGTTTATAAATAAATGTTAATATGACTTACTGTATGACTGACACTGACTCATAGCCAAACCAAAAGTAAGATGGGTTTGTAAGTAAAACGGGTGTGACAGAAGTTGGTATCAGAGCGGGGTTGGCTTGATATGAGTAGGTGTTAGAAGTTAGAAGGAGTTAGGAAAGTTTACATCCCTACATTACTGTGCATTGTTTAGATACATTTGTGTATACCTGGCTATGTTTATACTGAGAATTTCTTATTAGATGTAGGAAAACTGTTAGATATGGCTGGTAGACGTCATAGTTGTTCTAGCATACGAGATGGCACCTATTCTCGAGGCCATAGAAATAGGTCAGAGATGTGTGATTACTCCCCACAATCCAAATGAGAGTTTTGATACACCTTTTATGAGATTAGAGCGTGGCATGGAGACGATGATGACCTTATTCGGTCAGGTGATGGCCAGATTTGATAACATGCAGGGTATGGCAGGCTATGCAGCACCAGCTACACCGATAGCAACACCTATACCATCGACAATAAGACCCTCTACTCCCACACCCGCTGTGCCACCACAGACCCCACTTGTACAGCCTTCGTTGACTCCAGTAGCCTCATAGTAGAGCAATGATGAGATGGGGTATGATCATGAACTGGATAGGTTGAGACAATTTTAGAAGTTTAAGCCACCATAATTTGTCGGGGTTAAGAATCAAATGACTGCAGAGAATTAGATTAATGAGCTAGTGAAGCTGTATGGGTTCTTTAAGCGCACATCTACTGAGAAGGTTGCCTTCGTAACTTTTATGTTAAAGGAGAAGGCAGAACATTGGTGGAAGTCCACTAGATTGATTTTGAGGGACAAACATCAGATTATCACATGGAATGTTTTTCTTGATGCTTTTTGAAGACAGTACATCGCTAACACTGCCTAGAGATGATTGTAGTTTGAGTTTTTAAACTTGACTTAAGGTAACAGATATGTAGATTAGTACGAGTCTAAGTTTACCTCTTTGGGGAGATATGATCCAGATACCATGAGTAACGAAATGAGAAATGTCCAAAAATTTATGGATGCATTGAGACCCTCTATTCGAGCCCAATTAGCCCCTACCACATATAGGGAGGCAATTCACCGAGCACAGTTGTGTGAGTAAGATTACGAGCTGCATGTATCTGAATTGGTAAGAAGGGTAAGGGTAAAGATTGGGATAAGAAGAGATCTGCAGAGGATAGAGAAGCTAAAGAGGGTAAGAAATTGTACGGGAAGCGACAGAAGAGTTTTGATGAGTCGCGAGTTAAAGCAGCTAAGCCTTTTGTTTCCCCGGCCACAATTCTAGCTAGGGGCATTGTTATTAGTGTACCCAGACCCACTATAAAGCCATGTAAGTTTTGTAGGAGATATCATGGTAACAAGCCTTGTCATTGGGTATCTAGAGCATATTTTCGTTGTGGTAAGATTGGGCATCTAGTAAAAGACTGCCCAGAGTCTCCTGACTCAGCCCCACAGAAGGGTAAAGAACCACAAAAATCTTTTACTGCTACTCTTGCCTAGAAGAAAAAAGGCTACAACTGAGGAGAAAGGTAAACATGTTATAGGCCGTAGGCGAGAGTATGCCCTGGATCAGGAGATTGCAGATGCATCATCAGACATCATTAAAGGTATAATTTTGGTTTTTGATATTGAAGCATTAGCTTTATTTAATCCTGGTGCAACTCACTCTTTTGTATTCTCGACATTTGCATATAAACTATCATCGTATGTACAACCTGTACCTTTAGGAAAGATATTATTGATTAGAACACTAATGAAGGATAGACAACTGATCGAATTAGTGTACAAGGACTGTAAGCTTAAAGTAGGAGATAGGAATATGTTAGCTGACCTAATCCTACTAAATATGTATGGTTTTGATGTAATATTGGGCATGAACTTGATAGTAGCAAACCACGACATCATTGATTGTCACACTAAGACAATAACCTTTTTCCTACCTGAGGAATATGTTGTAAACTTTTATGGGAAGTAATGAAAGAAATTTAGTTTACTGTAACTGAAGAATTCATACTAACTGTATGAATGGTATTTTTGAAGGTTTTATTGCTTATGTAATTGATACGGATAAGGCACGTCTAGAGTTGAGAGACATTCTCATAGTCAAGGAGTTTTCGAACGTATTCCCGGATGATTTACCAGGGTCGCAACCAGATAGGGAGATGAAGTTTTATATTGATTTGGTGCCTGGTATTAAGTCGATATCCAAACCACCTTACAAAATGGCTCCGATTGAATTAGAGGAGTTGAACAAACAATTACAAGAATTACTTGATAAGGGGTTCATTAGACCAAGTGTCTCTTCTTGGGGTGCTCCGATTTTATTTGTTAAAAAGAAAGATGGGAGCCTCAGATTATGCATCGACTATAGAGGGCTTAACAAGGCTACTATTAAAATAAGTATCCCCTTCCATGTATTGATGATTTATTTGATCAGCTTCAAGGAGCACAATTCTTTTCTAAAATTGATTTGAGGTCGAGGTACCATCAGTTAAAAATTAGAAGTGAAGATGTACCCAAGATAGTTTTCAGGACCTGATACAGACATTACGAGTTTCTAGTTATGCCTTTCGAGTTAATAAATACTCCTGCAGCTTTCATACCATTAATGAATGAGGTATTTAAGCCTTGCCTGGACCGATTTGCAATAGTTTTCATTGATGATATTTTGGTATATTCCAAGTCCAAGGAAGACCATGAGCAACATCTAAGAATAGTTTTACAGACCCTCAGGGAGAAGATGTTATATGCTAAGCTCAGTAAGTGTAACTTTTGGTTAGATCAAATATCTTTTCTGGGTCACATTATGTTGAAAGACGGGGTGTTTGTTGATCCGTCCAAGATAGAGGCTATAGTCCAATGGGAAATGCTCAAAACTGTTACAGAGATTCAGAGTTTTCTAGATTTGGTAGGGTATTATAGATGATTTGTGGAGGGTTTCCCTAAACTGACTTGGCTTACTCGTAAGAATGTTAAATTTGAGTGGGATGATTCATGTGAGAGAAGCTTTCCGGAATTGAATCACAAACTGACCACCGCACCTATTCTCCTCATACCTATCAGCTCAGGCGGTTTCTTTGTGTATACAAATGCTTCTAGTCAAGGGCTAGGCTGTGTACTGACGCAGAACGGGAAAGTAGTTGCTTATGGATCCCGACAGCTAAAGGACCATGAGAAGAACTATCCGACCCATGATTTGGAATTGGCAGCCGTGGTGTTTGCATTAAAGATATGGTGCCATTATTTATATGGTGAGAAATTTCAAATTTTTATTGATCATAAAAGTCTCAAGTACTTATTTTCACAAAAAAGAATTAAATAAAAGACATAGAAAGTGGTTAGAGCTTTTGAAAGACTATGGTTGTGAGATTCTTTACCACCTGAGAAAGACAAATATAGTAGCAGATGCTTTGAGCAAAAAGAATCCCGGGATGGTGTCTTATATGATGGTTAGGGAATATGAGCTGTTGGAATAGTTTGCGAGCCTTAATTTGGATATGAACCCTTCTGATACTGACACTTATTGCATGGTAGCTAGCCTGAGGCTGGAACCAGACTTAATTGACCGAATCTGACAGACTTAGCATAGTGATCAATATTATAATAATATGGCTAGTCAGATACAGTTGGGTACTATAACATATTTTGAAATCAGCTCTGATGGCTTACTGAGGTTCAGAGGCAAAATTTGTGTTCCAATGATCCACAGTTGAAGGAATTAATTTTGTTAGAAGCTTACTAATCAAGATACACTTTACACCCGGGGAGTAGTAAAATGTGCCAAAATCTTCAAAAAGTATATTGGTGGTTAGGTAAGGTAGAGTATCAGAAACCTGCGGGGTTGTTACAGCCTCTACCTATTCCAACATGAAAATGAGAGCATGTCATTATGGATTTTGTTATAGGTTTGCTGAGGACCCGAAGGAATCATGATACAGTCTAGGTGATCGTTGATAGACTGACGAATCAGTCCACTTTTTAGCTATGAAATCCATGGATACTTTGAGTGCCTTGGCGGATCTGTATGTACAAGAAATTGTAAGGCTACATGGTGTTCTAGTGAGCATTGTTTCTGACGGAGATTTCCGATTTACTTCCTACTTTTGGGAACATTTTCAGGAAGCCATGTGGACCTAATTAAATTTTAGCACAACTTTTCATCCTCAGTTAGATGGTCAATCAGAAAGGACTATTCAAATTCTAGAGGATATGTTGAGAGCATGTGCACTGGACTTTGAGGGCTCATGGAATGACCATTTGCCATTAGTTGAATTCGCCTACAATAATAGTTACCATTCGAGTATCGGATGGCGCCGTATGAAGCCTTATATGGTCGTAGATGTCATTCTCCAAGCGGATGGGAAGAGGTAGGTGAAAGAAAGATAATTGCCTTTTGATTTGGTTAAGCAAGCCTTTGAGGATATTCAGTTGATTTGTGAGATGTTGAGAATAGCTCAAAGTAGACAAAAGAGCTACGCTGACACAAGATGAAGACCTTTGGAATTTTCAGTGGTAGACTCAGTATTTGTAAAAGTTTCTCCCTCTAAAGGTATAATGAGGTTTAAAAAGAAAGGAAAGTTGAGTCCTCATTACATTGGACCTTTCGAGATCTTAGACCAAGTGGGAGATAAAACATACAGATTGGCGTTACCGACTGAGTTATCGGGTATCCATAATGTTTTCCACATTTTCATGCTCTGAAAGTATCATCCAGGCCTGACACATTTGATTAAGTATTAACCACTAGAACTAAAGGAAGATATGACGTACGTGGAGAAACCGGTTCGGATATTGGATAGAATGGATCAAGTGTTACAGTCTAAGATAATCCCTCTGGTCAAGGTTCTTTGGTAGTACCACACTTCGGAGGAGGCCATGTGGGAATTGGAGAGCCTGATGCGAGAGAAGTATCCATAGCTATTTAAGGACTGACTTGATTTAAATTTGGAGGACCAAATTTTCTAAGGTGGGGAGGAAATGTAAGACCCAAAAAATCCATTACTTTTCCTTAAGAGACATGTTAATAATACAATTTTAACCGAATAAGTAAGGTTGAATTATTGTTTGCGGGGAACCTCTGGAAGTTGGAAACTTAAATCTGAGCATGGAAAGTGGCTATAGAGTGCACGGTACAGTTGAGGTAAGGACCCATGATTTAATTTCCATGCGATTTAAGTTAGTTGGAGTTTTGATGAATAATTAGGAAAATGTGGTTAAGGAATTAGCTCGGATTGAATTTGATGGAATGAGACTAATCTAACTGACAATAATGGTTAAGAACAATAAAATATGGGTAGGTTATGAAGGAAAGTTAACTTGGATAGGTCCCGACTACGTAGGAATTGCCAAAATGCTAAAAAGTGCCCAAACGAGCTCAAAATCAATCGTTTGAGCTATTTTTAGCATTTTGAGCCATAAGAAGCAGTCAAACTCCAAAAATAAGAAGCTTTTACATGGAAAACCCTATATAAGGGATAGTCAAACATGGTTAAACGAGGCCTAGGTTAAAGTCAGAGTCAAAGTCAAGAAGTAGCTTTGACCAAGAGACCTAACCCTAGTTAAACTAATTCAACCCTGGTTAAGGCATATGAACTTAATCTTGGGGTTAATAAATTCTTATTTTCAGAATAGTGAATTATTGAATGAAATAAAATAAAATAAATTAAAAGCAATGTATGAGCTGAATATATATGCATATGGGTAATTGGGCTTATGGAAAAATTTGGTGGCCCCAAATGGAAAGGAAAGGATGAGCTGAATTTATATGGACCGTAGGCTATATATATATATATATAATTAAATAAATGGTCCAAGAATTTAAGCCCAAGCCACCAGCCCATGTTAACTTAAAAAATTAAAGCCCAATTGCAAATAAACTAAGCCCAATAACAAGCCTAAACCCAAGAGAATTAAAAGCCCAATTAATACGTTGAATTTTTATCTAATAAATATCTAGATAATTGATCGAACCTTAGGGGTATCTATCCGCAAGTGCACGGGTCGTCCAAGTAATAATGGGATTTGAGTCCCGGAATTATCGTCCCACAGAGAAGTTGTTAGCCTAATTAACTACCGGTTACTTTTACTCTAAATATATCCTAGCAAATTATGAAATATTGATGGGTGGTCTACTAAGGCTAATTAAAAGCAATGAAATAATAACTAAAGGAAATAAAAACAAACAAAATTTACTTACAGTACTCCGATCAATTAAAAGCAAATAACCTACAAAATAAAATTAAACAGTTAAAACGAATTAAAGCAATTAAAATAAAATGCAAATATAAACATAAAGCAAAAAAACTAATTAAACTAACATTAACCAAACTTAAGATAAAATATGAATGCCAATTAATCTAATTGCAATTTAAACTAACCTAAGATCTAATAAAATCCTAAAAATTAATCATGAATTTAAATGTCTAAACTAATGGATTAAAATTTACTCCTAAATATATCTAAATGCTAAATTACACTAACTAATGCATGAACATATTTTTGGGATTTTTGTCTAAGACTTAAAATGCATGAAATGAATTTATCTAAATTAATTTAAACAAATCCTAATGCTAGATTAAAAATTACTTAGTAAACTAATAAAATCTAAATTAACTAATTAAACAAAATAACTATATCTACTTGCATAATAAAATTCATCTAACTAAGCTATTTGAAATTAATCTACCTAAAAATGCATGTAAAATGAGTTAAATAATACAAAGGCTAAACCAAACATGGTCTTATCAACAAAAAGAACAAAAGTGGTCCCGATGCTACTGTTGCGTTGTCTTCTTCCCAGTGCTGCCAGCGTCTTCTGCTGTGGCTGTCTCCAGGTGCTACGGGCTGCCCTCCGCTGCTCAGGTGCTGCACCTGGCTTCCTGTACCGACCAGCTGATGCCACTGTCGCGTGCCAGCCTCTGCTCCTGATGATGCACAACTAGCAGTGTACGTGCTTCAGTCCTTTCTGCTCCAGAATGTTATGCTGGCTCTGCTCCCAGTATGTCCTCTGCAGGTTCGTGCCATCTGCTCAGGTTGCACCTCTGCTCCTGCCAAGTTCCAGGATCCAAACAGTATGCACATTCCTCGGACTGCTTCTCTTGCGCTCACCCAACTCTGCCAGAGAGCAAATGCGTCCTTCTCTGCTGCTCAATACTGCATTGCTCTGCTTTTCGCTCGTGCACAGCAACAGAACATCAGCTACTGCGCATGTCCGGCACCAGTTCGATATTAATGTAAGCTCAAACACTAACTAAATGCAGCAATGAATAACACACTATTAAGACAGAAATCATAAAAGGAATGCTGGTAAGATAGTAAACAGTAGAATAAACTTGAAACAGGGATGAACAGAGTATGAAATATGCTACGGTCTGCACACTAATGCTCAGCTACACTCTCAGTGGCACTAAAACACCATCTTCCTCTTCTTCTAGCAATCAAATGAGATGAACAAAATCAAATGCATAACCGATTAAGACTCACTTAAAAACTGACAGTAACTAAACTTATATGAACATTAATGAATGCAAACAAAAACCATCCTCATGCTACAGCAACTGGAAGAACATCCTATAACCGGACTGATCATGTAAAAAGGGTGAAATTTTCTTAATACCTACTGAACCTTGCAAAATCAAAAGCTGAAAATGGAAATATTAAATATCCACAAAACAGAAAAGAAATGAAACTAATGTATCCTCGGGTTGCTTCCGTTACTGCTGCCATCATGGTTCCACCGAGCCATTGATGTAGAAACAATGTTAATCATTCAATCTACATCAAGGCATCAGAACATCTATGACAGAAATCACAACGTTTTATCACCTGAATGTATCCCTTAAATTCTAACCGAGAACTTCATTTGATGGGTTAACAAACTAAAGAAACCAAAGCATAAATGGTGCATTTGGGATGGAAACCGAGAGAATGTAATGGAAGATAAATGAAAGCTTGTAAAGTAATGGATTAATGAACAAAACAAAACAAAGGAAGAAACCGAGAAGATGGAAAAGAGAAGAAACCGAGGGCATGAAAATTGATTGAAATTCTAAATTTAACAACTTGTAAAGAAGAACTTAAAATGAACAGTAAATAAATTGTAAAAGAAAAACTATGCCGAAAAGAAAAGCTTTGAAAATTAATCTAAGTCTATTCTACCTTAACCTAGGCTACCCTACTTGATTTTTCAATAGCCATCATGTTCTATTTATACACAAATATAAGGGTACAATGGTAAATTTTCATCCTAGATGAGTTGGCATTATTTGGCCACTTGTCTTCAATTGATTTGCTGCAGATAGATATTTCCACGTCACTTGTCGGTTTGTCCAGTTGGCTTTGCGATGTAGCCCGACGTGTGCCTTCCATAATATTCACTCGGTGTCTGTTGATCTTATCGTTTCAGAGCAAATAAAATATCGACACCTAGCATCACGCGTGTCCAGACGACTGGTGACTCGGTCTGCAAAATTTGAAGTGGTCCAATCTCCTTTAGCCCTTTTTCAGCCCAATTTCGTCTGAAACGACTGAGTTTCATCAGGATTTAATTTATCTGCACAATAAGAAATTTTAATTAAATAAGGGGGATTATTAATGAAATAATAAGGGGATTAAGTAAATAATTAAGAATTTAAGCACTGATAAATCAATAATGCCTACTAAAAAGTCAGATTTGCTTTTTTTTTTTTTTGTCGTCCCGTACTTTCTCTTCTTCTTCTCCATTTTTGGCTAAGTTCATGTTTTCTTCACTATAGCCAGACCATCCCTTCTTGTAAGACCCGAATTATATCGTAATTTCGTATGAAGCATTGAAAATGGTCCCAAAATAAACGAACGAGATTCGGGCTGAAAATAAGGATTTAAAATACGAAATGAATGAGTATCCGTGAAGGGAAGTCGGGTTAAATTTATCCCGAACACGTGCAAGGGCAAAAAGGTCAAAAGATCGAAACTCGGTATAAATTCGATAAGAAAATTTAATTAAAAATAATGTATTTGAGAATCTTGATCAATAACGAAGAAATAATTAAATTTCGAGTCCAATTGATCAAGATCCGAAATTTTTAGAAATACCGAAAAGTCACTCGGGACAATATCCCGAAAATACAAAGAAATTATACCCGAAAAAGGGTTAAAATATAATAAATAAATTAAATAAAATTAAATAAATTTATTTAGAATAAAAAATTAATTTTTGTAGATATTTTGAATATTTTTGACTATTTTGATGAATATAATAATAATATACTAATTTATAAATAATAATAATAAAAAAAGAGAACTGAAAAAAAAATCAAATCAAAAAATGCTATCGGGGAGAGAGAAGAAGAAAGGAAACCGAAAATGGAGACCGCGCGTGGCCAACCGACCCACGGCCACCGGCGATTATCAAGCTCCGGCGAAGGATTGAGGAGGAAGAGCAAAGGCCGGCGAAGCTGTTGGCACTGGCGACGCGCGCGCTAAGGAGGCCGAAAATCGCCGAACTGAGAAAGAGAAACCCGCGGGGAAAACATCGTCGATACCGGCGATCCACGGCTGCTGGGCGTGAACGGAGGCCACCGGTGTGATCGGGGGGATGAGCCGGTTCTTTTGAGACCGGTATCGGCCGACAAAACCATCGAAATTCGATGGATCGAGGGAGAGATGGCCGAGAGGGAGAAGAGAGGAACGGCGGCCACCGACGGTGATTCGGTCCCGATCAAGGCCAGTCGAAGGTTGCCCGACCAAAGACGAGTCGAATGGAGCCAGAAACGAGCCGAGAACCGGTCGAAAACGCCGTGAACAGCGACGAAAAGCTCTGAACCGGTACGGACTGATTCAACAAAGGGGTGAACCGGACTGAATCGGTTGAACGGAACCGGTCTGAACCGGGTTGAACCGGACTGAACTGTTCAGCCAAGAAAGAAGGGAAAAGGAAGAAAAAGAGAAAAAGGAAAAAGGAAAAGAATTTTCGGGGATACACCGGACTTCGGGTAAGTCGGTAAGAGGTCAAAAGTGACTGTTTTGAATTTCGAGAAATTTATTTAAATTATATTTAATCGAAAAGTAACCCAAAATTCAATATTAATTGTGTAGTTTTACGACAAAGCCCGAACGAGAGCCGATTGAGCTCCGATTTTTGTATCCCGCATCATATTGGGTAAGTACATTTTAATTCTGACAATTAGAGTCCTTTAATACAGAGTTTCGATTATTTTACGAAATTTATGGATTAATTCTGTATAAAAAGGAATATTAATCGAAATTGCAACGTAATTACCGTAAATAGTATACGGGCTATCCAATAAGTTTGGAACGAAGCCCGATGATTATTGGTAAGCTGAATGAGCCCAGTAAACCCGAAGAAGGAATTTAATTAGTAGAAACGGGCTGAAAAATGGGTCGAGGCCCATTAAGGTGCGATTGGGCCCAATAAGAGTAAATTGGCCCAATTAGTTAAATCGACTATAGTAAATAGGAGATTTATGTTTATTGGGTTAAATTGACATGATAAATAATTATCTGCAGCCCCAAAGACTAAATTAGCAGCAAATCGAATTGGACGAGCCTCCGACAGTGGAATTTAGATACGCGCTCGACGAGAATCGAGGTAAGAAAATTTTGTAAGTGTATAGAGATGCCTATACGTATTTTGAGGGTATTTACAGGGCTTAGAATTTCTTTAAGTATCTAGAAAATGAAATAATAATTTTTATGAAAACTGGGGCATAGGTGAATAAAAGAAAAAGACGATTTTGCCCCTGAGAGTAAAATTTACAAAAAGGGTAGTAAGGCAGATAAATTGCATGATTTCATGTTTTTAATGCTTTATATGAATGTATTATTTTGATTTAAGTAAATATGCACATAGGTTGGCTATTGACTTCGTAAATTATACGAAAGGGCACCGGTTCAGACCGGTTACTATTTTAAAAAAATGTTTTATAAAGATTGAGCCACCTATCATATTTACACGAGTAAAAAGAGTGCTAGAGTCTTACTCGCACTCAAGTTTACTGATTTATTACTCATGAAAAGCCGTACTGGAGCATTGCTCGTACAAAAAATTTGTGTATGTACAAAACCGTGCTGGAGCTTTGCTCGCACGAGATTTTAGATATCATGATATGCATAGCGTGGTGCTGGAGCTTCGCTCGCACTAGACGTGAGTTGAAATGCATATAGTCGTGCGGAAGCCTCCTGTAGACTGTGTGTCGGAGAGAGTTGAGATGCTCGCACGTATACTTTGAGACATGGGTTGGTTATCGACATAGTATTGGGGTGGATAAGACCTACGGCAGGTACCCCCAGACTATGATATAGGTCCACGGAGTACGATGTACCGTGTATGTCACACGGAGTACGCTGTACCGTGCAGTCATGATGACTCTATGATGTTACTTTATATTCTGGCGGGTAGGACTTGACCCCACCTCCCGTTGTAGTTGTGATGCCCCGCACACCAAGATCCGTGTAGCCTGGGATCACAGGGACAAAGTATGGCCATAGTCCTCGATTTTCATACAGTAACCTACATGCCTCACATGATATCATACGGTCTGAATAGACCAGGACGAACCCGAGGGAGGGGTAATGTCCTGATTTATGTTTTTAAAAGAGATGTGATTTAATGAATCAAAGTATTTCCGAGAGATGGGTTTAGCCTTGATGCGGTTGTTTTATGATGAAACAAATGAGTTTTAAAGTGATGAATTTATGATGAAACAAATAAGTTTTAATGTGACGAGCATGAGATGACATACATGATGATTTTTCCATGTTTGCTTTATATGTCGATTTCATGATTTATCTTATATGATATATACATACATGTGGCATCGTTTTAGTCTTATCTCATGCTCCAAATATAAACGATTTTATATCATGACATTATCAGTACGCAGATAGTATAGTTATCTACCTGCTTACATTATTGCCTTACTGAGCTGTTTATGCTCACCCTTTCATTTTCCACCCCACAGGGTATATTCAGTAGAAGAGAACGACAGTAGTCATATTCGCTGCTTCTTATCAAGACCAGGTATACACATTTGTATAATTTTTGTATCTGAACATATAAAGGCACAGTACTGTACATGAATGTAATATTGGGGATGTATTTAGTTTAAAAATAAATTGATATGTAAATGAAATTTGAAAATGGAATGGTAAATAGGTGAGAGGTGATTAACACCGAATCATAGCCCAACTGTTTAGTAGTGTAACTGTTCACGACGGGTAAGAAAATTAAAAAGCGAAAAATTTACTCTGATTTTTAGGTAATTTGGGTCGTGACAGAAAAGATGGTATCAGAGTAGAGTTGGCCTGATATGAGTCGATGTTAGTAGTTAAGTAAATTTACATCCCCATGTACTGTGCATTGTTTAGATACAATTGTGTATATCAAGATGGAACAGCAGCTAAGAATTTAGTTTCGAATGCAAGAATATAGTTTTTATTACTGATAACCGCTATGATAGAGAGACGAGTACACATGCTCGAGGCCATAGAGATCGGCTTGAGAGTCGAATGAGTCGTCACATGAGACTCGAGATGAAAGTGAAGTGGAGATTGATGTTGAGCATTCTCCACAGGGTCTTATAGAGAGACCAAACAGTATTGAGACATGCTCCGAGAGGATGGAGTGGATTGTAGAAAATGTTTTGGAGTTGTTTACTCAATCTATGCAGGCAGTTGAGGATAGGCAGGGTAAAGCCTAAATAGATGCCTCAGACTATAGAGATTTTCACACCCCTCCGGTATATAGCGAAGTGCTATGGATTCCTTCGGTGTATGTCGATCGAGAAAGTGACTTTTAAATAAGTTTATGTTGGATGGCGAGGCGGAGCATTGGTGGAAGTCCGCTCGACCAATCTGAAGAGTTAGACGTCCAGAGTCGACATGAGAAATATTTCTGGATGTATTTTGGTAACAGAATATTTCGGACACTACTTAAGGGAAATTACAGGTAAAATTTCTTACACTGACCCAGAGACACTAGTTGATTGATAAGTATGAAACTCAATTTATATCTCTGGGTAGGTGTGAACCTGATACTATGGGCAATGAGAGACGAAAAGCCCAAAAGTTCATAGAAGGGCTCAAATTGTCGATTAGAGTCTGATTGGCTCACTACTTATGTTGAGGCAGTGCGCAGAATACAGTTGCGTGAAGAAGATCATATGTTGCACGCCTCTGAGATTGAGAAAGGTAGTAAGGGCCGAAATAGAGACAGAAGAGAATAGAGAATGACAGGGATGTCAGAGCGGAAAAGAGACCAGTTGGTAAGAGATTAGAGCTGATGAGTCACGGGGTAAAATGATTGATAAGACCCCAGTATATCCAAATTTCAGCACTTTTGAGGGGTATTGTGATTTGAGAACCCCGACCTGCTATGAAGCAATGTAAGTAGTGTAGCAGTGTAACAGTGTAACAGTGTAAGCAGTGTAGGGTGTATGGTAGATACCACGGAAGTAGGGCCTACACATACACTTGATTGATTAAAATATGTGTTAACTGTGGTAAGACGGGCCACTTAATTAATGATTGCTCAGAGTTGGGTGAGACTACCCACAAAAGGGTAAAGAGAGAGAGAAAACCCTATTGATATCTCTACACCGAAAAAAGGAGGACACAGCCGAAGAGAAAAGAAAAAGTAGGCTGTTAGACGAGAGCGAGTGTATGCCTTGGACCAGGACACTATTGATGTTTCATATGATGTGGTGAAAGATACCACACTAGTTGTGAATAGAGAAATAATTATTTTAATTAATCCTGGTGCCATGTATTTAGTCATACCGCCTTCATTTGTATATAAGTTAGTAAAAGACGTGAATGCCTACACCTTTGGGCATAATGCCAATAGTTAGTACCCCAATGAAGGAGGGTTAACTAACGGAATAATTATGAAGAAATTATAAGTTGAAAACGGGGGAAGAAGTATAAGTCAGCCGATGTTATTCAATAGACTATGAATAATTTGAAGTAATATTGAGAATGAATCTCAATTAGTCGGCTGCAAATTATGATGTTCAGAGTTCTATTCTAAGATAGTGATATAGTTACACCTGAAAAGTATATGGTAAGTTTTGATAACTAATAAAAGGGGAGTAACGATTGAAATTAAAGGAGCAAATGATTGTACTCACTAAATGAGTAATGACATAGTTGTTATATGTGATATATGAAAAGTGACATGGTAGAGATTGTGGAAAAGTGTCTCGTATGTCAGCAGAGTAAGGTAAAGCAAAAGAAGTTGCAGGGTTATTGCCGTTTCTACCTATATTGATACGAAAATGGGAACAAATTACCATGATTGTGATGGGTTACAGAGGACCCAGATGAATCATAAGACTATCTGGATGATAACCGATAAATTGACTAAGTCTACCCACCTTCTGGTTAGGAAATTCTCAGGTACTATGAGTATGTAGGCGGATTTATGTATAAGGAAAATTGTGGTACACCAAGTATCTTTCCAGTGAGCATGGTATATATAGGGTTTCTCGCTTCATTTCCCACTTCTGGGAACGTTTTTCAGGAAGCTATGGGAACCCGACTGAGTGTTAGCACAGCTTTCTATCCTCAGATAGATGGTCAGTCGGAGAGGACTGTACAGGTTCTGAAGGATATGATGAGAACGTGTGTCATTTATCTGATAAGCTCCTGGGATGATCAGTCGTTACTACTCGTTTTCTCCAATAATGAAAATTGTCACTTGAGTATCGAGATGACTTCAGATGAGGCATTGTATGGCCGTAAGGGTTGTTTTCCCGATTTGGATAAGAAGAAGTGGGTGACAGATAGAAAATTGTTCCCAAATTGGTAAGACAAACCTCAGAGGATGTTCAGTTAATTGTGAAGGATTAAGAACACCTCCGAGCAGACAGAAAAGCTATGCTGACAAGAGACAAAAACCATTGAAATTCACCTAGGGTGAATTAGTATTGTTGGAAGTTATTGGTCCTAAGGACATAACGAGCTTCAGAAAGAAGGCAAATTGAGTTTCATTAGATTGAATCTTTAGAGTGATTGGACAAAGTGGAGATAAGACCCGTAGGTTGGCGTTACCACCTAAATTAGCAGGCATCCACAATGTGTCCCATCTTATGATGCTTCGAAAATATTATCCAGACCCACCGTATGTGATCAGATATGAGGTTCAACAGCTTAACTCAATGAATGTATAAAGTATGATTGAAAACTTGACTCAGGTATAAAAACAGGAAGGAGAAAAGTATTGAGGTTTAAGACGATCTCCCTAGTAAAATCATTCGGTAGTAGTGCACTCCGGAAAAGTCACATGGGAATTAAAGAATATGATACGATAGGCATACTCAGAGTTATTTATGGATTCAATTAACTTGGTTCTAATTTGGAGGACCAAATTTCTTAAGTGGGGGAGATTTTGTAAGACCCGAATTATATCGTAATTTCGTATGAAGCATTGAAAATGGTCCCAAATTAAACGAACGAGATTCAGACTGATAATAAGGATTTAAAATGCGAAATGAATGAGTATTCATGAAGGGAAGTCGGGTTAAATTTATCCCGAACACGTGCAAGGGTAAAACGGTCAAAAGATCGAAACTCGGTATAAATTCGATAAGAAAATTTAATTAAAAATAATGGATTTGAGAATCTTGATCAATAACGAAGAAATAATTAAATTTCGAGTCCAATTGATCAAGATCCGAAATTTTTAGAAATACCGAAAAGTCACTCGGGACAATATCCCGAAAATACGAAGAAATTATACCCGAAAAAGGGTTAAAATATAATAAATAAATTAAATAAAATTAAATAAATTTATTTAGAATAAAAAATTAATTTTTGTAGATATTTTGAATATTTTTGACTATTATAATAATAATATACTAATTTATAAATAATAATAAAAAAAGAGAACTGAAAAAAAAATCAAATCAGAAAATGCCATCGGGGAGAGAGAAGAAGAAAGGAAACCGAAAATGGAGACCTCGCGTGGCCAACTGACCCACGACCACCGGCGATCATCAAGCGCCGACGAAGGATCAAGGAGGAAGAGCAAAGGCCAGCGAAGCTGTTGGCACCGGCGACGCGTGCTCCAAGGAGGTCGAAAATCGTCGAATGGAGAAAGAGAAACCCGCGGGAAAACATCGTCGATACCGGCGATCCACGGCTGCTGGGCGTGAACGGAGGCCACCGATGTGATCGGGGGGATGAGCCGATTCTTTTGAGACCGATATCGGTCGACAACCACCGAAATCTGACGGATTGAGGGAGAGATGGCCGAGAGGGAGAAGAGAGGAACGGCGGCCACCGGCGGTGATTCGGTCCCGATCGAGGCCAGTCGAAGGTTGCCCGACCAAAGACGAGTCGAATGGAGCTAGAAACGAGCCGAGAACCGTCGAAAACGCCGTGAACAGCGGCGAAAAGCTCTGAACCGGTACGGACCGGTTCAGCAAAGGGGTGAACCGAACTGAACCGGCTAAACCGGACCGGTCTGAACCGGGTTGAACCGGACTGAACCGGTTCAGCCAAGAAAGAAGGGAAAAAGGAAGAAAAAGAGAAAAAAGGAAAAAAGGAAAAGAATTTTTGGGGATACACTGGACTTCGGGTAAGTCGGTAAGAGGTCAAAAGTGACCGTTTTGAATTTTGAAAAATTTATTTAAATTATATTTAATCGAAAAGTAACCCGAAATTAAATATTAATTGTGTAGTTTTACGACAAAGCCTGAACGAGAGCCGATTGAGCTCCGATTTTCATATCCCGCATCATATTGGGTAAGTACTTTTAATTTCGACAATTAGAGTCCTTTAATACAGAGTTTCGATTATTTTACGGAATTTATGGACTAATTCTGTATAAAAAAGAATATTAATCAGAATTGCAACGTAATTACAGTAAATAGTATACGGGCTATCCAATAAGTTTGGAACGAAGCCCGATGATTATTGGTAAGCTGAATGAGCCCAGTAAACTCGAAGAAGGAATTTAATTAGTAGAAACGGGCTGAAAAATGGGTCGAGGCCCATTAAGGTGCGATTGGGCCCAATAAGAGTAAATTGGCCCAATTAGTTAAATCGACTATAGTAAATAGGAGAATTATGTTTATTGGGTTAAATTAACATGATAAATAATTATCTGCAGCCCCAAAGACTGGATTAGCAGCAAATCGATTGGACGAGCCTCCGACAGTGGAATTTAGATACGCGCTCGACGAGAATCGAGGTAAGGGAATTTTGTAAGTGCATAGAGATGCCTATACGTATTTTGAGGGTATTTACAGGGCTTAGAATTTCTTTAAGTATCTAGAAAATGAAATAATAATTTTTACGAAAACTAGGGCATAGGTGAATAAAGGAAAAAGATGATTTTGCCCCTGAGAGTAAAATTTACAAAAAGGGTAGTAAGGCAGATAAATTGCATGATTTCATGTTTTTAATGCTTTATATGAATGTATTGTTTTGATTTAAGCAAATATGCACATAGGTTGGCTATTGACTTCGTAAATTATACGAAAGGGTACCGGTTTGGACCGGTTACTATTTTAAAAAAATGTTTTATAAAGATTGAGCCACCTATCATATTTACACGAGTAAAAAGAGTGCTAGAGTCTTACTCGCACTCAAGTTTACTGATTTATTACTCATGAAAAGCCGTACTGGAGCATTGCTCGTACGAGAAATTTGTGTATGTACAAAACCGTGCTGGAGCTTCGCTCGCACGAGATTTTAGATATCATGATATGCATAGCGTGGTGCTGGAGCTTCGCTCGCACTAGACGTGAGTTGACATGCATATAGTCGTGCGGAAGCCTCATGTAGACTGTGTGTCGCAGAGAGTTGAGATGCTCGCACGTATACTTTGAGACATGGGTTGGTTATCGACATAGTATTGGGGTGGATAAGACCTACGGCAGGTACCCCCAGACTATGATATGGGTCCACGGAGTACGATGTACCGTGTATGTCACACGGAGTACACTGTACCGTGCAGTCATGATGACTCTATGATGTTACTTGATATTCTGGCGGGTAGGACTTGACCCCACCTCCCGTTGCAGTTGTGATGCCCCGCACACCGGGATCCATGTAGCCTGGGATCACAGGGACAAAGTATGGCCATAGTCCTCGATTTTCATACAGTAACCTACATGCCTCACATGATATCATACGGTCTGAATAGACCAGGACGACCTCGAGGGAGGGGTAATGTCCCGATTTATGTTTTTAAAAAAGATGTGATTTAATGAATTAAGGTATTCCCGAGAGATGGGTTTAGCCTTGATGTGGTTGTTTTATGATGAAACAAATGAGTTTTAAAGTGATGAATTTATGATGAAACAAATAAGTTTTAATGTGACGAGCATGAGATGACATACATGATGATTTTTCCATGTTTGTTTTATATGTCGATTTCATGATTTATCTTATATGATATATACATACATGTGGCATCGTTTTAGTCTTATCTCATGCTCCAAATATAAACGATTTTATATCATGACATTATCAGCACGTAGATAGTATAGTTATCTACCTGCTTACATTATTGCCTTACTGAGCTGTTTATGCTCACCCTTTCATTTTCCACCCCACAGGGTATATTCAGTAGAAGAGAACGATAATAGTCATATCCGCTGCTTCTTAGCAAGACCAGGTATACTCATTTGTATAATTTTTGTATCTGAACATATAGAGGCACAGTACTGTACATGAATGTAATATTGGGGATGTATTTAGTTTAAAAATAAATTGATATGTAAATAAAATTTGAAAATGGAATGGTAAATAGGTGAGAGGTGACTAACACTGAATCATAGCCCAACTGTTTAGTAGTGTAACTGTTCACGACGGGTAAGGAAATTAAATAGCGAAGAATTTACTCTGATTTTTAGGTAATTTGGGTCGTGACACTTCCATTCAGAATTTCAGCAAGCTTCCTTAATGAAAATTGTTTCCCATCGCTTGAACTACAACATATCTAAATTTGGTTGTTGGAAGAAGTTGAATTGAAGGAAGCTATACTCCCCTCCATTTTCGGCCACAATTGGAAATTATAGCTATGTAAGTTCTTTCCCTCCCACATTAATATACGTTTACCTATGGAATTTATGAAGCTTAGCTATATAAAACTTAGTATGGAAAACAACCACTATGGCATGAAACCATGCTTGGCCGAATGGGTGGGTAGTTTACAATGAATATGGTTGGTGATTTAACTAGTGTATAGGTAGATTGTTGAATTGAGATGATGATGAGAATAATTGGAGGGATAATTGAGATATAATTAAACTAGGATGTATGAAATTTACATGTACCTGAGGTGTTTGTAAAAATGCCTCAATAAACTAAAAAGTATTGAAGATAGACTTATGAGGTGTAAACCAAGTGTTTGTAGAAATGCCATAATGAGATAATAATGGGCTTTGGATTGTAAATGGGCCCTTAAGAAATAAGATGGACAACCCAAGATTTATTCATGGGCTAGTGGGCCACGACCCAAGAGAAGATTTATGGAATAAAGGACTTTGTGAAATAATAAGGAAAACGTGATAATGGACTTAAATCATTGTCTAGCCCATTAAGATGTGAATAGAGCCCACCAAGATAAATTGGGCCCAAAACTTAAGTTTAGCTATAATAAGTTGTATATGGGCTTGTAATAATTAATAAAAATGGTTGGTAATTTACTGCAGCTCAGGGAGACGTAAACGGGGTAAAATGAACAAATTGACTTACGGTGCTAGGATATTAGCACTACCGTCTACCACTGAGGTAAGGGAAATTTGTAAATTGCTAGAGATAGCAGTACGTACAAGGTTTTACTTGTTTAAGAGTAGATATAAACTGAAGGGTATTTATATACAGCAATATATAGAAGTTTAAGCTTATTAGCGAAATAACCCTAATTCTGCCTTATACAATTGTTTGAAATATACCAGAATCACACTAGCACTGCACTACAGTATGAAACCCCATATTTTCTAAAACACAGTGCATGTGGAGGTCTTAACTAAAAAACAATAAGCTAGTTCATTATTTTTATATATATTTTTTATAAAACTGCATGAGTTTCAAAGTTAAGCGTGCTTGTGGGGGAGAAATTCTATGGATGGGTGACCATCCGAAAAGTTTCCACCCAAGCTCTTTTATACTCGTTTTGTGTACCAAATGTTATTATCACTGATTCTAAATCCAATCTAAATCTTATCGACTTTACATGAAATCGTGTTTTGTATTGAGTGTTAATTGTGTGTTGCATAATCAGGCTTTGCAATTGTTTTGAGACAAAGGTCTTAGATATTTATGCTAAATTGTGGCAAATACCTGGCCTACCCAGGCACTCTCAACTTTCTATTTTTGTCTTGGTCCATGGAGTACGTTGTATCGTATAATTTACATGTGAGTACACTGTATCATGTTTCAATCTTTGGACTTTTGAGGGCCGATGCGTTGCTAACCACTTCCCATGACAATTGATTTTCTTGCACACCTTATCAGCGATGCTTGGAATCACTGACTATGACCATATGTCACTCTCCCATTTGAGATTTGTAAAAGCATGTTCTGGCTAGTCTCGTTTATCTAAATTACTGGTTAAACTGTTTATTTAAAATACTGAATGATTAAAATGCCTTATGTGTGTATGGATGGCAAATTTAGTTTCACTGTATGACGTTTGTGAACACTGTACATACTGTTTTCTGAGTTAATGATAGTAGCATTAATCACCGTTACTGTTTTACTGTATGATATTTCATTTTAAGCACGTATATAGTATAGTTATCTACTTGCTTACTTACTTTTATTGCTGAGCATGTTAAACTCACCCTTTCATTTCATCTCCACATATTACCTCTTATAGCGGGACCCGCTGTATTATAGGGATCTTTTGAGGTGTACTTATTGTCGCATAGTTTCACTTTGCGCAGAGGTTGACATATCAAGTTATCCATTTTGTATCTAACATTTGTTCCGCTGTAATGTATATAGATATGGATTTGGGGGATATAAACATGTATAAATACCAATGATAGAATATGATTTTGATTTTGTATAAAGAAATCCTAAAGTTTCTGTTCTGTTTATAAATAAATGTTAATATGACTTACTGCATGGATTGACACTGACTCATAGCCTAACTAAAAGTAAGACGAGTTTGTAAGGAAAATGGGTGTGACAGTGTCATGACCCATTTTTCTTAAAAACCCTACAAATTTTTTGCTTTTTCATTTCCTTACCCGTCGTGAACAGTTTCACTACTAACAGTTGGGCTATGAGTCAATGTTAGTCCCTCCTGTCATGTTACTTACCTTAACATTTATTTTCCATATTTCATTTACATATCAATTTATTTTAACTAAATACATCCCCAATATTACATTTGTGTACAGTACTGTGCCTCTATATGTTCAGATACAAAATTATATGAATGTGTATACATGGTCTTGATAGGAAGCAGCGGATAACCGAAATACAAGACTACTGTCGCTCTCTTCTACTGAATGTATCTTGTAGGGTGAAAAATGAAAATGTGAGCGCAACTTGCTCAGTAAGGCAATAATACAAGCAGGTAGATAACTACACTATCTACATACTGGTAAAGGCATGACATGTAAAACATTTATATCTCGAGCATGAGGAAATTAAAACCATGCCATGTATGAGTATATCATATATCGTAAAACATGAATCGATAAGTAAAACATGAAAAACATCTCATGTAAAACCTCTCATGCTCGGTACAGTAAAACTCTTCAAAACAATCCTAGAGGAATTCAACACATCTTTAAAATCATTAATATCCTCATAAAAACCCATCAATTTCTCATTTAATACTACATTTCATGAAAATCGTCACAAATCGGGGCTCGACCCCTCCTTCGGGTCTACCCTGGTCTAATAAGACTAATCAAATATATATCATGTGAGACATGCAGGTTACTGTATGGAAACAATCGAGGACTATGTCCCTATGATCCCAGGCTACACGGATCCCGGTGTGCGGGATATCACAACTGTAATGGGAGGTGGGGTCAAATCCTACCCGCCAGAATATCAAGTAACATGAATACAATAGTCATGACTACATGGTACAACCACTACAACAAATTTGACAATTTGTGACGATTGTTCTATGTGACAAATTAAATTTCGTCACATAAACTATATCATACGTGACGAATAATATAATTCGTCACGGTTTTCTATTATTTTAATATTTTTTATGACGTTATAAAAAATCGTCACATGAAAGTGTCACTAAATATTTGACGCCAAATTTTTTCATTAAACATAAATGGAGGAAAATTTTTTTGTGACGTGTTTGTACTTTTGGTGACAATTAATTTATTGTCATAAATGAACACATTATATGTGACAAATTATATAGCGTCCCATTTCTGTAAAAGCGTCACTAAATATTTGACACCATATTTTAGAATAAAATATAATTTATGGGAAATTTTTTATGACGTTTTTTTATTGTTTGTGACGTTTGTATTTTCATCATGAAAAAAATACATTTTATGTGACGAATTACTTTTCGTGACATAACAATTAATAATAAAATAAAAAAAGAATGAATTCTTATTCATTAGTCATGGTGGAAATAGAAAATAAAAAATTTAGCAATTTATGATAATTGTCATTTTCATAGATGATAGTAGCAGCCTTACTCAGATAAGAACGGAACCACCTAAGCCCAACACAAAATAAATATCACTGCATTACTCAGATAGAACAGTGCAGGCAGGCCGGGTCAACTGCTACTTGTACTTTTCTGGTTTTCTCATTTCCTTTTTTGGTTTTCTCATTTGTGAGAATTGTCTTTCTGATTTCCTTTTCTGGTTTTCTCAAACTTTTTCAAGCTGCTACTGTTTCTCAAACCCCCTTGATTCCAGTTTTTGGTTTTCTTTCTGAATTTTTATTTTCTGTAACAGGAGTTAGTAGTTTTTGTTTTTAATCGTACGGATGAAGCAAAAGCAGGCGTAAAAGGACACTTCTTCATAATAATCCGAAATAATCCATCCCAAACTTTTGCATTTCTGCCGAAAAGGGGTGCCCTTCTTTCGACCCTTGTGGAAAGGAAATATGTCCTCCTCTATCTCTAAAGCAGTCTTGCTTCTAAGGCAATGTCCTCTGTCTCTGAAAGGAAATGTGCTTGAATGGTGTATTGCAATTCCTCCCCGTTCCGTGGTCGAATGGGACACGATGGCTACGACATTCTGCTGGGCGTCCTACCGCACTACCAGGATCTGACGCCATTTCTTGTCTTGGGTTGTCAGGAAGTCAGCTTCCTTTCTCTAATCAAGCTATACTATTCCTTTTCCACCAAAGTGAATGCGTCCAGGAAGTGATCTGCGAGTTAAGATCGGCACAGTATAATCAAGGTTAATTTTTCATGTCACTTTGACTATAAATTATATTATATGTGCACTAAATTAGAATGAATTTGAAAAATTTTTTAACTATTATGAAAAAAAATTATTTTTATGTATTTTGTGAATAAATTCAATCATTTTATCAATAATTTATTTTTTAAATTATTATTTGATTTATTTATTTCATTGAATTAAAGGAATAATCCAAGCATTGACTTTATTTTAAAAAACAAAATATTTTAACATTACCCTAATAAAATACTTTTTTCCCCTATTCCCTTTCCCTCCCAAAAAACCGTTCTAAAAAACTATCAAACTCTTCATCTTCTTAGTCTCGGCTTAACCCTCTTTCGCACTGTACATTGGAGCTCCTGCTTATCTAACCTCTGAATTCCATTTTCTTAGTCAAGGTGCGTGTATATATTGTCCTGATTATTACTATTTTTGCAATCCTTTTATCTTTCATGGGTTTTCTCTTTGTTCAATTCTATGATTTGGTTGCTCTGTTTTTTTATCATGATGCTATCTCTTTTCGGTAATGACTTTTTTCTTATGAGTTTTATGTTCTTATGCATAAAATCTTCACGAATGTCTCTGAAAATATTTGTATTGTTTTATTGCTATGTTTTGTCTCTTGTTTCTTGTCTATTGTTTCTTTGTTCTATTTTGTCCAGTATATGTGTTTGTCTATACCGTGTAGCTGTTGTCGGCTGTATGTTTTACTTGTGGTTTAGGGATTAAGTATCTTTTGTTGGTTGTAGTTTTCACGTAATTGGTATCTCAAATGAAGTCATAAAGTAAAGAAATTTTAGGATCACCACAAACTAACCAACTTTCACTACTAGGAAAAGCAGCCGCAAAATATAAATTTATCATTGTTAAATTTTTATTATAACGATTTTTAATCTTTGTCAAAAAATATTTGTTACAATAATTATTTCACGTTGTTAATTGAATTTTGCTTTGGTAACAATAATCTTATATTTTGCTAATTCAATTTCTCTTTCTTCATCACGTTCTTCCATTTCTATCAATTTTTTTGATAATAATTTTTTTTTTGGAGCATTATTTGACAATGATTTCTTCATTGCAATTAATTGTTTATCCAAGCTCTTTCCCCATTTCCCAAGTATCAATTACCACTTCATGCAACCTGTTTCTTCTCTCGAAATCTCCATCTGATTATAATCCAACATATCCACCCCTACTTCCATTTCCTTTTCTTTAAACACCCACCCTCCTTCACAGATAATTTTATCGAAACTAACCCCTTTTCAGCTTTTAATTATCACCCTTCCATCATATATATTGCCTACTGTGTCAAAATATGTTTTGAGATTACAACTTTTTTCTGGACATGCTCGACCATCGTCTAACTCTTGAACCCACTCTTCAGTTGAGTTGTTCACAGCTACCGTCCTTCACAGACTATTCTCCATAACATTTTATAAAAATGTTAAAAAAGTAAACATTACATTAAATTATAATTTTGCTTTGAATATCATTTCATTAAATTGACAAGGTAATTATGTTTCATGTTTAAATTATTTTAGGAACAGCCTATTAACATGGATAAAAGTTGGATGATGGAGTCTAAATATTCTAACAAGTATGTTTTGGGAGTTTCAACTTTCATGAAATCTGTACGCCTCAATATGGGAGAACAATGTAAAATTCGTTGTCCTTGTTGAGATTGCTTAAATTATTTTACTAGAACTCAAGATGAGGTACAAGATCATTTGCTTTTAAAAGGTATATTAGAAAGTTACACCAATTGGATTTATCATGGTGAGCAATCTGATTTCACAATGCCAACTTTTGGAAATGTAGCTAATGCTAATTCCTATGAAAGAACGATAGATAGTATGAACTATTGGAGGACGGAGTGCATGATCTATTAGAAGATGTTTTCCCTGGAGTGGATGAAGATGATCTTAATATTAATTCTAATTTGGGTGAGGAAGAAGCTGAAAAATTCAACAACCTTTTGAATGAGGCACAAAATGGGTTATTGCCTGAATACAATATTATGTCTAGGTTGTCCTTTATTGTAAAATTGTTACACATAAAGGTGTATTGTCAAATGAGCAACAAGGCAGTAAATATGATATTAGGATTATTGAGGGAGGCTTTCCCCACAAGTACAATTCCTTCATCATATTATGAGGCAACAAGAACCTTGAGAGACTTAGGACTTAGCTATGTGCCAATTCATGCTTGTAAATATGATTGTGCTCTATTCTGGGGGGAATTTAAAAATAGACAAAGCTGTCCTACATGTGGGACATCAAGGTGGAAGGTTGTTGAGAAGAAAATTCCATGGAAAGTCTTGCGTTATTTTCCTATAAAATCAAGACTCCAAAGATTGTTTATGTCTAAGAAAACAGCAAAAGATATGCGGTGGCATGAGGAAAAATGTGTTGATGATGATACACTAAGACATCTAGCAGATGGGGATGCTTGGAAAGATTTTAACAAGGAAAATGATTGGTTTGCAGATGATCCACGTAATGTTAGACTTGGCTTGGCAACTGATGGTTTTAACCCTTTTGGGATAATGAGCTCTACCTATAGCATGTGGCCCATTGTGATTATGCCATATAATCTTCCACCTTGAAAATGTATGAAGGAGCCTTTCTTGATGATGTCATTACTTATTCCTGGATGAAACTCTCCAGGAAAAGATATTGATATCTATTTGAGACCATTGATAGATGAGTTGAAAGATCTATGGGAAAGTGGGGTTCAAACTTATGATGCTTACAAGAAGGAATATTTTCAAATGCATGCTGCAGTTCTATGGACTATAAATGACTTTCCCGCTTATGGGGATTTATCAGGTTGGAGTACAAAAGGATACTTTGCATGTCCTATTTGTAACAATGATGCTCATTCACGAAAGTTAAGAAATAAAATATGTTATATGTATCATCGCCGCTATTTGCCTCCTGACCATGTTTGGCGTAAAAGCAAAATGTTTGATGGTAGCATAGAAAATAGGCAAAAGCCTAAGGACTTATCAGGGAGTGAGTTGTTAAAACAATTAGAGGCTATGAAAGAAATCGATTTTGGAAAGCACCCAAACAAGAGGAAGAGAAAGTGTACCCTTGAGGAATTGAATTGGACTAAAATAAGCATTTTCTTTGAGTTGCCTTATTGGCAAACTTTGAAGTTACGACATAATCTTGATGTCATGCACATTGAGAAAAACATTTGTGATAATGTTTTAGGAACATTGTTGAACATTGAAGGGAAGACAAAGGATACAATAAATGCGAGGTTAGATTTAGAGGATATGAAAATAAAGAAAGAACTACACTTGAAAAAACTTCCAGATGGTTCTTACTTAATGCCTCATGCATGCTATACTTTATCAAAAGAGGAAAGTAAGAAAGTTTGTAACTTTCTAAAATCAGTGAAGTTTCCTGATAGATATGCATCTAACATCTCATGATGTGATAATGTAAGTGATGGTAAGATTTCAAGATTGAAGAGCCATGATTGCCATATCCTTTTACAAAGACTACTGCCAGTAGCTATTAGGAATTTTGTACCAAAAGATATCTTTCGAGCATTAGATGACCTGGGTAATTTCTTTTTAAGATTATGTTGTAAGACATTAAAGAAGAAGGATGTGGAAGATTTACAGGTAGATATTATCATTATTTTGTGTAAGTTGGAGAAAATTTTCCCCCCAGCATTTTTTGATGTGATGGTGCATTTGGTTGTACACTTGCCAAACGAGATCATGCTTGGAGGACCTGTGCATTATCGCTGGATGTATCCCATTGAAAGGTTGTATATTTTTAACTAATTTAATTATTAAAGCATTTAGTCAAAGTAATGACTCTAATAAAGTTTTATTTGTTTATTAATAGGTTCTTAGGCAAACTTAAGACGTATGTACGAAATAAAGCTCGTCCTGAAGGAAGTATAGCAGAGGCTTATACTTCTAGTGAATGCTTAACATTTTGTTCTATGTATCTCTCTGGGATTGAGACTAAATTTAATCGAGAAGAGAGAAACTATGATGGGGAGAAAGAAATGAATGAGAAAAGGTTAGCTGTTTTTTTCAAGAAGTGTTCGTCTTTTTGGAGCATCAAAATATGATGTCTTGTCAGAGGAAGAGTTTGAAATGATGCAATGGTACATATTGAACAACTGTGATGAAGTTGAACCATATTTTGGAGTAAGTCTTTTTCTTTTAATAATAAATTATTAATGCAAGCTAAATTTTTTCAACTAAGCTAACTTTTATTTTAATTATTTTATTATGTTCTAGAAAGCGTAAAATGGAGCTTGAGTTACAGAGTGGGTCATCTATCGAAGAAAGGCATAAAGAGCAATTTCCCTTATGGTTTAAAAGACATGTAAGTAAATATTAAAAAATCAATGATACTAAACAATGTAAAATCATTCTAATAATATTTATATGATTTTTTTCCTTATGATAGGTTTCATTGTTACGAGATCAAGGTTCATCCGAAATTTTTGATGAGTTATATTCTTTAGCATGTGGTCCTGATAGACGTGTCAGAAAGTACACAAGTTGCATTGTTAATGGGGTTAGGTACCACATAAAAGAGCATGATTTCCATTTGAGAAGTCAAAATAGTGGTCTGATGGTTGAAGGAAATCATGAAGAGGAGGAAATTGACTTTTATGGTGTTTTAACTGATATTATTAAGTTAGACTACATAAAAGATTGTCAAGTTGCTTTATTTAGGTGCAAGTGGTTTGACCTTGATGATAAAAGGAGACGAATCCATAAAGATGGTCATTTAATAAGTATCAATGTTAACAAATGTTGGTATGAGAATGACCCATTTATTTTATCAATTCAAGCGAAGCAAGTTTTTTACTTGGATGATACCAAGTTAGGGAAAGATTAGAGAGTAGTACAAAAGTTTCATCATAGGCACTTGTATGATGTTCCAGAGATGCAACATGAGGAAATTGGTGAAGTGTTTGACGTTGATGAAGAGCAAATAGATCAAGAGATTGAAATGCCGGAAAGTGATAGGACAATACAAATTGAGGAAAATGAGAGACTGCTACATAGGGATGATATTGCTCCGTATGTCATTAATTCTGAGTTTGTGGAAAAAACAATAAAATAGATGATGATGCTTGCATAGAGGAATCTGATCAAGATGATCAAGAAGGGCTTAAAGATGGCATTGAAGATAATGAATTTGATTGTGATACTGACATAGATCAGATGTTGTAGCCCTTTATATTTATCTTGTTTACTTGTTTTTAATTGTAACATATTTGTCCCATATTTTTCCCATCAAGGTAATTATTGTTTTAATGTTTTTAGTTCCTTTTCTATTTGATTTTACTAAATAATATATGATCATTTTCGATTTCTTTTTCTATACGTTTCAGGATGGCACCAGGAAGGAAAGGTAAAAGGAGGAACATTATTGAGGAGCAAGTCCCAGCTTCTAATGCTAATGTTGTGCAACCTTCATCTATCTCACAACAAAATGATCCAATGGAATCGCATCAGCAAGTCCAATTCGCTAATGACTTACAGAAATCATTGCAACAAGCTAATCAAGATTCACCAATTGAAAATTCTGGTATCAAATCTTTTATTTTTGTTTTTATCGATTCTTTTACTGTTTTGCATAACATGGTAGAAAAATGAATATCCATTCATTGAAATATTTCATGGTATTCGGACAAGTATGTGACTTCTTTTTATTTTTATTTTCTTCATAGACTGTTATATGCTTGCTTTAGTCCATTGTATCATTTGCCATTTTCTGGTTACAGAATACCGAGGTTAATGACAACTACTTGGAGTGGTTTAGGGCTTGCTTGATATTTCCATCACATGCATAAATCTAACAGTTTCTAAAACTATAAAAATCTGGTGAAGAATAATCGCCGTTATCACTTTCTACTAGTTTGCTATTTTGATTCAGCTATGACTACTTATAACTAGCCAGCCCTTATAGAACCAAAGTTCATTAGTCGACTGGATTGTTGAGAGAGAATACTACCTATATGTTATCTTTTCGACTGTATTGTTGAGAGAGAAATGATGTATAAACTTCAAAGAGTGTATTGATGATGGAATTAACAAAACTTAAAAGAAAGAAGGCTAAAGGACTGCTGTTTAGTTGGATGATTATTGGATTATACGGGAATCGTAAGAATAAATTGCTTTTACTGATTTCATGTTTTATATTATTGCATGTTTTTATGCTTTAAACTCCTTGTATTCCGGACATCATCTGTTTTAGCCCTTTTGTTCATCATATCAGCCACCATTTTTTTTATCTCATGAATCATGGTTGTAGCCTTCATTTTATAAAGGTTTTAATTTTTTTATATAGATGCAACTTTTAATCCCCCTAAAAGGGTGCGAGGTCCAACTCGAGGGATTGGACTAGAAAAATTCATCAAAGGGAAAAATAAGATGGTAATAGATATAGCAGCAAATAAAGGTAGACCTATTTGTGAAGTTCAGTCAGCTAAATTATCTTCTGAAATTGGAGTCATTACCCGACAATTCATCCCAATCCCAACAAAATGGAGAGACTTGAAGGATACAGACAAAATTCATGCCTTTGAGAGACTTAATGTAAGTGCAAAAAATTGACAATCTTTTATGTAGTTATTTTTGTAGTTATTTTTGTAGTTATGTTAACCATTAATTTTTTTTTTCCTTTTAGACAAAGTTTCAGATGAAATTGGATGATGAGAATGTTAAAAATTCTGTATTGGCAATTTTGTCAAAATTGTCAAGGAATGAACGGTACAAGCTACACTTGCACTATAAAAAATTTTCGAACAATGAAGTAGCACGCCACAATAACCCACCAAAATATAACTTGACTCAAGAAAACTGGGAAGAACTTTGTGATTTGTTTAGTGATCCTCAATACCAGGTTCATTTCTTATTCACATTTCTATTTCTTGTTTGTTAGATTTCTATCCATATTTATGCATGACAAAATTTATATACTATGAGTATATTTATATATATTTTTTTCATTATCTTTTCAAATGAAGAGGAGGTGTGAGACAAATGCAAGAGTTCGAAAAAATGTCAAGTTAACTCATAACCAAGGATCGAAGGCCTTTGTAGCTAGTCGATATGCCATGGTAAATTTTTACGTTTCAAAATTTATTAGCCATTATTTGTTTTCTATTTGATTACTTCAAATTAACAGAATATTTTTGTATTTATAATTATGTAGCGCAATGATGAAAAAGAACCTAATAGGATAGAATTCTTTAAGGCGACTCACTACTCAGAGAATAAAGGATGGTTATCACCTGAGGCTCGGGCAGCTTATGTAAGAATTTTCAAATTACAAGTTACGATTTTATCTTTTTAGTATGATTTTTTAAGCTAGTAATATTTATTTTTATTTTTAGGAGAAAATGGTGGAGTTACAATCAACTCCTACAGAAGAAGGAATGGAACCTAAGACTGTTGATGCCATAGTAGATGAGGTGCTTGGTACTCGATCAGGATATATCAAAGGACTTGGATATGGGCCTAAGGCTACAAATAAGACTTCAAATGCAAATGCTGCAAGTTTAAAAGAAAGTCTTAAAAAAACACAAGATGAACTTGAGCAATATAAGTCCACATTTGCAAATTTTCAAACTCAAATTCAGGCTATGACAAATGCTTTAATAGCTGCGGGAATCCAAGTACCTATGCCCACATTTCCAGGTATATACTTTTACACCTCCATTTACAAGTAAAAAATTGTTTTTGTTTCGTTTTGAAAAGGTTATTTGTCATACTTCTCCAATTCTGTGTTGCATATTTGTTTCTATGTTGAATGTTATCTATTCATTTACTTTGTTTCTATGTTGAATATTTCTATGTCTAATATATGAACGTGAAATTTGAGAGCTCCTTTTGATAGTTTGCTTGGAATAGTCAAAATTCACATGTGCTTTCTATTTAGATTCTTAGCCACATAGAAGGCATGCCTATGATTGGTCTAAGAACAATCATAGTACACGGATGTAAATCCAAGTTTAATCTGGTAATTCCCTGCCTTCTTTTGTGTTAAATTACAGAGAAGCAAAGCATGTGAAATTTGACAAATCTGTCAGCTCTGCAGTGAAGATCGCTTGAAAAAGATTAATGTTGAGGTGCACGTAAATTATAACTGTAAAAACCAAAAAACAAATGGTTGGGTATGATAAAACTTTGTCGATTCTTGATAATTCTATTTCAACCAAGTCCAGTTACCAAAAAAGAAACTTGAAATTATCATGGAATTCACTGAGGTGCTATTTCAACAATGTATTTTCCAAATCTTGAAGATGCAGTGATCCAACAGAGGATGGAAAGTGTTGTTATAGATTCTTTTTTTTTTCGTGTAGAAAAAAATTGTTCATCGGAATAATCGAAGAACAGAGTCTTTGGTTTACGTTAGGAGTCCATTGACGACAAAGGGCTGGGGAAAGCTTGTGAGCAAATCTTACCAAGTAAATTGTAATATAATATACGTGTGTATATATGATAGCGAAGGTTACATCTCCTTTCTAGTAAATGTGTCTTGTCATCATGTGATCATGGCAGCTAATTCATCCATTTTCTTTTCATTCTCTCGTCAGTTTTTACCCTGCTTCTTCTATTCTTTATCTCGTTTCATAGTTTTTTTTTTTTTCATTTTTGCTTCTGTAATTATGGTTTTATGTTACAATTATATTTACTTTCTTTTATAAGCAGTAAATTTGTTTATCATTAGTAAATGTTTCTTTGTTTTTGAAGTTCCATAACTTATCAGTGGTTTGGATTTCCCTTTGTCTAGTTTTTTGGGTACTCAAGGTTAATTGCATGAATTTATATAATTTTGGTTTAACTTTGTAATGCTAAAAGGATGATCGTTTCTAACTTTATACCTTTTTTTTACTTAAGAGCTGATTAGATTTTCTTTGCTCTTCTCTTCATGAGGTTTTTGGAGGTTTCTTTGGTTCGATTTTGTTTTTGCCAGTTATTATTATTATTATTATTATTATTTTTTGGAATTCTATTAAGTTTTCATGATAGTGCTTCCCTCATGTTTTTCTTATAATTTAGATACTTTTTCTAAATAATTTTCTGAAGCACATTGAGGTGATGCAATTTAAAATGTTTTTTTTTTTAAATTAAGGTTTACAGTTGTAATTCTTAATTAAGGTAAGACACTAATTATTTGCTAAATTCTGAGCTGTAATAGTTACAACATCTTTTGTTTGATTTGTTATTTGAATGCTTTTCTTATGGTTTCTGTTTTAGGTAGCTCGTTCATTCTGACAAACGCAAAACTCAGAACAGCTCTTTTAACAGATTTTTTTTTCAACTGATGATTGCTGATTTTTTTGAGGCATTTTATTGTTTTTCCATTAATATTTCAGCTTGCAGATACTTTATGTTACATGCCTATTATTATTTGCATCTGATGCCGTCATAGATGTGAATCACCATGATTAATGTTATTTCACTACGACTTTTGTTGATATTTGCAATTGTTAATAATTGTTTATTGCAGTTTCAAGTGACTCAAACTCACCATCAACACAAACACCCTCTACATAAGATTTGGTTTGAGAGCTATGAGATGAACTTGTACCAGTGATTTCTTATATCCGGTATATTTTGTTCCAAAAATTCAAATGTGACCATCATACTTTATTTGAACTTTTGGATTTAGACAATGTGGATTATATTAGTTTTATTACAGTTAGAACAGTAGTATTATTGGATTATGATTACATACTTTATTCAATGTATTACATTTGAGATTCATTGCAAATCTTAGATCAATTATTTACTTTGCAATACTAGTTAAACTGGATTTTGCATGAGCAATATTATTTATATTTGATTATTTAAGAAAAATATAAACATTATTTAAATTTAAAGAAATTTGTCAATATTATTGCAACATTAAATATTTTATGACGTATTATTGTCATAGGTAACAATAACTTATGTCACCTATAGTGTGACAATTTATATTTCGTCACCTAAAATTAATTTTTTAACCATCTTTAGTGACAATTAAAAGTTTTTATGATGTTAGTTATATAGTAACAAATTGAAGTTTCGTCACCTTAAAATAAATTTTAATTTTTTTAGTGACATTTGAGAAGTTTTTATTAGTATATGTGACGCAAATACGTCACTTATAGTTTGACGATTTAACATTTCATCACGTAAAATTACAATTATCAATATCTTTAGTGACATTTGAGAGATTTTTTGACGTTGCCTTACTATCATAGGTGACGATATATATGTCACCTAAAGTGTGACGTCACTAATATTTATAATTTTATCACATATTTTGTGACGTTATCGGTATTTAGTGACGAATATTTGTATTAATTTATGACTTACTCGGACGTCACAAAAAAGTAATCATAACATAACGTTGTTTACTATCGTCACGTTAGATTCGTAAATAGGTGACGAAATAATAATATTGTCACATTTGACCTTTAGCGACGAGGTAAAGGTGACGAACGTCGTGACAACATAATTTTCGTCATAGAAATATATTGGTGACGAAAAATTAATATTTTGTGACATTAATTTATGCGTCACAAATTGCTAAATTTGTTGTAGTGAACGTACTCCATGAACCCATGCCTGCCATAGGTCTTATCCCATCCCAAACCATGTCGATAACCAACCCATGTCTCAATCGACACGTGCTAGCATATCTTCTCACTGTGACACACAGTCTACAGGAAGCTCCAGTACGGTTATATGCATGTCATAAAATTCTTATGCGAGCGAAGCTCCAGTACGGTTCCATGCATATTCATGATATCAGAAAAACCCTCGTGCGAGCGAAGCTCCAGCATGGTCTCATAAAAATCAATGAAATCTGTGTACGAGCAGCGCTCCAGTACGACTTAAAAATAATTATAAATCCAATTTAAATTCACGTACGAGTAATGCTCTAGTACGGATGCATAAAACCAAATAAAATACGAGCACAGCTCCAGTACGGTAGTCATGTAAAGCAAGTTTGTAAAACTCAGTGTGAGTAGTGCTCCAGCACGATTTAAAACTCATAAAAGCATGATAGGCTGCTCAATCTCACTAAAACAAATCAAAATCACACTGGCACCTAACTCGTGCCCTTTTCATGTAAAAACATGAAATAAACAGCCAACCTATCCATAATTTGCTTAAATTAAAGCAACATAATTATACGAATATCAAAAACATGAAAATTATGCAATTTCATAGCCTTACTACCCTTTTTGAAATTTTCCAAACTAGGGGAAAAATCATAATTTTCATATATACCTCGATTTTTGTAAAAATTATTATTCTATTTCTAGATACCTTATGAAATTTTATGTAATGTAAATAACCCTAAAAATACGCGCAGATATCTCTAAGCGCTTACAAAATTTCCTGACCTCATTTTTTTGTACAGTTTGACATTTTCCACTGATGTCTCGTCATGCAGTCCGATTTGCTCCGAATCTAATCTCCGGAATTACGTATAAATATTTATCGGGTTAAATACAATACACTTATCCATATTTAACCTTTATTGAGCTTAAATTTAAAATGTTGGGCCCGTTTACTCTTATTGGGCCCGATTACACCTTAATGGGCCTTGACCAATTTTCAACCCGTTTCCACTTATTAAATCATTCCTTTGGGTCTATTGGGCTCTCAATATCTATTGGGCTTCGTTTCCAAACTCTTTGGATAGCCCGTATATCATTTATGACCATTAATTCAAAAATACGAATATAATTCATTTTTATGTAGAAATTAATCCGAAATCTGTAAAATAAATTTCAATTACGTAATAATCATATTGTTATCGTAAATGAGCTTTACTTACCCGAAATTATGTGATGGTGCGTAAATCGGAGTTTCGATCGGCCCACGTATACGATTTATCATCGAACTGCACAATTTTATATTTAATTTCTGTTTAATTTTCGGTCAATTATAATTTAAATAAATTTATCAAAAATCAAATTGGTCACTTTTGACCTCGTATCGACTTACCCAAAGTCCGATGTATCCCTAAAAATTTTTCCCCTTTTTCCTTTTTTTCTCCCTTTTTCCTCTCTTTCTTGGCTAAACCGGTTCGGTCCGGTTCACCCTGGTTCAGACCGGTTCGGTCAAGCCGATTCAGTTCGGTTCGATCGGTTCAGGGCTTCACCGGTTGGTTCTTCATCGGCTTCCACCTCCGGCAGGTTCGTCTGGCTATCCGATGCATGGATCTAGTGGTATCCACGCTCGGATCGATGGCAATGAGGCCGGTTCGGCCTTTCTCCTCTTCGACTTTTGTGGTGTTTCTTCTTCCCACCGTTTTTGGCGCTGTCCGTCGATTTCTTCGACCGTGGCCACTACCAACCTGCTCGTCTTTGCCTTCGAAACGCTCGATTGGGGGCGGGGTTGGCCAGATCGAGGCCGGTGGCCGCCGATTTCTCTTCTCCCTCTGCGGCACTCTCCCTCTCGATCCGGCATTCTCTGGCGACGGTGGGGCATGTCGCTGGTGGCAGGAGGTCGTGCGGATGTACTCTCCCTTTTTCGGTGGCCATCGGCCCTCGCCTGGCGCCGGTGCTCCTCGGTTGTAGATGTCGATCCTCGGGTCGCATCTTTGCTTCGTTTCTCTTCAGTTTTCACATTTCCAATTTCAGTTTTTTTTTATAGTTTTTTTTTAATTTTATTTATTTATTTATAATTTATTTTTAATAATATTTTAAATCAATTAAATATTATTATTTTTTCCAAAATATCTAAAAAAAATTATATTTTATTCATTTAATCAATAAATGAATTTTTCGGTATTATTCAACTTTTCGGTATATTTTTCAATTATTTTCGGGATAATTTTTCGAGGTGAAAATTTCGATTAATTCCAATTAATTCATATCTTGATCAATTTAACCCGAAATTTAATTATTTCTTCGTTATTGATCAAGATTTCTCAATCCCATATTTTTTATTAAATTTTCTTGTCGAATTTATACCAGCTTTCGATCTTTTGACCGTTTTACCCTTCAACGTGTTCGAAAATTTCATTTCAATCCGTTGCATTTTTTAAATGCATTCGAAAATTTTTATTCATTCCCTTTGCTCTTACGATAAAAATCGGGTCTTACATAATCTCCCCCACTTAAGAAATTTGGTCCTCCAAATTAGAACCAAGTCAAATGGATCCATAAACAACTCCGGGTACGTCGATTGTATCCTGTCATTCTTAAGTGACTTTTTTCGGAGAGTAATACTACCAACATACTTAACTAGGGAGATCATCTTAAACCTCAACACTTTATCCTTCCATCTAATACTCGAATCGATTTTTCAACATACTTTATATTTCCATTGAGCTAAGCTGTTGGAGCTCATATCCAATCATATATGCTGGGTCCGGATAGTATTTTCGAAGCATCAAAAGATGGGACACATTGTGGATGCCTGCTAATTCAAGTGGTAACGCCAACCTACAGGCCTTATCTCCCACTTTGTCCAATCTCAAAGGATTCAATCTAACGAAACTCAATTTGTCTTCTTTTTGAATCTCATTATGTCTTTAGGACAAGTAATTTTCGACAATACTGATTCACCCTCAGTGAATTCCAATGGTTTCTGTCTCTTGTCAACATAGCTTTTCTATCTGCTCTGAGGTGTTCTTAATCTTTCACAATAAACTGAACATCTTTAGAGGTTTGTTTTACCAATTCGGGAGCAACTCTATATCTGTTACCCACTTCTTCTTATCCAAGTAGGGAAACAACCCCTACGACCATACTATTCCTCATCTGCAATCATCCCGATACTCAAGTGACAACTGTCATTATTGGCGAATTCGATTAGTAGTAACTGATCATCCCAGGAGCTTATAAAATCAAAGCACACATTCTCATCATATCCTCCTGAACCTGTACAGTCCTCTCTGACTGACCATCTGTCTGAGGATGAAAAGCTATGTTAACACTCAATCGGGTTCCCATAGCTTCCTGAAAATGTTCCCGGAAGTGGAAAGTGTAGCGGGAATCCCTATCTGATATCATGCTCACTGGAACACTACATAACATTCCACAATTTTTCATACACATAAATCCGTCTATGCACTCAGAGTATCTAGGGATTTTCATAGTCAGAAGGTGGGTAGACTTAATCAATCTATTGACTATCACCTAGATAGCCTCGTGATTTATACGGGTCCTCTATAACCCATCACGAAATTCATGGTAACTTGCTCCTATTTTTGTGTCGATATAGGTAGAGGCTGCAATAATCCTGTAGAGTTCTCATACCCTACCTTAATCTGCTAACATACGAGACACTTTTCCACAATCTTTACAATGTCTTTTTTCATATCTGACCACTAATACCCTTTTCTAAGGTTTTGATATATTTATTACTTCTCAGATGCAGTGTATATCTCGAAGAGTGAGCTTCTGACAATAACACTATCTCATCACTGTGGTCATGGGGAGCACTTATACTGTCTCTGAACCTCAGTAAGCCATCATCACTCTCTGTGAACTCTGTCACTGTACCCATCTAAATTTGAGCCACACTATCGACACCATACCAATCATCAAGCTAAGCATGTCAAATTCGATCGCTCAAATTCGGTTCTAATCTCAGGCTAGCTGTCACACAATCACTATCATCATCAAAGGGGATTACATCACTACTGAGGCTTACAACTGCTCTAGCAGCTCATGCTCCCTGACCATCGTATGTAATACCATCCTGAGGCTCTTTCTGCTCAAGGTATTAGCCATCACATTAGCCTTTCCTGGGTGGTACAATTTCCATAATCATAATCCCTCAGAAGCTCAACGCTCTTTGTTCTCGTATCCGACTCTTTCTGTGAAAATAGATACTTGAGACTTTTATGATCAGTGCATACTTGAAATTTCTCACTGTGTACATAGTAGTGTCATATATTCAGAACAACCACTATCGCTATCAACTTTAAATCAAGGGTCGGATAGTCCTTTTATGGTCCTTGAACTTTCTGGATCCATATGTGACTATCATTTCATTTTACTTCAACACACAGCCCAATCTTGGTTTCAAGACATCCATATACCCTGAGAAACCTCTTAATCTGTTGGGTATGGTGAGAATAAATGCGGTGGTCAGTTCATACTTTAGTACACTAAAACTCCTATCACGTCTATCATCCCATTCAAAAAACAACTTTTTCTAAGCTAAACGTGTCAACAAAGTAGTCCATTTCGAGAACTCTCAACAAATCATCTGTAAAAACAATTTCCAATTGTTGCTTATGATTTTTTCTGGACTTTAAATACACCCAAAATATCATCAATAAGGATGATAACAAATTGGTCCAGGTAAAGTTTAAATACCTCATCGTAGTTGAGTTCTACTAAATATTTCAACCACCATATTCTTGACCTATGTATGCATAAACGTATAATGTCATTTCGAAATTGATTCCGTTCAAGATACTAACCCGCGTCATTTCCTTTTCTTATATTAATGACTTTTATAAAATTTTAATTTTCTTAAACCTTCATGATTAATCGAATTCTACATTTCTTTATCGTACCAGTAAAGATACCCTAATTTTAAATATATATATATATATATTACGACTGTCGATTTCAATTTATAGGTTGTGTATACTTTTAGACGCTGTCAAGTCTTCAGGCGGGGAGGTATTTTGAAATACTTTTATTAACCCTCAGACTTGACCACATGGACTGGTTATGGATATATCCATCCCTTATCCTTGGTCGCAATTCATATTCACTACATATCGCTTAATCCAAATTACTTCACATATCTGAGATATTCTTACCTTGCATACGCCTCTTATTCCAGTATATCTTGTATTCAGGATCTATCACATCTCAAAGTTTATCTCCTTTCGTATATCACTTATAACAAACTCTGTCATTACTCATTCCGTAAGTACAATCATTTACTCCTTTAATTTTAATCGCTACACCCCTTTTTATTACTTATCAAAACTTACAATATACTTTTCAGGGGTACCATATCACTATCTTAGAATAGAAATCTGAACAGCATAGTTTGCAGCCGACCAATTTATTCTCACATATTACTTCATATTATTCATATTCCATTGAATAAAATCGGCTGACATATACTTCTTCCCCCGTTTTCGACGTATAATCTCTTCATAATTATTTCGTTAGTTAATCCTCCTTCATTGGGGTACTAACTGTCAGTCTTATACCCAAGGGTGTAGGCATTCATGTCTTTTACTAACTTACATACAGATGAAGGCGGTATGAATAAATGCGTAGTACCAGGATCAAGTAACATAATTACGTCTTTATTCATAACTAGTGTGGTATCTTTCACCACATCATATGAAACATCAGTAGTGTCCTGGTCCAAGGTATACACTCGTCCTCGTCCAACAACCTACTTTTCCTTTTTCGGTGCAAAGATACCAACAGGGTGTTCTCTGTCTCTTTGCCCTTCTGTGGGGCAGTCTCACCCAACTCTGAGCAATCATTAAATAATTGGCCCGCCTTACCACACTTAACGCCTATTTAGTAAATAAAGTGTAGGTGTAGACCCTACTTCCGTGATATCTACCACACATCCTACATTGCTTACACTGCTACAGAGCAGGTTAGGGTCCTCCAATCACAATACCCTTCAAAAGTGTTGAAATTAGATACATTGGGGCCTTACCAATCATCTTACCCCATGACTCATCAACTCGAATCTCTTACCAACTAGTCTCTTTCCCGCTCTGACATCTCTGTCATTCTCTATTCTCTTATGTCTCTATTTCGGTCCTTACTACCTTTCCCAATCTCAGAGGGTGCAACACATGATCTTATTCACGCAACTGTATTACACGTACTGTCTCGACATAGGTAGTGAGCCAATCGGACTCTAATCGAAAATTGAAGCTCTTCCATGAACTTTTTGGCTTTTCGACTCTCACTGCCCATAGTGTTGAGGTAATACCTGCCCAGGGATGTAATCTGAGATGCATACTCATCAATAGATTTGGTTTCCCTGAACCAATCTCATAAATTCATCTGTAACTTCCTCTGAGCAGTATTAGGGATATACTTTACCCGGAATACATCCAGAATTATCTCCCATGTCAGTCCTGGATGTTTAACTCTTAAAATGGGTCGAGTAAATTTCTACCAATGCTCCGCCTCGCCCTCAAACATAAACGTATTTAAAAGTCACTTTCTCAGTCGACATACACCGAAAGAATCAATACAACTTCGCTATCTCATTCACCCAGTCCTCAGTAACTATTAGTTTCATTACTTCGCTAAATACCTGAGGGGTGTGGGAATCTCTATAGTCTGAGGCATCTGTTCAGACTTTACCCTGCCTATCCTCAACTACCTGCATAGATTTAGTAAACAATTCCAACATATTTTCTACACTCCACTCCATCCTCTTGGAGCTTGTCTCAATACTGTTTTGGTTTCTCTGTTGGACTCTGTCCGATCTCTCTGTCGGACTCTGTGGGGTATGCTCAACATCAGCCTCCACCTCACTCTCATATTAAGTCTCATGTGATGACTCATTCGACTCTCAAGCCTATCACTACGACCTCGAGCCTGTGTACTCGCCCCTCTACCATAGTGGCTATCAGTTATAAAAACTATATTCTTGCATTCGAAACTAAATTTTTAACTGTACTTCCACCTTGATATACACAATTGTATCTAAACAATGCACAGTATATGGGGATGTAAATTTACTTAACCACTAACATCGACTCATATCAGGCACAACTCTGATACCACCTCTGTCACGACCCATTTTTCCTAAAAACCCTACAAATTTTTTGCTTTTTCATTTCCTTACCCGTCGTGAACAGTTTCACTACTAATAGTTGGGCTATGAGTCGATATTAGTCCCTCCTGTCATGTTACTTACCTTAGCATCTATTTTTCATATTTCATTTACATATCAATTTATTTTAACTAAATACATCCCCAATATTACATTCGTGTATAGTATTGTGCCTCTATATATTCAGATACAAAATTATACGAATGTGTATACCTGGTCTTGATAGGAAGCAGCGGATAACCGAAATGCAAGACTACTGTCGCTCTATTCTACTGAATGTACCCTGTAGGGTGGAAAATGAAAGGGTGAGCGGAACTTGCTCAGTAAGGTAATAATGCAAGCAAGTAGATAACCACACTATCTACATGCTGGTAAAGGCATGACATGTAAAACATTTATATCTCGAGCATGAGAAAATTAAAACCATGCCATGTATGAGTATATCATATATCGTAAAACATGAATCAGCATGTAAAACATGAAAAACATCTCATGTAAAACCTCTCATGCTCGGTACAATAAAACTCTTTAAAACAATCCCAGAGGAATTCAACACATCTTTAAAATTAATAATATCCTCATAAAAATCCATCAATTTCTCATTTAATACCACATTTCATGAAAATCGTTACAAATCGGGGCTCGACCCCTCCTTCGGGTCTACTTTGGTCTAACAAGACCAATCAACTATATATCATGTGAGACATGCAGGTTACTATATGGAAACAATCGAGGACTATGTCCCTGTGATCCTAGGCTACACGGATCTCGCTGTGCAGGGTATCACAACTGTAACGGGAGGTGGGGTCAAATCCTACCCGCCAGAATATCAAGTAACGTGAATACAATAGTCATGACTATATGGTACAGCGTACTCCGTGTGACATACACGGTACAGCGTACTCCGTGTGACATACACGGTACAACGTACTCCATGAACCCAATATCATAGTCTGGGGATGCCTGCCATAGGTCTTATCCCACTCCAAACCATGTCGATAACCAACCCATGTCTCAATCTACACGTGCTAGCATATCTTCTCACTGTGACACACAGTCTACAGGAGGCTCCAGCACTGTCATATGCATGTCATAAAATTCCTATGTGAGCGAAGCTCCAGCACGGCTCCATGCATATTCATGATATCAGAAAAACCCTCATGCGAGCGAAGCTCTAGCACGGTTTCATAAAAATCAATGAAATCTGCATACGAGCAGCGCTCCAGTACGACTTAAAAATTATTATAAATCCAATTTAAATTCACGTACAAGTAATGCTCTAGTACGGATGCATAAAACCAAGTAAAATACGAGCACAGCTCCATACGGTAGTTATGTAAAGCAAGTTTGTAAAACTCAGTGTTAGTAGTGCTCCAGCACTCTGCATATGAGTTAAAATATAATTCAGTGTGAGCAGTGCTCCAGCACGATTTAAAACTCATAAAAACATGATAGGCTGCTCAATCTCACTAAAACAAATAAAAAATCACACTAGCACCTAACTCTTGCGCTTTTCATGTAAAACATGAAATAAACAGCTAGCCTATCCATAATTTGCTTAAATTAAAGCAACATAATCATAAGAATATCAAAAACATGAAAATCATGCAATTTTATAGCCTTACTACCCTTTTTAAAATTTTCCTACCTAGGGGTAAAATCGTATTTTTCACATATACCTCGATTTTTGTAAAAATTATTATTCTATTTCTAGATACCTTATGAAATTCTACGTAATGTAAATAACCCAAAAAATACGCGCAGATATCTCTAAGCACTTACAAAATTCCCTTACCTTATTTTTCTGTACAGTCTAACCTTTTTCACTAATGTCTCGTCACGCAGTCCGATTTGCTCCGAATCCAATCTCTGGAACTACGTATAAATATTTATCAAGTTAAATACAATACACTTATCCATATTTAATCTTTATTGAGCTTAAATTTAAAATGTTGGGCCCGTTTACTCTTATTGGGCCCGATTACACCTTAATGGGCCTCGACCCATTTTCAACCCGTTTCGACTTATTAAATCCTTTCTTTGGGTCTATTGGGCTCTCAATACCTATTGGGCTTTGTTTTCAAGCTCTTTGGATAGCCCGTATATCATTTACAACCATTAATTCAAAAATACGAATATAATTTATTTTTATGCAGAAATTAATCCAAAATCTGTAAAATAAATTTCAATTGCGTAATTATCATATTGTTGTCGTAAATGAGCTTTACTTACTCGAAATTATGTGATGGTGCACAAATTGGAGTTTCAATCGGCTCACGTATACGATTTATCATTGAACTGCACAATTTTATATTTAATTTCGGGTTAATTTCCGATTATAATTTAAATAAATTTATCGAAAATCAAATTCGTCACTTTTGACCTCATATCGACTTACTCGAAGTCTGGTGTATCCCCAAAAATTTTTTCTCTTTTTCTTTTTTTTCCACCCTTTTTCCTCTCTTTCTTGGTTGAACTGGTTAGGTTCGGTTCAACCCGGTTCAGACCGGTTCGGTCCAGTCGGTTTAGTCCGGTTCGATCAATTCAGGGATTCGTTGGTTAATTCTTCGCTGGCTTCCACTTTCGGCAGTTTCTTCTGGCTGTCCGATACCCGAATCTGGTGGTATCCATGCTCGGATCGGTGGCAATGAGGCCAGTTCGGCCTTTCTCCTCTTCTGCGTTGGAGGTGCTTCTTCTTCCCGCCGTTTTCGATGCCGTCCGTCGATTTTGCCGACCGTGGCCACCACCAACCTGCTTGTCTTTGCCTTGGGAACGCTCAGCTGGGGGCGGGGTTGGCCAGATCGGCGTCAGTGGCTGCCGATTTCTCTTCTCCTTCCGCGACACTCTCCCTCTAGATCCGACGTTCTCCGGCGACGGTGGGGCACGTCGCTGGTGGTAGGAGGTCGCGCGGATGTCCTCTCTCTTTTCTGGTGGCCGTCGGCCCTCGCCTGGCGCCGGTGCTCCTCGGTTGCAGATATCGGTCCTCAGGTCGCGTCTTTGCTTCGTTTCTCTTCAGTTTTCACATTTCTAATTTCAGTTTTTTTTTTTAAAATTTTATTTATTTATAATTTATTTTTAATAATATTTTAAATCAATTAAATATCATTATTATTGCCAAAATATCTAGAAAAATTTATATTTTATTCATTTAATCAATAAATGAATTTCTCGGTATTATTTTGACTTTTCGGTATATTTTTCGATTATTTTCGAGATAATTTCGTGAAGTGAAAATTTCGATTAATTTCAATAAATTCATAATTTAACCTGAAATTTAATTATTTCTTCGTTATTGATCAAGATTTCTCAATCCCATATTTTTAATTAAATTTTCTTGTTGAATTTATATCGATTTTTGATCTTTTGACCGTTTTGCCCTTCAACGTGATTGAAAATTTCATTTTAATCCTTTGTATTTTTTTAAATGCATTCGAAAATTTTTATTCATTCCCTTTGCTCTTACAATAAAAATCGGGTCTTACAGACAGGGGGTCAGTCCTTTAGCTTAGAGGATTAGTCCCTTGACCTCTTACTGTTCATTTTTAGCTTCGGATTTAAAGAGATCGACCCCTTGGCTTAAGGGACTAGTCCCTCAACTTGGAACTTCATCATTTAGGTGCTATAACTCCAAAATCACCCAATATTTCAATGTTTAACTTCTACAAGTTATCTAAGACTCAAAACCAACCCTTAATAAATTCATAAACACAGTTAAATGATCAATTAAGATATCCCCAATATAAATCATCACTGCTCAACTAAGATTCAACTTAAACCTCAACGCTTCTTAGATATGCTCTCAAAATCGGGATGTAAATCGTAAATCCTTGTCAGAACTGACGCTCATAGGAGTGCCATGCAATCTAATTACTTCCTTTACATAAAGATCCACCAAAGAGTTTAAAGAATTTGTTGCCTTAAAAGCCAAGAAGTGAGATGACTTGGTTAATCTATCCATTATCACCCAGATGCGTCATGTCCTTTCTTAGTCTTGGGTAGGCCCATGATGAAATCCATGGTGATGTGCTCCAATTTTCATGTGAGTATTGGTAAATACTGAAGTAACCCAACTAGTTTCTAGTGCTCTATCTTCACTTGTTGGCACAATAAATATCACTCAACATGTTCTATAATGTCCCTTTTGATCCCTACCTATCTATAGACACGACGTAAGTCATGGTACATCTTGTTACTGCCCCGGTGCACAATGTATGAAGAATTGTGTGTGTCAGACCCGTATTTTTTATGTAGCTTGTTCCTTATGATTTACATAAGTACATACATATATTAAGTTATTTAAATCATAAGAAGAGTATTTACTAGATTTAAGTGTTAGTGAAATGCTTTAACACTTAAAAGCTACATAAAAGCCTAATGTGAGCTATAAGAGCCACAGGTTAAACCAAGTGGATCGGAATCATTCTGACTGAAGAGAAGAACTTAAAATGAGAAAATATAGAGAACTCATGAAGGAAAGTCAGTTTGATTTAGTCCCAAACACAAAAAAATAAGAGTAAAACCTAAAAAGGGTAAAACGGACTTTTTCAGCGAGTTAAGGTATTTTGGGCATATTTACCTACCAGGAACGATAAAAATGTAAAAATGAGAGTGTAAAACATAAGATATGATACTTTCAAATTTTTGAGAAAAAGTCAACGTGGTAAATGATTAAGGAAAGAGTCAACTATAGCTAAGAAAAATGGACTTTTACCATAGTTGACTAACCATGGTTAAAAAATTAACCTAAGTATGGAAAAAAATTTGGGGAAAAAAAGTTTTTGGTCAGAATACAAGATAATCAGCCTCAAAAATAAGAAAAATTTATTCGAAAGGATTTCGGATTAAATTTAATGGATAAAAACGTAATAGGCCGAAATGAAGATTTTAAAGCCTATTAAAGTATACTAAATGTAGATCGGATTTCTTGGGTCCCTTAGACCAAATTGTTGGACCAATTGATAGGTGAAATATTTAGAAAATTAAAGGCCCGAGGTATAGTAAAAATTTCAACCTGAAAGCCCAAACCGAGAGGCCCAATTGTAAGGCCCGTTAGGATTAAATATCTAACCTTAGTTAAAGCTAACTATGACTCATTAGATGACTCATTAGGTGACTCATAACTAAACCTTAGGAAGTCAATTATAATGGCTGGAAAGTAAGGCTTAATGGCTAAGTTAATGGCTTATAAAATCAGCCACACCATTCTCATCTTCACCATACCATTCTTGGCTAGAAGAAGAAACCATTGAAATACATTTATCCAAGCTTTCTCTCACTAGAAATCACTAGGAATTAAGCATATTTGGAACTTGCATTCTTCATGAAAGTTTTTTCAAATTGAGAGGAGAGTGACATATGTTGGAATTAGCTATCAAGAAGCCATAGTGTGCAAACCGTGAGGCTCCAAAGTTTCGACCAAGTGTGAACACAAATACTAGGTATATTTTTAAGCTTTCAAATTCATATATGTTAATGATTGAATGATTTTAAGTATATTGGTATATGTTTTAAGCATTGAAACATATGAAATCACTATGATCATGGTTAGGCCGAGAGTGAGTAGTGAAATATTGATGAATGCAAATATGATTTTAAGGCACAAATGAGATGATATACATGTGTTAATGATTATGGTATAGTTACAATTAATCAATGTGATTAATTGATGCATGTATTTAGTTGGCAATCAAGGTGTTTGATAAAATGCCTAAATGAACTATATGAAGCTTAAGAACATTGCCAACTAAGTGTTTGTGAAAATGCCAAAGTGAAATTGGCTAAACAAATGGACATGGACGGCATGCCATGGTGTAACCAACGACATGGGATGCTCTCGGCCATGGCATGTGGTCGAGAGGTCGAATGGGCCAAGCCTAATTATTTTAGGCCCAATGTGATGTAATGGGTATCGAATAAGCCCAATAAGAGTTGGTGGGCCCCACAAGCCCAATAAGGCCCAACGAAAATGAATAGTAAAACGAAAATGGGTTTAAGGCATAATTAGGCCCATTAAGGTTTATTAAAGCCCATTAAGGGAAATAGACTGTATTTAATGTGAAATACAGTAGGGAAAAATATAATTAACCTGATAAATGGTTATATACAACTCTAGAGATTATTGGATGAGCGAATCAAACTGCTGGATCGAGCAGCGTTGAGAAAGTAAAATTTCTCGAGTGATTATAGGTAAGAGACTTTTGTGAGTAGTTAGAGATACCTGCACGTATTTTCGTATGCTTTTACATTCACTTAAAAACTCTGAGGGTCAGGGAAAGTGAATAATAATGATTGTGACCCGATAGTGGCAAATTATGTTTTTGCCCTTAGTTAGGAAAAAAGTCAACTCTTGTGAAAAGTTGTAAAAAGCATGAAAACCACCATTTTGACTATTTTTGCTATTGTTTAGCAACAGAGTAGGTAGATTGGCTAATGATTTTAAGGTTGATGTGAATTAAGCACACTTTATAATGCTGATTTTGATATTTTGAAAAACATCCATTTTTAAAGAGCCATATATCGAATTATGTGAGAATAAATCATGCTAGAGCACAGCTCACACTTGATTTCATATATCTTCCACATGTATTAGTGCTAATGTATGATTCGCACTGGATTTTCATGACATGTATGATAGAGTGCTGGAGTTATTACTCGTACTCAGTTTTATATGATTTATGCATGAGAGAGTGCTGGAGCGATTAACTCGTACTCGAATTTTACATGAGACACATGACAGAGTGCTAGAGCGTTGCTCGTACTTGATTATTCATGATTTATATGTGACATAGTACTTGAACTATTGCTTGTACTTGATTGGATGAGTTTTGTGCATAGCATGGTATTGGAGCTATTGTTCATACTTGATTTGAAACATGAACTATGCTTTGACCTAGCATCTGGAGGTTTACTCGCACTAGAGTTTGAGTTTGTGATGTGAAACAGTGTTTGAATGGAGTGTCAACTATGAGTCGCGCTCAAAGGTGCGCACTGTATTTTCTGTGATATATAAGACATGTTGAAAAATTATGCTTGATTTCCTCGTGTAGACTGAGTGTCACACTATGAGATGTTCGCATGTGGATTTAGAGACATGGTATGCATATTCCATGGTTTGAGGGCTAAGACCTATGGCAGACACCCCGCCTGTGATGTAGGGTCCATGGAGTACGTTGTACCGTGCGAGTGGCATGGAGTACACTGTACCGTGTGGTGTTGTGGAGTTGAGGAGTTGATAGCTGACGGTTGTGATGGACTAGCCCCCCTCCCGTTGCAGTAGTGATGCCCCGCACACTAGGATTCTGTGTAGCCTGGGATCACCATTATAGGATATGACCATAGTCCATGATATTATTGCATTTCACCACAGAGTCTCACATGATATATCACCTGACTGACTGTTTTATTTATGATACGGATAGACCTGAGGGATGGGTCAGAATCCGATTTTGTGTTGTGAATGATTTAAATGCCATATTTACTGTGATTTAAATATAAATGGCATGATTTATCTAAAGGCATTGTGATATTATGAAGATGCATTATTTTGCACTACATACCTACATTTGAGAGCGAAAGCATGATTTCTGTACATGAGATTTAATCTGTATAAGTATATATATATATATATATTTAAAGACATGCTTTTAAAATAAGTTAGGAAATGATGTTTTCAAGGCATATCATTATTTTGAGTAGATAGTGTAGATGTCTATTTGCTTGCCTGATTTTCTTATTGAGCGCATCGTATACTCATCCCCCTTTATTTTCCCTCTGTACAGAGCATCAGCGTAGAGCGAGTGCGCTTAAGGGATAGTATTCCTATTGTCTGCTGCTATTTCCTATCGATCGACAGGTATACATATTTTGTACAGTTATGTATCTAAACATAGAAACAGCACAGTGATGTATACGATATATATTAAGGGGAATGCAATTGCATTAGATTTTATATGATCTTACATGTATTATAAAAGAAATTTACAATTAGAAATAATATATTGACATGTATGTATGGTAATGAATGATATGGTACGCGAGGAAGCAAATATCGAATCACAGCCTAACCATTGATGAAAGGAAAGGTAAGGTAAAATACAAAAAAATTGTAGTGGTTTTGGTTAAGTCAAGGAAGGGTCTTGACAGAATGGTATCAGAGCAGAGGTTGGTCTGATGTGAGTCAGTGTTAAAAAATAGGGAAGTGTACATCCCCATAGTACTGTGTTGTGTCTAGATACAATTGTGTATACCAGATGAGAGACAGACTAATTCATGGTTGTGAATACAGGAACTTTGCCTATATGGAAAATACTCGTAGTGGTAGAAGGGACGAGAGGTAGGGCTCGAGGCCGTGGATATAGGCCTGAGAGACGAGCTGCTGTCGAGCCATTATGTTAGACCCAGATTTCTATGTAGCTTGTACCTTATGATTCCTATGTGTATGAACACTTTGTTATTATAGTTGAATCATAAGAAGAGTATTTACTAGACTTAAAGTGTTAGTGAAATGATTTAACACGCAAAAGCTACATAAAAAGCCTAATGTGAGCTATAAGAGTCACAAGCTAAACCAAGTGGAACTGAATCATTTTGACTAAAAATAAGAACTTAAAATGAGAAAGTATAGAGAGCTCATGAAGGAAAGTTAGTTTGATTTAGTCCCAAACACAGAAAACGAGAGTAAAAGCTAAAAAGGGTAAAATGGACCTTTTTGACGAGATAAGGTGTTTCGGGTGAAATTATCCACCGGGAACGGTTGAAACATAAAGACGAGAGTGTAAGACATAAGATATGACACTTTCAAAATTTTGAGAAAAAGTCAACTAGGTCAATGGTTAAGGAAAAAGTCAACTATAGTTAAGAAAGTGGACTTTTACCATAGTTGACTAATCATGGTTAAAAATTAACCTAAGTACGGAGAAAAAAATTGGGAAAAAATATTCTTGGCTGGAATACAAGATAATCATCCCCGAAAGTAAGGAAAATTTATTCGGAAGGATTCCAGATTTAATTTAATGGTTAAAAACGTAATGGGCCTAAGGTGAAAATTTTAAAGCCCATTAAGGTATACTAAACGTATATCGAAATTCTTAGGTCCCTTAGACCAAATTGTTGGACCAATTGATTGGCCAAATATTAAGACAATTAAAGGCCCGAGGTATAGTAAAAATTTCAGCCCGAAACCCCATTAAGAAAGCCCAAACCGAGAAGTCCAAATGGAAAGCCCATGAGATAAATATCTAACCATAGTTAAAGCTAACCATGACTCATAAGGTGAATCATTAGGTGACTCATGGCTAAGGCTTGGAAAGTCAAGCTTAATGGCTAAGTAAGTGGCTTATAAAATCAGCCACACCATTGTCATCTTCATCACACCAAATTCGGCTAGAAGAAGAAACCATTGAAACATATTATCCAAGCTTTCTCTCACTAGAAATCACTAGGAATTAGGCATATTTAGAACTTGCATCCTTCATGGAAGTTGCTCCAAATTGAAAGGAGAGTGACATATGTTGGAATTGGCTATCAAGGAGCCATAGAGTACAATCCGTGAGCCTTCAAAGATTCGGCCAAAGGGTAAACACAACAATTGGTATAATTTCTAATTTTCAATTTTCATATATGTTAATGTATGAATGATTTTAAGTATATTGATATATGTTTTAAGCATTGAAACATATTATAAATCACTATGATGTTGGTTAGGTCGAGAGTGAGTGGTGAGATATGGATTTATGTCCATATGATTTTAAGGCATAAATGGATTAATGTACATGTATTAATGATTATGGTGTAATTAGAATTAATCAATTTGATTAATTAATACATGTAATTAGTTGGAAATCAAGGTGTTTGATAAAATGCCTAAATGAACTATATGATGTTTAGGAATGTTGCCAACCAAGTGTTTGTGAAAATGCCTAAGTGAATTGGCTAGACAAATAGGCATGGATGGCATGCCATGGTGTAACCGATGGCATGGATAGCTCTCAACCATGACATGTAGCCGAGAGGCCCAATGGGCCAAGCCCAAATATTTTAGATCCAATGTGATGTAATGGGTCTAGGACAAGCCCAATAAGAGTTGGTGGGTCCCACAAGCCCAATAGGCCTAATGAAAATGATAGTAAAAATGAAAATGGGCTTAAGGCATAGTTAGACCCATTAAGGATTATTAAAGCCCATTAAGGGAAATAGACTGTATTTAATGTGAAATACAGTAGGAAAAGTGTAATTAACCTGATAAATGGTTACATGCAGCTCCAGAGATTATTAAAGGAGCAAATCGGATAGCTAAAACGAGCAGCGCAGAGAAAGTAAAATTTCTCGAGTGATTGCAGGTAAGGGACTTTCGTGAGTAGTTAGAGATACCTGTACGTATTTTTGTATGCTTTTACATTCACTTAAAAACTCTGAGGGTCAGAGAAAGTGAATAATAATTATTGTGACCCAATAGTGGTAAATTACCATTTTACCCCTAGTTAGTAAAAAAGTCAACTTTTGTGAAAAGTTGTAAAAAGTTGTAAAAAGCATGGAAACCACTATTTTGAGTGTTTTAACTGCTGCTTAGCAGGAGAATAAATACATGGGCTAATGATTTTAAGGTTGATGTGAATTAAGCACACTTTATAGTGATGATTTTGATGTTTTATAAATCATCCTTTTTTAAAGAGCCATATATCATATTATGTGAGAATGAATCGTGCTGGAGCACAGCTCGCACTGAATTTCATATATTTTCCACATACATTAGTGCTGGATTTTGATTCGCACTGGATTTCCATGACATGCATGATAAAGTACTGGAGTTATTACTCGTACTCAGTTTTATATGATATATGCATGAGAGAGTGCTAGAGCGATTAGCTCGTACTCGAGTTTTTCATGAGATGCATGATAGAGTGCTGGAGCATTGCTCGTACTCGATTCTTCATGATTTATACATGACATAGTACAGGAGCTATTGCTCGTACTTGATTTGATGATATTATGCATAGCATGGTACTGGAGCTATTGCTCGTACTTGATTTAATACATGAACTATGCATTGACCTAGTTGCTGGAGGTTTACTCGTACTAGAGTTGAGTTTGTGATGTGAAACAGTGTTTAAGTGGAGTGTTGACTGTGAGTCACGCTCAAAGGCGTGCACTGTATGTGATATATAATACATGTTACAAACCCATGCCCGCATCCTTGTGTGACTGAGTGTCACATTATGTGAGAGGATAGCCGCATGAGGGTATTAGAGATGTGGTATGATATTCCATGGTTTGAGGGCTAAGACCTATGGCAGGCACCCCAACTGTGATGTAGGGTCCACGGAGTACGTTGTACCGTGCGAGTGGCATGGAGTACCTTGTCATACCGTGCATTCGGCATGGGAGTACACTGTACCGTGTGGTATGGTAGAGTTGAGGAGGATATAGCTGGCGGTTGTGATAGACTGACCCCCCCTCCCGTTGCAGCAGTGATGCCCCACACACTAGGATTTCGTGTAACTTGGGATCACATGTCGGATATGATCATAGTCCAGGATACTATTTACATTTCACCACAGAGTCTCACATGATATATCACATTGATTGACTGATTTAAATTGCGGATAGACCTGAGGGATGGGTCAGACTCCGATTTTGTTATGTGAATTATTTAATGCCATATTTATTGTGATTTAAATATACATGGCATGATTTACATAAAGGCATGATTTATATAAAGATGCATTGTTTTGCACTACATGCCTACACTTGAGAAAGAAAGCATGATTTCTGTACATGGGATTTAATCTGTACAAGTATACATATATATATATATATTTAAAGACATGCTTTTAAAGTGAGTTAAGGAAATAATGTTTTCAAGGCATAGCATTATTTTGAGTAGATAGTGTAAATATCTACTTGCTTGCCTGATTTTCTTACTGAGCGCATTGTATGCTCACCCCCTTTCTTTACATCCTCTACAGAGCATCAGCAGTAGAGTGAGAGCTATTGAGGGATAGTATTCCTGAGTCCACTGCTAGTTCCTATCGACCGCCAGGTATACAGATCTTGTACGGTTATATATCTAAACATAGAAACAGCATAGTGATGTATACGACATATATTATGAGGAATGTATTTGTGTTAGATTTTATATAATCTCACATGTATTATAAAAGCAGTTACAGTCAGTAATAGTATATTGACATGTATGTATGATAATGGAAAACGTGGTAAGCGAGGAGTCTGACATCGAATCACAGCCCAACCATTGAAGAGAGGAAAGGTAAGTTATGTAAAAAATTTGTAGTGATTTTGGTTAAAGTCATGGATTGAGAATGGGTCCTGACACATTACCTACCTATAGACTTCAAGTGCTACTGAGGCACCAGAGGGTGCTGAGACGCTCTTTACAAGATTAGAGCGTAGTCTAGAGATGATAGTAGAGATATTGGCACAGATGATGCCAAGCAGGCAGGGATAGGAGGCAGGAGCTGCGACAGGAGAGGCAGTTACCCCTGATACTACACAACCAGCTCATGCACCGAGGATTGCAGATACTCCTACACCCCCATTAGTTTTGTGTAGTAGTGGATTAGGGTACGGATGTGATCTGTATTGGTTGCGACAGTTCCAAAAGTTTAGACCTCCATCTTTTAGTGGGGTTAAGGACCCTGTTGCTGCTGAGGAGTGGGTTAGTGAGATGGAAAAGCTTTTTGGATTCTTCGAGTGTACGACATCGGACATGGTCACATTTGCTGCATTCCTATTGAAGGGAGCTGCAGAGCATTGGTGGAAGTCCACCAGACCCATATTGGGATGCCTTTAGGAGGTGATTTGTTTTTGATACCACATAGCAGAAACTACAGGCTGAGTTTTTGGGACTGAACCAGTGGAGTTTATCCATAGATGAGTATGAGACTAGATTCCTATCCCTAGGAAGATATGACCCAGATACCATGTATAGTGAGGCCAAGAAGGTCCACAGGTTCATCGATAGATTGAGACCGGTTCTACGGTCCAGATTGGTCCCATATGATAAAGCCACATATGAGGAAGCAGTGCGTAGGGCGCAACTGTGCGAGCAGGATTATGAGAGGAATGCTTCTGAGTTTGGGAAGTTTAGTCTGAGTCGAGATATACAGAGGAAGAGGCCAGCAAGAAATAGAGGTTTCAGTTATCGAGGAGAGAAGAGACTCTTCGGTAAGAGACAACGGATTGAGGAGGCACGAGAGAGACCTACTAAACCTCTTACTTATCCGACTGTAGCTCCAATGAAAGGTATTGTCATTGGAGGACAGAGACCTACTACCGATCAGTGCAGTAAATGCGGTAGAGAGCATGGAGGTAGACTGTGTCCTCTAACTCCTATAGTGTGTTTTCGATGCGAAAACCAGGCATATTGCTAGAGCTTGCCTGGAGATGGTTGAGACTGCTCCACTGAAGGGCAGGGAGCCAGAGAGAGCTCCAGTTGGTCTTTCTGCTTCGAGGAGGAGAGCGACAACAGAAGAGAAAGGGAAGCAAGTGATCGGTGGAGGGCTCGTACATGCTTTGGACCAGGGTACAACTGATGGTTCATCAGATGTGCTACGAGGTAACATCTTGATTTATTATATTGAAACATATGTTTTAATTGATCTTTGTGCCATGCATTCTTTTGTATCGCCTTCATTTTCATGTAAATTAGTAAGACATGTAGAGCATACACCGTTATGTATGATGATGTTGATTAGTACGCCCATGAATAGTAATCAGATTGTAGAGTATGTATTTAATGATTGCAAGTTGAGAGTAGGGAACAAGGAGATGACAGCCAATCTAATATTGCTAATTATGAGTGACTTTGATAAAATCTTAGGAATGGATTGGTTATCTGTAAACCATGCTGTTTTAGATTATTATGCTAAAACAGTTATGTTTCCTAACCCTACTAGATATGTTGTAAAGTTTAATGAAAATAAATGAAAGGAGTAGTTATGATTATGATATGATTTACTAAATTAGAAAACCTTCAACATATCAAGGTTTCATTGCGTACGTGGTAGATACGGATAAGGCGCATCCGGAGTTGTTAGATATTCCTATGGTCAGTGAGTACCTAGATGTTTTTCTGAATGAGTTGCCAGGATTATCACCAGACAGAGAGATGGAGTTCTGTATAGATTTGGTGCCTGGAATAGAGCCTATTTCGAGACCACCATATCGCATGGCCTTAGTTGAGCTGGAAGAGCTTAAGAGACAGTTGTAGGAGCTGTTGGATAGGGGTTTTGTTAGACCGAGTGTTTCACCTTGGGGAGCACCAGTTTTATTTGTAAGAAAGAAGGATGGGAGCCTTTGATTGTGTATAGATTACCGATTGTTGAATAAGGCCACCATCAAGAATAGGTATCCCTTTCCACGCATTGACGACTTATTGGACCAACTTTAAGGAGCACAGGTCTTTTTCAAGATTGATTTGAGGTCTCGGTATCATCAGCTGAGAGTTCGGAGTGGAGACGTACCCAAGATAGCATTTCGTACCCGATATGGCCATTATGAGTTCTGGGTCATGCCATTCAGATTGACGAATGCTCCAGTGGCTTTCATGCCTTTGATGAATGATGTGTTGAAGCCATATTTGAATCAGTTTGTTATCGTCTTCATCGATGACATATTGGTGTATTCGAAATCCAAGGAGGAGCATGAAGAGCACCTCAGGATTGTATTGTAGACTTTATGAGAGCAGAAGTCATATGCTAAGCTCAGTAACTGTGACTTTTGGTTGTCACAGATCTTGTTTTTAGGACATGTTGTGTCGAGGGATGGTGTATCAGTAGATCCATCCAATATAGAGGTTGTAGTTCAGTGGGAACAGCCGAGGACAGTCACTGAGATCAGGAGTTTTCTGGGTTTAGCTGGTTACTATCGGAGATTCATTGAGGGATTTTTGAAATTAGCTGCTCCGTTGACACGTCTCACTCGGAAGAGTGTACCGTTCGTATGGAACGAGGATTGTGAGAAGAGTTTTCAAGAGTTGAAGCGTCGATTGACCACCGCTCCGATTCTCACTATCCCTATCAGCTTTAGAGGATTTGCAGTATATACCGATGCTTCGCATCAGGGACTAGGCTGTGTATTAATGCAGGATAGGAGGTTAGTTGCTTATGGATCCAGACAGCTGAAGGATCATAAGAAGAACTATCCGACCCATGATTTGGAGTTAACAGTAGTAGTGGTTGCATTAAAGGTATGGTGCCACTACTTGTATGGTGAGAAGTTCTAGAATTTACCGACCGCAAGAGCCTCAAGTATCTGTTTTCACAGAAAGAATTGAACATACGACAGAGAAGATGGCTAGAGCTTCCGAAGGACTGCAATTGCGGATACTTTATCATTCGGGTAAGGCTAACGTTGTAGCAGATGCTTTGAGTAGGAAAAGCCTAGGGATGGTATCGTATATGATGGTTAGGGAACATGAGTTGCTAGAGCAGTTTGCTAACCTTAGTTTGGGAGTTGTGCCTTCTTACATGGATACAGGCTATGTGATATCTAGTCTACACTTGGAACTGGATCTGTTGGACAGGATCAGAGTGCCTCAGCAGACTGATCTATTTTGCATGGATGTGAGTGGTCAGATGCAGAGGGGCACAGTGACTGATTTTGAGCTGAGTTCGGATGGACTACTGAGGTTCAGAGGTAGATTGTGTGTTATCGAGGATCCAGGACTCAGGAGATTGATACTGGCGGAAGCTCATTCATCGAGGTATACGTTACATCTGGGGAGCAACAAGATGTATCAGAACCTCCGAAAGGTGTATTGGTGGTCGGGTATGAAGAGAGATGTAGTAGATTTTATGGCAAAATGTCTCATATGTCAACAAGTGAAGGTAGAGCATCAGAAACCTGCAGGGTTATTACAGCCTCTACCTATACCGATATGGAAATGAGAGCATATCACCATGGATTTCGTGATGGGTTTACCTAGGACCTACAGGAATCACGATGCTATATGGGTGATCGTCAACAGACTGACGAAGTTAGCCCACTTCTTAGCTATGAGAGCTACCGATACTTTGAGCACATTAGCAGAGTTATATGTACTCGAGGTAGTAAGGTTACATGGTGTACCAGTGAGCATAGTCTCTGATAGGGATTCCCGCTTCACTTCTCACTTTTGGGAACATTTTCAGGAAGCCATGGGAACCCAGTTGAGTTTGAGCACCGTTTTCTATCCTCAGACAGATGGTCAGTCAGAGAGGACTATACAGACTTTGGAGGACATGTTGAGAGTATGTGTACTAGATTTTAGAGGCTCCTGGGATGACCACTTGCCACTAGCCGAGTTCGCCTACAACAACAGTTATCATTCGAGTATCGGGATGACACCTTATAAGGCTTTATATGGCCGTAGATGTCATTCCCCTATTGGATGAGAAGAAGTGGGTGATCGTAAGATCTTCGCTCCTGACTTGGTTACACAAGCATATAAGGACGTCTGTTTGATTATAGAGAGATTGAGGACAACTCAGAGTAGATAGAAGAGTTATGCTGACAAGAGACGAAGGCCACTAGAGTTTGCTGTTAGTGAATCCGTGTTCCTGAAAGTTTCTCCTTCCAAGGGCATAACGAGCTTTGGGAAGAGAGGAAAGCTGAGTCCTCGCTATATTGGACCCTTTGAGATACTTGATCGAGTGGGAGATAAGGCCTATAGGTTGGCATTGCCACCGGACTTATCAGGTGTCCATAACGTCTTCTACATATCGATACTTCGGAAGTATCACTCGGATCCGTCACATGTGATTAGTTATGAGCCTTTGGAGCTCAGTGAGGACATGTCATATGTTGAGAGACCGATTCGGATACTGGATAGGAAGGAGAAGGTCTTGAGATCGAAGACTATTAGATTAGTGAAGGTTCTCTGGCAGTATCATACTTCAGAGGAGGCTACTTGGGAGCTGGAGAGTCTGATCGAGAGAAGCACCCCCATCAGTTTGATGACTGACTTGGTTCTAATTTGGAGGATCAAATTTTCTTAGTTGGGGAGGATTGTCGGACCCATATTTTTTATGTAGATTGTTCCTTATGATTTACATATGTACAGACATATATTAAGTTATTTAAATCATAAGAAGAGTATTTACTAGAATATTTAAGTGTTAGTGAAATGCTTTAACACTTAAAAGCTACATAAAAGCCTAATGTGAGCTATAAGAGCCACTTGTTAAACCGAGTGGATCTGTCATTCTGACTGAAGAGAAGAACTTAAAATGAGAAAATATAGAGAACTCATGAAGGAAAGTCAGTTTGATTTAGTCCCGAACACAGAAAACAAGAGTAAAAGCTAAAAAGGGTAAAACAAACTGTTTTAGCGAGTTAAGGTATTTATGGCATATTTACCTACGGGAATGGTTAAAACGTAAAGACGAGAGTGTAAAAAATAAGATATGACATTTTCGAATTTTTGTGAAAAAGCCAACGTGATAAATGATTAAGGAAAAAGTAAACTATAGTTAAGAAAAGTGGACTTTTACTATAGTTGACTAACCATGGTTAAAAAATTAACCCAAGTATGGAGAAAAATTTGGAAAAAAATATTTTTGGTCAGATTACAAGATAATTGTCCCCGAAAATAAGGAAAATTTATTCGGAAGGATTTCAGATTAAATTTAATGGATAAAAACATAATGGGCCGAAATGAAGATTTTAAAGCCCATTAAGGTATACTAAATATATATTGAATTTCTTGGGTCCCTTAGACCGAATTGTTGGACCAATTGATAGACCAAATATTTAGAAAATTAAAGGCCCGAGGTATAGTAAAAATTTCAGCTCGAAAACCCATTAAGAAAACCCAAACCGAGAGGCCCAATTGTAAGGCCCATTAGGATTAAATATCTAACCTTAGTTAAAGCAAACTATGACTCATTAGGTGACTCATAACTAAACCTTAGGAAGTCAATTATAATGGCTGGAAAGTAAGGCTTAATGGCTAAGTTAATGGCTTATAAAATCAGCCACACCATTGTCATCTTCACCATACCATTCTCGGCTAGAAGAAGAAACCATTGAAATACATTTATCCAAGCTTTCTCTCACTAGAAATCACTAGGAATTAGGCATATTTGGAACTTGCATACTTCATGAGAGTTTTTCCAAATTGAGAGGAGAGTGACATATGTTGGAATTAGCTATCAAGAAGCCATAGTGTGCAAATTGTGAGGCTCCAAAGTTTAGGCCAAGTGTGAACACAAATACTAGGTATATTTTTGGGCTTTCAAATTCATATATGTTAATGTATGAATGATTTAAGTATATTGGTATATGTTTTAAGTATTGAAACATATGAAATCACTATGATCATGGTTAGGCCGAGAGTGAGTAGTGAAATATTGATGTATGCACATATGATTTTAAGGCACAAATGAGATGATATACATGTGTTAATGATTATGGTATAGTTAGAATTAATCAATGTGATTAATTGATACATGTTTTTAGTTGGCAATCAAGTTGTTTGATAAAATGCCTAAATGAACAATATGAAGCTTAAGAACATTGCTAACAAGTGTTTGTGAAAATGCCTAAGTGAAATTGGCTAAACAAATGCACATGGACGACATGCCATGGTGTGACTGACGACATGGGATGCTCTCGGCCATGGCATGTGGCCGAGAGGTCCAATGGGCCAAGCCTAATTATATTAGGCCCAATGTGATGTAATGGGTCTCGGATAAGCCCAATAAGAGTTGGTGGATCCCACAAGCCCAATAAGGCCCAATGAAAATGAATAGTAAAATAGAAATGGGCTTAAGGCATAGTTAGGCCCATTAAGGGAAATAGAGTGTATTTAATATGAAATACAGTAGGGAAAAATATAATTAACCTGATAAATGGTTATATGCAGCTCCAGAGATTATTGAAAGAACGAATCGAACTGCTGGATCGAGTAGCATTGAGAAAGTAAAATTTCTCAAGTGATTGCAGGTAAGAGACTTTTGTGAGTAGTTAGAGATATCTGCACGTATTTTCGTTTGCTTTTACATTCACTTAAAAACTCTGAGGGTTAGGGAATGTGAGTAATAATTATTGTGACCTGATAGTGGCAAATCAAGTTTTTACCCTTAGTTAGGAAAAAAGTCAACTTTTGTGAAAAGTTGTAAAAAGCATGGAAACCACCATTTTGACTATTTTTTCTATTGTTTAGCAACAGAGTAGGTAGATTGGCTAATGATTTTAAGGTTGATGTTAATTAAGCACACTTTATAGTGCTGATTTTGATATTTTGAAAAACATCCATTTTTAAAGAGCTATCTATCAAATTATGTGAGAATAAATCTTGTAGGGCACAGCTCGCACTTGATTTCATATATCTTCCACATGTATTAGTGCTGATGTATGATTCGCACTGGATTTCCATGACGTGCATGATAGAGTGCTGGAGTTATTACTCGTACTTAGTTTTATATGATTTATGCATGAGAGAGTGCTGGAGCGATTAGCTCGTACTCAAATTTTACATGAGACACATGACAGAGTGCTAGAGCATTGCTCGTACTTGATTCTTCATGATTTATACATGACATAGTACTTGAGCTATTGCTCATACTTGATTGGATGAGTTTTGTGCATAGCATGGTACTGGAGCTATTGCTCGTACTTGATTTGAAACATGAACTATGCATTGACCTAGTTGTTGGAGGTTTACTCACACTGGAGTTTGAGTTTGTGATGTGAAACAGTGTTTGAGCGGAGTGTCGACTATGAGTCGCGCTCAAAGGCGCGCACTGTATTTTCTATGATATATAGGACATGTTGAAAAACCGTGCTTGATTTTCTCGTGTAGACTGAGTGTCACACTATAGGATGTTCGCATGTGGATTTAGAGACGTGGTATGTATATTCCATGGCTTGAGGTCTAAGACCTATGGCAGGCACCTCTACTGTGATGTAGGGTCCACGGAGTACGTTGTACCGTGCGAGTGGCATGGAGTACACTCTACTGTGTGGTGTTGCGGAGTTGAGGAGTTGATAGCTGGCGGTTGTGCCCATTGCAGCAGTGAAGCCCCGCACACTAGGATTCCATGTAGCCTGGGATCACCATTATAGGATATGGCCATAGTCTAGGATATTATTACATTTTTCACCACATAGCCTCACATGATATATAACCTGACTGACTGATTTATTTATGATACGGATAGACTTGAGGGATGGGTCGAAATCCGATTTTGTGTTGTGAATGATTTAAATGCCATATTTACTGTGATTTAAATATACATGGCATGATTTATCTAAAGGCATTGTGATATTATAAAGATGCATTATTTTACACTACATGCCTACATTTGAGAGCGAAAGCATGATTTCTATACATGAGATTTAATCTGTACAAGTATATATATATATATATTTATTTAAAGACATGATTTTAAAATAAGTTAAGGAATTGATGTTTTCAAGGCATAGCATTATTTTGAGTAGACAGTGTAGATGTCTACTTGCTTGCCTGATTTCCTTACTGAGCGCGTTGTATGCTCATCCCCCTTTATTTTCCCTCTCTACAGAGCAGCAGCAGTAGAGCGAGTGTGCTTGAGGGATAGTATTCCTGTTGTCCGCTGCTATTTTTTATCGATCGACAGGTATACATATTTTGTACAGTTATGTATCTAAACATTAAAACAGCACAGTGATGTATACGATATATATTATGGGGAATGTAATTGTATTAGATTTTATATGATCTTACATGTATTATAAAAGAAGTTTACAGTTAGAAATAATATATTAACATGTATGTATGGTAATGAATGATATGGTACGCAAGGAAGCTAACATCGAATCACAGCCCAACCATTGATGAAAGGAAAGGTAAGTTAAAATACGAAAAATTTGTAGTGGTTTTGGTTAAGTCAAGGAAGGGTCTTGACAATGTGCCTCTTTCAAAATTAATTGCCTTGGGACATCATCGTTCGAAACACAGATTCTACCTTTGAGCTAAAGCAATCCATCACTACTAACTGCATACTCCGATTATAAATCCTGATCTAATTGACTAGCAAATCATGATCATTTCACCGTGTCACTTTGATCTGATCTATCAAACTCGACTCTGTCCGAAGACATACTAGCCAACAACTCTCAATAGGTTCTGCACTAATTTTGAGCCTAACAAACTGTTCCAAGAGATCTCACTCCTTATCCATCATATAAGATATCATCATTTTTCGGCTTAAAGCGTTCGTTATCGTATTTGCTTCACTTGATGGTAAAAGGTCATAGTCCTTTAAGAGTTTCATTCATCTTCGTTGTCTCATGGTGAGTTCTTTTTGATCAAATAAGTACTTCAAGCTCTTGTGATTAGTGTAGATTTGAAACTTCTCACCATACAAATAATGCCGCCAAATTTGAAGGCAAAAACCATATCGGCTAATTCCAAATCATGCATTGGGTAGTTTTTCACATGATCCTTTAACTGATGAGAGCCATAACCAACTACTTTCCTATGTTGCATCAAAACACAACCTAGAGCTTGTAGAGAGGCATCACTATAAACTGTGAAACCTCTTTATCCACTCAAAATGGTTAAGATTGGTGCTGAGGTCAACCTCTTCTTCAACTTTTGGAAACTTTTCTCACACTTGTCTGGCCATTCAAATTTAACATCTTTACGTGTGAGTTGAGTCATCAATGCAATTATCTTGGAGAATCCTTCCATAAAATGCCTATAGTACCCAGCTAATCCCAAGAAACTTCTTATTTTTATAACATTCTTTGGCCTTTCCTAATCAATCACTATTCTAACCTTAAACGGATCCGCTGACACCCCATCTTTTGATACAATGTGACCCGAAAATACTCTATGTTGTAACCGAAATTCACACTTGCTCAACTTAGCATAAAGCCGTTTCTCTCGGAGGGTCTATAGTATTATCCTCAAGTGTTGTTCGTGCTCTTCTTTGGACTTTAAGTACACCAAGATGTCATCAATGAAGACAATGACAAATTAGTCCAAGTACGGCTTGAACAATTCATTTATTAATCCCATAAATGTCGCTAGTGCATTCGTTAGGCCAAACATCATTACCTTAAACTCAAAATGGTCATAACGAGTCTTAAAGGCAGTTTTCATGGTATCAGACTCCTTTATCTTTAACTGGTGACACCTTGACCTCAAATTAATCTTGGAGAACACCGATGTACCTTGAAGCTGATAAAAAAGGTTCGATCCTAAGTAGTGGGTATTTATTATTCACCGTAGCCTTATTCAACTGCCTATAATCAATGGACAACCTTAATTCACTATCTTTTTTTTGAACAAGCAGAATAGGAGCACCCCAAGAGGATAAACTCAGACGGATGAAACCGTTGTCTAACAAATCTTGGAATTGCTTCTTTAGCTCTTCCAGTTCAACTAATGCCATGCGATAAGGAGGCTTGGATATCGGTTGAGCATTCGAGGCCAATTTGATGGTGAACTCTAGCTACCTATTGGGTGCTAACCTTAGCAATTCCTTTAGAAATACATTCAGGAAATCCTTAAACTTGAGAATATCCTTGAGCTTCGGATATACCTTTTCCAAATCTTCCACATAAGCAATAAATTCTTCACATCAACCAAGTTTCCTTTAACTTACATAACATATAAACACTCTAATTTCATTTCTCATTGGTAAAACTACATCATATCTGTCGGGTAGAGGAAAGGTTTTAGAATAGTTGTCTAAATTAACATGATTGGTAGCTAAACAATCTATGCCTAAAATGACATTAAAATCTCAAATACTAAGCAAAATTATATCTGCTACCATATCTCTATCTCCCACCCTGATCTTACAGTTCTTATACATTAAATTTATCATTTAGATTTTTCACATAAGGGTACAAATGTAAATACATAACTTAAAGGCTTAGGCTCCATATGCAACTTAATAATGAATGATGGGGATACAAAAGAATGCATAGAGTCAGGATTAAATAGTACATTTGCTTTAATACCAAAGACATGAAGCTTACCTTTAATAACTTTAGTGGAAGCCTCAGTTAACCCATTGTCTAATGTAAAGACTAGTCTCAGAATTATCGACCTCTTGCCATTCTCTGCTACTTTGGGCTTTTTAATCCTGGCTCTACGCATTCTTTTGTATCCCCATCATTCATTATTAAGTTGAATATGGAGCAGGTCTCTCGAGTTGCTTTTGTGCATCCTTTACTGTGGGGTAATCTTTCATCATGTGCCCCATCTGCCACAATTAAAACAAGCTTCTGTGAGCTAATGGAAGTCTCAAGTTTTGTGGCACTTATCATAGTTCTTACAAACTAAGCCTCGCTATAGAGGGCCTCTGATGGCTAATGTTGTCTGAGTGGTGGTGGAGGGAGTCACAAGCTTATCGGCCTTAGCTCGAGCCTCATCAAACTTTCCCCTCTTGAACTGTTCTAATCGAGTATCCTCATACCTTTTACCCTTGTCCTTACCTTTACCTTGAGAACCATACCCAACCTAAGTAACTTCCAATCCTTGCTCTACAATCTGGGCCTTCTTAAGGGCATGATCAAATGTGGTTAAATCATAAGTGAGCAATCTATCCATGATGGCTAGTCTCAATCTTGATAGAAACCTTTCAGAACAACTTAAGGCAGTGAAGTGAGATTTATAAGTATCGACAGACATTCTTCCTCAGACCAAGGTAAGGAAGTTAGCCTGCATTTTCTTTCTTGCAGTTTGAGGGATAAACTATTTATTGAATGCCACCAAGAATACCTCCCATGTGAATTTTGAGTGTTGAGCTTTCAGGATAATGTGGGTGGACTTCCATCAGTGCTCAACCTTTTTGTTAAATATATAGGCCGCTAAAGATACATTCTTTGTAGGGGTGTTGTCCAAGGACTCAAAGGATTTCTCCCCACCTCTCGCACCCAATTATTTGCTTTCACTAGATTCTTACAACTCTTAAACAACGGAGACCTCATCCTGAGAAAGTCTTTCAATAGGGTCACCATTCTACCTGATCTAACCTTGGCCCTAGGCTGAAGTGGAGCCTGTGGTAGAGCTTATGGCTGAGGTAGTGGTGGTTAATGGGCTAGAAGTTCTAGGGGTGGTGGTGGTTGAGCCGAAGGAGGTGTAGGTACTTATTGACTGTTTATCTCAGAGTTAATTACCTCGAAATGGTGGGTAAACATAGCGATCAGAGCTTTGAAGCCTTGCTCTAACCTATATTCAAGCTTGGATATACGGGAATTTGGATCTTCAAGTTATGTAGCAGGTGGTGGAGGTGGCGAAGCCTACCCCGAAGGTCTACCCCATCGTCTCCTTAGTTAATCTGTATCTAAAACAATCAATTTATTACAACTTTAATCCAAACTGGCATAGACACTTGGAATGTAACTTTAATCCTAACCTACCTACATTGACATGAACTAGACAACTCAAGCTCTAATACCAACTCTGTAACGTCCTGAAATTACGAAAATATAGACTAATTTTTCCTTTCTTCCTATTTGTTGGCTATGTGCAGTGTAGGTTGCGATTAACTTACTTAGCTAATCTTTTATGATTATAATGATAACTTTTATAGTCCATGGTCCTAGTCTAAAAAATTAGAGTAATGTAGAATAATGATTCATTAATCCAACTTAGGCATCCATAAACTATAGCATTCATTCTTAATTGATTTCCAGTAACATCATACAAAAAGAATCATGATGGATACCTCAAGTACATAACCCTAGAATGAAGTTATAATCGATATTCAGTTTAACCTAATTGCCTACAATAGACATCTATTACAACTTGACGGTTATATCCTAATAAAAGAATAACTTGCATAAATACATATAAACTTAGTTTGTGTCTTTATTGTCTGGAGACAAAAAAAAAAACAAAAAAAACAAAACGGTGGATATCTTGCATGACTAAGAGATGAGCCAAGAGAGGCTCTTGAATCTAATCCATCTAACACGTTTAGTAAGAAACATGCTTAGAAGCACAATCACATCGAAAGCAATGATGTAGTAAAAAAATGATATCATTTTCATATACTTATCAAGAGATTACATGGCATAAACTTCTTTCAAAAATTACTTATCAAAACATGTATATAAAAACTTATCAAAACGAATCCTGATTCATATCGAATACTGAAATCAAAGTCAAATACTGATTCAAATCAAATACTAAATCGAATATTAGAGACTAAATTGAACTCATGTAGTCTATATGCAACTAAAACAGTTATGAATCCTTAAGCTCGATGGAGACATAGCATAAACCTTGAGCTTGTTAATAACGCAGCATCAATAGGGACTTATTGTAAGACCCACTTTTGGTGATGTATTCCTTATGATTCATATGATGTAACACATTTCCATATGTTAATCGAATCATAAGAATAGCTGTCGGCTTGAATGAAATTGTAAAGAAGTGATTGAATATTCATGAATGCATGTACTGGCTAAATAAGAGCTGAAGTGGCCACAGATTAAACGAACAGAATTTAAAACATTTAGACGAAATATAAGGACTTGAAACATGAAATGATAATGCAAGGCCTGCGAATTTTAAGTACCCTTTTACGATTCCAAGCAGTAAACACAAGTCACATTGTATGTGAATCATAAGAAATGAACCTTTCCATGCTCTAAGTGGGAATAGAATGCAAAATGACTAGTGAAGCAATCAAAGGCAAGTTTTCCTTTGAAATTTTGGAAAAATTTACAGCAGGAATGCTCCAAATGAAGGCCAGATCGATCCCCTATTCAAAGTAGATGGATCTCTTGTCCAAAATAGATTGATCTCAGTTGGATTCTGCCTAGAAACGATCGATCTCTTCCCATAAGCAGATCGATCTCCATTTGCTTCTGCCTAGCAAGGATCGGTCCCTTCCCATAAGCAAATCGATCCCCTCCTCAAAATAGATCGATCTCCACTTAATTTTGCCTAGAAAGGATCGATCTCTTCTCAATAAGCAGATCAATCCCACACTTACATACCTGAACATTTGGATAGTTTAAACTAAAGGAAGATTGATCTCTTACCCTAGGAGATCGATCTCACCACCCCTATTCTATAAAAACCCGACGTCAAAGTCTTCTTTCTCAGAAAAAGAAAACACTTACCACAATTTACCCAAAAAGAACAAGCTTTCTCACTCTAGAATACCATCTCCTTCCAAAAAGATTTGAGAAAAGTTGCTTTAAGTAAAGTTGTTCATTGTGAGGAGGAGAACAACATAGTTAGGAATTAACTTTCAATTTGTTGGATTGAAGGAGCAAAGGGTCTTCCAATTTCAGACAAGAGAAAAGACAAGTTAGGTAAATTTTCAATACACCAACTCTAAGTATATTTGTCTAGACATTGTTATGAGTTGATTGATGTATGTATTGTTGGTTGAAACTACCTAGAACATGATGAATCAACCATGACCTAAAAATGGGTTTAAAGTGAGAAAATGAGCTAGGGTGGATTTAATGATGAATTAGTTATACTAAGGTGTTAGAGTGTTAGATGCATGATTTTGAGATGGTTTAGTGAAATCAACTTATGGAAATGGATGAAGTTATGAAGTGTGCATATAAGGTGTTTGTGAAAATGCATGAATGAATGGAAAACTAAGGTCAATAGGACTAGAATTTGATTTAATGAGAGATAACGGACCTAAAGAGCCCAATGGGCTTAGGTGTATTGATTAGTGCAATCGAAATGGACTTAAGAGAGAATTAGGCTCAATGAGATATATTGACTAAGATGAAGTCAGGATAATGAGTTATCAGTGTAGACTGATATGATTAATGAATGTATCGTAATTAACCTCATATATGGTTATGCACAGCTCCAGAGAGTTGACTAGGAGCAAATCGAACTGACCAAAATTCTTAGCATTGGGAAAAGTCAGACTGTACAGAGAATTGAGGTAAGGGAATTTTGCTAGCTGTATTTATATGCAATTTCTAGCGCATTTGTAATTCTCTTAAAGTGTCTAAGGGTCATAGAAAAGAAATGAATGTTTGAAGGGCAAAGAAAATTGGGATTTTGGATAGGTTCAGGAAAAGTAAGAATATGATGTTCTTGAGTCTTTTTATTATTTTTTAGCATGTGAATTGGTAGGCTGGCTAGCATTTAAATGGTTTGCAAGAAAATAGCATTGATTTGATTTAATAACCATTCTTTGCACACAAATGAGCCACTTACATGAGTTTTGTTGAAATAAAGCGTGCTAGAGCGTTGCTTGCATGAGGTTTGATGTGTTTATACATGTATTAGTGTTGGAGCGATGCTTACCTAGAGTTTTACTTGCATGAGTGCAGGAGCCTAGCTCGCACTAGATTTCACATGGATTTTATGACATGGTGCTGGAGCCTAGCTCGCACTAGATTTCACATGGATTTTTTGGCATGGTACTGGAGCATTGCTCACATTAGATGTCTACTATACATTTATAACCGTGCTAGAGATTACTCGCACGTAATTTTATGACATGTTGGGAGCCGTGCTAGGAGATTCAGGTAGACTGTGTGTCACACCGATTAAAGAAGCTCGCATGTGCGTATTGAGATGTGGCACAATATGATGTGATGATATGGGTCCACGGAGTACATTGTACCACTCATATAGCATAGAGTACGTTGTACCGTGTATATATATATATATATATATATATATATATATATATATATATATATATATATATATATATATACCGTCTTCGACCGAAGGTTAGATCTGCTATGGACCGATGGGTTGGACGTGACCCACCTCTCGTGCGAAAGCAGATAGAGGTGATACCCTACACACGAGGATCTGTGTAGCTTGGGATCACAGAGGATATGGCCATAGTTCTAGTTATTTCCTTTATTATTATTTGCCTTGTCTCACATGTCACTTGGTTTATGATGAATCAATATGTTTAAATTGATTTGTGGGTCAGAACAGTCTGACACGCCCTAAGGGTATTATCCGCAAGTGCACGGGTCATCCAAGTAATAATGGGATTTGAGTCCCGGAATTATCATCCCACAGAGAAGTTGTTAGCCTAATTAACTACCGGTTAATCTTACCCTAAGTATATCCTAGCAAATTATGAATTTAAAGAGGGAGATCAACTAAGGCTAATTAAAAATAATAGTGGAAAGTAATAAAATAATAAGAACTAAAGGAAATAAAACTGAACAAAATTTACTTATATTACTTCGAGCAATGAAAAGCAAATAACCTACACAAGAAAATTAAAATAGTTAAAATGAATTAACGCAATTAAGATGAAATAAAATGCAAATATGAAAATAAAGCAATAACACTAATTAAACTAACTAATAAAAATGCAAATTAATTAAGAAATTAACTCCAAATCTTAAAAATCTAAAATATCAAATCTAAATTAATCCTAATTATCACTAATTACTAACTTAACAATAAAAATTAAATAATGCATGAAAAACAATTTTTGGAATTTTAATTAAAACTTAAAATGCATAAAATGAGTTTATCTAAATTAATTTTAAGCACTACCCTTAATGCTAGAATAAAAAAATTACTTAGTAACCTACTTAAATCAAAGTTAAACTAATGAAATAAAAAAACTATGACTAACATGCAAATTAGAAATCACAAACTAAGCTAACTAATAACTTGAAATTAATCTAACTAAAATACATGCAAAATGAATTAAACAACATTAAGGGGTGAGCCAAGCGTGGCCTTAGGCATTTTAAACCATTCCCTCCCTTTACTGTTCATGTGTCATCTTTGTTTTTCATTTCCAGGTCATTGTTCGTTTGTCCTCTGGTTCTGCCCCGGTTTGTCCGCTTCTACTCCAGGTCGGCTTTAGTCCTGCAACCGACTGCTGGACAGGTGCCGTCTGTCCTACTGTGTCACGACCCTCAACTTACCAAAATACGTACAAATTTTTCGCATTTTCATGCATCAATCCTTAATCATCCTTCCTCGATCGTGAACAACCACACACTTAACAGTTGGGCTGTGTGTCGACGTCTAACTCACTCCACCATACCAATTCAATTTGAAACATTATTATGAGTAAACACTTGTATAAATGTATATATATTAGAGTTGTTACATGTGTTTACATTGTTTTACATCCCCAGTAGTTACATACAAAATGCTACTGTGCTATGTCTAGTTTAGATACAAAATAATCCAAGTGTGTATACCTTTAGCGATGGGATGCAGCGGATTACCAAAAAGGGAAACGCCTCCAGTCACGCTCAATCTATACTCAAATCTCTGTAGAGATGGGGAAAATAAGGGGGGTGAGCAAACCACACGCTCAGTAAGGCAATCATGCGAACAGGTAGATACTGTACTATCTACGTGATCGTGATGCCATTGCTCAAAAGCATTTAATTCATTGTTTATCTCAAAACATGAGTGTATGATTGTGTTAATGGTATGTAAAGCATTCATGCTATTAAAATTCAGTGCACATTTCAACTCAAAGCATGGTATAAATCATCATGCATAATTCACAATACAAGCATGGCATTAAACATCATGCATTTTCACAATAAAGCATGGCATTAAACATCATGCATCCGTGCACTTTAAAACCATTAACAAATCAATTCAACGTCAGGTCCCAGCCCATCCCTCGGGCTTTCCTGACCACAATCACTTCAAACATGGATTTATTCTCAAATAGCATTAGACATGTGAGATAGGCAGTTTCAACAATAGGTAATAACCTCAAGGCCTATGTACATAACCTGTGATACCGACTACACGGATCAGGTGTGCGGGATATCACCACCATCTGCTTCCACACAGGAGGTGGGTCAAATCCTACCCGCCGATCCATAGCAGATCTCGTCCGAAGACGGCACATCACATCACAACACGGTACAATGTACTCCATGCTACATGCACGGTACAACGTACTCCGTGGACCCCCAGCCTTATCCCTCGTTCGGGCTCATCAGCTGTTCCTCCAACCCTTATCCCTCGTTCGGGCTCATCAGGTGGATCTCCAACCCTTATCCCTCGTTCGGGCTCATCAGGTTGTTTTAACATGCCATGTCTCAAAACAATGCACGTGTGAGCCTATTTAATCGATATGACACCAAGTCTACTCGAAGCTCCAAACACGGCAATATGCAAGGTGGGCATCCAGTGCGAGACAAACTCAAGCACAATGCCAAAACAATATGAAATCCATGTGAAAACTAGTGCCTCTTGCACTCTTTCATACTCACGAAATCATGTAGGTGGCTCAAAACTTGCAAAATGTGGTTATCAAAACCAAAACATACTCATTTCTTTTGCAAATCATTTCAATGTTAGCCAACCTACCAATCATTTGCTAAAAAGCAATAAAACATGATTTTCAAAGCAATATGCTTTTGTTTTCATGCACATTTCTCAAACTCCCAACTTTTACCCTTCAATCACCCAACAACAACATTTCCTAATCTCATGCATTCTAGCAAAACATTTATGCGCCCAAATTGCGCACAATATCTCTAAGAGTCCACACAATTCCCTTACCTCGATTTACTTGGTGTGACTCCTTTCCTTTTAGCTTCTCACGCTCTTGGCTCAACTCGCCTCGGCGTATCCTCGGAAGCTGCGATTCATTCATTAAATCGATTGAGTTAACGTATTTAACCCATTATTGACCTCACTAGTCAACATTATTTACTTATGCATTTTACAAATGCCTTAACCCTCATTTTACCTCTTTTAGGTAAACCTCACAATTTATCCACTAACAACATCTTAAAATCATACCCATAACATTATTGTCACCTCTAGACATCCCATTTCTCATTAATCTCAATCAATTTCACTTTCTCACACTAAATCATTTTCTAGGTCATAATCATACCAATGCATTTAGATAGTTTCTAACCATCCATACTCATGCCAAACAACTCCAAAATCAATTAAATAAACAATGTACCATAGTTGGAGTGTTAGAATCTTACCCAATTTGATTTCTCTTCTTGCTCCAATGGCAATGCCCTTAACTCCTCCAATACCAACAATGGGAAAATGCTTTCCAACTATGTTGTTCTTCTCTTTGATAGGAACAACTTTGTCTCTAATGATCTCTCTTCAAACCTCACTGAAAATGGCTGATTTTTGAGAGAGAATGTTAGGTTTTTGGGTTGAAAGTGGAAAGTTTGTGTTTTTCCCGAAATTTTCTGATTTCCAGCACTCCTTATATAGAAATAGCTTGAGGAGATCGATCTGGTCCAAGTGGAGATCGATCTGGTCCCTTAAAATCCCTCTTTTTCACGGCATTTTTAAGCCTGAGATTGATCTGTCGAAGCATGAGATCGATCTGTCAAGGTATGAGATCGATCTGTCGAAGCATGATATCGATCTGCTCCCAAACAGAGAGCTAAGGAGATCGATCTGGTCCATTGGAGATCGATCTGTTCTATTCTCTCGCCCAAATAAGAGCATTCTGGCTCTTCCAGATCGATCTCTCATCCCATGAGATCGATCTGCCCTTCAAAATTTCCAGATTTTCTGCAGTTCCTCTGCAACAACAGTTACCAAACATCCTTAATTTGCTACCATGATCATTTCCTCATTCATTCATCTTTAAGACTTGAAAATGGCATCCATCCTCACTTCATACACATTAAAACTTGTGTAGGATCTTTGTATGACCAATGGTACTTAATATAAACAAAAATGGAAGTGCACATCTTATGCAATTCTACTTCCATTTTACCAAACTATTCATAATCCATTCTACACACATTCTCCACATGTTTAAGTCCATTTCTACTCATTCATACATAATGAAACTTGTATGTACGATTACCACTCTCATTACAAGTGTGTACATTACTTATGGACTTACATCACATATAGTTCACTCATGAATTCATAGTACAACTCTATTTACACTTCTATGTGCATATATACCCTTATACATATACGGGGTCTCACATACTGCCCCAGGCTGATGTGCATCCACCACCGGAGTTGTCCTAGCCTCGTACTGCTACTACAAGAGCTACTCAAGGCTACTGTCGGTTGTCTCCAGGTGATGCATCAACATTCGTCCGTCTGTTCCTGCACCCAGGTGCTGCTACTGCACCTAATACACTATCCACTTCACGTCTGCTTACAAGAATAGCGACAAACGGCCTCATTAACACACACAGCACCTTGTTGCCATCAACGCATGCATATCCACTGCCACCATGTCAGCCTCTAATTCAACCGAGCTATTAACATACTGCACCGCTTCACACATGCAAACATGATTGATTTGTGAATCTAAAACAATGAATGAAAACAGAAAACATGAAAGGATTAAAACCAGTAAATAAAAATAGGAAATGAAGATGAACAGTATATAGTAACTTAGAACAGAGCAGGGAAAGTGATTTTGGATAGCACACTATTGCTAAGCTACGCACACAGTAGCACTAAAACACCATCTTCACCTTCTTCCAGCAATCAAATGAAATGAACAAAGATAAATAACTACTGAAACAATCAATTGTAGAATCGATTAAAAATAAGCTAAGGGCTGATAGTAACTGGAATTATATATATATTATAAAATGCATACGAGAACAATCTTAATATACTGCAGCTGTCAGGACCCCAGTTTCAATCCTTGACTTTATCCAAAAATCACTATAAATTTTTTGCATTTTAACTTACCTTTCCTCTCTTCAATGGTTGGGCTGTGATTCGATGTCAGAGTCTTCACTTACCATAATATCCATTCTTATACATACATGTCAATATATTAATTCTGACTGTAGTTGCTTTTATTATACATGTAAGATTTTATAAAATCTAATACGATTACATTCCCCATAATATATAACGTATACATCACTGTGCTGTTTCTATGTTTAGATACACAACTGTACATAATAAGTATACCTGATAAATTGATAGGAACTAGCAGTGGACTCTGGGACACTCTCCCACGATAACTCTCGATCTACTGACGCTCTGTAGAGAGATGTAAAGAAAAGGGGGTGAGCATAACGCGCTCAGTAAGGAAATCAGGCAAGCAAGTAGATATCCACACTATCTACTCAAAATAGTGCTATGCCTTGAAAACATTATTTCCTTAACTCACTTTAAAAGCATGTCTTGAAATATAATATATATGTACTTGTACAGAATAAATCCCATGTACAGAAATCATGCTTTATTTCTCAAAAGTAGGCATGTAGTGCAACACAATGCATTTATATATAAATCATGCCTTTATGTAAATCATGCCATGTATATTTAAATCACATATAAATATGGCATCAAATGATTCACAACACAAATCGGAGTCCGACCCATCCCTCAGGTCTGTCCGCAGTTTAAATCAGTAAATCAATCAATGTGATATATCATGTAAGACTCTGTGGTACATGTAAATAGTATCCTGGATTATGATCATATCCGATGTGATCCCAAGCAACACAGTACTAGGTGTGCGGGGCATCACCGCTGTAACGGGAGGGGGGTCAGTCCATCACAACCGCCAGCTATATCCTCCTCAACTCCATAACAACACACGGTACAGCGTACACCTCGTGCCACTCAGACACGGTACAAAGTACACCCGTGGACCCGTTCTCACGGCCAGAGTGCCTACTATAGGACTTAGCTCTCACACCCGTGGAACATATCAACATCACAGTCAGGGTGCCTAACAGAGGTCTTAGCCCTCGCGCCTGTGGAAATATCATACCACGTCTATACCAACCTCATGCGGATATCCTCTCTAGCTATGACACACAGTCACGCAAGGTCTCAGGCATGGGTTTCAACATGTATTACATATCACATACAGTGTGCGTTTTGAGTGCGACTCACAGTCGTTACTCCGCTCAAACACTGTTTCACATCATAAAACTCGACTCTAGTGCGAGCACTCTCTAGCAACTAGGTCAATGCATAATTTATGTATTAAATCAAGTACGAGCAATAGCTCCCAGTACTATGCTATGGACAATATCAAAATCAAGTACGAGCAATAGCTCCTAGTACTATGTCATGTATAAACCATGAAGAATCGAGTACGAGCCAATCGCTCTAGCACTCTGTCATGCATATATCATTTAAAGCTGAGTACGAGTAAAACTCCAGTACTCTATCATGCATGTTATGAAAATCTAGTGCGTATTAAATCCAGCACTAATATTATGTGGAAAAACACATGAATCCCAGTGCGAGCTGTGCTCTAGCACGATTCATTCTAACATAATATGATAGATGGCTATTTTAAAAAGGGATTGTTTATAAAACATCAAAATCAGCACTAAAAGTGTGCTTAAGTCATATCAACCTTAAAATCATTAGCCCATCTATTTATTTTCATGCTAATAACAATTAAACATTCACAATAGCATTTTCCATGCTTTTTGCAACTTCTCACAAAAGTTGACTTTTTGACTAACTAGGGGCAAAATCGTAATTTGCCACTATCGGGTCGCAATAATTATTATTCACTTTCTCTGACCCTCAGAGTTTTTAAGTGAATGCAGAAGCAGTTGAAAATACGTGCAGGTATCTCTAACTACTCACAAAAGTCCCTTACCTCGGATCACGTCAAGTGACCTCGCTTCCTCGATGCTGCTAATTCCCGCAGTCCGATCAGCTCTCGATGTAAACTCCGGAGCTGTAAATAACCATTCCTCAGGTTAATTATCATTTTCCTACTGTATTACACATTAATACAGTTTAATTTCCCTTAATGGGCCTTAAAAATCCTTAATGGGCTTAACTAGGCCTTAAGTCCATTTTCATTTTACTATTCACTTTTGTTGGGCCTATTGGGCTTGTGGGGCCCACCAACTCTTATTGGGCTTGTCTTAGGCCCATTACACCCTATTGGGCCTAAAAATATTGGGCTTGGCCCATTGGGCCTCTCGGCCACATGCCTTGGCCGAAAGCTTAGCCATTCTCGGTTTTCACCATGGCATGCCATACATGCCTATTTCCTAGCCATTTTCACTTAGGCATTTTCACATACACTTGGTAGGCAATATTACCAATCATCCTATTGTTCATTTAGGCATTTTATCAAACACCTTGGTTGCCAACAATTTACATGTATTAATTAATCAATTTGATTAATTCTAATTATACCATTAACATTAATACATGTGTACTAATCCATTTATGTCTTAAAATCAAATTGACATATTTCAATATCCCATTGATCACTCTCGGCCTAACCCTCTTCATGGTGATTTAATATGTTTCAATGCTTAAAACATATATCAACATACTTGAAATCATTCATACATTAACATATATGAAATTGGAAATTAGAAAATATACCAATTGTAGTGTTCTCCTTTTGGCCGAAACTTTGGAGGCTCTCGGTTTGCACTCTATGGCTCCTTGATAGCCAATTCCAACATATGTTAATCTCCTTTCAATTTGGAACAACTTCCATGAAGGATGCAAGTTCCAAATATGACTAATTCCTAGTGATTTCTAGTGAGAGAAAGCTTGAATGGTTATGTTTCAATGGTGTTCTTCTCTAGCCGGAAATGTGTGATGAAGATGACCAAGGTGTGGCTGCATTTATAAGCCACTTACTTAGCCATTAAGCCTTACTTTTCAGCCACTATGCTTGACTTTCCAAATCTGAACCATGAGTCACCTTATGAGTCACCTTATGAGTCATAGTTAACTTTAACTATAGTTAGATATTTATCTCATGGGCTTTTCCAATTGGGCTTCTCGGTTTGGGCTTTCCTAATGGGCTTTCGGGCTGAAATTTTTACTATACCTCGGGCCTTTTATTGTCTCAAAATTTGGCCGATCAATTGGTCCAACAATTCCGTCTAAAGGACCTAACATTTTCGATATAGATTTAGTATACCTTAATGGGCTTTAAAATTTTCACCTTAGGCCCATTACGTTTTTAACCATTAAATTTATTCCGGAATCCTTCCGAATAAATTTTCCTTACTTCCGGGGATGATTATCTTGTATTCTGGCCAAGAATATTTTTTCCCCAAATTTTTCTCCACACTTAGGTTAATTTCAAACCTTGATTAGTCAACTATGGTAAAAGTCCACTTTTTTAACTATAGTTGACTTTTTCCTTAACCATTGACTAAGTTGACTTTTTCTTAAATTTTTGAAAGTGTTTTATATCATGTCTTACACTCTCGTCTTTATATTCCAACCGCTCCCGGTGGATAATTTCACCCGAAACTCCTTTTTCTCGCCGAAAAGGTCCATTTTACCCTTTTTAGCTTTTATTCTCGTTTTATATGTTCGGGTCTAAATCAAGCTGACTTTCCTTCATGAGCTCTCTACGCTCTCTTCTTTTAAGTTCTTATTTTCAGTCAGAATGATTTAGAATGACTCGGTTTAGCCTGTGATACTCATTGCTCACATTAGGCATTTTATGTAGCTTTAGCGTGTTAATTCATTTCAATAACACTTTAAGTCTAATAAATACTCTTCTTATGATTCAACCATAATTACATCGTGTTCATACACATAGGAATCATAAGGAAATAAGTTACAAAAAATCCGGGTTTGACAATCCTCCCCCACTCAAAAAATTTGGTCCTCCAAATTAGAACCAAGTCAGTCCTCAAATAGGTGAGTGTACTTCTCTCGCATCAGACTCTCTAGCTCCCAAGTAGCTTCCTCTGAAGTATGATGCTGCCAGAGAATCTTCACTAATCCGATGGTCTTCGATCTCAATACCTTCTCCTTCCTATCCAATATCCGAATCGGTCTCTTTACATATGACAAGTCCTCTCGGAGCTCCAAAGGCTCGTAACTAATCACATGTGACGGATCCGGGTGATACTTCCGAAGCATCGATATGTGGAAGACGTTGTGGACACCTGATAAGTCCGGTGGCAATGCCAACCTATATGCCTTATCTCCCACTCGATCAAGTATCTCAAAGGGTCCAATATAGCGAGGATTTAGTTTTCCCCTCTTCCCAAATCTCGCTATGCCCTTGGAAGGAGAAACTCTCAAAAACACGGATTCACCAACTGCAAACTCTAGTGGCCTACGTCTCCTGTCAGCGTAACTCTTCTGTCTGCTCTGAGCTGTCCTCAGTCTCTCTACTATCAAGCGGACATCCTTAGATGCTTGCGTAACCAAGTCAGGAGTGAAAATCATACGGTCACCCACTTCTTCCCATCCAATAGGGGAACGACATCTACGGCCATACAAAGCCTCATACGGTGCCATCCCGATACTCGAATGATAACTGTTGTTGTAGGCGAACTCGGCTAGTGGTAGGTGGTCATCCCAGGAGCCTCGATAGTCTAGCACACATGCTCTCAACATGTCCTCCAGAGTCTGTATAGTCCTCTCTGACTGACCATCTGTCTGAGGATGGAAAGCGGTGCTCAAACTCAACTGGGTTCCCATGGCTTCCTGAAAATGTCCCCAAAAGTGGGATGTGAAGCGGGAATCCCTATCTGAGACTATGCTCACTGGTACACCGTGTAACCTCACTACCTCGCGTACGTACAGTTCTGCTAACGAACTCAGAGTATCGGTAGCTCTCATAGCTAAGAAGTGGGCTGACTTCGTCAGTCTATCAACGATCACCCATATAGCATCGTGATTCCTGCGGGTCCTCGGTAAACCCATCACGAAATCCATGGTGATATGCTCCCATTTCCATGTCGGTATAGGTAGAGGCTGCAACAATCCTGCAGGTTTCTGATGCTCTACCTTCACCTGCTGACATACAAGACACTTTGCCACAAAGTCTGCCACATCTCTCTTCATGCCCGACCACCAGTATACCCTCCGGAGGTTCTGATACATCTTGTTACTCCCCGGATGCAACGTATACCTCGACGAATGAGCTTCCGCCAATATCAATCTCCTAAGTCCTGGATCCTCGGGAACACACAATTTGCCTCTGAACCTCAGTAGTCTATCAGAACTCATCTCAAAATCAGTCACGGTGCCTTTCTGCATCTGACTACTAACATCCATACAAAATAGGTCAGTCTGCTGAGCCACTCTGATCCTGTCCAACAGGTCCGGCTCCAAACGTAGACTAGCTATCACATAGCCTGCATCCATGTCAGAAGGCACGACTCCCAAACTGAGGTTGGCAAACTGCTCTAACAAATCATGCTCCCTAACCATCATATACGATACCATCCCCAGGCTCTTCCTGCTCAAGGCATCGGCTACAACGTTAGCCTTACCCGGATGATAAAGTATCTCGCAGTCGTAGTCCTTCAGAAGCTCTAGCCATCTTCTCTGTCTCATGTTCAGCTCCTTCTGCGAGAACAGATACTTGAGGCTCTTATGATCGGTAAAGATCTGGAACTTCTCTCCATACAAGTAGTGGCGCCATACCTTCAACGCAAACACTACCGCTGCTAATTCCAAATCATGGGTCGGATAGTTCTTCTCATGATCCTTCAGCTGTCTGGATCCGTAAGCAACTATCTTCCCGTCCTACATCAATACGCAGCCCAGTCCCTGATGCGAAGCATCGGTATATACTGCAAATCCTCCTGAGCTGGTAGGGATAGTGAGAATCGGAGCGGTGGTCAATCGACACTTCAACTCCTCAAAGCTCTTCTCACAATCCTCGTTCCATATGAACTGTGCACTCTTCCGAGTAAGACGTGTCAACGGAGCAGCCAACTTCGAAAATCCCTCTACGAATCTCCGATAGTATCCAGCTAAACCCAGAAAACTCCTGATCTCGGTGACTGTCCTCGGCTGTTCCCACTGAACTACAGCCTCTATCTTAGATGGATCAACTGATACACCATTTCTCGATACGACATGTCCCAAAAACGAGATCTGTGACAACCAAAAGTCACACTTGCTGAGCTTAGCATATAACTCATGCTCCCGTAACGTCTGCAACACGATCCTGAGGTGCTCCTCATGCTCCTCCTTGGATCTCGAATACACCAATATGTCATCGATGAAGACGATAACAAACTGGTCCAAGTATGGCTTGAATACATTGTTCATCAAAGCCATGAAAGCAGCTGGAGCATTCGTCAATCCGAATGGCATGACCAAGAACTCATAATGGCCATATCGGGTACGAAATGCTGTCTTGGGCACATCTCCACTCCGAACCTTCAGCTGATGATACCCAGACCTTAGGTCAATCTTGGAAAAGACCTGTGCTCCCTGTAGCTGATCTAGCAAGTCGTCAATGCGTGGAAGGGGGTACCTATTCTTGATGGTGGCCTTATTCAACAATCGGTAGTCTATACACAATCGGAGGCTCCCATCCTTCTTCCTCACAAACAAAACCGGTGCTCCCCAAGATGAAACACTCGGTCGTACAAAGCCCCTATCCAACAGCTCCTGTAACTGTCTCTTGAGCTCCTCCAGCTCAACTAAGTCCATGCAATATGGTGGTCTCGAAATAGGCTCCGTACCAGGTACCAGATCTATACAGAACTCCATCTCTCTGTCTGGTGGTAACCCTAGCAATTCATCCGGGAAAACATCTGGGTACTCACTGACCACAGTGATATCTGCCAACTCCGGATGTGCCTTATCCATATCTACCACGTACGCAATGAAACCTTGATATGTTGAAGGTTTTCTAAATCAGAAGTCATGTAATAATCATATCTACTCCTTTCATTTATCTTTATTAAACTTTACAACATATCTAGTAGGGTTAGGAAACATAACTGTCTTAGCGTAACAGTCTAAAACAGCATGGTTTGCAGATAGCTAATCCATTCCTAATATTATATCAAAGTCACTCATGCTTAGTAATATTAGATTGGCTGTCATCTCCTTATCCCCTACTCTCAACTTGCAGTCATTATATACATATTCTACAACTTGACTACTATCCATAGGCGTACTGATTAACATCATCATACATAAATGTGTACGCTCTACATGTCTCTCTAATTTACATGCAAATAAAGGCGATACAAAAGAATGCGTGGCACCAGGATCAATTAAAACATATGCTTCAATATCATAAATCAGGATGTTACCTCGAATCACATCCGATGAAGCATCAGCTATTCCCTGGTCCAAAGCATGTACTCGCCCTTGACCCATCACTTGTTTCCCCTTCTCCTCTGCCGTCGCTCTATCTCTCTGAGCAGACGTACCAGCTGGAGCTCAATCAAACTCCCTGTCCCTCTGTGGTGCAGTCGCATACGGAAATGGGCAATCTCTAACCAAATGCCCCTGTTTCCCACATCGGAAACATACTATAGCACCCTGTGAACACGGCCTATCTCCATGAAATCTGCCGCATCTTCTGCACTGATCCGCAGCAGGTCTCGGTCCTCCTATCATAATGCCCTTCGCTGGGGCTGCAGTCGGATAAGCAGGAGATCTAGCATATCTATCTCGTGTCCCCTCTATCCGTGATCTCTTACCGAAGGGTTTCTTCCCCCCTCGATAACTAAAATCTCTAGCCGGCCTCTTCTTCTGCAAGTCTTGGCTACGGCTAAACTTCCCAAACTCGGAAGCATTCCTCTCATAGTCCTGCTCACATAGTTGCACCCTGCGCACTGCCTCCTCATAGGTCACTATGTCCAGCGGAACCAACTTGGACCGTAGCACTGGTCTCAACCCGTCGATAAACCTGTGGACCTTCCTGGTCTCACTATACATAGTATCCGGGTCGTATCTCCCTAGGGATAGGAATCGAGTCTCATACTCGTCCACCGATAAACTCCCCTGATTGAGTCTCAAAAACTCTGCATGTAACTTCCGCTGTGCGGTGTCAGGAATAAACTGCCTCTTAAAGGCCTCCCGAAATATATCCCAAGTGATATCCGTATGTCGGGATCTCAATATAGGTCTGGTGGACTTCCACCAATGTTCTGCGGCTCCCTTCAGTAGGAACGTAGCAAACGCGACCATCTCCGAGGTCGTACACTCGAAGTATCCATAGAGCTTCTCTAGCTCTGCCAACCACTCCTCAGCAGCTACGGGGTTCTTGACCCCACTAAATGATGGAGGTCTGAACTTCTGGAACTCCCTCAACCGATGCAAGTCACATCCATATCCTAATCCACTGCCACCCGAAACCGGTGAGGGTGTAGGAGTATCTACTGTCCTCTGTGCATCAGCTGTCTGCGTAGGTGTATCAGGGGCAACTGCCTCTCCAGTAGCAGCTCCTGCCTCTTGTCTCTGCCTACCTGGCATCGTCTGTGCCAGTATCTCAATAATAGTCTCGAGACCACGCTCTAATCTCGTGAAGCGCGTCTCGGCACAATCGGGTGCCTCAGTAGCACCTGCAGTCTCATGCGTAGGTAATGGCCTGGCAGCGGCTCGTCCCTCGGGTCTCTCTCCCCGGCCTCGAGCCCTACCTCTCATACCTCTACCACTACGCGTATTTGCCATATAGGCAAAGTCCCTGCATTTATAATAATGAATTAGTCCATCTCCTATCCGGTATACACAGTTATATCTAAACACAGCACAGTACTATGGGGATATACACTTTCCTATTTTCTAACACCGACTCACATCAGACCAACCTCTGCTCTGATACCATCCTGTCAGGACCCCAGTTTCAATCCTTGACTTTATCCAAAAATCACTATAAATTTTTTGCATTTTAACTCACCTTTCCTCTCTTCAATGGTTGGGCTGTGATTCGATGTTAGAGTCTTCACTTACCATAATATCCATTCTTATACATACATGTCAATATATTAATTCTGACTGTAGTTGCTCTTATTATACATGTAAGATTTTATAAAATCTAATACGATTACATTCCCCATAATATATAACGTATACATCACTGTGCTGTTTCTATGTTTAGATACACAACTGTACATAATAAGTATACCTGATAAATTGATAGGAACTAGCAGTGGACTCTGGGACACTCTCCCACGATAACTCTCGATCTACTGACGCTCTGTAGAGAGATGTAAAGAAAAGGGGGTGAGCATAACGCGCTCAGTAAGGAAATCAGGCAAGCAAGTAGATATCCACACTATCTACTCAAAATAGTGCTATGCCTTGAAAACATTATTTCCTTAACTCACTTTAAAAGCATGTCTTGAAATATAATATATATGTACTTGTACAGAATAAATCCCATGTACAGAAATCATGCTTTATTTCTCAAAAGTAGGCATGTAGTGCAACACAATGCATTTATATATAAATCATGCCTTTATGTAAATCATGCCATGTATATTTAAATCACATATAAATATGGCATCAAATGATTCACAACACAAATCGGAGTCCGACCCATCCCTCAGGTCTGTCCGCAGTTTAAATCAGTAAATCAATCAATGTGATATATCATGTAAGACTCTGTGGTACATGTAAATAGTATCCTGGATTATGATCATATCCGATGTGATCCCAAGCAACACAGTACTAGGTGTGCGGGGCATCACCGCTGTAACGGGAGGGGGGTCAGTCCATCACAACCGCCAGCTATATCCTCCTCAACTCCATAACAACACACGGTACAGCGTACACCTCGTGCCACTCAGACACGGTACAAAGTTCACCCGTGGACCCGTTCTCACGGCCAGAGTGCCTACTATAGGACTTAGCTCTCACACCCGTGGAACATATCAACATCACAGTCAGGGTGCCTAACAGAGGTCTTAGCCCTCGCGCCTGTGGAAATATCATACCACGTCTATACCAACCTCATGCGGATATCCTCTCTAGCTATGACACACAGTCACGCAAGGTCTCAGGCATGGGTTTCAACATGTATTACATATCACATACAGTGTGCGTTTTGAGTGCGACTCACAGTCGTTACTCCGCTCAAACACTGTTTCACATCATAAAACTCGACTCTAGTGCGAGCACTCTCTAGCAACTAGGTCAATGCATAGTTTATGTATTAAATCAAGTACGAGCAATAGCTCCCAGTACTATGCTATGCACAATATCAAAATCAAGTACGAGCAATAGCTCCTAGTACTATGTCATGTATAAACCATGAAGAATCGAGTACGAGCCAATCGCTCTAGCACTCTGTCATGCATATATCATTTAAAGCTGAGTACGAGTAAAACTCCAGTACTCTATCATGCATGTTATGAAAATCTAGTGCGTATTAAATCCAGCACTAATATTATGTGGAAAAACACATGAATCCCAGTGCGAGCTGTGCTCTAGCACGATTCATTCTCACATAATATGATAGATGGCTATTTTAAAAAGGGATTGTTTATAAAACATCAAAATCAGCACTAAAAGTGTGCTTAAGTCATATCAACCTTAAAATTATTAGCCCATCTATTTATTTTCATGCTAATAACAATTAAACATTCACAATAGCATTTTCCATGCTTTTTGCAACTTCTCACAAAAGTTGACTTTTTGACTAACTAGGGGCAAAATCGTAATTTGCCACTATCGGGTCGCAATAATTATTATTCACTTTCTCTGACCCTCAGAGTTTTTAAGTGAATGCAGAAGCAGTTGAAAATACGTGCAGGTATCTCTAACTACTCGCAAAAGTCCCTTACCTCGGATCACGTCAAGTGACCTCGCTTCCTCGATGCTGCTAATTCCTGCAGTCCGATCAGCTCTCGATGTAAACTCCGGAGCTGTAAATAACCATTCCTCAGGTTAATTATCATTTTCCTACTGTATTACACATTAATACAGTCTAATTTCCCTTAATGGGCCTTAAAAATCCTTAATGGGCTTAACTAGGCCTTAAGTCCATTTTCATTTTACTATTCACTTTTGTTGGGCCTATTGGGCTTGTGGGGCCCACCAACTCTTATTGGGCTTGTCTTAGGCCCATTACACCCTATTGGGCCTAAAAATATTGGGCTTGGCCCATTGGGCCTCTCGGCCACATGCCTTGGCCGAAAGCTTAGCCATTCTCGGTTTTCACCATGGCATGCCATACATGCCTATTTCCTAGCCATTTTCACTTAGGCATTTTCACATACACTTGGTAGGCAATATTACCAATCATCCTATTGTTCATTTGGGCATTTTATCAAACACCTTGGTTGCCAACAATTTACATGTATTAATTAATCAATTTGATTAATTCTAATTATACCATTAACATTAATACATGTGTACTAATCCATTTATGTCTTAAAATCAAATTGACATATTTCAATATCCCATTGATCACTCTCGGCCTAACCCTCTTCATGGTGATTTAATATGTTTCAATGCTTAAAACATATATCAACATACTTGAAATCATTCATACATTAACATATATGAAATTGGAAATTAGAAAATATACCAATTGTAGTGTTCTCCTTTTGGCCGAAACTTTGGAGGCTCTCGGTTTGCACTCTATGGCTCCTTGATAGCCAATTCCAACATATGTTAATCTCCTTTCAATTTGGAACAACTTCCATGAAGGATGCAAGTTCCAAATATGACTAATTCCTAGTGATTTCTAGTGAGAGAAAGCTTGAATGGTTATGTTTCAATGGTGTTCTTCTCTAGCCGGAAATGTGTGATGAAGATGACCAAGGTGTGGCTGCATTTATAAGCCACTTACTTAGCCATTAAGCCTTACTTTTCAGCCACTATGCTTGACTTTCCAAATCTGAACCATGAGTCACCTTATGAGTCACCTTATGAGTCATAGTTAACTTTAACTATAGTTAGATATTTATCTCATGGGCTTTTCCAATTGGGCTTCTCGGTTTGGGCTTTCCTAATGGGCTTTCGGGCTGAAATTTTTACTATACCTCGGGCCTTTTATTGTCTCAAAATTTGGCCGATCAATTGGTCCAACAATTCCGTCTAAAGGACCTAACATTTTCGATATAGATTTAGTATACCTTAATGGGCTTTAAAATTTTCACCTTAGGCCCATTACGTTTTTAACCATTAAATTTATTCCGGAATCCTTCCGAATAAATTTTCCTTACTTCCGGGGATGATTATCTTGTATTCTGGCCAAGAATATTTTTCCCCCAAATTTTTCTCCACACTTAGGTTAATTTCAAACCTTGATTAGTCAACTATGGTAAAAGTCCAATTTTTTAACTATAGTTGACTTTTTCCTTAACCATTGACTAAGTTGACTTTTTCTTAAATTTTCGAAAGTGTTTTATATCATGTCTTACACTCTCGTCTTTATATTCCAACCGCTCCCGGTGGATAATTTCACCCGAAACTCCTTTTTCTCGCCGAAAAGGTCCATTTTACCCTTTTTAGCTTTTATTCTCGTTTTATATGTTCGGGTCTAAATCAAGCTGACTTTCCTTCATGAGCTCTCTACGCTCTCTTATTTTAAGTTCTTATTTTCAGTCAGAATGATTTAGAATGACTCGGTTTAGCCTGTGATACTCATTGCTCACATTAGGCATTTTATGTAGCTTTAGCGTGTTAATTCATTTCAATAACACTTTAAGTCTAATAAATACTCTTCTTATGATTCAACCATAATTACATCGTGTTCATACACATAGGAATCATAAGGAAATAAGTTACAAAAAATCCGGGTCTGACAGCAGCAAATGGAAATATATCATGCAACAGAAATGATCATGCAATAGTGTGTAATCATCTTGATACCGAATGAACCATGCAAAATCAATATCTGAAAACTGAAATATTCATTATCCGCAAAACAGAGAAGTAATGAAGCTACTGTAGCCTCGGGTTGCATTCAGTTTTTGCTGCCATCATGGTTCCACCGAGCTTTTGATGTAGATAAAATGTTAACATTCAATCCACATCAAAGCTTTAGAACGCCTAAGGCAGTGATCAAAGAGCTTTGTCACCCGATTGCACTTCTTGAAATCTAACCGAGAACAACTAAAGTGATGGTTTAACAAATGAAGAAAAGAAAGCATAAGTGATGCTCATGGAAAAGAAACCGAGACATGAAATAGTAAAATGAGTAATTGAAATGAAACTTGACAAATAGAGAGCTTATGGAAAAGAAACCGAGAGCATGAAAACAAAAGATTGAATTTCTATTGAAAATGAAACATAACAAATTGTAATGAGGAACATGAAATGAATAGTAAAATAATTTGAGAAAATGGCTAACGGGAAAAGAAAAGAACAAGGAAAATAAATTCTAAAAAAAACCCTAAGACTATTCTACCCTAGCCTACTTGATTTTTCAATTGCCATCATGTTCTATTTATACACAAACATAGGGGTACAATGGTAAATTTTCATCCTAGATGAGTTGGCATTGTTTGGTCACTTATCTTCAATTGATTTGCTGCAGATAGATATTTCCACGCCACTTATCGGTATGTCTAGTTGGCTGTGCGATGTGGCCCGACATATGCCTTCCAGAATATTCACTCGGTGTCTATTGATCTTATCATTTCAGAGCAAATAAAATATCGACACCTGGCATCACGCGTGTCCAGACGACTGGTGACTCGGTCTGCAAAATTTGCAGTGGTCCAATCTCCTTTAGCTCGTTTTCAGCCCAATTTCGACTGAAACGACTGAGTTTCATCTGGATTTAATTTATCTGCACATTAAAGAGTTTTAATTAAATAAAGGGGATTATTAATAAAATAATATGGGGATTAAGTAAATAATTAGGAATTTAAGATAATTCTATAAAAAATAGAATTATCACACCCCCAAACTTGAGCTTTTACTTGTCCTCAAGCAAAACAAAATAATTGTTGCAATGATAAGTACAAAACATAATAATTTTCAACATTATCCTCAAAGATAAAGTACAGCCAATAATCTCAAAGATTCACAATTACAATTCAAACACTCAGAATCATCTAATCATAAGTCCTAACCCAAATTGGACTCCTCGTGTGCGTGAAAAATGTCAAAGCCACTTCAAAGTACATTATCCAGATCAGATTATGCAAGCACAGTAAATGCAAAGTCAGTGACATGTGATGATTCCCATAAGTTTGCTTTTCACTAATCTCTCCACTAATGTAGTCACATTCAATCAAAGATCAATAGGGCTTCATTAAGCTTGTAATGTCAGGCTGGGGTTAAGGTATGATAAAGTCTATTTAGGTTTAATTACCCCTTAACATGCATTACCTTCTAGCATCCTTAATGTAAGAGCTCTAATTATTCCCCCAAACTTATTTTATTTCACTAAACATTTTATTCCATTTTTGTATTTTTCATCTTTCTACTTTTTCTTTTTCTTCACACATTTTTTTTTGTATTTTCACTATCACTAGGTACCCATATGTATAAAGCTCAAAATATATCCAATGACTTTCCATGTTTTCGGGGTAAGGGATAGGAAAAGAATACTTTAGGCTAAGGAAAATAACGCAGGTGTATTTACAGAGAAAAGCTTATTTGGCCCAGATGGGTGACTAGGGATAAAATATGTACAAGGATGGCTCGAAAGGCTCAAACGATCCAAAGATGACCTAAATCATCTCCCTAATTAAGTGTGATATAATATTTGGCCTCGAGACAAGATCAAACAAATTCTAGAATATGATACACAAAATTAATTGAGCAAATGCAATCTTAAGTCCACATAAGCTTTCTCTAAATAAATATACAGATTCATGACATGACATGTGACAAATTCAAGAACTCAACTTCATGCTTTTCCTATAATCATGCTTCTCAGTCAATTAAAGTCAGACTAAATCATGGGGTCATATCATCGGAATATGGGAAAACTACATGCTAAGCACTAAATCATCCCAAAATCAAACAGTTTAAGCTCAGATTTTCGAAAAATTATGAAAAAATTTTCAATTTTGCTCAAATTTTTGAAAAATACTCGAGTGATATCCCCTCCCCCAAACTTGAAGTGTACAGTGTCCTCAGTGTGCAGATAATATAAGAATTGAAGTTCAGGAACAGAGTACTCCCCTCTCTGATGATGATGATGAACAACCGAAGCTTTGATTGAAACATAAAACTAGGAAAGAAATCTGCAAAATAAACAAAGAAAGAAACAACAGCAAGGAAAAGAACTGTACAAAAAGTGAAAAAGAAAAATGAAGCTAAGTAGCAGGATCAGAAGTATGAGGGTCAGCTAAAGTGGTCACAGAATGTTGACGATCAAATCCTCCCTCAAAATAGTGTTTAAGTCTGCCCCCATTAACCTTAAAGGGTTGATTCAGGGTCTCATCCATAATTTCAATGGCTCCATGAGGGAATACTTGTGTAATGGTAAAGGGCCTTGACCACCTAGACTTGAGCTTTCCTGGAAACAACTTCAAGCGTGAATTAAACAACAAAACCTGCTGGCCTTGCTCAAAGTGTCTCTCCTTAATTTTCTTATCATGCCATCGCTTAGTTTTTTCCTTGTAGAGCTTGGCATTCTCATATGCCTGCAACCTGAACTCATCTAACTGATTGAGTTGTAGCAGTCTCTTCTCCCTTGCTGCTTCTAAATTGAAATTCAGGTTCTTAAGGGCCCAATAGGCCTTATGCTTAAGTTCGACTGGTAGATGACAGGCTTTACCATACACAAGCTGATAGGGGGACATTCCTAAAGGTGTTTTGAAGGCTGTCTTATAGGCCCAAAGTGCATCCTCTAACCTAATGGACAAATCCTTCCTACTTGGGTTCACTGTTTTCTCTAATATCCCCTTAATTTCCCTATTGGACAACTCTACTTGGCCACTCGTCTGTGGGTGATAAGCAGTGGCTACCTTATGTTTGACCCCATATTTCTTTAACAACCCACCAAAACTTCGATTGCAAAAGTGGGATCCTCCATCACTAATGATAGCCCTAGGTGTGCCAAATCGTGTAAAAATATTCTTCTTTAAAAACCTTATCACTACCTTGACATCATTAGTCGATAAGGCCATTGCTTCAACCCATTTTGACACATAGTCCACAGCCACAAGAATATAGAGGTTGCCATATGAAGGAACAAATGGTCCCATGAAATCAATGCCCCAGACATCAAAGAGTTCTACTTTTAAAATATTAGTCAGATGCATCTCATTTCTTTTGAAAATATTACCTACCCTCTAACATCTATCACATTTCAGCACAAAGTAGTGGGCATCCTTAAATAACATGGGCCAGTAATATCCAGATTGCAAAACCTTGGTTGTTTTCCTCTCTCTTCTAAAATGCCCTCCATAATCAGAAGAATGGCAATGTCTAAGTATATCCTCTACTTCTTCCATGGGAACACACCTTCTCAAAATCTGATCTTTACATTGCTTGTATAGGAAGGGTTCATCCTAAACATAATACTTGACATCACTCAAAAACTTTTCTTTTGCTGGGCAGTCAAATCAAGTGGCATTACATTGCTCACCAGATAATTTACAAAATTAGCATACCAAGGCAATCTGGAGTGCCCGAAAGTAAATAGCTGCTCATCAGGAAAGGACTCATTAATAGCTGTACCATCTTCTTTAAGTCCACTCTCTAATCTAGATAGATGGTCAGCAACATGATTCTCTATACCTTTCCAGTCCTTAATCTCCAAGTCAAACTCCTGTAGTAGGAGGATCCATCGAATCAGCCTTGGCTTTGCATCCTTCTTGGAGACTAAGTACTTAATGGCAGCATGATCAGTATATACTACTACCTTAGTACCAATGAGATAGGAGCGAAACTTATCAAAGGCAAATACTACAGCTAACAGCTCCTTCTCGGTAGTAGCATAGTTCATTTGGGCCTCATTAAGTGTTTTGCTTGCGTAATAGTTAGCATAGAAGACTCTTCCTTTCTTTGTCCTAGTACAGCCCCAAAAGTATAATCACTTGCATCACACATAAGCTCAAAAGGTAAACTCCAATCTGGAGCTATGATTACAGGGGCTGTAACTAATTTTTCCTTCAAAGTCTTAAATGCTTCTAGGCATTTCTCATCAAAGCAAAACACCGTGTCCTTTTCAAGAAGATTACATAAAGGTTTAGATATCTAAGAAAAGTCTTTAATGAACCTTCTGTAAAATCCTGCATGGCCCAGGAAACTTCTAATTCCTTTTACAATGGTAGGGGGTAACTTCTCAATAATTTCTACCTTAGCCTTATCCACTTCTATGCCCATAGCAGAGATTTTGTGCCCCAGCACTATACCTTCTTTTACCATGAAAGAACATTTCTCCCAATTAAGCACTAAGTTTGTTTTTTCACACCTCCTCAGCACTAGTGTTAAATTCTGCAAACATAAATCAAAGCTATCCCCAAATACTGAGAAATCGTCTATGAAAACCTCAAGAAAATCCTTCACCATATCATGGAATATGGCCATCATGCAATGCTGAAATGTAGCAGGTGCATTGCATAGGCTAAAAGGCATTCTTCTAAAAGCAAACGTCCCATAGGGATAGGTGAAGGTAGTCTTTTCTTAGTCTTCCGGGGCTATAGCTATCTGATTGTACCCAGAGTATCTATCCAGCAAATAGTAGAATTCGTGACCAGCTAATCGATCTAACAGTTGGTCAATGAAGGGTAAAGGGAAGTGGTCTTTCCTGGTGGCCTTGTTGAGTTTCTTATAATCTATACATACTCGCCAACCAGTGACAGTCCTAGTGGGGATGAGCTCATTATTTTCATTCTCGATCACTATCATCCCTCCCTTCTTAGGGACACATTGTACTGGGCTCACCCAAGCACTGTCAGAAATGGGATAGATAATCCCTGCATCTAACCACTTAATGATCTCCTTCTTAACAACTTCTTTCATTACAGGGTTCAATCGACGCTGGTGCTCTATGGATGACCTATACCCTTCATCCAATAGTATCTTATGCATACAGATAGAGGGACTAATACCCTTAAGGTTAGAGATAGACTAGCCTATAGCCTTTTGATGCTCTCTTAGCACTTGTAGTAATTTTGCTTCCTGATCATTGGAGAGAGCAGCAGATACTATTATCGGTCGTGTGGAGGATTCACCTAAGTAAGCATACCTAAGGTGTGAGGGTAAAGGTTTGAGTTCTAATGCTGGAGGATCACTAGTGGATGGAAAGATATTTGAAGCTGGAATAGATGAAGAGTCTAGTGTCTTAAATTGGGTAATTTCCTCAAAAGGATTGACCTCTAACAACTGTAAAGTCTCATAGACTTTATCATCATCTTCACTATACTCTAAGATCAACAGATTTCACTAAGGAGGCTTCTAAAGGGTTTAAAGGATGTGTCTTGGAAAACTCCTCAGTGATGTCCTTATCCACTAAATCCACCCTAAAATAATCATGAGAGTCATCAGGGAACCTTAGAGATTTGAACACATTAAACTTGACTTCCTGATCTTGAACTCTCATTATTAACTCCCCCTTCTGTACATCTATTAAAGTTCTACCAGTTGCTAGGAATGGTCTGCCTAATATGATTGGGACTTCCCTGTCTTCCTTCATGTCCAACACGATAAAATCTGCAGGAAAAATAAACTTGTCCACTTTCACTAAAATATCCTCAATGACCCCTTTCGGATATTTAATTGATCGATCGGCTAACTGGAGGGTCATTGTGGTGGGCTTGGCATCCTCTATTCCTAACTTCTGATAGATGGACAATGGCATCAAATTTATACTAGCTCCTAGATCGTATAGGGCTCTACCAAAGAATAAATTTCCAATAATACATGGTATGGTAAAGCTCCTGGGATCCTTGAGCTTGGGGGGTAACCTTCTCTGGATGATAGCACTACACTTCTTAGTTAAAGCCACCGTTTCGTAATCTTCCAATCTTCTTTTCCTAGAGAGGATGTCTTTCATAAACTTCAAATAGCTTGGTATTTGCTCTAAGGCATCTGTGAATGGAATGTTAATGTGAAGTTTCTTAAAAACCTCAAGGAATTTTGCAAATTGTTGGTCCAATTTTTTATTTTGAAATCTCTGCGAAAAAGGGACTGGTGGTCTAACAGGAGGAGATGTAGTGGGAAATTTTGTAGTATCAGAGGTTAAAGAAGGTTGTGACAAAGAAACAGGTAAAGGTGAAGAAATGCCTGACTTTGTTTCCTTTGCAGCTTTATCTTTTGATTCTTACTCCATCTGAGCTGCTTCACTAGAACCTATGGGTTTTGCAACTGTGGGCTAGTCAGGTCTAGACTTAACAACAGGAGTTACTAGCTCTCTGCCACTCCTAAGGGTGATAGCTTTCACATGTTCCTTCCCTTCCCTTTGCCTAACGGGATTGGCTTCTATGTTACTAGGAAGGGTTCCCTGAGGACGTTGACTAAGAGCGTTTGCTATCTGTCCTACCTGAACCTCTAGGTTCTTAATTGAAGCTGCTTGATTTTGCAAGATCGTCGTGAACATTTCCTCAAGAGAGGCTTTCTTATCAGCTGTAGGTGAATGCTGGGGTTATGGTGGTGGTGGTTGATGGAAGTGGGATGGATGGGAATGATTAGGTGGATGATGTGGATATGGAGGTGGTGGGTGGTGAGGAAATTGATGCTGTGGTGGTACCTGAACCTGTGGAGCTTGAAAACCTGGGGTTCCTACTCGTCTAGAATTAGAAGTTTGCCCTTAGTTTTGGCTCCAAGAAAAGTTCGGATGGTTCCTCCACCCTGGGTTATAGGTGTTTGAAAAAGGGTTGTTCTGTTGCTTAGGGGCAACGTACTGAACCGATTTTAGATTAAGTGGATACCTATCCACAACGTGGGTACCACTACACAAATCACAAGATAGAAAAGGACTTTGGACAGAAAATACAGGGTTCGAATTGTTGGAAGGATTAGGTTGGGTACTGAGCGACTCCACCTTCTTTGTAAGATTGGCTATTTGAGAGGTCAAGGTGGACAGCGTGTCAAGCTCATATATACCCGCCGATTTCTTTGGTATTTGCCTTTTCGAGGACCATTGATAATTGTTAGCCGCCATCTTATCTAGCAACTCATAAGCCTCCTCTTCTGTTTTGCACATCAAGGCTCTACCCAAAGTAGCATCCACTATGGTCCTATTCTGACTTGTAAGTCCATTGTAGAAGGTCTGGACTTGCAGCCATAGAGGTAGGCCATGGTGAGGGCACTTCCTAAGAAACTCCTTGTATCGTTCTCATGCCTCGTAAAGAGAATCAGAGTCGTACTGGACAAAAGAGGATATATCGCTATGGAGTCTGGCCATTTTAGAGGGAGGAAAGAATTTGGCTAGAAATTGGTGGGCTAACTCATCCCATGTGGAAATGGATCCTGGAGGTAGTGAGGTCAACCAGTGTCTCGCCCTATCCCTAAGTGAGAAGGGGAATAATCTAAGCCTGAGTGCATCGTCAGATAATCTATTGTGTTTAAACGTGTTGCATAAGTCCAAGAATTGCCCGAGATGAGCATGTGGGTCATCGTGTGGAAGCCCACTGAACTGCAAAGATGTTTAGATCATCTGAAGGATGGACGACTTAATTTCAAAATTATTAGCAGGGATTGCTGGTGGCCTACTGCAAGTATAGTATCCTCCAATCGTCGGCACCGCATAATCCCCAACGGTCCTGATTTCCCTATTTTCTGCCATCGTGTGTTGCAGCGGAGCTATAGATTTCCTAGAGTCCTTTTGTATTTTCCTAAGAGTTCGTTCGATTTCAGGATCTAGAGGAAAACAATCAAAACTTCTGGGTCTACGCATGCAAACATCAACAAGTCCTTAGAAAATTTTTTAAGTTTTTTTTTTTAATTTTTGATTTTAATTAATTATGAGAAAATTAACTTATCTAAATATTTACAACCTAAATATTTACAGGCTAGAATTACACCTAAGTATAATTTCACCCATATTAATTAAGGAATAATTAAACTTCCCCGGGAACGGCACCAAAAACTTGACACGCCCTAAGGGTATTATTCGCAAGTGCATGGGTCGTCCAAGTAATAATGGGATTTGAGTCCTGGAATTATCGTCCCACAGAGAAGTTGTTAGCGTAATTAACTACCGATTAATCTTACCCTAAGTATATCCTAGCAAATTATGAATTTAAAGAGGGTTATCAACTAAGGCTAATTAAAAATAATACTGGAAAACAATAAAATAATAAGAACTAAAGAAAATGAAATCGAACAAAATTTACTTACAGTACTTCGAGAAATTAAAAGCAAATAACCTACACAAGAAAATTAAAACAGTTAAAATGAATTAACGCAATTAAAATGAAATAAAATGCAAATATGAAAATAAAGCAATAACATTAATTAAACTAACTAATAAAAATGCAAATTAATTAAGAAATTAACTCCAAATCTTAAAAATCTAAAATATCAAATCTAAATTAATCCTAATATCACTAATTACTAACTTAACAATAAAAATTAACTAATGCATGAAAAACAATTTTTGAAATTTTAATTAAAACTTAAAATGCATAAAATGAGTTTATCTAAATTAATTTCAAGCACTACCCTTAATGCTAGAATAAAAAAATTACTTAGTAACCTACTTAAATCAAAGTTAAACTAATGAAATAAAGAAACTATAACTAACATGCAAATTAGAAATCACTAACTAAGCTAACTAATAACTTGAAATTAATCTAACTAAAATACATGCAAAATGAATTAAACAACATTAAGGGGTGAGCCAAACATGGCCTTAGGCATTTTAAACCATTCCCTCCCTTTACTGTTCATGTGTCATCTTTGTTTTTCATTTCCAGGTCATGGTTTGTTTGTCCTCTGGTTCTGCCCCGGTTTGTCCGCTTCTGCTCCAGGTCTGCTTTAGTCCTGCAACCGACTGCTGGTGACGACGCCCTAAGGGTGTATTTCGCAAGTGCACGGGTCGTCCAAGTAATAATGAGATTTGAGTCCCGGAATTATCGTCCCACAGAGAAGTTGACTAGCCTAATTAAGTACCGGTTAGTTTTACCCTAAGTATATCCTAGCAAATTATGAAGCTCTGATGGGTGGTCTACAAGGCTAAAATTAAAATACTGAAAATAATAAAACTATAAAATAAAGAAAATAAAACCGAGCTAAAAGTACTTACAGTGCTCCAAGCAATAAAAAAAATACCTGCAAAAGATAACGCAATTAAAATAAAAAGCAAAAATGGAAATAAGGAAATAAAAATTAATTAAACTAAAACTTAAACAAACTTAAAACAAAAATGCATGCAATTAAACTAATAAAAATTACAAATTACTTAAACTAAAATCTAATGAAAATAAAGACTAAATTAAAAATGCATGAAAAACATTTAATCTAAATTAATTCTAAATGCAATTCTTAACATACTAAACTAAAATTAAATCCTAAAACATAAAACATCAAATTAACTATCAACTAAAACTTAAAACTAAAGATTAAATTAACACATAAAATATTAAATTTAACCTACAATTATCAACTAACACTACACTAAACTAACAACTAATGAAACAATCAAAATAATAAAAATGCCATAAAAGATTAAACTAAGCAAAATAGAGGTGGCCAAACGTGGCCTTAACCAAAATGCCAAACCACCAAGTGGCCCCGAAATGCCACTGTTCATGCTCTTCTTCAATTTGCAGTTCTATCTCCAGGTATGCTCACGGTTCAGGCCTGCTTTGTCCCACATTCTGCTCCTGCCGTGCCTTTTGTCTTCTTTCCTAGCTGCTGTCCAGGTGCCCCAGCTGTTGCATCCGGTCTGTCCGCTTCTGCTCCCTGCTTTGCTTCAGGTCAATACACAGCTTCCTCTCCTCATTCTCTATACACATTACCAAGCTGCAACATAGCAGTACAGAGAACAAGGGCGCACTAGCAGGCAGCCTCAATCTGCGTCTATCGCGCCTCATGCACTGTCATGCATCTTCTGCCTTGCTACAGCCAGCTTCTAGTAATCATCTGCCGCCCATGTCCTGGATATGCATCCCTTGCACAGCAGCTTTGCTTCGCATGTCCCAGCAACACACGCCCGAGCAGAGTCAGCTACCAAGTAATGCACCTAACGACAAGCTGAATCAACCAGCCATCAGCTGGCCATGTCCTACTTCACAGCCAATGATGTCGCCAGTCATGCGTCCTCCTCTTCGGTCCAATGCACACCAGATTTGTCACCAGCTACTACCTTCCAACAACTGCACAGCAAACTTTAAACAGAGTCGAACAGAGGATGAATGTGGCCTCTATCCACTGCAACCACAGACTCCTACTGCTGTACTGCATCGAATGGCAGTAGCCCCGCTTGCTTCAGAAACCATGGAAATGGAAACCCGATCAAGAAAGACAACCACCCGATGCTAAGAAATGGTTTAACAAATGAAGAAAAGAAAGCCTAAGTGACGCTTCCTGGAAAGAAACCGAGAGCTTACAATGGAAAAGAAACCGAGAGTAAAAAAAATTGATGGAATAGCAAATGAAGAAAAGAGAAAATCAGTCATGCATCCATTGAAAAGAAACCCGAGACATGAAAATAAGTTATGGAAATACAAAAAATTAAACTCATGGAAGGAAACTAAGAAGATGGAAAAGAGAAGAAATCGAGAGCTTGTAAATGACAAGAAATCGAAGGCATAGTAAATAATGGAGGAGAAGCCGAGAGAATGTAATGGAAAAGTTGATTGAATTTCTATTGAAAATGAAATTTAACAACTTGTAATGAAGAACATAAGATGAATAGTAAAAACAATTTTGTAAAAGAAAAATTATGCGGAAATTTAAAGAAAACTTGTAAAATTAATCTAAAGACTATTCTACCCTAATCTACCCTACTCCTACTTCTACTCTACTTCCTACACTACTTTCTACTCCTACTCCTCCTTGATTTTTCAATTGCCATCATGTTCTATTTATATACAAACATAGGGGTACAATGGTAATTTTTTCATCCTAGATGAGTTGGCATTGTTTGGCCACTTGTCTTCATTTGATTTGTTGTAGAGTAGATATTTCCACGTCATCAGTTTTTTTATCCAATTAGCTGTGCAATGTGGCCCGGCGTGTGTCCTCCAGAGGGTTGGCACGGTGTCCTTCAATCTTATCGTTTCGGAGTAAATAAAATACGGACACCTGGCATCATGCGTGTCCAGTCGACTGATGATTCGATCTACAAATTGGAAGTGGTCCAGTCTCCTTTAGCCCATTTTCAGCCCAATTTTGTCTGAAACGACTGAATTTCATCTGGATTTAATTTACCTGCACATTAAAGAATTTTCATTAAATAAAGGGGATTATTAGTAAAATAATATGGGATTAAATAAATAATTAGGAATTTAAGCACAAATAATTCCATAAAAAAAGAATTATCAGCTGGACAGGTACCGTCTGTCCTACTGCCCCAGGCTGATGTGCATCCACCACCGGAGTTGTCCTAGCCTCGTACTGCTACTGCAAGAGCTGCTCAAGGCTACTGTCGATTGTCTCCAAGTGATGCATCAACATTCGTCCGTCTGTTCCTGCACCCAGGTGCTGCTACTGCACCTAATACACTATCCACTTCACGTCTGCTTACAAGAATATCGGCAAACGGCCTCATTAACACACACAACACCTTGTTGCCATCAACGCATGCATATCCACTGCCACCATGTCATCCTCTAATTCAACCGAGCTATTAACATACTGCACCGCTTCACACATGCAAACATGATTGATTTGTGAATCTACAACAATGAATGAAAATATAAAACATGAAAGGATTAAAACCAAAAAATAAAAATAGGAAATGAAGATGAACAGTAAATAGCAACTTAGAATAGAGGAGAACATAACAGGGAAAGTGATTTCGGACAGCACACTATTCCTAAGCTACGCACACAGTAGCACTAAAACACCATCTTCACCTTCTTCCAGCAATCAAATGAAATGAACAAAGATAAATAACTATTGAAACAATCAATTGTAGAACCGATTAAAAATAAGCTAAGGGCTGATAGTAACTGAAATTATATACATATATATATATTATAAAATGCATACAAGAACAATCTTAATATACTGCAGCAAATGGAAATATATCATGCAACAGAAATGATCATGCAATAGTGTGTAATCATCTTGATGCCGAATGAACCATGCAAAATCAATATCTGAAAACTGAAATATTCATCATCCGTAAAATAGAGAAGTAATGAAGCTACTGTAGCCTCGGGTTGCATTCAGTTTCTGCTGCCATCATGGTTCCACTGAGCTTTTGATGTAGATAAAATGTTAACATTCAATCCATATCAAAGCTTCAGAATGCTTAAGGCAGTGATCAAAGAGCTTTGTCACCTGATTGCACTTCTTGAAATCTAACCGAGAACAACTAAAGTGTTGGTTTAACAAATGAAGAAAAGAAAGCATAAGTGATGCTCATGGAAAAGAAATCGAGACATGAAATAGTAAAATGAGTAATGGAAATGAAACTTGACAAATAGAGAGCTTATGGAAAAGAAACCGAGAGCATGAAAACAAAAGATTGAATTTCTATTGAAAATGAAACATAACAAATTGTAATGAGGAACATGAAATGAATAGTAAAATAATTTGAGAAAATGGCTAACGGGAAAAGAAAAGAACAAGGAAAATAAATTCTAAAAAATTACCCTAAAACTATTCTACCCTAGCCTACTTGATTTTTCAATTGCCATCATGTTCTATTTATACACAAACATAGAGGTACAATGGTAAATTTTCATCCTAGATGAGTTGGCATTGTTTGGCCACTTGTCTTCAATTGATTTGCTGCAGATAAATATTTTCACGTCACTTGTCGGTTTGTCCAGTTGGCTATGCGATGTGGCAGGACGGGTGCCTTCCAAAATATTCACTCGGTGTCTATTGATCTTATCGTTTCAGAGCAAATAAAATATCGACACCTGGCATCACACGTGTCCAGATGACTGGTGACTCGGTCTGCAAAATTTGAAGTGGTCCAATCTCTTTTAGCTCATTTTCAGCCCAATTTCGACTGAAACGACTGAGTTTCATCTGGATTTAATTTATCTGCACATTAAAGAATTTAAATTAAATATAAGGGATTATTAATAAAATAATATGGGGATTAAGTAAATAATTAGGAATTTAAGCACAAATAATTCTATAAAAAATAGAATTATCAAAGTCCAATGGAGAGGCTGAGTCCTGACGAATGCTTATTTGTACTGATTTGTGTTGAGTATGAACTGTTTTTAAGTGCACCTCGCATGATGATTTTCTATGTTTTATTTACGATTTACACATGATGATTTTCCATCCTTTATTTACGATTTATGCATGATGATTTTTCATGCTTTATTTACGACTTGTGCACTAATTTGAATAACATAAACTGCATTATATATCATGAACACGTGCATGAACTGATGTTTTTGGGTATGACGAGTAACTTGAGGGTCGTGACAGAGGTGGTATTAGAGCAGAGTTGGTCTGATGTGTGTCGGTGTAAATAATTAAGAAAATTACATCCCATGTTACTGTACTTGTTTGGATACAACTGTGTATACCGACATGGGTTTGACTAAGAAATGATTGTGAATGTAGGAATCTTGGCATTATGCCTAATACCAGTCGCGGTAGAGGGGCGAGAGCACGAGCTAGAGGTCGTAGGGGTAGGCCTGAGAGCTATGCAGAGTCATTACCACATGAGATTCAATAGGAGATAGAGGTGGAGGCTAAAGTTGAGCATGCCCCACAAGGTCCGGCAGAGAGACCTGAGAGTATTGAGGCACACTTTGCGAGGATAGCGTGGAGCTTAGAGACGATTTTGGAATTGATTGCTCAATTGATACCTGGAGCTGGGGTCGGGCAAGGTCCAGCTGCACAAGGTGATGCTGAATAGGCGGCTACTCCTTAGATGCCCGCACAGCCAGCCCAGAGACCCCAGACTACAGATACTCCCACACCTCCTCCAGTACAGGATACGCCTTCTATTGTTGCTCCACCACAGGGTAGTAGAGATTGTGGTTATGGATGTGAGCTAGATAGATTACGATAATTCCATAAATTTAGACCGCCGTCTTTTGGTGGGATTAAGGACCTAGTAGTTGCAGAGGACTAGGTGAATGAGATTGAGAAGTTATATGGATTTTTTAAGTGTACTACTATAGAGATGGTTTCTTTTGCCGCATTCATGCTAAAGGCATCGACAGAACAATGGTGAAAGTCCACCAGACCTATTTTGAGAGCCTGACATACGGAGATCAGCTGGGATATATTTTTGGAGGCCTTCCGAAAGCAGTATGTTTCGGATGAGTATGAGATGAAATTTATCCCCTTGTGTAGGTATGATCCTGACGCGATGGATAGTTAGGTCAAAAAGGTCCGAAAGTTTGAGGATGGATTGAGACTAGCCATCAGATCCCGATTGGTTCCTTTTGATATACCGACCTATGAGGAGGCAGTGCACAGGGCACAATTGTGTGAACAGGATATTGAGTAGAACGCCTCAGAGTTCGAAAAGGTTGGTAGGTGAGGGACATGGATAGGAAGAGACAGGCAGTGGATAGAGGCTTTAGTTATTGAGGAAACAGGAGATTATCAAGGAAGAGGCTGAAGATTGAGGAGATCTAAGAGAGGACAATTAAGCCTCCCGTGTATCCGACCATAGCTCTAACAAAGGGTATAGTGATTGGAGGGCCACGACCTACTACAAAATAGTGCAGTAAGTGTGGTAGGTACCATGGTACTCGACCATGTTATGGACCTCCTACAATATGTTTCAGATGTGGGAAGCCAGGGTATGTGATCTGAAATTGCCTAGAGATGACTAAGAGTGCCCTACAGAAGGGCAAGGAGTCGGAGAGAAATTTTGTTGATACTCCTACTCTGAGATGAAGGGCGACAGTTGAAGAGAAGGGGAAGTAGGTAGTTGGCAGAGGGCGAGCACACGCATTGGACCAGGATACTGATTAGTCTTCAGATGTGGTGAAAGGTACCATCTTGATCTTTAATCTTGAAGCTTATGTTTTAATAGATCCTGGTGTCACGCATTCATTTGTATCGCCTTCATTTGCATATAAGTTATTCAAATATGTGAAGCTTACCTTGTTAAGTAGGAGGATGCTGATAAGCACTCCCATGAACAACAGTCAACTAGTTGAATATGTATTTAGGGATTGCAAGTTGAACATAGGGGAAAAGGAAATGTCAGCCGACCTCATTTTAATGTATATGATAGACTTTGATGTAATCTTAGGAATGTATTGGTTGGCTGTAAACCATGCTATGGTAGATTGTTTTTCTAAGATGGTAACTTTTTTCAGGGATAGATAGCGTTACCGTGAATTTCCCTGAAAAATGTATTGTAAAGTTTCCTTGAAAAGCAATGAAAGTATAAGTTGTCGTAAGCGAAATTGATGAATTTCTATACTGACTAAATGATTAATATTTTTAAAGGTTATATTGCGTACGTGGTTGAGGCGGATAAGGCACGCCCAGAATTGAGAGACATCTCAGTGGTCAGGCAATTTCCTGATGTCTTTCTGGATGATTTACCAGGGTTACCGCCAGATAGAGAGATGGAGTTTTGTATAGATTTGGCACCTGGTATGGAGCCGATATCCAAGCCACCGTACATAATGGCTCCAATTGAGTTGGAGGAACTAAAGAAGCAGTTACAAGAGTTGTTGGATAAAGGGTTCAACAGACCGAGTGTATCACCTTAGGGAGCACCAGTCTTGTTTGTGAAGAAGAAGGATGGGAGCCTCCGACTGTGTATTGACTACAGGTTGTTGAATAGAGTAACCATTAAGAATAAGTATCCCCTTCCACACATCGATGACTTGTTAGATCAGTTTCGAGGAGTGCAGGTCTTTTGTAAGATAGATCTGAGATCTGGGTATCATCAGTTGAGAATTCGGGATAGAGATATATCGAAAATAGCTTTTCGCACCTGGTATGTCCTTATGAGTTAATGGTTATGCCATTGGGGTTGACAAATGCTCTTGCAGCTTTTATGTCATTGATGAATGAGGTGTTTCACCAGTATTTGGATCGGTTTGTTATCGTGTTCATAAATGACATCCTGGTGTACTCGAGATCTAGAGAGGAGCATGAGCAGCCCCTGAGGATACTGCTATAAACCCTCTGAGAGAAGACGTTATACGCTAACTCAGTAAGTGTGACTTTTGGCTAAAATAGATATATTTTTTGGGACATATTGTATCGAAGGATGGTGTGTCAGTGGACCCATCTAAGATTGAGGTAGTGATTCAGTGGCAGGACCCCAGACAATCACGAAGATCAAAAGTTTCCTAGGTTTAGCTGGGTATTATCGATAGTTTGTGAAGGGATTCTCGAGATTAACTGCTCTGTTGACACGTCTCACGAGAAAGAATGTTAAATTTGTGTGGGACGATAAATGTTAGAAGAGTTTTCAGGAGTTGAAGAGGAGATTAACCACAGCTCCGATTCTTACCATTCCTACAAGCTCATGAGGTTTTTCTATATATACGATGCTTCGTACCAAGAATTGGGCTGTGTACTAATGTAGGATGGGAATGTAGTCACCTATGGATCTAGACAACTGAAGGATCATAAGAGGAACTACCCGACCCACGATCTAGAGTTGGTGGCCGTGTTATTCACTTTGAAAATATGGCGCCATTATTTATACATTGAGAAATTTCAAGTATTTACAGACCATAAGAGTCTTAAGTATTTGTTCTCACAGAAGAAGTTTAACATGAGACAGAGAAGGTGGCTCGAGCTTCTGAAGGGCTATTCTTACGAGATCTTGTACAACACGGGTAAGGCGAATGTAGTAGCTGATACACTAAGTAGGAAACATCACGGGTTAGTATTGTACATGATGATCAGGGAACACGAGCTGTTGGAACAGTTCACGAGCCTCAGTTTAGATGTGACCCCACCTGATATTGATAATGGTTATATGGTAGCTAGCCTGTGGTTGGACCCGAATGTGGTCGATCGTATCCGGTAGGCTCATCAGATTGATCAGCGGTGTAGTGATATTATCGAGTAGATACAGAGGGGTATAAAGACTGATTTTGAGTTGAATTCAGATGGATTGCTGAGGTTCAGGGATGGGATGTGTGTTCCTGATGATCCAGAGATCAGGAGGTTGATTTTATCAGAGGCTTACTCATCGAAGTATACATTGCATCTGGGAAGTAACAAGATGTATCAGAACCTTCGGAGAGTGTATTAGTGGTCAAGGATGAAGAGAGATGTAGCAGAGTATGTGGCAAAGTGTCTCGTTTGTCAATAGGTGAAGGTAGAGCATCAGAAGACTGCAGGGCTATTCCAACCTCTACCTATACCGACTTGGAAATGGGAGCATGTCACTATGGACTTCGTGATGGGTTTACCCAGGACCCATAGGAATCACGATGCGATTTTGGTAATAGTGGATAGATTGACCAAGTTGGCTCACTTCCTAGCTATAAAAGCCACCGATACTCTTAGTACTGTAGAGGAATTATATGTACACGAGGTAGTGAGGTTGCATAGTATTTCGGTGAGCATAGTGTTAGATAGGGATTCCCACTTCACTTCCTACTTCTAAGAACATTTTCAGGAAGCTATGGGAACCCAACTGAGTTTTATCACAACTTTCAATCCTCAGACAGATGATCAGTTAAAGAGGACTATACAAACCCTGAACGACATGTTGAGAGCGTGCGTACTAGATTTTGGAGGCTCTTGGGATGACCATTTACCACTCGCAGAGTTCACCTATAATAATAGTCATCATTCGAGTATCGGGATGGCACCATATGAGGCTTTGTATGGCCGTAGATATCGTTCCCTTATTGGATAGGAAAAGGTGGGTGACCGACAGATATTTGCTTCCGACTTAGTGAGACATGCCTCTGAGGATGTCCAGTTGATTTGTGAGAGGTTACAGATAGCTCAGAGTAGACAAAAGAGTTATGCTGATAGGAGACGGAGACCATTGGAGTTTACAGTGGGTGAATCGATATTTTTGCGAGTTTCTCCTTCCAAGGGTATAACGAGGTTCAAAAAGAAAGGGAAGCTAAGTCTTCATTACATTGTACCCTTTGAAATACTTGATATAGTGGGAGATAAGGCCTACATGCTAGCATTTCCACCTGAATTAGTGAGCGTTCATAACGTCTTCCACATTTTTATGTTACGAAAGTACCACCCAGATCCGGCACATATAATTAGATATGAGCCATTGGAGCTTAACGAGAGGATGTCGTATGTTGAGAAGTAGGTTCGGATATTTGATAGGAAGGAAAAGGTGTTGAGGTCAAAGACGATTCCTTTAGTGAAAGTTCTTTGGAAACATCACACTAAGGAGGAAGCTACATGGGAATTGGAGAGTTTGATACGAGAGAAATACCCCGAGTTGTTCACCAACTGATTTGATTCCAATTTAGAGGACCAAATTTCCTTAGTGGGTGAGATTATGTAAGACCCACTTTTGGTGATGTATTCCTTATGATTCATATGATTTAACACATTTCCATATGTTAATCGAATCATAAGAAGAGCTTTTGGCTTGAATGAAATTGCAAAGAGAATGAATGAATATTCATGAATGCATGTACTGGCTAAATAAGGGCTAAAGTGGTCACGGATTAAACAAATGGAATTTAAAACATTCAGATGGAATATAAGGACTTAAAGCATGAAATGATAATGCAAGACCTGCGAATTTTAAGTACCCTTTTATGATTCCAAGCAGTACACACAAGTCCCATTATATGTGAATCATAAGAAATGAATCTTTCCATGCTTTAAGTGGGAATAGAATGCAAAATGACTAGTGAAGTAATCAAAGGCAAGTTTTCCTTTGAGATTTTGGAAAAATTTACAACAGGGATGATCCAGATAAAGCCAGATCGATCCTCTATTCAAAACAGATCGATCTCTTGTTCAAAACAGATCAATCTCAATTGGATTCTGCCTAGAAAGGATTGATCTCTTCGTACAAGCAGATCGATCTCCATTTGCTTCTGCCTAGCAAGGATCAATCCCTTCCCATAAGCAGATCAATCCCCTCCTCAAAACAGATCGATCTCCACTTGATTCTGCCTAGAAAGGATTGATCTCTTCCCAATGAGCAGATCGATCCCACACTTACATACCTGAACATTTCGATAGTTCAAACCAAAGGAAGATCGATCCTTACCCTAGGAGATCGATCTCACCACCCTTATTCTATAAAAACCTGATGATAAAGTCTTATTTCTCAGAAAAACAAAACACCTACCCCATTTAACCCAAAAAGAACAAGCTTTCTCACTCTAGAATACAATCTCCTTCCAAAACGATTTGGAAAAAGTTGCTTTGAGTAAAGTTGTTCATTGTGAGGAGGAGAACAACATAGTTAGGAATCAGCTTTCAACTTGTTGGATTGAATGAGCAAAGGGTCTTCCAATTTCGAATAAGAGAAAAGACAAGCTGGGTGAGTTTTCAATACACCAACTCCAAGTATGATGTCTAGACATTGTTATGAGTTGATTGCTGTATGTATTATTGGTTGAAACTACCTAGAACATGATGAATCAACCATGACCTAAAAATGGGTTTAGTGTGAGAAAATGAGCTAGGGTGGATTTAATGATGAATTGGTTATACTATGGTGTTAGTAATGTTAGATGCATGATTTTGAGATGGTTTGGTGAAATCAACTTATGGAAATGGATGAAGTTATGAAGTGTGCATATAAGGTGTTTGTGAAAATGCATGAATGAATGGAAAACTAAGGTCAATGGGCCTAGAATTCGATTCAATGAGAGATAATGGACCTAAGGAGTCCAATGGGCTTAGGTGTAATGATTAGTGTAATCGAAATGGACTTAAGAGAGAATTAAGCTCAATGAGATATATTGACTAAGATGAAGTCAGGATAATGAGTTATCAGTGTAGACTGATATGATTGATGAATGTATCATAATTAACCTCATATATGGTTATACGCAACTCCAAAGAGTTGACTGGGAGCAAATCGAACTAAGTAGAATTCTCAGGATGGGAAAAGTTAGATTGTACAGAGAATTGAGGTAAGAGAACTTTGTTGGCTCCTAGAGGTATCTGTATGCGTTTTTGAGTGCATTTGTAATTCTCTTAAAGTGTCTAAGGGTCTCAAAAAAGAAATGAATGTTTGGAAGGCAAAGAAAATTAGGATTTTGGATAAGTTCATAAAAAGCAAGAACATGATGTTCTTGAGTCTTTTTACTGCTTTTTAGCACGTAAACTGGTAGGTTGGCTAGCATTTAAATGGTTTGCAAGAAAATAGCATTGATTTGATTTAATAACCATTCTTTGCACACAAATGAGCCACCTACATGAGTTTCGTTGAAATAAAGCGTGCTAGAGCGTTGCTCGCACGAGGTTTGACTTGTTTATACATGCATTAGTGCTGGAGCGATACTCGTACTAGAGTTTTACTTGCATGAGTTCTGGAGCCTAGCTCGCACTAGATTTCACATGGATTTTATGACATGGTCCTAGAGCCTAGCTCACACTAGATTTCACATGGATTTTTTGGCATGGTGCTGGAGCGCTGCTTGCATTAGATGTCTACTATACATTTGCAGCTGTGCTAGAGATTACTCGCACGTGATTTTATGACATGTTGGGAGCCATCTAGGAGCTTTGGGTAGACTGTGTGTCACACCGATTAAATAGGCTTGCACATGCGTATTGAGATGTGGCATGATATGATGTGATGATATGGGTCTATGGAGTACGTTGTACTGTGCATATAGCATGGAGTACATTGTACCGTGTATGGATATGTATATATATACCTTTTTCAAACGAAGGTTAGATATGCTATGGACTGTCGGGTTAGACATGACGCACCTTCCGTGCGTAAGCAGATAGAGGTGATACCCCGCACACTAGGATTCGTGTAACCTGAGATCACTGAGGATATGCCTATAGTTCTAGTTATTTCCCTTATTATAATTTGCCTATTCTCACATGTCACTTGGTTTATGATGATCCATGTTTTTAAATTGTTTTGTGGGTCAGGACAGTCCAAGGGAGAGGCTGAGTCCTGATGAATGTTGATTTGTACTGATTTGTGTTGAGTATGAACTATTTTTAAGTGCACCTCGCATAATGATTTTCCATGCTTTATTTATGATTTATGCATGATGATTTTCCATGCTTTATTTACGATTTACGCATGATGATTTTCCATGCTTTATTTACAACTTGTGCTTTGATTTGATTAGCATGAATTGCTTTATATATCATGAACACGTGCATGAACTGATGTTTTTGGGTATGACAAGTAACTACTTAGTTTTACTCATGGCATCACGATCATGTAGATAGTACAGTTATCTACCTACTCGCATGATTGCCTTACTGAGCGCGTGGTTTGCTCACCCCCTTATTTTCCCCCTCTACAGAGCACTTTCAATAGTCTGAGAGCGACTGAGGAGTTGATTTTTGGAGTCCGTTGTATCCCATCATACGAAGGTATACACGTTTGTACAGTTTTGTATCTAGACATGCAATAGCATAGTAATATTTTGAATGTAACATTTGGGGATGTAAAGAATTATAAACACTTGTAAATCACAAATCTGATTTAAGAAATGCTAGTGTTTACCTTTAAATAAAATGTAAGTTGAAATGATATGGTTGGATGAGATTAACATCGATACATAGCCTAACTGTTGGTGGTGAAGCTGTTCACAATTAGAAGAAGCAAGAATAATGGATTAAATAATAAATGAAAAATGAAAAAAAATTGGCAATGATTTTCAGTAAATTGAGGGTCGTGACACTTATGGCCATGGTCGGTTCCACAATAACTCATGAATAGGTGAGCACTGAGGGTTGTTGACGTGTCTAGGTCTAATAGCAACTAAAAAGAAAGTATTGTGCATAATTAAAGGTACCACTTGGTAAGGCGTGTAGGGATGCTTCGTGGCTCACGACCTGACATAGTTACCACTTAGTATACCTGTGTAAGGATACCACTAGACTAGTATCCCGACACACACTTGTACACTAAAGGTTGCCTGCCATCTTAAATCAATGTTCTTAAAGTTTAAAGTGAACCATTCAGTTTCACATCAAGTAAAAACTTCAAAAGCGACCCAAGTTTTACTTATCAAAGTAGATAATTTTGTATTTAGGTTGATACAATTTAGTTTGAGCTTTAAAGATACATTTTAGTTTGAAATCTATAGAGGGGATTGACCTTGTTGTAGGGGATAGGTCTTTAAGTGGCAGAATGCTTCTTCCCTGATCAAAAAGCATAGAGGATCGATTTTTATCTCAGAGGGGATCTGTCCTTAATGCACAAAGTGTCTTTTGTCTTGGTTTTTAAGTCCCAAGTCCAATTAAAAACATTTCAAAACCTTAAGTACATTTCAAGTAAACTTTTTTCATGTCAAAATCATTTGTGATGTGCTTGCAAAGCCTATCATGCTTTCAAAGTCTTTTCAAAACTAATAGATGCAAACTTAAGCTCTCAATACATTTCTAAAATAGCTAAGTTAACGGTTCCATAACCTTTTATGCACTAAACATGTCCTTTTCGGACACTATCACACCAATAAACATCTCTTACCTTGTTCGTGCCGCGCTTGTCTCCAATGGGGTCTTAGCACCTTCCTGGCTCAATATACTTCTTAGAAAGCCTTAGCTGCACTTCAAAATAATGTCCATTAGTCTCTCACTAATCATCAAAATTCACACTCGTTATATATGCTAATCTTAATCATAGTCATACCTCAAAGAAACTTTCCACATATTTTCCTTAATGATTTCCTTTTCACCAAAAAACACAAATCACAATATAGCTATCAACATATAATACTTTCATAAACTTTTTTACTTATCTTAAACATGAATTCATTCAAGAATTGATTAATACAATCACTCATCTCTACAAACCCCAACTTCATCAATGAACAAACCTTAGTTATCTTTCCATAATTTTTGTTTCAAGACTTAGACAAACTAATAAATTAAGCTACCAATATCAACATATAATTTTCTTAGGATTTTTCTCTAAGCTCTCCACACCAACAAACACCTTTAAATCATAAATTCTCATTAATATAGCTATTAATAACCTAAAACAAACTATATCCATGAATTGAATCCAAGATAAAAACTTGTTACCTTCACTTTTCCCTTTTTGGAGTCAAAGCCCTCTTTTTCCTCTTCACTTTCTTCTTCTTTTCTTCTTTGAAATCTCACTCAAAATTCATATTTGAAGAAAATAGAGATTAAGGATGAGAGTGAGGTAGGGTTCTTTGTCTTTTTTTATCATTTCTTTTCTTTTTCTTTCTTAGTTTTACTTATTCTTTCCTTAACTTTCTCGTGTTTTGAAAACACATTTTTAAGCCATCAGACCACTAAGGGATCGATCCTTTCAGGAAAGGGATTGAACCCTTCCCTTAAAATTACCCCAGTTTCGAGTTTTGGAATGAGGGATCGGTCCCTTAGCTTAGGGGATCAGTCTCTCTATGCTTTAGTATTCATTTTTGCATTCTGTTTACGAGGGGATCGGTCCCTTGACCCTTTACTGTTCATTTTTAGCTTTTGACTTCAAGTGGATCGGTCCCTTGATCTGACTAGCTCCAAAATCACCCAATGTTTCAATCTTTAACTTTTACAAATCATCTAACACTTAAAACCAATCCTCAATACATCCATAAACACATTAAAATGATCAATTAACATATCCCTAATATAAATCATCATAGCTCAATTATCATTTTGCATGGATTTCCTAAACCTCCATAAATTTTACTTAACAGATCCAACAATATCTCATGTGATCCATTTTCTTGGTTTGCACATAATACTTCACTCACATACAAAATTCCATAAACATAATAATGCACATGAATTAAACTCAACAACCAACTTTAATAAGCTCAATAACTTCTCATTATCAGACATTACTTATGCATAACTAAACACACTTATGAGTTCTTAGCAAATATAAGAAAATGATGGGTTTTACAATGATAGTACCTATGGCTATTGTAGGCAGTAGACTGGGCCAAATTATATAGCAATTCTCAGGATCATTGTGACGACCGTGGCACACTTTGTTCTCATAGAGTTCAAAAGGTGGCCTCCATAGTCTCACTCATTCGTACTGTCTGCTTTGGAAACCCCATAGGCCCCTCACGATTTTGTCGGGGATTATCTCACCAATTCGCGTCCTACATGGTTTGAACCCAAGACCTTAAGTCCTTAATCCTTACACATATGATACTACTATTAAGAAGGTAAATTTTGCAGCATTGATATTGAAATGGAAAGTTGAACCTTAATGGAAGTTCCCCTGATCTAATTTGAGGACCCGATATTAGGGGTTATAAGGGATATATTTCTGGATATCTTTAGATGGTAATAGATCCTAGATATGGCACAACAGTAATTACTGAATGAAATGCTTGAATTGGACATAAGGTATAAGTTTGGGGATGAATATGAAACAAAATTTATAGTTTTGGAAGAAGTATAATCCGAATACATGGAGTTATGAAATGAAGGAAGTCCAAAAACTAATAAGAGATACGAGTATCCTCAATCGAGCTAAGTTAGCTCCATTTGATGTTATTATTTATGAGGAAGCAGTGCGTAAGACACAACTATGTGGATAAGACACAACAGTGTGGATATAAGATGCTTGTCTTCGAAGTATGAGAAAATGAAAGGTAAAGAGCATGACTAAAAGAGATCATTTTACCGAAGACAAAGAAGTAATAGAAGAGTAAAGTTACTGTAACTGGAAGAATGAATTACTAAACTAACTGTATGAGCAAAATATTTAAGACCTACCTAGATAAATTTGTTTTAGTATTTATCGATCATATTATGGTGTATCCTAAGTCTTGGATAGAAACAAAAGCAGCAATTGAGAACTGTTTTACAAACCCTCAGGGAGAAGAGAATGTATACCAAGATCGGTAAATGTGATTTTGATTATAACAAATATCTTTTTTGGGTCATGTTGTATCAAGAACGGGTGTTAATTGGATTCTCCCAAAACAGAGGTTATAGATCAGTAGGAATGACCAAAAACAGTTAAGAAGATTTAGAGTTTTTGGGTTATAAAGAGACTTTGGAATGTGAAATACGTTTCGAATATAAGGATTGTAATTTCTATGTGTTATGTTTCGAATGTGAGACTTAATTCGAATAAGAAAAAAAGTTTCGTTATAATAGATGAGACAAGTTTTGAAGTGTGATAGATTTTGAATATAGATTATATTTTGGATAAGAGATGTATGCGATGTATGAATACTTCTAGTATATCAAATGATTCGGATTAAGTGATATAAATTGAGAATGAATTGTGTCCAAATGATAAATGAGAATTGCGATAAACTTTGTTTTCTGCTTTCGACTATAAATTAAATTTTGAACCTTTATGATTGTATTTCATTCATGTGGTCAAGTTTGATGGCTAATTAAGGTATTTCAAGATACCTCCCAACCTGATAAACTTGACAGTGTCTAAAAATATCCTAGCCTATAATCGAAGAGAAAAATGTATACAGATACCTCGAGACAGGGACTGGGCTGCGTATTATTGCAGAGTAGAACGGTAACTACTTATGGATCTTGGCAATTAAAAGATCATGATGAGAATTACCTAACCCATGATTTGGAAATTGGCAACTGTAATAATTGCATTAAAGAATGGCGCTACAACTAGTATAGTGAGAAATTGTAAGTTCTTATTAATCCTAAAAGTCTTAGATATTTTCACAGAAGGAATTAAACATAAGGTAAAAGAAATGACTAGAGTTAGTGCCTTGAGCAGAAGTAACCTCGAGACGGTGTTATATATATATATAATGGTTAGGAAACGCTAATTGTTGGAACGTTCTGTGAACCTCAAATTAGATGCGGCTTTTTTGATACTGATGTTTACTGCAAGGTAGTAACCTAAGATTTGAACACTAGACTTGATTGGTTGAATCGAATAGGCTCAGCGTAATGATAAGTATTGTATTGATGTAGCTAATCAGATCCAAATGAGTACGACAACATACTTTGGTATTGCTACTAATGGTTTGTGAGATTCAGAGATAGAATATGTGTACCCGATGATTCACAATTAAAGAAGATGATTCTAGGAGGAACTCGTTCATCGAGATATACTCTATATCCAGAGAATAGTAATATGTATCAAAATCTCCTAAAGGTATATTGATAATCAGGTATGATAAGAGATATAACTGAACTTGTGACTAAATGTCTCAAATGTTAGTAGATTAAGGTAAAACACTAGAACCCTACAGGGTTATTACAACCTTTACCTATGCCAATATGGAATTGAAAGCATGTACCCAGGATTTTAAAGGCTCCTGAAAGGACCATTTGCCATTAGCAGAATTCGTATATAGTAACAGTTACCACTCAAGCATCGGATTGGCACCATACGAAGCGTTATAGGGTTGAAGACGTCGTTCACCGATTGGATAGGAAGAAGCGAGTGAAAGAAAAATATTTACTTCCGATTTGGTTAAACAAGCTTCTAAGGATATTTAATTAATTTCTCAGAGGTTGAGAACAACTCAGAGCAGACAGAAAAGTTATGCTGACCAAGGACGAAGACCCTTGAAATTTTCAGTTGGAGATTTCGTGTTTTTGAAAGTCTCTCCTTCCAAGGGCATAACGAGATTTGGGATTAAAAGAAAGATAAGTTCCCGTTATATTGGACCTTTTGAGATCTTAGATCGAGTCAGAGACAAAGCTTACAAATTAAGCCTTACCACCAGGATTGTCGAGTATCCATAATGTCTTCTATGTCTCGATGCTTCAAAAGTATCATTCGGATCAGACACACATGATTAAGTACGAACCCCTAGAGTTAAAAGAGGATATGACCTATGTAGAGAAATCGATTCGGATACTGTACAGGAAAGAAATAGTATTACGGTCTAAGACGATTCCTCTGGTTAAGATTTTACGGTAATATCACACATCGGAGGAGGCCATGTGGAATTGAAAAGTTTAATGCAAAAAAATACCTGCAGTTGTTTGAGGACTGATCTAATTTTAAATTTGGGAACCAAATTTCCTAAGGTGGGGAGAATGTAAGCCCTCGAAATTTTTCGACACTTGGCTTAAGTGATATCAATTAGGATTTTATTTATGGTTACTTGTGGATGGTTAAATTAAATTATGTTTTGATATGAGAGACTTGGACAAGCTAATTACCTAAATTCGGTTAATAAATAAATAAAAAACTAAATAAATAAATAAATGAGATTTATTTGAGTACATGGATGTGCTCATATGTATATATATAATTACATGTGCTAAGTATTCTCTAAATAAGGTATATGGATATGTACGTATATGTATACCTAAATATATAGATATATATACGTATATATATGATATGTACATGTAAATACATATGAGAACAAGAAAATAAACGTGATGGTGGCAGTAGGCTAAAGAGATAATGATGTTGGCACATGAAAGAAGTAGAAAACGTGGAATGATGAAGAGATGATAGTGAAATAGTGTTCACTGATGAAAGGTGAGGAAGGTTTCGGTAAGAAAAAGAAAGCATAGTGGGATCACAATGTGCAGCAGGCCTAGGAAATGAGGAATGGTAGAAAACCTATTGTCCTATACTGCACAACATTAAATTAGAACACTTAAAAAGGGAGTAAAGGCCAATTGAGAGCAGTTGGTTTCAGTATACAACAGCAAACAGATAAAACAAGGTTGTAATGGTATATGATAGTGACCATTCGGCTTAAAAATTTGAAGCATGAATGTCAATGAGTTGTCTCATCATCTGACCACACATGTTTTAAGGAAAATGTTTATTTTGAAAGCTGCAGTGATTAGTGTGCTTGCTACTAAGGTGGATGGCATTAGGTGGATGGGAGATTGGGAGGCCTGAAAATGAAATAAAAGGATGAAGAATGAAACCAAGAAGGAGAAGGAACAAAGATAAGAAAAATCGAGAGTGTACAGAGGAGAGAATGGAGCTTATCGGGTTTAAGGCTGATGATGATGATGAAGGCATGAGAAAGAGAAAAAATCGAGCCAAAAAGCTTCAAATTCGAGATAGTAAGAGGCATAACCAAGAATTTTATAAAATGGTGGAAAAGTGAAGGCTGAAATAGAGGAACTCGACCTTTGAAACTGAAGAAAAAGAGATGAGAAGAGAGATGAAAACTTGGAAAGATGAGGGCATAAAACAGTGGAGAAGAAGGATGAAGTTGAAGGTGGAAAAACTGTTGTTGTACATGCGCTACAAATGGAACATGAGAGGACAATATTGGCTGGTGTTTACCTATTAATGATGCTAGCAGAGGAAACACGTAAGGTGGGAAGGAAACCGAGCGGGAAGAAAGAAGGCAGGAAGGAAGCTGAGAGGGAATAAAGAAGGAAGAAAGGAAACTGAGAGTGAAGAAAGAAGGAAGAAAGGATGCCGAGAGTAGAGGTTCCTCTAGTTTGAGAATGAGGAAGAAGGTGAACAAGACCATGGGCAGTAAAGGCGCGAAAGAAAGTTTTTGTTTTTTTTTTTTTAAAGTATAAAGTATATTTATCTATGTGTGTGTACATAGGATTTTATATATATTTTTATATATATATATATAAATAGAAATATTGGAGATAGGAAAAATGCATAGAAAATTTGGGAAACCCGAAGAATAAACTGATCGAAAATATTCATGCGAATATTAATTCAAAATTTCAAAAAAATAAAACAAGTATACCAGACCCACTGACTCTAGTCACTAAGGCATTGAGGGCTACGGGCAGACATGGAGGTAAAGAAAATTTCTGTGTGCTTCTAAAGATAATTATGCATAATTTCTGTGGAATTGTAGATATAAAATTTTAGGCTGAATTTCATAGTTACTGAAATTACATAAAAATACTAGGTCGATTTTATAATTCTGAAAATTATTGATTTGTGGCCTTAGTTAAACAGTCTAGCCTTACCGTTATAAAATTGTTTGCATATATATTGATATAGCTTTAGCTATTTTTTTGAATTGAAAATCCTGAATTTATTTACTATAGACTGTTTGTTGAGATTTTGACCTAAAAAAGGGTAAGTTTGGTCTTTTTAAATTTCTTTATGCACTGTACTGAGTTTTAGAACTGTTTTGATGAAAATAATTTGCTTATAAATTAGTACTGATAAATGTGCTTGAGTGCGTGCTGACTGTGTGTCGTATAGTCTGACTCGCACTGATTTTGAGACAAAGGCATGATTAGTCATGCTGCACTGTTACTGAACTGTCACTGTTACTGAATTGTTACTGTTACTGTGGTCCACAGAGTGTGATGTACCATGTAACACGCATGTGAGTACGATGTACCATGTTATTGGTCTTTGAACATACTATACTGTAAGCCGTTTGGGTAGCTGACCACTCTCATAGTGATTAACATCCTGGCACACCTGATCAGTGATGCCTGGAGTCACCGACATTAGCCAATTGTCATGCTGATTACTGTTTATAGCATGTTTTGCCTTGTCTCGTCTATTTGATTTACTGTATTGACCTTATGAACTGTTTTATCGTATGAGACTGTATTATTTTACTGTATAAAGATACTGTGAGGGGCCACCTCTTGAATCATGAGAGAACAAAGTGCCACACAGTCGTCATTATAAAACACTGTTTAAAGTGTTTTTAAAAAAAATCCTGCATTTAACTATAGTAAAATGTTTACCTATCGATATTGATACCGTAATTGATTTTTGATTCTAAATTTTACTGAACTGCCAACAACTCTTTATATTTTTATGAATAGTTTATTTTGTGGACATATGTAGATAATGTAGTTATCTACTTGCCATGTAGTTTTTCTTACTGAGCACGTTGAGCTCACCCCTTACTTTCCTCTACAGAGCCTTGTCAGTAGCCAAGACCACTTTGAAAATCGAATTATTTTGCACATTCATACATCAACAAAGTAATCTGCTATGTTTAAAGGTATACACAGGACAATATTATTTTGTATCTAAAATTTTTGTAAGTATACTAATGTATAGAGAAATGTATCTGGGGAACATTAATAGGGATATTTGTAAAAGAACAATTATTCTAATTTATCGAAAAATATTTTCTTAGGCTTTGTTTAAAGATTTACTGTTTTGATCTAACATCACTCGTAGCCCAACCGTAATGTATCGTAAAAAGGGTTGTTACACTCGACCCTCTCTCTCTCTTTCCTCTTTTTTGTTAAAACAAAGAAGAAAAAAGAGATGAAAGATGGAGAGAGAAAGAAAATACTAGGGAGAGAGAGCAGACCAATGAGGGATTGGATCGGCGCTAGATAGCCAAGGGAAGGAGACAGCAACTGCCAATGACCCAGGAAAGGGGCGATCGACGAGACAGACATAAACAATGGCGAAAAGAGAAGAGGAAGGAAAAAGTGTCAAGACCCGTTCTCAATCCATGACTTAACCAAAAATCACTACAAATTTTTCGCATTTTTAACTTACCTTTCCTCTCTTTAATGGTTGGGCTGTGATTCGATGTCAGAATCCTTGCTTACCCCATCATCCATTATTATACATACATGTCAATATACTGTTACTGACTGTAACTACTTTTATAATATATGTGAGATTATATAAAAGCAAATACAAATACATTCCCTATAATATATATCGTATACATCACTGTGCTGTTTCTATGTTTAGATACATAACTGTATAAAATATGTATACCTGTCAATCGATAGGAAATAGCAGTGGACTGAGGAATGCTGTCCCTCAATAGCTATCAATCTACTACTGATGCTCAATAGAGAGATGTAAGGAAAGGGGGTGAGTATGCAACGCGCTCAGTAAGGGAATCAGGCAAGCAAGTAGATATCTACACTATCTACTCAAAATAATGCTATGCCTTGAAAACATTATTTCCTTAACTCACTTTAAAAGCAAGTCTTTAAATATATATATATATATACTTGTACAGATTAAATCTCAGGTACAGAAATCATGCTTTCTTTCTCATATGTAGGCATGTAGTGCAAAACAATGCATTTTTATAATATCATAATGCCTTTAGATAAATCGTGCCATGTATATTTAAATCAAAGTAAATATGACATTTAAATCATTCACAACACAAAATCGTACTCCGACCCATCCCTCGGGTATGTCCACAATTAAATCAGTCAATCAAGTGATATATCATGTGAGACTATGCTGTAAAAATGTAAATAGTATCCTGGACTATGATCATATCTGACATGTGATCCCAAGCTACACGGAATCCTAGTGTGCGGGGCATCACTACTGCAACGGAAGGGGGATCAGTCCATCACAACCGCCAGCTATTTCCTCCTCAACTCCACAACACCACACGGTACAGTGTACCCCATGCCACTCGCACGGTATAATGTACTCCGTGGACCCTACATCATAGTTAGGGTGCCAGCCATAGGTCTTTAGCCCTCAAACCATGGAATATCATACCACGTCTCTAGTATCCTCATGCGGATATCCTCTCACAGTGTAACACTCAGTCTACACAAGGAATCAAGCGTGGCTTTCAACATGTATTATATATCACATAAAGTACGCGCCTTTGAGTGCGACTCACAGTCGACACTCTGCTCAAACACTGTTTCACATCATAAACTCAGATTATAGTGCGAGTAAACCTCCAGCAACTAGGTCAATGCCTAGTTCATGTATTAAATCAAGTACGAGAAATAGCTCTAGTACCATGCTATGCACAATATCATCAAATCAAGTACGAGTAATAGCTCCAGTACTATGTCATGTATAAATCTTGAAGAATCGAATACGAGCAACGCTCCAGCACTCTGTCATTCATCTCATGAAAAACTCGAGTACGAGCTAGTCGCTCCAGCACTCCCTCATGCATATATCATATAAAACTGAGTACGAGTAAGAACTCTAGTACTCTATCATGCATGTCATGCAAATCTAGTATGAATCATAAATCAACACTAATATATGTGGAAAATATATGAAATCCAGTGCGAGCTATGCTCCAGCACGATTCATTCTCACATAATATGATAGATGGCTCTTTAAAAAGGGATGATTTACAAAATATCAAAATCAGTACTATAAAGTGTGCTTAATTCACATCAACCTTAAAATCATTAGCCCATCTATTTATTATTCTGCTAAACAGTAGTAAAACACTCAAAATAATGTTTTTCATGCTTTTTACAACTTTTCACAAAAGTTGACTTTTTGACTAACTAGGAGCAAAATCGTAATTTTTCACTATCGGGTCACAATAATTATTACACTTTCTCTGACCTTTAGAGTTTTTAAGTGAATGTAAAAGCAGACAAAAATACGTGCAGGTATCTCTAACTACTCACAAAAGTCCCTTAGCTACGATCACTCGAGAAATTTCACTTTCTCTACGCTGCTCGTTTCAGCAGTCTGATTTGCTCCTCCAATACTCTCTGGAGCTGCATATAACCATTTATTAGGTTAATTACACTTTTCCTACTGTATTTCACATTAAAAACAATCTATTTCCCTTAATGGGTTTAATATTCCTTATGGACCTAACTATGCCTTAAGCCCATTTTCATTTTACTATTCATTTTCGTTGGGCCTATTAGGCTTGTGGGGCCCACCAACTCTTATTGGGCTTGTCCTAGATCCATTACATCATATTGGGCCTAAAATATTTGGGCTTGGCCCATTGGACCTCTCAACCACATGCCATGGTCGAGAGCTATCCATACCGTCGGTCATGCCATGGCATGCCGGCCATGTCCCTTTCTTTAGCCAATTCACTTAGGCATTTTCACAAACACTTGGTTGGAAACCTTCTTAACCATCATATAGTTCATTTAGGCATTTTATCAAACACCTTGATTGCCAACTAATTACATGTATTAATCAATCAATTTGATTAATTCTAATTACACCATAATCATTAACACATGTACATTAATCCATTTATGCCTTAAAATTATATGGACATAAATCAATATCTCACTACTCACTCTCGGCCTAACCAATATCATAGTAATTTCATATGTTTCAATGCTTAAAACATATACCAATATACTTAAACTCATTCATACATTAACATATATGAAATTGAAAACTTGAAAATATACCAATTGTTGTGTGTACACTTGGCTGAATACTTTGGAGGCTCACGGTTTGCACTCTATGGCTCCTTGATAGCCAATTTCAACATTTGTCACTCTCCTTTCAATTTGAAAAAACTTCTATGAAGGATGCAAGTTTCAAATATGCCTAATTCCCAGTGATTTCTAGTGAGAGAAAGCTTGAATAATTGTATTTCAATGGTTTCCTTGTGTAGCCGAGCATGGTGTGATGAAGATGACAATGGTGTGGCTGATTTTATAAGCCACTTACTTAGCCATTAAGCCTTACTTTCCAGCCATTATACTTGACTTCCTAAGCCTTAGTCATGAGTCACCTTATGAGTCATGTTTAGCTTTAACTATGGTTAAATATTTATCTCATGGGCTTTCCATTTGGGCTTCTCGGTTTGGGCTTTCTTAATGGGATTTCAGGTTGAAATTTTCACCATACCTGGGGTTTTAATTGTCTCAATATTTAGCCAATCAATTGGTCCAAAAATTCGGTCTAAGGGACATAAGAATTTCAATATATGTTTAGTATACCTTAATGGGCTTTAAAATTTTCACCTTAGGCCCGTTACATTTTTAACCATTAAACTTAATCCGAAATCCTTTCGATTTTTTTCTCCACACTTAGGTAAATTTTTAACCATGATTAATCAACTATGGTAAAAGTCCACTTTCTTAACTATAGTTGACTTTTTCCTTAACCATTGATCAAGTTGACTTTTTCTCAAAATTTCGAAAATGTCATATCTTATGTCTCACACTCTCGTCTTTATGTTTCAACTGTTCCCGGTGGATAATTATACCCGAAACACCTTAAATACCTTAACTCGTCAAAATGCTCTATTTTACCCTTTTTAGCTTTTACTCTCGTTTTCTGTATTCGAGACTAAATCAAGCTGACTTTCCTTCATGAGCTCTCTATACTTCATCATTTTAAGTTCTTATTTTTAGTCAGAATGATTCAGATCCACTTGGTTTAGCCTGTGACTCTTATAGCTCACTTAGGCTTTTTATGTAGCTTTTGCGTGTTAAACCATTTTACTAACACTTAAATTCTGGTAAATACTTTTCTTATGATTCAACTATAATAATATAGTGTTCATACACATAGGAATCATAAGGTACAAGCTACATAAAATACGGGTCTGACAATCCTCCCCTACTCAAAAAATTTGGTCCTCCAAATTAGAACCAAGTCAGTCATCAAATAGGTGAGGGTACTTCTCTTGCATCAGACTCTCTAGCTCCCAAGTAGCCTCCTCTGAAGTATGATGCTGCTAGAGAATCTTCACTAACCCGATGGTCTTCGATCTCAATACCTTCTCCTTACTATCCAATATTCGAATCGATCTCTCGACATATGACATGTCCTCTCAGAGCTCCAAAGGCTCAAAACTAATCACATGTGTCGGATCCGGTTGATACTTCCGAAGCATCGATATGTGAAAGACGTTTGGACACTTGATAAGTCTGTTGGCAATGCCAACCTATAAGCCTTATCTCTCACTCGATCAAGTATCTCAAAGGGTCTAATATAGCGAGGATTTAGTTTCCCTTTCTTCCCAAATCTCGCTATGCCCTTGGAAGGAGAAACTTTCAAAAACATGGATTCACCAACTATAAACTCTAGTGGCCTACGTCTCCTATCAGCGTAACTCTTCTGTCTACTCTGAGCTGTCCTTAGTCTCTCTACTATCAAGTGGACACCCTCAGATGCTTGTGTAACCATGTCAGGAGCGAAAATCTTACGGTCACCCACTTCTTCCCATCTAATAGGGGAATGACATCTACGACCATATAAAGCCTCATACGGTGCCATCCCGATACTCGAATGATAACTGTTGTTGTAGGCAAACTCGGCTAGTGGCAAGTGGTCATCCCAAGAGCCTCTAAAATCTAGCACACATGCTCTCAACATATCCTCTAGAGTTTGTATAGTCCTCTTTGACTGACCATCTGTCTGAGGATGGAAAGCGGTGCTCAAACTCAACAGGGTTCCCATAGCTTCCTGAAAATGTCCCCAAAACTGAAAAGTGAAGCGGGAATCCCTATCAGAGATTATGCTCACTGGTACACCGTGTAACCTCACTACCTTGCGTACATACAGTTCTGCTAATGAACTCAGAGTATCAATCGCTCTCACAGCTAGGAAGTGGGATGACTTCGTCAGTCTGTCCACGATCACCAATATAGCATCGTGATTCCTGTGGGTTCTCGATAAACCCATCACGAAATCCATGGTGATATGCTCCCATTTCCATGTCAGTATATGTAGAGGCTGCAATAACCCTGCATGTTACCGATGCTCTACCGTTACTTGCTGACATACAAGACACTTTGCCATAAAGTCTGCTACATCTCTCTTCATACCTGACCACCAGTATACCTTACGGAGGTTCTGATACATTTTGTTACTCCCCAGATGTAACGTATACCTCGATGAATGAGCTTCCACCAATATCAATCTCCTGAATCTTGGATCCTCGAGAACACATAATCTGCCTCTAAACCTCAGTAGTCCATCAGAATTCCACTTAAAGTCAGTCACTGTGCCCTTCTGCATCTGACTACTCACATCCATACAAAATGGATCAGTCTGCTGAGCCACTCTGATCCTATCCAACAGATCTGGGTCTAAGCGTAAACTAGCTATCACATAGCCTGTATTCATGTCAGAAGGCACGACTCCCAAACTGAGGCTAGCAAACTGCTCTATCAAATCATGTTCCCTAACCATCATATACGATACCATTCCTAGGCTCTTCCTGCTCAAGGCATCGGCTACAACGTTAGCCTTACCCAGATGATAAAGTATCTCACAATAATAGTCCTTCAGAAGCTCTAGCCATCTTCTCTGTCTCATGTTCAGCTCTTTCTGTGTGAACAGATACTTGAGGCTCTTGTGGTCAGTAAATATCTGGAACTTCTCACCATACAAGTAGTGGCGCCATACCTTCAACATAAATTCTACTGCAGCTAGCTTCAAATCATGGGTCTGATAGTTCTTCTCATGGTCCTTCAGCTGTCTGGATCCATAAGTAACTACCTTCCCATCCTGCATCAATACACAGCCCAGTCCCTGATGCAAAGCATCGGTATACACTGCAAATCCTCTTGAGCTGGTAGGGATAGTGAGAATTAGAGCGGTGGTCAATCGACGCTTCAACTCCTGAAAACTCTTCTCACAATCCTCGTTCCATACGAACAGTACACTCTTTCAAGTAAGACGTGTCAAGAGAGCAGCCAACTTCGAAAATCCCTCAACGAATCTCCGATAGTATCCAGCTAAACCCAAAAAACTCCTGATCTCGGTGACTGTCCTAGCTGTTCCCACTGAACTACAGCTTCTATCTTATATGGATCAACTGATACACCATCCCTCGATACAACATGTCCCAAAAACGAGATCTGTGACAACCAAAAGTCACACTTACTGAGCTTAGCATATAACTCTTGCTCTCATAGAGTCTGCAACACGATCCTGAGGTGTTCCTCATTCTCCTCCTTGGATCTCGAATATTATGTCATCGATAAAGACGATAACAAACAGGTCTAAATATAGCTTGAATACATCGTTCATCAAAGCCATGAAAGCAGTTGGAGCATTCGTCAACCTGAATGGCATGACCAAGAACTCATAATGGCCATATCGGGTACAAAATGCTGTCTTAGGTACATCTCCACTCCGAACCTTCTGCTGATGATACCCAGACCTTAGGTCAATCTTGGAAAAGACCTGCGCTCCTTGAAGCTGATCTAACAAGTCGTCAATGCATGGAAGGGGATACTTATTCTTGATGGTGGCCTTATTCAACAATCGGTAATCTATACACAATCGGAGGCTCCCACCCTTTTTTTCCCACAAATAAAATCGGTGTACCCCAAGGTGAAACACTCGGTCGAACAAAACCCCTATCCTACAACTCCAGTAACTATCTCTTGAGCTCCTCCAGCTCAACTAAGGCCATGCGATATGGTGGTCTCGAAATAGGCTCCGTACCAGGCACCAAATCGATACAGAATTCCATCTCTCTGTCTGGTGGTAACCCTGGCAAATCATCTGGGAAAATATCTGGGTACTCATTGACCACAGTAATATCTAACAACTCCAGATGTGCCTTATCCATATCTACCACGTATGCAATGAAACTTCGTATCACATCTAATGAAGTATCAGTTGTCCCCTGGTCTAAAGCATGTATGCACCCTCGACCTATCACTTGTTTCCCTTTTTCTTCTGCCGTCGCTCTACCTCTCTGTGCAGACGTACCAGCTGAAGCTCTATCCGACTCCTTGCCCCTCAGTGGCACAGTATCAACCATCTCTCGGTAAGCTCTAGCTATATGCCCCAGTTTCTCGCATCGAAAACACACTATAGGAGTCAACGGACATGGTCTACCTCCATGTTGTTTACTGCATCTTCTGCACTGATCAGCAGCAGGTCTCTGTCCTCCTATGAGAATGCCTTTTGCTGGAGCTACGGTCGGATAAGCAGGAGGTCTAGCAAATCTCTCTCGTGCCTCCTTAACCTGTGATCTCTTATTGAAGAGGTTTCTCCCTCCTCGATAACTGAAATCTCTAGTCGGCCTCTTCTTCTGTATATCTCAGCTACGGTTAAACTTCCCAAACTCAAAAGCATTCCTCTCGTAATCTTGCTCACACAGTTGTGCCCTACGCACTGCTTCCTCATAGGTTGCTATGTCTAATGGAGCCAACCTGGACCGCAGGATCGGTCTCAACCCATCGATAAACCTGTGGACCTTTTTGGCCTCACTATACATGGATTTGGGTCATATCTCCCTAGGGATAGGAATTGAGTCTCATACTCGTCCACTGACAAACTCCCATGGTTTAGTCCCAAAAACTCTGCCTGTAGTTTTCGCTGTACGGTATCGGGTATAAATTGCCTACTAAAGGCCTCCCAAAATATCTCCCAACTAATGTCTGTGTGTCGGACTCTCAATATAGGTCGGGTGGACTTCCACTAATGCTCTGCAGCTCCCTTTAGTAGGAACGTAGCAAATACGACCATCTCCAATGTCGTACACTCGAAGAATCCATAAAGCTTCTCCATCTCCGCCACCCACTCCTCAGTAGCTACAAGGTCTTTGACCTACTAAAAGATGGAGGTCTAAACTTCTGAAACTCTCGTAATCGATGCAAATCACATCCATACCCTAATCTACTACCACCCGAAACTGGTAGGGGTGTAGGAGTATCTATAGTCCTCGGTGCATGAGCTGTCTGTGTAGGTGTATCGAGGGCAACTCCCTCTCTTGTCGCAGCTCCTGCCTCCTGTACTTACCTACCTGGCATCTTCTGTGCCAACATCTCTACAATCGTCTCAAGACTGCGTTCTAATCTTGTAAAGAGCATCTCAATACACTCGGGTGCCTCAGTAGCACCAGGAGTCTCATGCATAGGTAATGGTTCGATAGCAGCTCATCTCTTAGGCCTATCTCCACGACCTCGAGCGCTATCGCTCGTACCTCTACCACTACGCTATTTGCCATATAGGCAAAGTTCCTGCATTTATAATCATGAATTAGTCCGTCTCCTATCTGGTATACACAGTTATATCTAAACACAGCATAGTACTATGGGGATGTACACTTTCCTATTTCCTAACAACGACTCATATCAGACCAACCTCAGCTCTGATACCATTCTATCAGGACCCATTCTCAATCCATGACTTAACCTAAAATCACTACAAATTTTTCATATTTTTAACTTACCTTTCCTCTCTTTAATGGTTGGGCTGTGATTCCATGTCAGAATCCTCACTTACCCCATCATCCATTATCATACATACATGTCAATATACTGTTATTGACTGTAACTGCTTTTATAATATATGTGAGATTATATAAAAGTAAATACAAATACATTCCCCATAATATATATCGTATACATTACTGTGCTGTTTCTATGTTTAGATACATAACCGTATAAAATATGTATACCGGTCAATGGATAGGAAATAGTAGTGGACTCAGGAATACTGTCCCTCAATAGCTCTCAATCTACTGCTGATGCTCTGTAGAGAGATGTAAGGAAAGGGGGGTAAGCATACAATGCGCTCAGTAAGGAAATCAGGTAAGCAAGTAGATATCGACACTATCTACTCAAAAGAATGCTATGCCTTGAAAACATTATTTCCTTAACTCAGTTTAAAAGCATGTCTTTAAATATATATATACTTGTACAAATTAAATCCCATGTACAGAAATCATGCTTTCTTTCTCATATGTAGGCATGTAGTGCAAAACAATGCATTTTTATAATATCACAATGCCTTTAGATAAATCATGCCATGTATATTTAAATCACAGTAAATATGGCATTTAAATAATTCACAACACAAAATCGGAGTCCGACCCATCCCTAAGGTCTGTCCGCAATTAAATCAGTCAATCAAGTGATATATCATGTGAGACTCTGTGGTAAAAATGTAAATAGTATCCTGGACTACAATCATATCAGACATGTGATCCCAAGCTACATGGAATCCTAGTGTGTGGGGCATCACTGTTGTAAGGGGAGGGGGGTCAGTCCATCACAACCACCAGCTATATCATCCTCAACTCCACAATGATAATTCTATATTTTTAGAATTATTTATGCTTAATTTCCTAATTAATTATTTAAATCCCCAATTTATTTTATTAATTATCCCCTTTATTTAATTAAAATTCTCATATTTGTAGATAAATTAAATCCGGATGAATTTTGAATATTAAGGTAGAAAATGGGCCGAAATTAGGCTAAAATCGAGATTCAGCCACGCGAACAACACGAGTCATGCCACCTAGCACATCCAATTGGACAAGAAGACCGATGACATGAAAATATCTTTTCAAGGACCAATGGTGTGAAGACAAGTGGCCAAAAAAATGCCAACTCATCAAGGATGTAGAAATTACAATTTTACCCCTAGTGTATTTATAAATAGGAAAGGATGACAATTGAAAGAGTATGTAATTTTAGGAGTAGAAGCAAGTGTAATTTTAGGAGTAGGAGTAGTGTAATGGAATGCAAATTAGGGTAGACTTGTTTCTAAGGTAGTTTAGATTTATTGTCTTTGTTTTCCCGAAAAGATTAGTTTGTTTTTAGCAAAATCTTACTGTTCATTCACTATTCACTTGATGAAAATATTTGTTTCATTTTTCCATTTTCATGGTATTCCATTAGCAATCTTGTTTCACCTTGTTCTTCTTTTTAGTTTGAAGAAATCCATTACTTTATGTTTCTTATTTAGTGAGTTGTAAGTGAAAGTTAATGAAAACGAGTTACATCTTTATTACTATCTCTCAATTTCAAAAATTCGTATAGTTTCTCTTTAGCTTTCGGTTGCATTCGGGTTTCAGGCATCTTCATACTGTCTCCTGCCTTTTGATTTTGTTGCTTTGATGTGGGATGATGCAAAGCATTTGTCCACATCAAGAGCATAGTGGAACTCGGTAGGAAAAGACTGTGAAGGAAACCATAGCTTGGGAGTTTCCTGTTTTCATGTCTTAGATTTTTCTGCATTATTGATTTAGCGTTTAGTTTTGGTTTTCTGTATTGTTATCTTAGTTCCTGCTTTTGTGGAGATCCTCAAGTTTAGTACCGAGAGATAGTGTTCGACAGGTAGCTGGATAGATCAATGAAACAAACTAGCAAGCCGATCAATTCTCTGTTCTCCCTTATTTTCCCACCGATTTGCTGTTCATATTTTATTTTGTTTTAAGTTTTAGTTTCAGTCCCTTTAAGTTATTCTTCTTCATTGACTAAAGTGCATATTACATATTCTCTTGCTAATGTTCTTTCATTCCATGGTCTTTCATGCTGTTCATATTCTGATAAGAGTTGATGTGCTGTTCGGCAAGAAGTGGTGATAGCAGCTGCTTAGTAATTAATGCCCAGCTGATGCTGAGGTACACCTTGCAATAATGTTGGTTGTGAAGAGGGTGTACTGGTGATTAATTTTGACTGAAGCAGGAGGAGGCTTGGAGTACGCTGAAGTAGCTGGAATTTGCAGAAAACGTAGAGTGACAGTAGCCATACCCGTGAGCACAGCCTGGAAATGGAAAATAAAAATGAAATGAAGAGTGAACAATGAATAGAGGGATATGGATTATTTAAATTCGTTAAGGCCTTGTTTGGCCATCTAAATTGTTATTTCATGCTTGTCGTTGTTTTAATTTTTAATTAGTTGTTAGTAATTGGTAGGTTAGTTTTAATAACTTTGCATATTAAGTTAATTTGTAGTGTTAATCTTTAGTTAGTAGTTGATTTTATATTATAAGTTTAGGATTGTATTTTGGTTTAGTATTTTATTAGTGGTATTTAGAATTAATTTAGATTTAATGTGTTTCATGCATTTTTAGTTTAGCCTTCATTTTTATTAGATTTCTAGTTTAGTTTAATTTGCATTTTTAGTAAATTAGCTTAATTGCATGCATATTTTATTTTAGGTTAGTTTAATTGTAGTTTAATTAATTTTATTTCTTTGTTTTCCTATTTGCATTTTATTTTAATTGCGTTGATTAGCTTTAACTATTTTAATTTCTTTTGTAGGTTTTTTATTTTAATTGCGTGGAGCACTGTAAGTAATTTTGCTCGATTTTATTCTTTTTATTTTATTGCTTTCCAGTATTTTTAACTTTAGACTTAGTAGATTACCCACCTTAATCTCATAATTTGCTAGGATATAGTTAGGGTAAGATTAACCGGTAGTTAATTAGGCTAACCAACTTCTCTGAGGGACGATAACTCGGGACGCAAATCCCATTATTACTTGCACGACCCGTGCACTTGCGGTAATACCCTTTGGACGTATTAAGTTTTTGGCGCCGTTGCCGGGGAAGTCTTAATTAGCCATTAGTTAATATCGGTGAAATTATACTTAGGTGTAATTCTAGCCTGTAAATATTTAGGTTGTAAATATTGAGATCCTTAGTTTAGTTTAGTTAATTTTCTCATAATTAATTAAGAAAAAATTTTGAAAAATTAAAAAAAACTTAAAAATTTTTCTAAGGACTTTCTGATATTTACATGCGTAGAGCAAGGAGTTTTGATTGCTTTCCTCTAGATCCTAAAATCGAACGAACTCTTAGAAAAATTCGAAAGGATTCTAGGAAATTTATATATCCGCAGCAAAACACGATGGCAGAAAATACGAAAAGTAGGACCGTTGGAGATTATGCGGTGCAGACGGTAGAAGGATATTATACCGGCATTAGGCCACCAGCTGTCCCTGCTAATAATTTTGAAATTAAGCCTTCCATCCTCCAGATGATCCAGACCTCTTTACAGTTCAGTGGGCTTCTGCACGATGACCCATATGCTCACCTTGGGCAATTCCTGGACTTGTGCAACACGTTCAAACATAATGGATTATCTAATGATGTGCTTAGGCTTAGATTATTCCCCTTCTCACTTAGGGATTTGGGCGAGACACTGGTTAACCTCCCTGCCTCCAGGATCCATTTCTACATGGGACGAGTTAGCCCATCAATTTCTATCTAAGTTTTTCCCTCTCTCTAAAATGGCCTAACTCCGTAGTAATATATCTTCCTTTGCCCAATACGACTCTGAATCTCTTTACGAAGCATGGGAATGATATAAGGAGCTTCTTAGGAAGTGCCCTCACCATGGCCTACCTTTGTGGTTGTAAGTCCAGACCTTCTACAACGGACTTACAAGCCCAAATAGGACTATTGTTGACGCTACGGCGGGTGGAGCGCTAATATGTAAAACAGAGGAGGAAGCTTACGAATTTTTAGAAAAGATGGCGGCTAACAACTATCTATGGTCCTCGGAGAGGCAATTGCCAAAGAAGTCGAAGGGTATTTATGAGCTCGAGACACTATCTACCTTAATCTCTCAAATCGCTAACCTTACGAAGAAGGTAGAATCGCTCAGTACCCAACATAATCCTCCCACTAGTCCTAACCCTGTGTATTCTGTCCAAAGTCCTTTCCTTTCCTGCGAGCTATGCAGTGGTACCTATTCTGTAGATAGGTGTCCACTTAACTTAGAATCGGTTCAGTATGTTGCTCCACTTCAGAAGCAACAGAACAACCCCTTGTCAAACACCTACAACCTAGGGTGGAGGAACCATCATAACTATTCCTGGAGCCAAAACTAAAGGCAAACTTCTAATTCTAGACTCGTAGGACCCCTTAGCTTTCAAGCTCCACCGGTTCATGTACCACCACAGCCGCAATTTTCATATCCATTTCTATATCATCAACCATCCCCACCATAATTTCAATATCATCCACCTCACTTCCATCAACCACCACCACCACCATTACAACTTACGCAACCACAACTTTACCATGCACCAGCAGCTGAGAAGAAGCCTACATTAGAGGAGATGTTCACGACTATCCTGCAAAATCAAGCTGCTTCAATTAAGAACTTAGAAGTTCAGGTTGGACAGATAGCAAATTCTCTTAGCCAACGTCCTCAAGGGACTCTTCCTAGTAGCACTGAAGCTAATCCTGTTAGGCAAAGGGAGGGTAAGGAACATGTTAGATCTATCACACTTAGGAGTGGCCGAGAGCTAGAAGATCCCCAAAGTAAGTCCAATCCCGTTGAGCCCATAGTTGAAAAACCCATAAGTTCTAACGAAGCAGCTCAGAAAGAGCAGGAACATCAGGATCAGGCTGCAAAAGAATCCAAGCTAGGCACTTCTTCATCTATACCTTCTTCTATTTCACAGCCTTCCTCGCCCTCTAATGCTATACATGTTTCCACTACATCCTCTCCAATTAGACCACCAGTACCTTTTCCTCAAAGGTTCCAAAATAAAAAATTAGATCAATAATTCACCAAATTTCTTGAGGTCTTTAAGAAACTCCACATCAACATTCCTTTCGCAGATGCTTTAGAGCATATGCCAATTTATGTGAAGTTTCTGAAGGATATCCTCTCTAGGAAAAGGAGATTGGAAGATTATGAGACAGTGGCTTTAACTGAGGAATGTAATGTCATTATCCAGAGAAGATTACCCCCCCAAGCTCAAGGATCCCGAGAGTTTTACCATACCATGCACTATTGGAAATTTATTCTATGGTAGAGCCCTGTGCGATTTAGGAGCTAGTATAAATTTGATGCCATCATCTATCTATCATAAGTTAGGAATTGGGGATACCAAGCCCACCACAGTGACCCTCCAGTTAACTGATCGATCAATTAAATATCCGAAGGGGGTCATTGAGGATGTCTTAGTAAAGGTGGACAAGTTTATTTTTCCTGTAAATTTTATTGTTTTGGACATAGAGGAAGACAGGGAAGTCTTCATTATACTAGGTAGACCTTTCCTAGCTACTGGTAGAACAGTAATTGATGTACAAAAGGGGGAGTTAACTATGAGAGTCCTAGATCAGGAAGTGAAGTTTAATGTTTTCAAACCTTTGAAGCTCCCTGATGACTCTTAAGAGTGTTTTAAGATGGAGATTGAGCAGAATAAAAGGCTTAAGCATATAATATCTAAGAGAAAGAAGGAAGTAGATAGGGCTCAGGAGGATTTAACTGTTAACATTCTGTCACCATTTTGGCTAATCCTCCTACTTTTCCACCTGCTACTGAGTGTTGTTTTCTTCAGCTGCATTTGAAGTGGCTGTGTTTTCCTTTTCACTTTGTATATAGTTCGTTTTTCTTTTTTGTTGTTTCTTTCCTTGTTTATTTTGCAGGTTTATTTTCTAGTTTTATGCTTTCAATCAAGCTTCAGTTGTTCATCATCATCAGAAAGGGGAGTACTCTATTCTCGAGCTTAAATTCTTATATTATCTGCACACTGAGGACACTGTGCACTTTAAGTTTGGGGGAGGGGATATCACTTGAGCAATTTTGTGAAAAACTGGAAAATTTTCAAAATTTTTTCGAAAATCTGAGAAAGAATTTTCAAAATTTTTTCGATAATATGAGCTTAAATTGTTTGATTTTGGGATGATTTAGTGCTTAGCATGTAGTTTTCCCATATTCCAATGATATGACCCCATGATTTAGTCTGACTTTGATTGAATGAGAAGCATGATTATAGGAAAAGCATGTGTCACGACCCAAAACTACCCAAAACTCAGAGTAAAGTTTTTGCATTTTGTTATTTTATTTCATGCTTACCTATCCTCTGATCGTGACCACACTCCACTAACAAATTGGGTTGTGCATCAATGCCAGTCCCACCATTCATTTACCATATAACTTAATTCTTTCTCAGTCATTTATAAGTGTTTACAATATTTATACATCCCCTAAAGTCACTTACAAACATGTTACTGTGCTATGCTTATTTAGATACATTATGTACAAGTGTATATACCTTAAATGATGGGCAGCAGTGGATATCCGGAATGCAGTACCCAGTCGCCTCAACATCTACTGGAGATTATCTGTGGAAGAAAATGAAAGGGGTGAGCACATCAAGCTCAGTAAGGCAATCCTACGAACAAGTAGGTAACCATACTACCTACATGAACGTGGTGCCATACATAAACCACCCTTTCTCCACACATTTTAAAAACTGATGTTATGATTCATGATGTAATGTAAAACACGTTCACATGGAAAATTCAACATGCAACTCTTTTTAAATCATTTCTTTCTCATTTAAAAATTTCACAATAAAGTCAGGACTCAACCCCTCCCTCGGGTGGTCCTGACCCACACAAAACCATGAAAATCAGTTTACATCCACATCACACATGGGTTTAAAAAGCATGAAAATAACATCATGCAAATTTAGTTTACAACCCAGTTTCAATCATCGTCAAGATCATCAACATGCGAGACTAGGTAACATCTGTATATCGGTAATAACCAGGACTATGGCCGTATGTCCTCATGAGCCCCTCTGCTACACGGATCCTAGTGTGCGGGGTCTCACCCTGATCGGGAACCGCCCGGGAGGTGGGTCAATCCAACCCGTCAGTCTTATCCGATCCCACACATCCAAAGATGCCGTATCCGAAGATACCTCATATTCGAAGATACCACACGGTACATCGTATTCCATGCTACTTGCACGGTACATCGTACTCCGTGGACCCATATCATATCTCTATACTCATGCCATGTCTCAAAACGCACGTGCGAGCCTATTTAATTGGTGACACACAGTCTACCCGATGCTCCAAGCACGGCTCATCGCATGTTCTCATAAAATCAATGCGAGCGATGCTCAGGACTCTCATCAAATCAAGTAAAACTAGTGCGAGTTAAGCTCTAGCACTCTGTATGCAAACCATGTGAAAAGCTGGTGCGAGCGAAGCTTCAACACCCTGTCTCAAAAATCATATAAAAATATGGTGCGAGTTAGACTTTAGCACCCTGTCACAAAAATCATGTAAAACCTGGTGCGAGTTAGACTCTAGCACCGTATCACAAAAATCATGTGAATCATATATATATATATATAATCTAGTGCGAGTTAGACTCCAGCACCAATGCATGTAAAACTCTAGTGCGAGCTCTCGCTCCAGCATTAATGCATGCATCACACAAATCAAAACATCGTGCGAGCTAAGCTCTAGCACGTCACATGTCAATAAAAACACTTAGGTGGCTCTGTTTCCTTAAAAGAATTTTCAATACAATTTCATCGTTGAAACTATGAAATGCTATGCATTTTTCTTTCAAGGTTAGCCAGCCTACTCATGCATGCATCAAAACATCTCCAGAACGAGCAGGAACCTCATATTCTTGCTCCTCCCAATTTTTTCTAAAATTATAAATTTTACCCTTAACAAGGGTATTTTGGTAATTTGCCTATTCGGGGTACTAAAATTATTAACATACTTCTAGACCCTTCAGATAATTTAAAAGACTGCATATGACTTTGAAATTTTGTAAAGTTACCTCTAGCAGTCCACAGAATTCCCTTACCTTATTTTTTTATAGAGTCTGATCTTTCCTTTTCCACTGTTGTCTCGTCGCGCAGTCTGGTATGCTCCCAATCAAACCTCCGGAACTGCGTATAAATATTCCACAAGTCAGATATCATACAATTAAATTGTATTTCCTATTTTCTGGGCTTAATTTAAATCATTGGGCCCATTTACCCCTATTGGGCCCGATTGCACCTTAATGGGCCTTAATCGGCCTTAAGCTCGTTTTTTCACTTAATTTTCACATTATCGAGGCCTATTGGGCTCATTGGGCCCACCAACAATTTGTCAGGCCTCGTTCTAACTCTCGAATGGCTCAATTTATTATTTACGACAATTTATCTAAATTTCCATAATTTAATTTATTTTATGCAGTAATTAAATCCGAAGCATGCATAACGATGTAAATTGTCGTAAATAAGGGTTACGCAAATCGAGGTTGTCTCGAGCTCTCGTTGGATGCCAATTGTCGAGCTACATAATTTCATAAATTTTTGGGTAAATTTTTAGTCAAAAATTAATTAAATAAAATATTTCCAACTTTAAATCGGTCAATTTCGACCGCTACTGACTTACCCGTAGCTCGATTACATCGCCGAGATTTTTCCTCAATTTTTCTTCTTTTTCTTTTTCCCTTTTTCTCATTTTTTCCTCTCTTTCTTGGCTGAACCGGTTTGCTCCGATTCAACCCGGTTCGGACCCTCGGTTCACCCCGGTTCACTCCGGTTCAGAGCCTTGCCGGTTGGTTCTCCGTCGGCTTCCACCGCCAGTGGCTCCGCTGGGTCGTCCGTATCTCAGATCTGGGGTCGGTTTCACCCAAGATCGCCGGTCGGCCTCCTCTTTCTCGGTCGTCGGAACCTATTTTGGGTCTTGGTCGTTGCCGGTGATTCCGACAGTTTCACCGACAGCTATCGGTCTCAAAATGATCGGCTCCTCCTCCTGAACTCATCGGTGGCCTCCGTTGATGCCCATCCACCGTAGATCGTCGGGAATCAAGCCGTTTCTCCCTCGATTTTTCCTTCCTCCGATCGGCATCTTCCGACCTCCAAACGGCGCGTCTCCGGTGTCTTGAAGATCGCCAGCCTCTCCTCTTCCTCCTCGGCTCCTCGTCGGGGGTCGCCGGTCGCCGGTGGTGGCTCGTCGGTCTTCCTCGGGTTCGGCTTCGTTTTTCGTTTCTCTCTCCCCGATTTTTTTCCGATTCCTCTTCTTTTTTTTCTTTTTTTAATTTATTTTTATATATTTATATATTTATTTATTTTTATTATTTATTTATTTTATTAATATTTTAATCATTAAAATACATTAAAACTACCCAAATATCTCTTTAAATATCCTTAAAATTATTATTTAATTCTAAATTCATTTATTTAATTTAATTTTATTTATTTAATTTATCTTAACCCTTTTCGATATATTTTTCGATTATTTTCGGGATTATTTTTCGAAGTAAAAATCTCAATTAATTCCGATTAATTCCTATAAATTGATATCTTGATTAATTTAACCCAGAATAAATTTATTTCACCTTTATTGACCAAGATTTCTCAAATCCATTATTTTTAATTAAATTTTTTCTTCTCGAATTTACACCGACTTTCGATCTTTTGACCGTTTTGCCCTTGCACGTGTTCGAGAATTTCATTTCAGTCCTTTTGTATATTTAATTTCGTGTTTTAACTAAAATCGGGTCTTACATAATCTCCCCCACATAAGGAATTTGGTCCTCCAAATTAGAACCAAGTCATATGAGTCCATAGACTACTCTGGGTACATTAATCATATCATACTTCTTTAATTCTCATGTGATCTTTTTTCGGAGTGTAACACTACCAAAGGACTTTAATTAGGAAGATCGTCTTAAACCTCAATACTTTCTCTTTCCTGTTTAATGCCCGAATCAACTTCTTCAATATACTTATATTTGCATTAAGCTGAACTGTTGGATCTCATATCCTATCACCTATGCTAGATCTGGATAGTATTTTCGAAGTATCAAAAGATGGGACACATTGTGGGTGCCTGCTTATTCAAGTGGAAATGCCACCTACAGGTCTTATCTTCCACTTGTCCAATCTCTCAAAAGATTCAATCCAAAGAAACTCAATTTACCTTCTTCCAAAAGTTCGCTATGTCCTTATTCTCTTAGGACAAATAACTTCAACAATACTGATTCACCCTCAGTGAATTCCAATGCTTTTTGTCTGCTCTAAGGTGTTCTTAATCTCTCACTCAATTGAACATCTCAGAGACTTATTATACTAGTTCGGAAGAAATTTCTATCTGTCACCCATTTTTTTCTTATCCAATTTGGGGAACAACCCCTACAGCCATACACTGCCTCATATCTTATTATCCCGATACTCAAGTGGCAACTGTCACTATTGACGAATTCGATTTGTAATAACTGATCATCCCAGGAGTATAAAAAAAGCAAGGATCCTCCAGAACCTGTACAGTCCTCTCTGACTGACCATCTGTCTGAGGATGGAAAGCTGTGCTAATACTCAGTCGAGTTCCCATAGCTTCCTAAAAATATCCTCAGAGGTGGGAAGTGAAACGGGAATCCCTATATGATCCCATGCTCACTGGAACGCTACTTAATGTTCCACAATCTTCCTTCCACATAAATCCTCATATACACTCTGAGTATTTGGGGATTTCATAACCAGAAGGTGGGTAGACTTAGTCACTCTATCGACTATCATCTAAATAGCCTCGTAATTCACCTGGGTTCTCTGTAACCCATCGCGACATTCATGGAGACTTGCTCCCATTTTCATGCCGTGTCGATATAGGTAAAGGCTGCAATAACCCTGCAGACTTTTAATACTCTACCTTATTCTGCTGACATACTAGGCACTTTTCCATAATCTCTACCATGTCTCTTTTCATATCTGACCACCAATACCCTTTCCAAGATTTTGATACATTCTTTACTTTCTGTATGCACCGTATATCCTGAAGAGTGAGCTTTTGACAATATTACTATCCCATCAATTGTGGTCTTGGGGAGCACTCATACTGTCTCAGAACCTCTGTAAATCATCATCACACTCTGTGAACTCTATCACTGCACCCTTCTAAATTTGACCCAAACTATCGACACCATGCCGATCATCACGCTAAGCCTATCAAATTCGGGCACTCTCATCCGGTTCTAATCTCAGGCTAGCTGTCACACAAGCACTGTCATCATCAGAAGGGATCACATCACTATTGAGGCTCACAACTACTCTAGCAGCTCGCGCTTCCTGACCATCATATGTAATACCATCCCGAGGCTCTTTCTGCTCGAGGCATCAGCCATTACATTAGCTTTTCCTGGGTGGTACAATTTTCACAATCAAAATCTCTCAAAAGCTCTAACCCACTATGTATTCTCATATTCGCCTCTTTCTGTGAAAAACAGATACTCGGGGCTTTATGATCAGTGCATATCCAAAATTTCTCACCCTGTACATAATAGTACCATATCCTCGGTACAAATACTACCGTTGCCAACTTAAAATCATGAGTCAGATAGTTTATTTCATGATCCTTGAGTTATCTGGATCCATAATCGACTATCTTCCCATTTTGCATCAATACACAGCTCATTCATTATTTTGAGGTATCCATACACACTGAGAAACCTCTTGAGCTATTGGGTATGGTGAAAATAATCACGGTGGTCAATTCATACTTCACTACACCGAAATTCATGTCACATCTATCATCTCACTTATCATCTCATTCAAATATCACGTTTTCATAGTTAAACGTGTCAACAAGGTATACCCTTTTTAGAACTCGCAACAACCATCTGTAAAAGCAATTTTCCAATTGTTGCTTATAATTTGCCTTGGACTTTAACTACACTCAACATATCATCAATAAGGATGATGACAAATCGGTCCAGGTAAAGTTTAAATAACTCATTGTAGTTGAACTCCACTACATATTTCAATCGCCCATATCCTTGACCTATTTACACATAAGCGTATAAGATCCTTCAAAATCACTTACGTTTTTAGGTACTAACCTGCGTCATTTCCTTTTCTTATCTTAACGGCTCTTATTCAATTTTACTATGTTAACCTTTATGATTTGTCGAATTTTAATATTCTTATCGTCTTAGTAAAGGTATCCTAATGCTAAAGGTATTTATTACGACAATCGATTTCACGTTATAGGTTTTATATATATATATACTTTTAGACGCTGTCAAGTCTTCAGGCGAGGAGGTATTTGGAAATACCTTTATTAACCTTCAGACTTAACCACCATTACTTTACATATCAGTCCCTGTGGTCACAATTCATATTCGCTACTAATTGCTTTAATCCTAATTACTTCATGTATCATAGATATTCGTACCTTACAAACGCCTCTTACTCCAATACATCTTGTATTCAGAATCAAGCATCTCTCAAAGATTATCTCCTTAGTGTATCAATTATAACGAAACTCTGTCATTATTCATTTCGTGAGTACCATCATTTGCTCCTTTAATTTCAACCGTTGCACCCCTTTTTTAGTACTTATCAAAACTTACAGTATACTTTTCAGTGATGTTTTCACCCCTGTTTTCAACTTAAAATCTCTATATCCATATTTCGTTGATTAATCCTCCTCTATTGGGGTACTCATTTATCGTATTGTGCCCAATGATGTAGGTATTCATGCCTTTTACTCACTTATATGCGAATGAAGGCGGTATGAATAAATGTGTGGCACCAGGATCAATGAACATATGTACTTCATTATTCATAACAAGTGCGGTATCTTACACCACATCCATGAAACATCAATAGTGTCCTGGTCCAAGACATTCTCTCGCCTTCGTCCAATAGCTTACTTTCCTTTTTCTTTTCGGCTATGGCCTCCCTTTTCGTTGTAGCTATACCAACGAAGTTTTTCTCTCTCTCTTTACTTTTTTGTAGGGCGATCTCGCCCAACTTTGTACAATCAAAATCAATGGCCCGTCTTACCACACTTAACGGCCATTTTCATCAATACAGTGTAAGTATAGACCCTCCTTCCATGGTATCTACCACACATCCCACATTGCTTACAGTGCTTATAGTGCTTACACTGCTACATTGCTTCGTAGCAGGTCGAGGTCCTCCAATCACAATGCCCTTCAAGAGTGCCAAAATTGGATGCACTGGGGCCTTACCAATTATCTTACTCCATGACTCATCAAATTAAATCTTTTACCAATTACCATTTTCCCATTTTAACATCTTTGTCATTTCTCGATTCTCTCTTCTGTCTCTATTTCAGCCCTCACTACCTTTCCCAGTCTCAAAGGCGTGCAATTCATGTTCTTATTTACCCAACTGTAAATCTGCACACTGCCTCGGTATAAGTAATATCTCACAGGCTAGTCGGACTCTAATTGAAAAGTTGAGCCATTTCATGAACTTTTAGACATCTTGACTGTCACTTGTTCATAGTGTCGAGGTAATATCTGCCCAAGAATATAACCGAGTTTCATACTCATAAATCATACTCATCAATAAATCAAATCCTCTAGGTCAGAGTAAGGACTTTTATCTATCATTTCTTTTAAACAATGTTCAGGATATCCTGTCACCAAAATACATCCATAAACATTTCTCATCTTAGCTCTGGATGTTTAACACTTAAGATGGGTCGAGCGGGTTTCCACCAATGCTCCGTCTTGCCCACAAATCCCTTGCATACTTTGAGCAATTAGCTCCCAAAATATTCTCCACACTCCGCTCCAATCTCGCTAAGTGTGTCTCAATACTATCCGATCACTCTGTCGGACTCTAAGAGGCATGCTCAACATTAACCTCTATTTCAATCTCATACTGATTCTCATAGGTCAACTCGGCACGATTAGCAGGCTCAGGTCTACCTCTACGAGCTCTGCCTCGTGCTCTACCTCCTCTATCGCGACTAATATTAGGTATTCCTGCATTCTCAACCATTTCTTAGTTAAAACACATCTCGATATACACTATTGTATCTAACCAAGCACAGTAACACGGGGATGTAATTTCTTAATTACTGACACTGACACACATCAGATCAATTTCTGCTCTGATACCACCTTTACATGTCACGACCCAAAACTACCCAAAAATCAGAGTAAATTTTTTGCGTTTTGTTATTTTATTTCATGCTTACCTGTCCTCTGATCGTGACCACACTCCACTAACAAATTGGGCTGTGCGTCAATGCCAGTCCCACCATTCATTTACCATATAACTTAATTCTTTTTCAGTCATTTATAAGTGTTTACAATATTTATACATCCCCTAAAGTCACTTACAAACATGTTACTGTGCTATGCTTATTTAGATACAATATGTACAAGTGTATATACCTTAAATGATGGGCAGCAACGGATATCCGGAATGCAGTACTCAGTCGCCTCAACATCTACTGGAGATTATCTGTGTAAGAAAATGAAAGGGGTGAGCACATCAAGCTCAGTTGTTGAGTTAATGTATTTTGAAATGACAAAACAAGTTAATTCAATAATGTTAAGATGATATACAAACATGTTTAGATGTTATTAGTACCAGAACTTAGAGTTCTGCTGATGAGAGATCGATCTGGGGTATGAGAGATCGATCTCCTGGGCTTTTACTTGATGAGAGATCGATCTCATGAAGTAAGAGATCGATCTGCCTAGCCTTAAAACGTTGTAAAGGGATTAAGGTAAAATAAGATCGATCTACAAGGGTTAAGAGATCGATCTGGCTAAAGCTAGAGTTGAGAGATCGATCTGGTCTAGGAAGAGATCGATCTCCCTTAAGAGCTTAAGACTATAGATCGATCTGAGAGATCGATCCACGATCAAACAGAGAACTTATGAGATCGATCTGGTAAGGAAGAGATCGATCTCCTCAAAGTCAGAGAGCTAAAGAGATCGATCTGTGTTGTTGAGAGATCGATCTCCTCTCTACGTGAGTGCATGATAGATCGATCTGAAGATCGATCTTGCTTCAAACAGAGAGTTAAGGAGATCGATCTTCCTATTCGACAGATCGATCTGCCTCATTACATTTAAACTAACAGATCGATCTGCTAACCTATGAGATCGATCTCCTTGTGTATTTGTACTTCAATCTTGCAGGATTTATAACTAAGAGATCGATCTGGCCAAGAAGGCAGATCGATCTGGCACTCTACTGGAGGCACCCAACGGCTAGTTTCTGCAAAACATAACGGGAAGAATAGCATTTAATGCTCCAACTACCCATCCTTCAGTATTTAACCAAGCATTGAAGACAAAGAGAAGAGAGACACTATTGCTGCACATTCCAAACATTCTCAAGCTTTAATTCTTTCATTCTTTGTGTCCCTATTGCTCATTCATTGAGAATCATTGTAAAAGCTTAAGTGCAAAATAGCTACACTTGTCCTACCACTTTAAAGCATTAAATTGTATTCAGTCTTATCTTAAAAGAGAAGAGGATTGTTCCTCAGTGAGAGTATATTGTAAGAGGCTGAATACTTTTTCTGTATTGCCAAAGGTAGTGAGGTTATTCCTTAACCTGTAAAAGGAAATTTGTAAGCTCTATTGAAAGAGAGAAAGAAAGCACTTGACAAGAAGGTCAAGGAGAGAGGACGTAGGCAAGAGTTTGGCCGAACCTCTATAAGTGACTGTGTTTGTTTCTCTTTCCTTCTCTTTGCATTAAATTGTTATATTGCACTGTTTTATTCATTATCATTTGTGTTTAAATTGTGATTAATTTAAAATCTGCCATAATTGTTAGAAAACCGATTTACCCCCTCTCGGTAGAGCCAACAATTGGTATCAGAGCTAGGACTCTTTAATCACGTAGGAACAACTTCCTAAGAGTTAGAAAACGATCAAATGGCTCTTAACAATGTAGCAACTAGTTTGATAGGAGAGGGGCACTCCACGGTTAGACCTCCCATGTTCAATGGTGAACATTATTCATATTGGAGGACTAGGATGATGCTATTCATTCAAGCAAATGACTATGAAGTATGGAGAATTATAGTTAAGGGACCTCAAATCCCTACAAAGAAAATAGAGGGAAGAGATATCCCCAAAGAAGAAGATGAATGGGATTCTAATGACATTAAATGTGCACAACTAAATGCTAAAGCTATGCACACATTATTTTGTGCTTTAGGTCCTAATGAATATAATAGAGTCTCCGGGTGTGATAATGCCAAGCAAATATGGGATAAATTGGCAATAACTCATGAGGGTACAACCCAAGTGAAGGAGACAAAAGTAGGTATGCTCACACATGATTATGAGCTTTTTAGGATGAAGGAAGGAGAATCGATTAGTGATATGTTCACTAGATTTACAGATGTAATTAATGGACTAAAGTCCTTAGGAAAAATATATTCTAACATTGAAATGGTAAAGAAAATTTTAAATAGCTTACCTAAAGCATGGGAAGCTAAAGTGACAGCAATAGAGGAATCTAAGGATCCACACACATTGTCCTTAGATGAATTAATAGGTTCCTTGCTAACTTATGAGATGAAGCTTAAAAGAAATGAAGAGCCACCCAAGAAAGTGGGAGTTGCTCTAAAATCCACTGCTGAAAAGGAGATTAAAAATGAGAGTGGCAGTGAGGAGGATATTGAGATGGCAATGTTTGCCAAAAGATTCAACAAATTCATGAGAATGAAAGCTAGTAGTAATAATAGGAGAAACAATAGGAGAGAACAAGAGAAAGTAGGTAGAAAAGACTCTATTGTGTGTTATGAATGTAAAAAACCTGGACACATAAAATTTAACTGCCCTCTTCTCAAAAGATCTAATGATAGGTTTCATAAAAAGAAGGCAATGGTAGCAACATGGAGTGACAGTGACTGCTCCGATGATGAATCAAATGAGGACATTGCCAACCTATGCTTCATGGCTATTAATGATGATCAAAAGGTAACATCTAATCTCAATGAATACTCTTTTGATGAATTGCAAGATGCATTTGATGAACTTGCATTAGAGTATGAATCTATGAGCATGAAGTATAAAAAGTTAATATCTAAATTAAAAAGGGAAAATGAGATAATGTTAAAAGATAAATTGGAATGTGAGAAGAAACTAGAGATTGCAAATCTAGAAATTTGTGACCTTAAAGAGAAAAATAGCAATTTACATAACTCCTTTAATAGATTTCACATGGGGCAACAAAAGCTAGATAGCATGTTAGAAACCCAAAGGGCATTTTTTGACAAAATGGCTTAGGGTATAATGCACAAAGTAGGGAGACCCATCTTAAGAGTTTTATTGATAGGAAGAGCATGAATAAAACTGCAATTACTTGCTCATATTGTAATAAGAAGGGACATAAGTCACATTATTGCAATATAAAGATGAGGAATCTTAAAGGAAAAATTGTAAAAAGGATATGGATTCCAAAAGAGGTAATTCATTCCAAGGACTGCAATACATTAGCAAAATGGATCCCAATGGGATCAAGAATTGCATTTACTAACCTCCAAGGACCCAAGAGAATTTGGGTACCTAAGACTTGAGTGTGTTTATTTTTTGTTGTTATAGGTGATTGAGCATAGCCATAAAGCTAAAACAAAAGAAGCTTGGTACTTAGATAGTGGATGCTCAAGGCACATGACGGGTGATAAAAGCCATTTCAATTCCTTCAAATCGAAAATTGGTGGAGAAGTCACTTTTGGGGACAACTCCAAAGGCCAAGTGGAAGGGAGTGGCTCAATAGGTAATGATCATTTCTCTTTAGAAAAAGTATTACTTGTTAGGGGTTTAAAGCATAACTTACTAAGCATTAGTCAACTTTGTGACAAAGGTTACAAAGTAATTTTTGATTGTATGAAGTGTAATGTTATAGATCCTAAGTCAAATAAAATTCTCCTTCTAGGTCATAGGCAAGGTAACATATATATAGTCTACCTTAATGAACTCAAAAATGAAAACATATGCTTAATGGTAGACAACAAAAAGGAATCTTGGTTATGGCATAGAAGACTAGGTCATGCTAGCATGCATGTGCTATCTAAATTAGCTAGAAAGGATTTAGTTATAGGCTTACCCAAAATATCCTTTGATCATGAAGAAATATGTGAAGCTTGTGTCAAAGGAAAACACAAGAGGACAACTTTCAAGCCTAAGAATAGTGTATCCACCACTAGGCCTCTTCAATTACTGCATTTAGACTTGTTTGGACCAACTAGAACCACTAGCCTAGGTGGGAAACACTATGGTTTTGTAATAGTTGATGATTACACTAGATACACTTGGGTGTTCTTTTTGAGAGTAAAAAATGAAGCCTTAGAGAAATTCATAGCTTACTCAAAGGTGACTCAAAATGAAAAAGGATATACAATAACAAGTATTAGAAGTGATCATGGCAAAGAATTTGAAAATATAAGATTTGATGAGTATTGCAATGATCAAGGAATTAGCCATAATTTTTCAGCCCCTAGGACACCACAACAAAATGGTGTAGTTGAGAGAAGAAATAGAACTTTGGAAGAGATGGCTAGGACCATGTTATGTGAAAATAACTTGCCAAAGTACTTTTGGGCTGAAGCTATAAACACATCATGTTATATAATTAATAGAGCTATGATAAGACCCATGCTAAAGAAAACTCCTTATGAGCTCTACAAAGGCAAGAAACCTAACATTAGTTACTTCCATCCTTTTGGCTGCAAATGCTTTGTTCTAAATAATGGAAAAGATAACTTAGGAAAATTTGATGCCAAGAGTGATGAGGGAATATTTCTAGGATATTCATTGAATTCAAAGGCCTTTAGAATATATAACAAAAGAACATTAGTGGTTGAAGAGTCTATTCATGTTATATTTGATGAATCAAATAATATATCTAAAGATTCAACCAATGATGAAAATGTTGGAATATTTGATGAAGGCTTAGAAGATGACTTTCTAGAAAAACTTGACTTGAATAAAGAAGATGAAGAAGAAATAGAGGTTTTAGAAAGAGAGCCTAGAGCACCAAGAGAGTTAGGATATGTAAAAGATTGTGAAATAGTAGGAGATCTAACTCTTGGAGTTAGAACTAGATCATCCCTAAGGAATATGTGCCAATATATAGCCTTTGTATCTCAAATTGAACCTAGGAATGTCAATGAAGCCTTAGAAGATAATAATTGGTTCCTAGCAATGCAAGAAGAACTAAATCAATTTGAGAGAAGCAAAGTATGGAAACTAGTTCCTAGGCCTAGTGATCACTCAATAATTGGAACTAAATGGATATTCAAGAATAAGATGGATGAAAATAGTGTGATCGTAAGGAATAAGGCTAGGCTAGTTGCTCAAGGCTATAGACAAGAGGAAGGCATAGACTATGATGAAACATATGCACCGGTAGCTAGATTAGAGGCAATAAGAATGTTACTTGCCTTTGCATGTTATAAAGATTTCAAGTTATATCAAATGGATGTAAAGAGTGCATTCTTGAATGGTTTCATTAATGAAGAAGTCTATGTAGAGCAACCTCCCGGATTTGAAAATCATGAATTTCCTGAACATGTTTTCAAATTATCTAAGGCACTTTATGGGTTAAAACAAGCTCCTAGAGCTTGGTATGAAAGGTTGTCAAAGTTCTTAATAGAAAAAGGGTTCTCAAGAGGAAAGGTAGACACCACATTATTCATAAAAATTAAAAATAAGGACTTACTAGTTGTACAAGTATATGTAGATGATATTATTTTTGGTTCAACTAATGAGTCTTTATGCCAAGAATTTGCTAAGATCATGCAAGGAGAATTTGAGATGAGCATGATGGGAGAACTCACATTCTTCTTGGGACTTCAAGTGAAGCAAACAAAGGATGGAACATTCATCAATCAAGCAAAGTACACCAAGGACTTGCTCAAGAGATTTGGGATGGACAATTGCAAATCTCAAGCCACTCCAATGGGCACCAACATCAAGCTTGACAAAGATGAAAGTGGTAAGTGTGTAGACACTAAACTCTATAGGTCTATGATTGGTTCTTTGCTTTATTTAACTGCTAGTAGACCAGATATATTGTTTAGTGTGTGCCTCTGTGCTAGATTTCAATCATCTCCTAGGGAATCACATCTATTGGCAACTAAGAGAATCTTTAGATACCTCAAAGACACTCCCTCACTAGGACTTTGGTACCCCAAGGACTCTACTTTTGCCCTTCATGCATTTTCAGATGCTGATTTTGGAGGCTGCAAAATAGATAGGAAAAGTACTTCAGGTACTTGCCAATTCTTAGGAAATAGGTTAATTTCTTGGTTCTCTAAGAAGCAAAACAGTGTAGCTCAGTCCACTACTGAAGCTGAGTATATCGCAGCTGGTAGTTGTAGTGCTCAAGTGTTGTGGATTAAACAACAAATGAGAGATTATGGTATTGACATGAAACAAGTGTCTATTAAATGTGATAATACCAGTGCCATTAATCTGTCTAAGAATCCCATACAACACTCCAGAACCAAGCACATAGAAATTAGACATCACTTTCTTAGAGACCATGTACAAAAAGGGGATATAATTTTAGAGTACATTGACACTCTACATCAAATAGCTGATATATTCACCAAACCCCTTGATAGAGATAGGTTTTGTATCCTTAGAGGTGAATTAGGACTCATGGATAAGCCTTAGGATTTTTTGTGTTTCAAAAATCTTGGTTTCAAATTGATTTTAAATGAGTTTTTGCAAAGATTTTCTGGCAATGAGGATGAGAGATCGATCTCCTTGCAATTTAGATCGATCTCCATACCTCCAACAAGCCTAAATCATCAAGGTTAAGCTAAGCAGATCGATCTTCTAACCATAAGATCGATCTCCTTACGTCTCTGTTTAAAGGCAGATCGATCTGTCCACATGACAGATCGATCTCTTCAAGCTTCCGCATTCTACAGATCGATCTTTTCATTTGGAAGATCGATCTGCCTCAGCCTCTGTTAAACGACAGATCGATCTGTGTGTAACAGATCGATCTCCTTAAGCCTCTGTTTGCGACCAGATCGATCTGGCCTTACGACAGATCGATCTTTCTTGGCTTTCTGGAAATGACAGATCGATCTGTCGCCTCGAAAGATCGATCTCCTGTGCCCTGGACTATAAATACCCGCGTAAAATTCCCAAATTTCAGAAACCCAATTTTCAAATTCCCAAATCTCCCTCGCATCTTTTCCTCCGATTCCTTCTCAGATCGATCTCTGTACGGTCCTCCTTGCGTCTCGGTGTCAAAATCCGGTATTGTAACCAACATTCCTTACTGATTTTCTCAAAATTTGTCTTCAATTTGTGTTCATTTTGATTCTAGGTCAAACCGAGGTACTGTTTCATTGCTTTTCTCTCTGTTGAATTTGTTTAGGCGAATTTAGAATCTAGAATCATGCCTAGGAAGTCAGTAGCAAACAAACCCCCTAGAACCACAGGAGAGGCAGGTTCCTCATCACAACCCATTCCTCCACCTCCTATCGCTTCCTTCAATCGGTGTTTTAAAACACCAGCAAAAAGAAAGCGGTATGAGGAATATTTTTCAACCATGCCAATCAAGCATTGGCGCACTATCGATTTTTCGTTCCTCAATCGCATAGAGTTTCCCTATTTGTCAAAATTTGAGGAGTTTGGTTGGACAAACTTCTTGAAAATCAACACTCCTGTCCCTCCAAATCTCGTTCGCGCATTCTTTTCCAATGCCGAACTCATTTATGACCCCGATGACACCTGCAAAATCCTTGCCTTCAAAACCTTCGTCATGGGTCAATCCATTATAATTGACTCTGAAGTTCTAGCCAAAGTGTTTGATATACGCGATGAAGGCTTAACAAATGAGGATGAGGAAGTCCCTTTTGCGTTTGAACTCCCCGGGGACAAGGCGAGTAACCTTCCAATGCACCTTCGGTTACTCCACCTCATAATCTCGTGGAACCTCTGCCCTTTCGGTACTCGTCATTCTACCGTTAGGCGTCTAGATCGTTTTTGGCTCCATCACATTCACACCACAAGCCAAAAACCTAACCTCCCTTACTTTATTTACGAAGATTGGCTGAAGATTGTGCGTGGCCAAGCTACCACAATAGTTTTTCCACAACCAGTGGCTTACCTTCTCCACCGCCTTGGTATCAACTGCAGCGGCGAAACTGGCGAACTCCCATCTCCCAAAAGCGTGCTTAACATTGGGACCCTACATCATATGGGGTACTACAAAAATTTTCGAGGAGAGTGGACGAAAAAGCAAGAACAGCAACCTGCTGAGGCTGAGGAGGACCCCACTGATGAACCAGCACACCAACCTGCTGCACCAGCTGCGGAACCATCGGCTCCGCCCACTGCACCAACATCGTCCCCTGCTGACTTGGAGATGCTCATGACGATGATGAATGACCTCAGTCAGCAGATGAATGACGGCTTTGCCACTCAGCGGCGTATGATCGAGAACTTAACCCAAAGAGTGGATAAGATTCAAGAAGCTCAAGAGGCGATGTTCGATGAGGTCCAAGTCACACGCACGCACGTTGAGAATATTTTGGATCGTGATCCTCCCTCACAATAGGCATTAGGTGCTTTGATTTAGTGTAGTTACAACACTTTTAAGCTACTTGATGTTATCTGTGAAAAATTTGCTTGAATGAAATGTGATTTGATTGGATATTTGGTGAGTTAATGAAAATGTTAATTTTGAAATGCCATGAATCTTCTCTTTCGTGTGTGATTGATATGACAAAAAGGGGGAGAAGAAACATGTGTTGTGGTTGTGTTAAATGTTTAAAAGAATGATTTAATTGAGGGGGAGCTATGATTTAAATTGAGGGGTGTGTTGTGGTTGTGTTAAATGTTTAAAAGAATGATTTAATTGAGGGGGAGCTATGATTTAAATTGAGGGGGAGTTAAGATTTAACTGAGGGGGAGTTAAGTCATTAACAAAATCAAAAGTTCACAAAAAGGGGAGTTTTGCAAAATCACTAAACATGTTTAAATTGATGAGTTTTGTCATATCAAAAAGGGGGAGATTGTTGAGTTAATGTATTTTGAAATGACAAAACAAGTTAATTCAATAATGTTAAGATGATATACAAACATGTTTAGATGTTATTAGTACCAGAACTTAGAGTTCTGCTGATGAGAGATCGATCTGGGGTATGAGAGATCGATCTCCTGGGCTTTTACTTGATGAGAGATCGATCTCATGAAGTAAGAGATCGATCTACCTAGCCTTAAAACGTTGTAAAGGGATTAAGGTAAAATAAGATCGATCTGCAAGGGTTAAGAGATCGATCTGGCTAAAGCTAGAGTTGAGAGATCGATCTGGTCTAGGAAGAGATCGATCTCCCTTAAGAGCTTAAGACTATAGATCGATCTGAGAGATCGATCCACGATCAAACAGAGAACTTATGAGATCGATCTGGTAAGGAAGAGATCGATCTCCTCAAAGTCAGAGAGCTAAAGAGATCGATCTGTGTTGTTGAGAGATCGATCTCCTCTCTACGTGAGTGCATGATAGATCGATCTGAAGATCGATCTTGCTTCAAACAGAGAGTTAAGGAGATCGATCTTCCTATTCGACAGATCGATCTGCCTCATTACATTTAAACTAACAGATCGATCTGCTAACCTATGAGATCGATCTCCTTGTGTATTTGTACTTCAATCTTGTAGGATTTATAACTAAGAGATCGATCTGGCCAAGAAGGCAGATCGATCTGGCACTCTACTGGAGGCACCCAACGGCTAGTTTCTGAAAAACATAACGGGAAGAATAGCATTTAATGCTCCAACTACCCATCCTTCAGTATTTAACCAAGCATTGAAGACAAAGAGAAGAGAGACACTATTGCTGCACATTCCAAACATTCTCAAGCTTTAATTCTTTCATTCTTTGTGTCCCTATTGCTCATTCATTGAGAATCATTGTAAAAGCTTAAGTGCAAAATAGCTACACTTGTCCTACCACTTTAAAGTATTAAATTGTATTCAGTCTTATCTTAAAAGAGAAGAGGATTGTTCCTCAGTGAGAGTATATTGTAAGAGGCTGAATACTTTTTCTGTATTGCCAAAGGTAGTGAGGTTATTCCTTAACCTGTAAAAGGAAATTTGTAAGCTCTATTGAAAGAGAGAAAGAAAGCACTTGACAAGAAGGTCAAGGAGAGAGGACGTAGGCAAGAGTTTGGCCGAACCTCTATAAGTGACTGTGTTTGTTTCTCTTTCCTTCTCTTTGCATTAAATTGTTATATTGCACTGTTTTATTCATTATCATTTGTGTTTAAATTGTGATTAATTTAAAATCTGCCATAATTGTTAGAAAACCGATTCACCCCCCCTCTCGGTAGAGCCAACATCAGTAAGGCAATCCTACGAACAAGTAGGTAACCATACTACCTACATGAACGTGGTGCCATGCATAAACAACCCTTTCTCCACACATTTAAAAACTGATGTTATGATTCATGATGTAATGTAAAACACGTTCGCATGGAAAATTCAACATGCAACTCTTTTTAAATCATTTCTTTCTCATTTAAAAATTTCACAATAAAGTCAGGACTCAACCCCTCCCTCGGGTGGTCCTGACCAACACAAAACCATGAAAATCAGTTTACATCCACATCACACAAGGGTTTAAAAAGCATGGAAATAACATCATGCAAATTTAGTTTAAAACCCAGTTTCAATCATCGTCAAGATCATCAACATACGAGACTGGGCAACATCTGTATATCGGTAATAACCAGGACTATGGCCGTATATCCTCATGAGCCCCTCTGCTACACGGATCCTAGTGTGCGGGGTCTCACCCTGATCGAAAATTGCCCAGGAGGTGGGTCAATCCAACCTGTCAGTCTTATCCGATCCCACACATCCGAAGATGCCGTATCCAAAGACACCCCGTATTTAAAGATACCATATCCGAAGATACCTCGTGTTCGAAGATACCACACGGTACATCGTACTCCATGCTACTTGCACGGTACATCGTACTCCGTGGACTCATATCATATCTCTATACTCATGCCATGTCTCAAAATGCACGTGCGAGCCTATTTAATCGGTGACACACTGTCTACCCGATGCTCCAAGCACGGCTCATCGCATGTTCTCATAAAATCAGTGCGAGCGACGCTCAGCACTCTCATCAAATCAAGTAAAACTAGTGCGAGCTAAGCTCTAGCACTCTGTATGCAAACCATGTGAAAAGCTGGTGCGAAGACACCCTGTCTCAAAAATCATATAAAAATATGGTGCGAGTTAGACTCTAGCACCCTGTCACGAAAATCATGTAAAACCTGGTGCGAGTTAGACTCTAGCACCGTATCACAAAAATCATGTGAATCATATATATATATAAAATCTGGTGCGAATAGACTCCAGCACCAATGCATGTAAAACTCTAGTGCGAGCTCTCGCTCCAGCACTAATGCATGTAAAACTCTAGTGCGAGCTCTCGCTCCAGCACTAATGCATGCATCACACAAATCAAAACATCGTGCGAGCTGAGCTCTAGCACGTCACATGTCAATAAAAACACGTAGGTGGCTCTGTTTCCTTAAAATAATTTTCAAAACAATTTCATCGTTGAAACTATGAAATGCTGTGCATTTTTCTTTCAAGGTTAGCCAGCCTACTCATGCATGCATCAAAACATCTCCAGAACGAGCAGGAACCTCATATTCTTGCTCCTCCCAATTTTTCCTAAAATTGTAAATTTTACCCTTAACAAGGGTATTTTGGTAATTTGCCCATTCGGGGCACTAAAATTATTAACATACTTCTAGACCCTTCAGATAATTTAAAAGACTGCATATGACTTTGAAATTTTGTAAAGTTACCTCTAGCAGTCCGCAGAATTCCCTTACCTTATTTTTCTGTAGAGTCTGACCTTTCCTTTTCCACTGTTGTCTCGTCGTGCAGTCCGGTATACTCCCAATCAAACCTCCAGAACTGCGTATAAATATTCCTCAGGTCAGATATCATACAATTAAATTGTACTTCATATTTTCTGGGCTTAATTTAAATCATTGGGCCCGATTGCACCTTAATGGGCCTTAATCGGCCTTAAGCCCGTTTTTTCACTTAATTTTCTCATTATCGAGGCCTATTGGGCTCATTGGGCCCACCAACAATTTATCGGGCCTCGTTCTAACTCTCGAATGGCTCAATTTATTATTTACGATAATTTATCTAAATTTCTATAATTTAATTTATTTTATGCGGTAATTAAATTCAAAGCACGCATAACGATGTAAATTGTCGTAAATAAAGGTTACTTACCCGAGAATCCATGCTAGTAGGCAAATCGAGGCTGTCTCGAGCTCTCGTTGGATGCCAATTGTCGAGCTACATAATTTCATAAATTTTCGGGTAAATTTTTAGTCGAAAATTAATTAAATAAAATATTACCAAATTTAAATCGATCAATTTCGACCGCTATTGACTTACCTGTAGCTTGATTACATCGTCGAGATTTTTCCTCAATTTTTTCTCTTTTTCTTTTTCCCTTTTTTCTCCTTTTTTCCTCTCTTTCTTGGCTGAACCGGTTCGGTCCGGTTCAACCCAATTCGGACCGCCGGTTCACCCCGGTTCACTCCGATTCACTCCGGTTCAGGGCCTTACCGGCCGATTCTCCGTCGGATTTCACCGCCAGTGGCTCCGCTGGGTCGTCCGCATCTCAGATCTGGGGTCGGTTTCACCCAAGATAGCCGGAAGGTCGTCGGTCCGGCCTCCTCTCTCTCGGTCATCGAAACCCATTTTGGGTCTTGATCGTCGCAGGCAATTTCAGCCATTTCGTCGATAGCTACCGGTCTCAAAATGACCGGTTCCTCCTCCTGAACTTGTCGGTGGCCTCCGTTGATGCCCAGCTACCGTAGATCGTCGGGAATCAAGCCGTTTCTCCCTCGATTTTTCCTTCCTCCGATCGGCGTCTTCCGACCTCCAAACGGCGCGTCTCCGGTGCCCTGAAGATCATCGGCCTCTCCTCTTCCTCCTCGGCTCCTCGTCGGGGGTCGTCGATCGCCGGTGGTGGCTCGTCCATCTTCCTCGGGTTCGGCTCCGTTTTTCGTTTCTCTCTCCCTGATTTTTTTCTGATTCCTCTTCTTTTTTTTTTCTTTTTTAATTTATTTTTATATATTTATTTATTTATTTTTATTATTTATTTATTTTATTAATATTTTAATCATTAAAATACATTAAAACTACCCAAATATCTCTTTAAATATCCTTAAAATTATTATTTAATTCTAAATTCATTTATTTAATTTAATTTAATTTATTTAATTTATCTTAACCCTTTTCGGTATATTTTTCGATTATTTTCGGGATTATTTTTTGAAGTAAAAATCTCGATTAATTCTGATTAATTCCCATAAATTGATATCTTGATCAGTTTAACCCAGAATAAATTTATTTCACCTTTATTGACCAAGATTTCTCAAATCCATTATTTTTAATTAAATTTTTTCTTCTCGAATTTACACCGGCTTTCGATCTTTTGACCGTTTTGCCCTTGCACGTGTTCGAGAATTTCATTTCAGTCCTTTTGTATATTTAATTTCATGTTTTAACTAAAATCGGGTCTTACAGCATGAAGTTAAATTCTTGAATTTTTCTTAATTCTGATTGTGATTGCCTCATCTTATGCACATGTCATGTCATGAATCGGTATATTTATTTAGAGAAAGCTTATGTGTACATAGGATTTCATTTGTTTAGTTGATTTTATGTATCATATTCTAGAATTTGTTTGATCTGATCTCGAGGCGAAATATTAGATCACACTTAATTAGGGAGATGATTTAGGCTATCTTTGGATTGTTTGACCCTTTCTAGCTATCCTTGTACATATTCTACCCCTAGTTACCCATCTGGGCCAAGTAAGGTTTTCTCTGTAAATACACCTACTTATTTTTGTTTCCTTAGCTTAAATACTTCTTCATATCCCTTACCCCAAAAGCATGAAAAGTCATTGGGATATATTGTGAGCTATATGGGTATTAAGTGATAGTGAAGGAGTATGTATGCTAAAAAAATAAAAAAATAAAAAATTGCAAATGACAGAAAAAGAAATAGAAAAGAAAAGAAAAATACAAAAATACAAAAATAGAAAAAAATGTCTAGTGAAATAAATAAGTTTGGGGGAAATGATCAGAGCTCTTACATTATAGATCCTAGAAGTAATGCATGTTAAGGGGTAATTAAACCTAACTTGACTTTATCATACCTTAACCCCAGCCTTACATTACAAGCTTAATGAAGTCATATTAATCTTTAGTTAAGTGTGACTACATTAGTGGAGAGAGAAGTGAAAAACAAACTTATGGGAATGATCACATGTCATTGACTTTGCATTCACTGTGTTGCATAATCTGATCCGGATAATGTACTGTGAAGTGACTTAAACATTTTTCACACACTCACGAGGAGTCCAATTTGGGTTAGGACTTATGATTGAATAATTCTAAGTGCTGGACTTGTAATTGTGAGTCTTTGATTTCATAGTCTGTACTTTTTCTTTAAGGATAATATTGAGAAAATTATTGTGTTTTGTACTTGTCATTCCTACAATCATTTTGTTTTGCTTGAGGACAAGCAAAATCTCAAGTTTGGGGGTGTGATAATTCTATATTTTTAGAATTATTTATGCTTAATTTCCTAATTAATTATTTAAATCCCCAATTTATTTTGTTAATTATCCCCTTTATTTAATTAAAATTATCATGTTTGCAGATAAATTAAATCCGGATGAATTTTGAATATTTTGGTAGAAAATGGGTCGAAATTGGGCTAAAATCGAGATTCAGCCACGCGAACAACACGAGTCATGCCACCTAGCACATCCAATTGGACAAGAAGACTGATGACATGAAAATATCTTTTCAAGGAGCCAATGGTGTGAAGACAAGTGGCCAAAAAAATGCCAACTCATCAAGGATGTAAAAATTACAATTTTACCCCTAGTGTGTTTATAAATAGGAAAAGATGACAATTGAAAGAGTATGTAATTTTAGGAGTAGAAGCAAGTGTAATTTTAGGAGTAGGAGTAGTGTAATGGAATGCAAATTAGGGTAGACTAGTTTCTAAGGTAGTTTAGATTTATTGTCTTTGTTTTCCCGAAAAGATTAGTTTGTTTTTAGCAAAATCTTACTGTTCATTCACTATTCACTTGATGAAAATATTTGTTCCATTTTCTCATTTTCATGGTATTCCATTAGCAATCTTGTTTCACCTTGTTCTTCTTTTCAGTTTGAAGAAATCCATTACTGTATGTTTCTTATTTAGTGAGTTGTAGATGAAAGTTAATGAAAAATGAGTTATGTCTCTATTACTATCTCTCTATTTCAAAATTTTGTATAGTTTTTCTTTAGCTTTCGGTTGCATTCGGGTTTCAGGCATCTTCATACTGTCTCCTACCTTTTGATTCTGTTGCTTTGATGTGGGATAATGCAAAGCATTTGTCCACATCAAGAGCATAGTGGAACTCGGTAGGAGAAGACAGTGAAGGAAACCATAGCTCGGGAGTTTCCTGTTTTCATGTCTTAGATTTTTCTGCATTATTGATTTAGCGTTTAGTTTTGGTTTTCTGTATTGTCATCTTAGTTCTTGCTTTTGTGGAGATGCTCAAGTTTAGTACCGAGAGATAGTGTTCGACAGGTTGCTGGATGGATCAATGAAACAAACTAGCAAGCCGATCGATTCTCTGTTCTCCCCTGTTTTCCCACCGATTTGCTGTTCATATTTTATTTTGTTTTAACTTTTAGTTTCAGTCCCTTTAAGTTGTTATTCTTCATTGACTAAAGTGCATATTACATATTCTCTTGCTAATGTTCTCTTTCATTCCATGGTCTGTCTTGCTGTTCATATTCTGATAAGAGTTGATGTGTTGTTTGACAAGAAGTGGTAACAGCAGCTGCTTAGTGTAAATCCCCGAAATTTCCCTGTAAATTGGTTCGTAAAAAAAAAACGTACAAGTGGAAATAAAATGGTAAGTCTGATATAAAATAAATAAAATAATAAAATACCCGAAAAATAAATAAGATAGATATATATTTATTTGATTTAAATATATATATTTAAATATTTTGGGTATATTATATATTATATTATATTTTAATAAAATATAATATAATATTAAAAAAATAAAATAAATAAAATAAATAATAAATAAATATAAATAAATAACTAAATAATATATAATATATAATATATAATAATAATAAAAAAACAAAAAAAAAGAAATAGTAAGCAGAATCGCGAATTGCGATTCTGCTATGGAAAAAGGAGGCAGAGGACAAAACGAGGGAGTCGAGCTCCCATCCGCCCACCGACGGAGCCGACGAACGGACCGAGGAGAAGCAGCGAGCCTCGCCGGCGCTGGTAGAGGGAAAAGAAGACGCCGTCGACGAGGGAAAAATGAGAGAAGGAGAGAGACTGAGAGAAAGAGAGGGAAAAAGAGGAAAAGGGGAAGACCGGCGGCTGGGCGAAGGAAGAGCGACCCACCACCGGCCAGAGAGGGACGATGGAGGCGTCGATCCAGGCGCAGATCAGCCTAAAACGTCGTCGAACGGCGCGGAAGAGAATGGGTGCCAATGCTGGAGGAGAGAAGAGGCCGGACCGGCCACTTTTCGGCGAGCTTTGGCGAAGCCGACCACAGATCCATGCACCAAACTACCCCGCGGACAAGCTGGAGGTGGAAGCCGACGGAGAACCAGTCGAAAAAGCCCTGAACGGCGAGGGAGAAAGTTGGACCGAGACTGAATCGGGCTGAACCGGATCGGTCTGAACTGGGTTGAACCGAACCGTACCGGTTCAGCCAGAAAAAGAAGAAAAAAAAGAAAAAAATGGAAAATGGGAAAAAAATTTGGTGATGCAATCGAGTTCCGAATAAGTCAGTAAGTGGTCAAAGGAATCAATTTAATTTTTGAAATAATTATTTAAATATATATATGTATATTTATTTATTTAGGTACATGTACAAATAAGTGTATATAATGAATTGGGTATGCTAGTATTTGTACAAAAAAAAATGTATGCATAGGTGATATGGAAAAATGTAAAACAATGATAATATATATATGTATATATATATATATATATTTATTTATTTAGGTGCATATACATGTGAGGGGTATGAAAGGTGAATGTGTGCAAGTATATGTATATACAAAGAATGTATATATATATATATATATGAGATAGGAAAACATGAAAACAATAAAAGTATATATATATACATATAGGAGTGTATATGTATATAAATATATATTTATGCGTGTATACAAGTGGATGTATATAATAAAGGTATATGTTAATACTTGTAGGAGTAAATATATAAATAGTGAAGAAATATATAAACGTACGTGTCGGCCTAAGGATATACAATAATATGTACACGCAGTAGCAACGATAAATTATAATTTTAACGCAATTCGCATGAATAGGGTGCTAAGTCTACAATTTCGGTGTAGGTGATTGTAGAAGGGATTAAAGGAGGTACTAGGAGACGTCACCGTTTGAATTCGAGATACTCGATAAATCGAGGTAAGGGGTATTACTTAACTTAGTTCTGATATTGCATTCTTGTTTCACTGAGCAATGATTTTATGAAAGAGCATATGATTTGAAATGATTTATCAATGCGTCCATACTTGCGAAACTGTTTACAAAACATGATTTCGTTTTACAAAATGTTCGCTAGAACATCTATGTTTATGAAATAAACTTTCGAATTATGAAAATGCATGAAAGTTTTATGATGGCTTGAAAATCCATATTTACGCTTTGAAATGGAACTTTTGACATTTTCAAAAGTATTTACGAAAAGGGAAAAGATGTTTTGAGACTATAGGCTTCATGCATGGTTACTTCTTATGGTGTTTCGGCTCCACCACTTGGGTGCCGGTACGTAGGCCCCTTTAGCACTTGACTCGACCTGTGTGGAAGATGTCGTGCTACTGGTGGTTTATGATGATGTTTCGGTATTATCTCGTGCCCGCACAACACACAATTATGTTGCCCATAAGGAGAGTGCCTTTGGTGCCCGTGTCCTAGCTAGGTGCTAGTGAAAGTAAGTAAGATGGATACTACCCATATTTTACGAAAGGACTGTACGACCCTGATCCAGTCTACAGCCCACTTACCATGGCCATAGGTATGATGACTCTCCAATGGAGAATGACACGTATCGCATGACTTAGTTATAGCCTAGTCTCCTCGATTTTAATTATAAAATCGACTATGATGAGAGTTTATGAAATGATTATGAAACATGCATGGGATATTTATGAAATGATTATGAAATATGCATGAGATGTTTATGAAATGATTATGAAATATGCATGAGATGTTTATGAAATGATTATGAAATATGCATGAGATGTTTAATGAAACGATTATGAAATATGCATGATATGTTTATGAAATGATTTATGAAATGTTCATGAAAATGGTTAAGTATGTTAATGGTTTTATCGACACGCATGTTTTATGACGTTTATGCGTGAAATGAAAATTTTTGTATTTCATTAAGTTTCGTTCTATGAACTATTTCAAAGGTTTTTATATATCAGAACTGCTTTAAGAGTATTACCTTACTGGGCTTTTCCCCAAAAGCTCACCCCTCTACCTCTCAGATCTTTGCAGTGAATTACAGTAGATGACGTAGGCTGATGGATATGAGCTTCCCTAGACTACTTTTGTACATGCATGAGGTATACATTCTTATCTCTTTACCAGACCATTTGTATGCACAGACATCTATTGAAAATAATGTGCCGAGATGAAATCTGTATAAGGATAAATTAAATGAGATATTTTTTTAAGGATTGACATGAACAGGAATACAGCCTATGTGAATAAGGGAATAAGTGGGTAAATTAAATTCAAAAAAAAAATTCCTCGATTTTCAAAGGTCAAGGGTCGTTCCAGTTTTAAGTCGCGCTTTATTGTGAGGACCTGGCCCCGGAGCACGCCAGACCCCTTTGGGCCCCGCTCCCACTGCTAACCGATCCTACAACTCCACAGATTTTCCTCTTTGGGCCCACTGACCCTCAAGGTTTTGCTCCACTGGGAAATTTTCAGGAGACGCGTCCTCATGGATTCGAACCTTGGAACCCTTAGGTATCCAAGCCTTACCACAATGGTACCAATTGTTCTACTTGGATCAATTGGTGCCATTGTGGTAAGGCTTGGATACCTAAGGGTTCCAAGGTTCGAATCCATGAGGACGCGTCTCCTGGGAATTTCCCAGTGGAGCAAAACCTTGAGGGTCAGTGGGTCCAAAGAGGACAATCTGTGGAGTTGTAGGACCGGTTAGCAGTGGGAGCGGTGCCCAGAGGGGTCTGGCGTGCTCCGGGGCCAGGTCCTCACACTTAGTAACCAATGCCCAGCTGATGCCGAGATACACCTTGTAATAATTTTGGTTGCAAAGAGGGTGTACTGGTGATTAGTTTTGACTGAAGCAGGAGGAGGCTTGGAGTACGCTGAAGTAGCTGCTGTGTTGTCCCCATCTGGTGTCGGACAGAAGCATTGCAGCGGTCACAGACATGCAGCAGCAGGCTGGAATAGCAGAAGCAGACCGAGGATGAATAACAGCTGAAGCAGACCAAGGACAAACAGCATGACAAAAGCTCGTAGACAGACCTGAGAAAAGAAACGTGCAATAGGCTTAAGCAGTAGCACAGAACAACACTAGTAGCCTGGAGCAATGCAGGAGCAGAAGCCGAGGGTGTGTAGAGTAGATTTGGGCAGGTAGGGGCGTGGCCAGAAATTGCAGCATGAAATAGCAGTCGATTGCAGGACTAGAGCAGCAGACAGCATGACACACAGTAGACCGAGAGTAGCTGGAATTTACAGAAAACGTAGAGTGACAGTAGCCATAGCCGTGAGCACAGCCTGGAAATGGAAAATAAAAATGAAATGAAGAGTGACCAGTGAACAGTGAATGGAGGGATATGGATTATTTAAATTCGTTAAGGCCTTGTTTGGCCATCTAAATTGTTATTTCATGCTTGTAGTTTTTAATTTTTAATTAGTTGTTAGTAATTGGTAGGTTAGTTTTAATAACTTTGCATATTAAGTTAATTTGTAGTGTTAATCTTTAGTTAGTAGTTGATTTTATATTATAAATTTAGGATTGTATTTTAGTTTAGTATTTTATTAGTGGTATTTAGAATTAATTTAGATTTAATGTGTTTCATGCATTTTTAGTTTAGTCTTCATTTTTATTAGATTTCTGGTTTAGTTTAATTTGCTTTTTTAGTAAATTAGCTTAATTGCATGCATATTTTATTTTAGGTTAGTTAGTTTAATTAATTTTATTTCTTTATTTCCCTATTTGTATTTTATTTTAATTGCGTTAATTAGCTTTAATTATTTTAATTTCTTTTGTAGGTTTTTATTTTAATTGCGTGAAGCACTGTAAGTAATTTTGCTCGGTTTTATTCTTTTTCTTTTATTGCTTTCCTATATTTTTAACTTTAGAATTAGTAGATTACCCACCTTAAACTCATAAATTGCTAGCCTATACTTAGGGTAAGATTAATCGGTAGTTAATTAGGCTAACCAACTTCTCTGAGGGACGATAACTCGGGACTCAAATCCCATTATTACTTGTATGACCTGTGCACTTGCGTAATACCCTTTAGGTGTATCACACAACACCACACAGTACAGTGTACCCCAAGCCACTCGCATGGTACAACATACTCCGTGGACCCTACATCACAGTCGGGGTGCCTACCGTCGGTCTTTAGCCCTCAAACCATGGACTTTCATACCACGTCTCTAGTATCCTCATGAGGACATCCTCTCACAGTGTGACACTCAGTCTACACAAGGAATCAAGCATGGCTTTCAACATGTATTATACATCACATACAGTGCGCGCCTTTGAGCGCGACTCACAGTCGACACTCTGCTCAAACACTGTTTCACATCACAAACTCAGAATCCAGTGCAAGTAAACCTCCAGCAACAAGGTCAATGCATAGTTCATGTATTAAATCAAGTACGAGAAATAGCTCCAGTACCATGCTATGCACAATATCATCAAATCAAGTATGAGCAATAGCTCCACTACTATGTCATGTATAAATCATGAAGAATCGAGTACGAACAATACTCCAGTACTCTATCATGCATCTCATGAAAAACTCGAGTACGAGCTAATCGCTCCAGCACTCTCTCATGCATATATCATATAAAACTGAGTATGAGTAAGAACTCTAGTACTCTATCATGCATGTCATGCAAATCTAGTGCGAATCTTAAATCAGTACTAATGTATGTGGAAAATATATGAAATCCAATGCGAGCTTTGCTCCAGCACGATTCATTCTCACATAATATGTTAGATGGCTCTTTAAAAAGGGATGATTTACAAAATATCAAAATCAACACTATAAAGTGTGCTTAATTCACATCAACCTTAAAATCATTAGCCCATCTATTTATTATTCTACTAAACAGCAGTAAAACACTCAAAATGATGTTTTCCATGCTTTTTACAACTTTTCACAAAAGTTGACTATTTGACTAACTAGGGACAAAATCGTAATTTACCACTATTGGGTAACAATAATTATTATTCACTTTCTCTAACCCTTAGAGTTTTAAGTGTATGTAAAAGTAGATAAAAATACGTGCAGGTATCTCTAACTACTCACAAAAGTCCCTTACCTACGATCACTCGAGAAATTTCACTTTCTCTGCGCTGCTCGTTTCAGCAGTCCGATTTGCTCCTCAAATACTCTCTGGAGCTGCATATAACTATTTATCAGGTTAATTACACTTTTCCTACTGTATTTCATATTAAATATAGTCTATTTCCCTTAATGGGCTTTAATAATCCTTAATGGGCCTAACTATGCCTTAAGCCCATTTTCATTTTACTATTTATTTTCGTTGGGGCTATTAGGCTTGTGGGGCCCACTAACTCTTATTGGGCTTGTCATAGACCCATTACATCATATTGGGCCTAAAATATTTGGGCTTTGCCCATTACATGCCATGGCCGAGAGCTATCCATGCCGTCGGTCATGCCATGGCATGCCGACCATGTCCCTTTCTTTAGGCAATTCACTTAGGCATTTTCACAAACACTTGGTTGGCAACCTTCTTAACTATCATATAGTTCATTTAGGCATTTTATCAAACACCTTGATTGAAAACTAATTACATGTATTAATTAATCAATTTGATTAATTCTAATTACACCATAATCATTAACACATGTACATTAATCCATTTATGCCTTAAAATCATATGGACATAAATCAATATCTCACTACTCACTCTCGACCTAACGAATATCATTGTGATTTCATATGTTTCAATGCTTAAAACATATACCAATATACTTAAAATCATTCATACATTAACATATATGAAATTGAAAACTTGAAAATATACCAATTGTTGTGTGTACACTTGGCCGAATACTTTGGAGGCTCACGATTTGCACTCTATGGCTCCTTGATAGCCAATTCCAACATATGTCTCTCTCCCTTCAATTTGGAACAACTTCTATGAAGCATGCAAGTTCCAAATATGCCTAATTCCTAGTGATTTCGAGTGAGAGAAAGCTTGAATAATTGTATTTCAATGGTTTCCTTGTGTAGCCGAGCATGGTGTGATGAAGATGACAATGGTGTGGCTGATTTTATAAGCCACTTACTTAGCCATTAAGCCTTACTTTCCAGCCATTATACTTGACTTCTTAAGCCTTAGTCATGAGTCACCTTATGAGTCATGTTTAGCTTTAACTATGGTTTGATATTTATCTCATGGGCTTTCCATTTGGGCTTCTCGGTTTGGGCTTTCTTAATGGGCTTTCGGGCTGAAATTTTCACCATACCTCGGGCCTTTAATTGTCTCAATATTTGGCCAGTCAATTGGTCCAAAAATTCGGTCTAAGGGACATAAGAATTTCAATATACGTTTAGTATACCTTAATGGGCTTTAAAATTTTCACCTTAGGCCCATTATGTTTCTAACCATTAAATTTAATCTGGAATCCTTTCGAATAAATTTTCCTTACTTCTGGGGATGACTATCTTGTATTCTACCCAAGACTATTTTTTCCTAATTTTTTTCTCCACACTTAGGTAAATTTTTAACCATGATTAGTCAACTATGGTAAAAGTCCACTTTCTTAACTATAGTTGACTTTTTCCTTAACCATTGACCAAGTTGACTTTTTCCTTAACCATTAACCAAGTTGACTTTTTTTTCAAAATTTTGAAAGTGTCATATCTTATGTCTTACACTCTCGTCTTTATGTTTCAACCGTTCCTGGTGGATAATTATACCCGAAACACCTTAAATACCTTAACTCGCCAAAATGGTCCATTTTACCCTTTTTAGCTTTTACTCTCGTTTTCCATGTTCGGGACTAAATCAAGCTGACTTTCCTTCATAAGCTCTCTATACTTCCTCATTTTATGTTCTTATTTTTAGTCAGAATGATTCAAATCCACTTGGTTTAGCCTATGACTCATATAGCTCACATTAGGCTTTTTATGTAGCTTTTGCGTTTTAAACCATTTTACTAACACTTAAATTCTAGTAAATACTCTTCTTATGATTCAACTATAATAATAGAGTGTTCATACACATAGGAATCATAAGGTACAAGCTACATAAAATACGGATCTGACAATCCTCCCCTACTTAGAAAATTTGGTCCTCCAAATTAGAACCAAGTCAGTCATCAAGGTGAGGGTACTTCTCTTGTATCAAACTCTCCAGCTCCCAAGTAGCCTCCTCTGAAGTATGATGCTGCCAGAGAATCTTCACTAACCCGATGGTCTTCGATTTCAATACCTTCTCCTTCCTATCCAATATCTGAATCGATCTCTCGACATATGACACGTCCTCTCGGAGCTCCAAAGGCTCATAACTAATCACATGCGCCAGATTTGGTTGATACTTTCGAAGCATCGATATGTGGAAGACGTTATGGACACTTGATAAGTCTAGTGGTAATGCCAACCTATAAGCCTTATCTCCCACTCGATCAAGTATCTCAAAGGGTCCAATATAGCAAGGATTTAGTTTCCCTTTCTTCCCAAATCTCGCTATGCCATTGGAAGGAGAAACTTTAAAAAACACGGATTCACCAACTGCAAGCTCTAATGGCCTACGTCTCCTATCAGCGTAACTCTTCTATCTACTCTGAGCTGTCCTCAGTCTCTCTACTATCAAGTGGATGTTCTCAGATGCTTGTGTAACCATGTCAGGAGCGAAAATCTTACGGTCACCCACTTCTTCCCATCCAATAGGGGAACGACATCTACGGCCATATAAAGCCTCATACGGTGCCATCCCGATACTAGAATGATAACTATTGTTGTAGGCGAACTCGGCTGGTGGCAAGTGGTCATCCCAAGAGCCTCTAAAATCTAGCACACATGCTCTCAACATATCCTCCAGAGTCTGTATAGTCCTCTCTGACTGACCATCTATCTGAGGATGGAAAGCGGTGCTCAAACTCAATTGGATTCTCATGGCTTCCTGAAAATGTCCCCAAAAGTGGGAAGTGAAGCGAGAATCCCTATTAGAGACTATGCTCACTGGTACACCGTGTAACCTCACTACCTCGCGTACATACAGTTCTGCTAATGAACTCAGAGTATCGATCGCTCTCATAGCTAGGAAGTGGGCTGACTTCGTCAGTCTGTCGACGATCACCCATATAGCATGTGATTCCTGCTAGTTCTCGGTAAACCCATAACGAAATCCATGGTGATAAGCTTCCATTTCCATGTCGGTATAGGTAGAGACTATAATAACCTTGCAAGTTTCTGATGCTCTACCTTTTCCTGCTGACATAAAAGACACTTAACCACAAAGTCTGCTACATCTCTCTTCATACCTGACCACCAGTATACCTTACGGAGGTTCTGATACATTTTGTTACTCCCCAGATGTAACGTATACGTCGACGAATGAGCTTTCGCTAATATCAATCGCCTGAGTCCTGGATCCTTGGGAACACATAATCTGCCTCTGAACCTCAGTAGTCCATCAAAATTTCACTCAAAGTCAGTTACTGTGCCCTTCTGCATCTGACTACTCACATCCATACAAAATGGATCAGTGTACTGAGCCACTCTGATCCTGTCCAACAGATCCGGATCCAAGCGTAGACTAGCTATCACATAGCCTGTATCCATGTCAGAAGGCACGACTCCCAAACTGAGGCTAGCAAACTGCTCTAGCAAATCATGTTCACTAACCATCATATACGATACTAGGCTCTTCCTGCTCAAGGCATCAGCTACAACGTGAGCCTTACTCGGATGATAAAGTATCTCACAATAGTAGTCCTTCAGAAGCTCTAGCCATCTTCTCTGTCTCATGTTCAGCTCTTTCTGTGAGAACATATACTTGAGGCTCTGGTGGTTGGTAACTATCTGGAACTTCTCTCCATATAAGTAGTGGCACCATACCTTCAACGTAAATTCTACTGCAGCTAGATCCAAATCATGGGTCGAATAGTTCTTCTTATGGTCCTTCAGCTGTCTGGATCCATAAGCAACTACCTTCCCATCCTGTATCAAGACACAGCCCAGTCCCTGATGCGAAGCATCGGTATATACTGCAAATCCTCTTGAGCTGGTAGGGATAGTGAGAATTGGAGCAGTGGACAATCAACGCTTCAACTCTTGAAAACTCTTATCACAATCCTTGTTCTATACGAACGGTACACTCTTTCGAGTAAGACGTGTCAACAGAGTAGCCAACTTGGAAAATCCCTCAATGAATCTCCGATGGTATCCAGCTGAACCCAAAAAACTCCTGATCTCAGTGACTGTCCTCGGCTGTTCCCACTGAACCACAACCTCTATCTTAGATGGATCAACTGATACACCATCCCTTGATACAAAATGTCATAAAAACGAGATATGTGACAACCAAAAGTCACACTTACTGAGCCTAGCATATAACTCTTGCTCTCGTAGAGTCTGCAACACGATCCTGAGGTGCTCCTCATGCTCCTCCTTTGATCTCGAATATACCAATATGTCATCGATAAAGACAAACTGGTCCAAATATGGCTTGAATACATCGTTTATCAAAGCCATGAAAGCAGCTAGAGCATTCATCAATTCGAATGGCATGACCAAGAACTCATAATGGCCATATCAGGTACGAAATGCTGTCTTGGGTACATCTCCACTCCGAACCTTCAGTTGATGATACCCAGACCTTAGGTCAATCTTGGAAAAGACTTGCGCTCCTTGAAGTTGATCTAACAAGTCGTCAATGCATGGAAGGGGATACCTATTCTTGATGGTGGCCTTATTCAACAATCGATAATCTATGCACAATCGGAGGCTTCCATCCTTCTTCCTCACAAACAAAATCAGTGTACCCGAAGGTGAAACACTCGGTCGAACAAAACCTCTATCCAACAGCTCCTGTAACTGTCTCTTGAGCTCCTCTAGCTCAACCAAGGCCATGCGGTATGGTGGTCTCGAAATAGGCTCCGTACCAGGCACCAAATCAATACAGAACTCCATCTCTCTGTCTGGTGGTAACCCTGACAACTCATCCAGGAAAACATCTGGGTACTCACTGACCACAGTAATATCTAACAACTTTGGATGTGCCTTATCCATATCTACCACGTATGCAATGAAACCTCGTATCACATCCGATGAAGCATCAGCTGTCCCCTAGTCCAAAGCATGTACGCGCCCTCGACCCATCACTTATTTTCCTTTTTCTTCTGTCGTTGCTCTCTGAGTAGTCGTACCAGCTGGAGCTCTATCCGGCTCCCTATCCCTCAGTGGCGCAATATCAACCATCTCTGGGAAAGCTCTAGCTATATGGACTTGTTTCCCATATCGAAAACTCACTATAGGAGTCAGCGGACACGATCTACCTTCATGTTATTTAGCGCAACTTCTGCACTGATCGGTAGTAGGTCTCTGTCCTCCTATGACAATGCCCTTTGCTGGAGCTACGGTCGGATGAGCAGAAGGTCTAGCAAATCTCTCTCATGCCTTCTCAACTCATGATCTCTTACCGAAGAGTTTCCTCCCTCCTCGATAACTGAAATCTCTAGCTGGCCTCTTCTTCTGTATATCTCTGCCACGGCTAAACATCCCAAACTCGGAAGCATTCCTCTCATAATCTTGTTCACACAGTTGCGCCCTACGCACTGCTTCCTCATAGGTTGCTATGTCTAATGGAACCAACCTGGACCGTAGGACCGATCTCAACCCATCAATAAACCTGTGGACCTTCCTGGCCTCACTATACATGGTATCTGGGTCATATCTCCCTAGGGATAGGAATCTAGACTCATACTCATACACTAACAAACTCCGCTGGTTCAGTCCCAAAAACTCTTCCTTTAGTTTCCATTGTGCGGTATCGTGTACAAACTGCCTCCTAAAGGCCTCTCAAAATATCTCCCAACTAATGTCTGTGTGTCGGTCTCTTAATATAGGTCAGGTGGACTTCCACCAATGCTCTGCAGCTCCCTTCAGTAGGAACGCAGCAAATGTGACCATCTCTAATGTCGTGCACTCGAAGAATCCATAAAGCTTCTCCATCTCCGCCACCCACTCCTCAGCAGCTACAGGGTCCTTGACCCCACTAAAAGATGGACGTCTAAACTTCTGGAACTCTCGCAACCGATGCAGATCACATCCATACCCTAATCCACTACCACCTGAAACTGGTGGGGGTGTAGGAGTATCTACAATCCTCGGTGCATGAGCTATTTGTGTAGGTGTATCGGGGTAACTGCTTCTCTTGTCGCAGCTTCTGCCTCATGTCCTTGCCTACCTAGCATCGTCTGTGCCAACATCTCTACAATCATCTAAAGACTGCGCTCTAGTCTCATAAAGCCCGTCTTAGTACACTCGGGTGCCTCAGTAGCACCGGGAGTCTCATGCGTAGGTAATGGTTTGGCAGCAGCTCGTTTCTCAGGCCTATCTCCACGACCTCGAGCCCTACCGGTCGTACCTCTACCACTACGCGTATTTTCCATATAGGCAAAGTTCCTGCATTTATAATCATGAGTTAGTCCGTCTCCTATCTGGTATACACAGTTATATCTAAACACAACACAGTACTATGGGGATGTACACTTTCCTATTTCCTAACACCGACTCACATCAGAGCAACATCAGCTCTGATACCATTCTATCAGGACTCGTTCTCAATCCATGACTTAACCAAAAATCACTACAAATTTTTCATATTTTTAACTTACCTTTCCTCTCTTTAATGATTGGGCTGTGATTCGATGTCAGAATCCTCGCTTACCCCATCATCCATTATCATACATCATGTCAATATACTGTTACTGACTGTAACTGCTTTTATAATATATGTAAGATTATATAAAAACAAATACAAATACATTCCCCATAATATATATCGTATACATCACTGTGCTGTTTCTATGTTTAGATACATAACCGTATAAAATTTGTATACCTGGCAATCGATAGGAAATAGTAGTGGACTCAGGAATACTGTCCCTCAATAGCTCTCAATCTACTGCTGATACTCTATAGAGAGATGTAAAGAAAGGGGGTGAGCATACAACGCGCTCAGTAAGGAAATCAGGTAAGCAAGTAGATATCTACACTATCTACTCACAATAATGCTATGCCTTGAAAACATTATTTCCTTAACTCAGTTTAAAAGCATGTCTTTAAATATATATATACTTGTACAGATTAAATCCCATGTACAGAAATCATGCTTTCTTTCTCTTATGTAGGCATGTAGTGCAAAACAATTAATTTTATAATATCACAATGCCTTTAGATAAATCATGTCATGTATATTTAAATCACAGTAAATATGGCATTTAAATCATTCACAGCACAAAATCGGAGTCCGACCCATCCCTCAGGTCTGTCGCAATTAAATCAGTCAATCAAGTGATATATCATATGAGACTCTATGGTAAAAATGTAAATAGTATCCTGGACTATGATCACATCCGACATGTGATCCCAAGCTACACGGAATCCTAGTTTGTGGGGCACCACTGCTGCAACGGGAAAGGGTCATTCCATCACAACCGCCAGCTATATCCTCCTCAACTCCACAACACCACATGGTACAGTGTACCCATGCCACTCGCACGGTACAACGTACTCTGTGGAGCCTACATCACAGTCGGGGTGCCTGCCATAGGTCTCTAGTATCCTCATGCGAATATCCTCTCACAATATGACACTCAGTCTACACAAGGAATCAAGCATGGCTTTCAACATGTATTATATATCACATACAGTGCACGCCTTTGAGCGCGATTCACAGTCGACACTCTGCTCAAACACTGTTTTACATCACAAACTCAGACTCTAGTGTAAGTAAGCCTCCAGCAACTAGGTCAATGCATAGTTCATGTATGGAATCAAGTATGAGAAATAGCTCCAGTACCATGCTATGGACAATATCATCAAATTAAGTGCGAGCAATAGCTCCAGTACTATGTCATGTATAAATCATGAAGAATCGAGTACGAGCAACGCTCCAGCACTCTGTCATGCATCTCATGAAAAACTCGAGTACGAGCTAATCGCTCCAGCACTCTCTCATGCATATATCATATAAAACTAAGTACGAGCAAGAACTCTAGTAATCTATCATGCATGTCGTGGAAATCTAGTGCGAATCTTAAATCAACACTAATGTATGTGAAAAATATATGAAATCCAGTGCGAGCTATGCTCCAGCATGATTCATTCTCACATAATATGATAGATGGCTCTTTAAAAAGGGATGATTTACAAAATATCAAAATTAGCACTATAAAGTGTGCTTAATTCACATCAACCTTAAATCATTAGCCCATATATTTATTATTCTGCTAAACAGCAGTGAAACACTCAAAATGATGCTTTCCATGCTTTTTACAACTTTTCACAAAAGTTAAATTTTTGACTAACTAGGGGCGAAATCGTAATTTGCCACTATCGGGTCATTATAATTATTAGTCACTTTCTCTGACCCTCAAAGTTTTTAAGTGAATGTAAAAGCAGATAAAAATACGTGCAGGTATCTCTAACTACTCACAAAAGTCCCTTACCTGCGATCACTCGAGAAATTTCACTTTCTCTGCGCTGCTCATTTCAGCAGTCCGATTTGCTCCTCCAATACTCTCTGGAGCTGCATATAACCATTTATCAGGTTAATTACACTTTTCCTATTGTATTTCGCATTAAATACAGTCTATTTCCTTTAATGGGCTTTAATAATCCTTAATAGGCCTAACTTTGCCTTAAGCCCATTTTCATTTTACTATTCATTTTCGTTGGGCCTATTAGGCTTGTGGGATCCACCAACACTTATTGGGCTTGTCCTAGACCCATTACATCATATTGGGCCTAAAATATTTGGGCTTTGCCCATTAGACCTCTTGGCCACATGCCATGGTCGAGAGCTATCCATCCCATCGGTCATGCCATGGCATGCCGGCCATGTCCCTTTCTTTAGCCAATTCACTTAGGCATTTTCACAAACACTTGGTTGGCAACCTTCTTAACCATCATATAGTTCATTTAGGCATTTTATCAAACACCTTGATTGTAAACTAATTACATGTATTAATTAATCAATTTGATTAATTCTAATTACACCATAATCATTAACACATGTACATTAATCCATTTATGCCTTAAAATCATATGGACATAAATCAATATCTCACTACTCACTCTTGGCCTAACCAATATCATTGTGATTTCAAATGTTTCAATGCTTAAAGCATATACCAATATACTTAAAATCATTCATACATTAACATATATGAAATTGAAAACTTGAAAATATACCAATTGTTGTGTGTACACTTGGCCGAATACTTTGGAGGCTCACAGTTTGCACTCTATGGCTCCTTGATAGCCAATTCCAACATATGTCGCTCTCCTTTCAATTTGGAACAACTTCTATGAAGGATGCAAGTTCCAAATATGCCTAATTCTTAGTGATTTCTTGTGAGAGAAAACTTGGATAATTGGATTTCAATGGTTTCCTTGTGTAGCTGAGAATGGTGTGATGAAGATGACAATGGTGTGGCTGACTTTATAAGCCACTTACTTAGCCATTGAGCCTTACTTTCCAGACATTATACTTGACTTCCTAAGCCTTAGTCATGAGTTACCTTATGAGTCATGTTTAGCTTTAACTATGGTTAGATATTTATCTCATGGGCTTTCCTTTTGGGCTTCTCGGTTTGGGCTTTCTTAATGGGTTTTCGGGCTGAAATTTTCACCATACCTCGGGCCTTTAATTTTTCAATATTTGGCCAATCAATTGGTCCAAAAATTCGGTCTAAGGGACCTAAGAATTTCAATATACGTTTAGTATACTTTAATAGGCTTTAAAATTTTCGCCTTATGCCCATTACGTTTTTAATCATTAAATTTAATCCGGAATCCTTCTGGATAAATTTCCCTTACTTCCGAGGATGATTATCTTGTATTCTGACCAAGAATATTTTTTCCTAATTTTTTTCTCCACACTTAGGTAAATTTTTAACCATGATTAGTCAACTATGGTAAAAGTCCACTTTCTTAACTATAGTTGACTTTTTCCTTAACCATTGACCAAGTTGACTTTTTCTGAAAATTTCGAAAGTGTCATATCTTATGTCTTACACTCTCGTCTTTATGTTTCAACCGTTCCCAGTGGATAATTATACCCAAAACACCTTAAATACCTTAACTTGCCAAAATGGTCCATTTTACCATTTTTTGCTTTTACTCTCGTTTTTTGTGTTCGGGACTAAATCAAGCTGACTTTCTTTCATGAGCTCTCTATACTTCCTCATTTTAAGTTCTTATTTTCAATCAGAATTATTCAGATCCACTTGGTTTAGCCTATGACTCTTACAGCTCACATTAGGCTTTTTATGTAGCTTTTGCGTGTTAAACCATTTTACTAACACTTAAATTCTAGTAAATACTCTTCTTATGATTCAACTATAATAATAGAGTTTTCATACACATAGGAATCATAAGGTACAAGCTACATAAAATACGGGTCTGACAATCCTCCCCTACTCAGAAAATATGGTCCTTCAAATTAGAACCAAGTCAGTCATCAAATAGGTGAGGGTACTTCCCTTGCATCAGACTCTCCAGCTCCCAAGTAGCCTCCTCTGAAGTATGATGCTGCCAGAGAATCTTCACTAACCCGATGGTCTTCGATTTCAATACCTTCTCCTTCCTATCCAATATCCGGATCGGTCTCTTGACATATGACATGTCCTCTCGGAGCTCCAAAGGCTCATAACTAATCACATGTGCCAGATTCGGTTGATACTTCCGAAGCATCGATATGTGGAAGACGTTATGGACACTTGATAAATCCAGTGGCAATGCCAACCTATAAGCCTTATCTCCCACTCGATTAAGTATCTCAAAGGGTCCAATATAGCGAGGATTTAGTTTCCCTTCCTTCCCAAATCTTGCTATACCCTTGGAAGGAGAAACTTTCAAAAACACGGATTCACCAACTGCAAACTCTAGTGGCCTATGTCTCATGTCAACGTAACTCTTCTATTTACTCTGAGCTGTCCTCAATCTCTCTACTATCAAGTGGAAGTCCTCAGATGCTTGTGTAATCAGGTCAGGACCGAAAATCTTACGATCACCCACTTCTTCCCATCCAATAGGGGAATAACATCTACGATCATATAAAGCCTCATACAATGCCATCCCGATACTGGAATAATAACTATTATTGTAGGCAAACTCGACTGGTGGCAAGTGGTCATCTCAGGAGCCTCTAAAATCTAGCAGACATGCTTTCAACATATCCTCCAGAGTTTGTATAGTCCTCTCTGACTGACCATCTATCTAAGGATGGAAAGCGGTGCTCAAGCTCAACTGGGTTCCCATGGCTTCCTGAAAATGTCCCCAAAAGTAGGAAGTGAAGCGGGAATCCCTATCGGAGACTATGCTCACTGGTACACCGTGTAACCTCACTACTTTGCGTACATACAGTTCTGCTAATGAACTCAGAGTATCGGTCGCTCTCATAGCTAGGAAGTGGGCTGACTTCGTCAGTCTGTCGACGATCACCCATATAGCATTATGATTCCTACGGGTTCTCGATAAACCCATCACGAAATCTATGGTGATATACTTTCATTTCCATGTCGGTATAGGTAGAGGCTGCAATAACCCTGCAGCTTTCTGATGCTTTACCTTTACCTGCTGACATACAAGACACTTTGCCACGACGTGTTCTACATCTCTCTTTTACCTGACCACCAGTATACCTTACGGAGGTTCTGATACATTTTGTTACTCCCCGGATGAAACGTATACCTCGACGAATGAGCTTCCGCCAATATCAATCTCCTGAGTCCTAGATCCTTGGGAACACATAATCTGCCTCTGAACCTCAGTAGTCCATCAGAATTCCACTCAAAGTCAGTCACTGTGCCCTTCTGCATCTGACTACTCACATCCATACAAAATGGATCAGTCTGCTGAGCCACTCTGATCCTGTCCAACAGATCCGACTCCAAGCGTAGACTAGCTATCACATAGCCTGTATCCATGTCAGAAGGCACGACTCCTAAGCTGAGGCTAGCAAACTGCTCTAGTAAATCATGTTCCCTAACCATCATATACGATACCATCCCTAGGCTCTTCCTGCTCAAGGCATCGGCTACAACGTGAGCCTTACCCGGATGATAAAGTATCTCGCAATCTAATCCTTCAGAAGCTCGAGCCATCTTCTTTGTCTCATGTTCAGCTCTTTCTGCGAGAATAGATACTTGAGGCTCTTGTGGTTGGTAAATATCTGGAACTTCTCACCATAAAGTAGTGGCGCCATACCTTCAACGTAAATTCTACTGCAGCTAGCTCCAAATCATGGGTCGGATAGTTCTTCTCATGGTCCTTCAGCTGTCTAAAATCCATAAGCAACTACCTTCCCATCCTGCATTAATACACAGCCCAGTCCCTATTGCGAAGCATCGGTATACACTGCAAATCCTCTTGAGCTGGTAGGGATAGTGAGAATTGGAGCGGTGGACAATCGACGCTTCAACTCCTGAAAACTCTTATCACAATCCTCGTTCCATACGAATGGTACACTTTTTCAAGTAAGACGTGTCAACGGAGCAACCAACTTCAAAAATCTCTCAATGAATCTCCGATAGTATCAGCTAAACCCAGAAAACTCCTGATCTCGGTGACTGTCCTCGACTGTTCCCACTAAACCACAACCTCTATCTTAGATGGATCAACTGATACACCATCCCTCGATACAACATGTCCTAAAAATGAGATCTGTAACAACCAAAAGTCACACTGACTGAGCTTAGCATATAAGTCCTACTCTCGTAGAGTCTACAACATGATCCTGAGGTGCTCCTCATGCTCCTCCTTGGATCTCGAATATACCAATATGTCATCGATAAAGATGATAACAAACTGGTCCAAATATGGCTTGAATACATCGTTCATCAAAGCCATGAAAGCAGCTAGAGCATTCGTCAATCCGAATGGCATGACCAAGAACTCATAATGGCCATATTAGGTACGAAATGCTGTCTTGGGTACATCTCCACTTCGAACCTTCAGCTGATGATACCCAGACCTTAGGTCAAACTTGGAAAAGACCTACGCTCCCTGAAGCTGATCTAACAAGTTGTCAATACGTGGAAGGGGATACCTATTCTTGATGCTGTCCTTATTCAACAATCGGTAATCTATACACAATCAGAGGCTCCTATCCTTCTTCCTCACAAATAAAATTGGTGCACCCCAAGGTGAAACACTCGGTTGAACAAAACCCCTATCCAACATCTCTTGTAACTATCTCTTGAGCTCCTCCAGCTCAACCAAGGCCATGCGATATGGTGGTCTCGAAATAGGCTCCGTACAAGGCACTAAATCGATACAGAAGTCTATCTCTCTGTCTGGTGGTAACCCTGGCAACTCATCCGGGAAAACATCTGGGTACTCACTGACCACAGTAATATCTAACAACTTCGAATGTGCCTTATCCATATCTACCACGTATGCAATGAAACCTCGTATCACATCCGATGAAGCATCAGCTGTCTCCTGGTCCAAAGCTTGTACGCGCCCTCAACCCATCACTTGTTTCCCTTTTTCTTCTATTGTCGCTCTAGCTCTCTACGCAGATGTACCAGTTGGAGCTCTATCCGGCTCCTTGCCCCTCAGTGGCACAGTATCAACCATCTCTGGGCAAGCTCTAGCTATATGCCCCTGTTTCCCATATCAGAAACACACTATAGGAGTCAGCGGACACAGTTTACCTCCATGTTGTTTACCGCATCTTCTGCACTGATCGGTAGCAGGTCTCTGTCCTCCTATGACAATGCCCTTTGCTGGAGCTACGGTCAGATAAGCAGGAGGTCTAGCAAATCTCTCTTGTGCCTTCTCAACCCGTGATCTCTTACCGAAGAGTTTCCTCCCTCCTCGATAACTGAAATCTCTAGCCGACCTCTTCTTCTGTATATCTCTGCTATGACTAAACTTCCCAAACTCGAAAGCATTCCTCTCATAATCTTGCTCACAGAGTGTCACCCTGTGCACTGCTTCCTCATAGATTGCTATGTCTAATGGAACCAACCTGGACCACAGGATCGGTCTCAACCCATCGATAAACCTGTAGACCTTCCTGGCCTAACTATACATGGTATCTGGGTCATATCTCCCGAAGGATAGGAATCGAGTCTCATACTCGTCCACTAACAAACTCCCTTGGTTCAATCCCAAAAACTCTGCCTGTAGTTTTTATTGTGCAGTATTGGGTACAAACTGCCTCCTAAAGGCCTCTCGAAATCTCTCCCAACTAATGTCTGTGTGTCAGGCTCTCAATATAGGTCGAGTGTACTTCCACCAATTCTTTGCAGCTCCCTTCAGTATGAACACAGTAAATGCGACCATCTCCGATGTCGTACACTCGAAGAATCCATAAAGCTTCTCCATTTCCGCCACCCACTCTTCAACAGCTACAGGGTCCTTGACCCCACTAAAAGATTAAGGTCTAAACTTCTGGAACTCTCACAACCGATGCAGATCACCTCTATACCCTAATCCACTACCACCCGAAACTAGTGGGGGTGTAGGAGTATCTACAGTCCTCGGTGCATGAGCTGTTTGTGTAGGTGTATCAGGGGTAACTGCCTCTCCTGTCGCAACTCCTGCCTCTTGTCCTTGCCTACCTAGCATCGTTTGTGCCAACATCTCTACAATCGTCTCAAGATTGCTCTCTAATCTCGTAAAGCGTGTCTCAGTACACTTGGGAGCCTCAGTAGCACCGAGAGTCTCATGCGTAGGTAATAGTTCGACAGCAGCTCGTCTCTCAGGACTATCTCCATGACTTTGAGCCCTACCTCTCGTACCTCTACCACTACGCGTATTTGCCATATAGGCAAAGTTCCTGCATTTATAATCATGAATTAGTCCATCTCCTATCTGGTATACACAATTTTATCTAAACACAGCACAGTACTATGAGGATGTACACTTTCTATTTCCTAACACCGACTCACATCAGACCAACCTCAGCTCTGATACCATTTTGTCAGGACCCGTTCTCAATCCATGACTTAACCAAAAATCACTACAAATTTTTTGTATTTTTAACTTACCTTTTCTCTCTTTAATGGTTGGGCTGTGATTCGATGTCAGAATCCTCGCTTGCCCCATCATCCATTATCATACATACATGTTAATATACTGTTACTGACTGTAACTGCTTTTATAATATATGTGAGATTATATAAAAGAAAATACAAATACATTCCCCATAATATATATCGTATACATCACTGTGCTGTTTCTATGTTTAGATACATAACCGTATAAAATATGTATACCTGTCAATCGATAGGAAATAGCTGTAGACTCAGGAATGCTGTCCCTCAATAGCTCTCAATCTACTATTGATACTCTGTAGAGAGATGTAAGGAAAGGGGGTGAGCATACAACGCGCTCAGTAAGGAAATCAGGCAAGCAAGAAGATATCTACACTATCTACTCAAAATAATGCTATGCCTTGAAAACATTATTTCCTTAACTCAGTTTAAAAGCATGTCTTTAAATATATATATATACTTGTACAGATTAAATCCCATGTACAGAAATCATGCTTTCCTTCTCTTATGTAGGCATGTAGTGCAAAACAATGCATTTTTATAATATCATAATGCCTTTAAATAAATCATGTCATGTATATTTAAATCACAGTAAATATGGCATTTAAATCATTCACAACACAAAATCGAAGTTCGACCATCCCTCAGGCCTGTCCATAATTAAATCAGTCAATCAAGTGATATATCATGTGAGACTCTATGGTAAAAATGTAAATAGCATCTTGGACTATGATCATATTCGACATGTGATCCCAAGCTACATGGAATCCTAGTGTGCGGGGCATCACTGCTGCAACGGGAAGGGGGTCATTCCATCACAACTGCCAGCTATATCCTTCTTAACTCCACAACGCCACACGGTACAGTGTACCCCATGCCGCTCGCATGGTACAATGCACTCCATGGAGCCTACATCACAGTCGAGGTGCCTGCCATAGGTCTTTAGCCCTCAAACCATGGAATATCATACCACGTCTCTAGTATCCTCATGCGGATATCCTCTCACAGTGTGACACTCAGTCTACACAAGGAATCAAGCATGGCTTTTAACATGTATTATATATCACATACAGTGCGTGCCTTTAAGCGCGACTCACAGTCGATACTCTGCTCAAACACTGTTTCACATCACAAACTCAGATTCTAGTGTGAGTAAACCTAGGTCAATGCATAGTTCATGTATTAAATCAAGTACGAGAAATAGCTCCAGTACCATGCTATGCACAATATCATCAAATCAAGTACGAGCAATAGCTCCAGTACTATGTCATGTATAAATCTTGAAGAATCGAGTATGAGCAACGCTCTAGCACTCTGTCATGCATCTCATGAAAAACTCGAGTACGAGCTTATCGCTCCAGCACTCCCTCATGCATATATCATATAAAACTGAGTACGAGTAAGAACTCTGGTACTCTATCATGCATGTCATGCAAATCTAGTGCGAATCATAAATCAGCACTAATGTATGTGGAAAATATATGAAATTTAGTGCGAGCTATGCTCCATCACGATTCATTCTCACATAATATGATAGATGGCTCTTTAAAAATGGATGATTTACAAAATATCAAAATTAGCACTATAAAGTGTGCTTAATTCATATCAACCATAAAATCATTAGCCCATCTATTTATTATTCTGCTAAACAGCAGTAAAACACTCAAAATAATGTTTTCCATGCTTTTTACAACTTTTGACAAAAGTTGACTTTTTGACTAACTAGGGGCAAAATTATAATTTGTCACTATCGGGTCACAATAATTATTATTCACATTCTCTGACCCTCAAAGCTTTTAAGTGAATGTAAAAGCAGACAAAAATACATGCAGGTATCTCTAACTACTCACAAAAGTCCCTTACCTGTGAGCACTCGAGAAATTTCACTTTCTCTGCCCTGCTCGTTTCAGCAGTCCGATTTGCTCATCCAGTACTCTCTGGAGCTGTATATAACCATTTATCAGGTTAATTACACTTTTCCTACTGTATTTCACATTAAAAACTGTCTATTTCCCTTAATGGGCTTTAATATTCCTTAATGGGCCTAACTATGCCTTAAGCCTATTTTCATTTTACTATTCATTTTCGTTGGGCTTATTAGGCTTGTGGGGCATATCAACTCTTATTGGGCTTGTCCTAGACCCATTACATCATATTGGGCGTAAAATATTTGGGCTTGGCCTATTGGACCTCTCGACCACATGCCATGGCCGAGAGCTATCCATGCCGTCGGTCATGCCATGGCATGCCGGCCATGTCCCTTTCTTTAGCCAATTCACTTAGGCATTTTCACAAACACTTGGTTGGCAACCTTCTTAACCATCATATAGTTCATTTAGGCATTTTATCAAACACCTTGATTGCCAACTAATTACATGTATTAATTAATCAATTTGATTAATTCTAATTACACCATAATCATTAACACATGTACATTAATCCATTTATACCTTAAAATCATATGGACATAAATCAATATCTCACTACTCACTCTCAGCCTAACCAATATTATAGTGATTTCATATGTTTCAATGCTTAAAACATATGCCAATATACTTAAAATCATTCATACATTAACATATATGAAATTGAAAACTTGAAAATATACAATTGTTGTGTGTACACTTGGCCGAATACTTTGGAGGCTCACGGTGCACTCTATAGCTCTTTGATAGCCAATTCCAACATATGTCACTCTCCTTTCAATTTGGAACAACTTCTATGAAGGATACAAGTTCCAAATATGCCTAATTCCTAGTGATTTCTAGTGATAGAAAGCTTGGATAATTGTATTTCAATGGTTTCCTTGTGTCGTCGAGAATGGTGTGATGAAGATGACAATGGTATGGCTGATTTTATAATCCACTTAGCCATTAAGCCTTACTGTCAAGGCATTATACTTGACTTCCTAAGCCTTAGTCATGAGTCACCTTATGAGTCACCTTATGAGTCATGTTTAGCTTTAACTATGGTTAGATATTTATCTAATGGGCTTTCCATTTGGGCTTCTCGGTTTGGGCTTTCTTAATAGGTTTCGGGCTGAAATTTTCACCATACCTCGGGCCTTTAATTGTCTCAATATTTTTCCAATCAATTGGTCCAACAATTCGGTCTAAGGGACTTAAGAAAATCAATATACGTTTAGTATACCTTAATGGGCTTTAAAATTTTCACCTTAGGCCCATTACATTTTTAACCATTAAATTTAATCTGGAATCCTTCCGAATAAATTTTCCTTACTTTCAAGGATGATTATCTTGTATTCTGAATAATAATATTTTTTCCCAATTTTTTTCCACACTTAGGTAAATTTTGAACCATGATTAGTCAACTATGGTAAAAGTCCACTTTCTTAACTATGTTGACTTTTCCCTTAACCATTGACCAAGTTGACTTTTTCTCAAAATTTTGAAAGTGTCATATCTTATGTCTTACACTCTCGTCTTTATGTTTCAACCATTCCTGGTGGATAATTATACCCAAAACACCTTAAATATCTTAACTCGCCAAAATGGTCCATTTTATCCTTTTTAGCTTTTACTCTCGTTTTCTATGTTCGGGACTAAATCAAGCTGACTTTCCTTCATGAGCTCTCTATACTTCGTCATTTTAAGTTCTTATTTTCAGTCAGAATGATTCAGATCCACTTGGTTTAGCCTGTGACTCTTATAGCTCATAATAGGCTTTTTTGTAGCTTTTGCGTGTTAAACCAGTTTACTAACACTTAAATTCTAGTAAATACTCTTCTTATGATTCAACTATAATAATAGAGTGTTCACACACATAGGAATCATAAGGTACAAGCTACATAAAATACGGGTCTGACAAAAAGAGAGCTCCAAGGTGATTTTCCTTTACCGTCGCCAGTCGTGGATGTCGCGTGGTAACCCCACGCCATTGGAGGAAGACTATTCGGAGAACTGGTCTTGAAGCCCCCATATTGGTAGACTACATTTAAACCTGTTCGAACTAGTTCAGTAGAAATTGAAGGGGGTGAACCGTTCCGAACTGGTTCAATAAAAAAAAAACAAAAACAAAATGATAAGAAAGAAAGAAAGAAAATAGAAAAATTTTTGGGTGTCTCAGTTTAAGGAAAACCTGTAAGAAAGGCTGTACAGTTTAGATTTTCAAAAATTATCTTAAAATTTTATCAGATCGATACTAACCCGATTTAAATATGTAAACGAGTAGCGCAATGATAGGTGATGAACACGAGTACAACCAAGCTTAACGTACGCAAGTGCTACGCTTGGAATCGACAAATTGAGTAAGTGAATCACACTTGTTACAACATGTATAATGTACGAGTAAGTAAATCTTGCTCGTTACTGTAGCTATAGCATATTATATAATTAAATTACATAAGTTGCAAATTTAATTCATAAGTACTAAATTTAAATGTGAAAACAAAAATTGAAACTATATAATGATTATTATAAATACAAGTGTAAGAAGACTATACTATGATATAATAAGTATTGTAATGTCGTGGAATTGCAGAAATGTGAACTAATGTATCTTTTATCCTTACTTGTTGTGTATGTGTAGTGTAGGTTGCGATTAACTTAGTTAATGAATCATAAAATATTATAATTGGGATTCTTGAAGTTTGTGGTCCTAGTCTAGACATTTAGGTGATGCAAAGCATTTAATCATTAATCCAATTTAAACATCCACAACAGTAATGCATTCAATTTCAATTGATTTCATGAATAACCATACAAAAGTATCATAAGGGATACTTCGAATACATCACCCTATAAATTAGGTTATAATTGATCTCCAATCTAGCCTAACTATTACATTAGACATCTATTACATCCTGACAGTTATATCCCAATAAAAGAATAACTTACATTAAGTACTAATAACTGAGTTTGTGCCTTTACAATCAAGAACAAAAGTACAAAACGATGGATACCTTGAATGACTAAGAGATTAGCCGAGAAAGGCTCTTGTAGCTAATCCACCTTATACGGTACTTTGTGAGGCATTACAATATTAGTTAAAAAATGAAGGCGTGAGTTAACGTGCTCAACAAGAAATATGCTTACAAACATAATAGCATCGAAAACAATGATGCTGGGAACGAAGCAATTTAAGCATGCAATCATTTCAAAAAACTTATCAAAGCAAAACACATAATATAGGTATGCTTCAAATCATGCCTATCAAACTTAACAAATTGAAAGCTGAAAATCGAAATCAAATACTGAATTCAAAACAAATGCCAAATCCAAATTGATACTAAACTAAAATTGATACTGAATTAGAATTGATATTAAATAAAAAATCTATACTAAATCTAATGATCGTGGATACTAGGTTGAACTCTTTTAAACGATATGTAACTAAAACAATTATGAATACCTAAGCTCAAGGGAGACATAACAAGCGGAACCTTGAGCTAACAGTAACGCACCAACAGTAGAGACCATTGACTATGGTCGATTTCCATAGTAACTCATAGACAAGTGAGCATTGAGGGCTGTAGAAGTGTTTAGGTCTAGCAGCAACCAAGAAACAAAAGTATTGTGCCATTTAGCACAACTAAGGGTGCTACTTAGAATAGGCGTGTAAGGTTGCTTCGTGATTCGCAACCCGACATCCATGCATACGCTAACGGTTGTCTTTCGTCTCAAAACAAGTGTTCAAAAACTTACAGTAAGCCATTCAGTCCAACATCGGTTAAAACATCAAAAACACCTAAGTTTTACTTATGGAGTAACTAACATAGTATATAGTTTGTCAAAATATACATAGGTAAGTTGCAAATTGAGTTTGAAAATAAATGGATCATTTTGGAGACTCAAAAGTACACTTTAGTTCAAAATCTGAAGGAGGGATCGATCTATTGGTGTAGGAGATCGATCCATAAATGGAAGAATGCCTTTGCCCTATTGGAAAGTAGAAAGGATCAATCCTTGCCTCATAGGGGATCGGTCTCTCAAAGTCAGAATGCAAATTTTTGGAATTAACTGATAAGGGATTGATTCCTCATTTTAAGGGATCGATCCCTAATGTACAAAAATATCATTTTGGCTAGGTTTTAAGTCCCAAGACTAGCCAAAACACTTTCAAAACATTAAACACTTTTCAAGGAAAACTTTTTCATGTTAAAAAAAATTCATGATGTGCTTGTAAAACCTATTATGCTCTCAAAATCTTTCCAAAACTAATACATTTGAACCTAGATTTCCAACACCTATCTAAACAAGCTAATTTCATTGTTTTCTAATCTTTTTTTATGCATTAAAAATGTCCCTTTGGACACTATCACATAAATAAACACATCTCTTGCCTTAAGTGTGTAGCCCGTGTCACAATTTTGATGCTTGCACCATTCCTTGAGTCCAATGCATTCCTTAAGTCACCTTAGCTGCATCCTATATCAAAAACCATTAATTCCTTAATTTATTCACACAATCTATACTCTCATCATTATGGCCTAACCATGATCAAAGCTTAGAGTACACTGTAGTACGTTTTCCTTAACAATTTCTTAGTGTGAGATCCCATATATGTATAACTTTGTATATATGTAAATGGTGATGTATTTGTAATGTGAAGCATAAATGATGTAGAGTCCATAAGTTCAATGTATACACTTGTAATAAAAGTTGTGATGTACGTACAAGTTTTATTATGTATGAATATGAAGAAATGGACTTTAGTATGTGATGAATGTGAATGGAATGGAACATGAGTAGTGGTAAAATGGAATGAAGTTGCATAAGAGGTGTGAATCTTTATGCTTCCATTTTGTTTTGTATTGTATATCTTTGATTATACGAGGAATACACACAAGTCTGAATGTGTATAAAGTATGCAGGGATATCATTTTCAAGCCTTAAGGCGATCAGATGAGAAAATGACTATGGCAGCAAAATGTATGAAGTTTGGTATGAGTTGCTGCAGAAAACTACAGAAAAATCTAGAAATATGAAGGTCAGATCGATCTCCAATGGAGCCAGATCGATCTGCTAAACATTCTGTAATGAAAAGATCGATTCTTAAGGCAAACAGATCGATTTCCTTAGCTCTCGGGTTGGAGCAGATCGATCTCCTCCCTAGCCAAATCGATCTCCTTAAGTTACTGCCTAAGATAGATTGATCCCTAGCCCTCAACAGATTGATCTCCTACCTCCAAATGTCGTGAAAAAAAGGGATTTTAAGTGGACCAGATCGATCTCCACCCAAAGCAGATCAATCTCATTAAGCAAATTCTATAAATAGGAGCAGTGGATCTGCAGATTTTGGGAAACACTCTCACTCTACCATTTTCAATCCAAAAACCTAGTTTTCTCTCTTTAAATCCACCCATTTTCAAGAAGGTTTGAGGGAAGGCTATTAGAAGCAAAGTTGTTCACATCAAGGAGAAGAACAACATAGCTTGGAGGCATTCCACCATTTGCTGGATTTAGGGGACAAGGAGAATTGACATTTGGAGTGAGAAGGAAATCCAAATAGATGAGTTTCTAAAGCACTAACTCAAGTACATTTGTTTAAGTTATTGATTTTGGAGTTGATTTGGTGTGCTTATTAATGGTAGAAACTATCTAGAATGCAATGGAATTATTATAACCTAGAAAAGGGTTAGTGTGAGAAAGTGAAATGTAGTTGAATAAATGATGAATATGATATCTTAAGGGATAATGGTGTTGTGGGTATGGATTTACGATGTTGTTATGGAATGAATTGTGAGACTTACCCAAAAAGGGTAAAAATGAATATTTAAGACATTGGGTAAAATGCATAGTTGAATGAGAGTTAGCAACACTAACTCGAGCATTTGATGAATGAATTGCAGCTCCCGAGGATACACCGGAGCAAGTTGAGCCAAAAACGTGAGAAGCTAAGAGGAAGAGAGTCACATCCCGAGTAAATTGAGGTAAGAGAATTGTGTGGACTCTTAGAGATATCTGTGCGCAATTTAGGCGCATAATGTTTTGCTTGAGTGCATATGATACTAGGAAATGAAAATGGATGATTGAAGGTCAGAGAGTTGGGTTTTGATGAAATGTGCATGAAAATAAAAGCATGATGCTTTGAAAACCTTGTTTTATTGCTTTTTAGCAAGTGTTTGGTAGGTTGGCTAACATTTGAAATGGTTTGCATAAGAAATAACTTGATTTGGTTTTATAACCACGCTTTACAAAGAATTGAGCCTCCTAAATGGTTTTCGTGAGAATTAAAGCGTGCTGGAGTATGACTCGCACGAGATTTGCTGTGTTTTTACACGTATGAGTGCTGGAGCTTAGCTCGCACTAGTTTTCACATGGATTTCTATGATGTTGTGCTAGAGTTGAGCTCGTACAAACTTTATACTGGTTTTGGCATGGTGCTGGAGCATAGCTCGCATTAGATTCCCATCATACTTGTTGCCGTGCTTGAGATTACTCGCAGGTGATTTTATGTCATGATCGATAGCCATGCTAGGAGCTTCGGGTAGACTGGGTGTCGCACTGATTAAATAGGCTCGCACGTGCAGTTTTAGATGTAGTGTGATATGATTTTGTTGATATGGGTCCACGGAGTACATTGTATCATACAGGTAGCATGGAGTACGTTGTACCGTGTTGAGATTGTGATTTACCGTCTTCGGACGATGTTTAGATCTGCTATGGACCGGCGGGCTGAACGTGACCCACCTCCTGTGTGGAAGAAGATAGTGGTGATACCCCGCACACCTGATCAATGTAGCCTGGGATCATAGGATATGGCCATAGTCATAGAGGAGATTTCCCTTATTCTATTGCCTATCTCACATGTCTATTGTTTATGAATAAATCCATGTTTGAAAATGTTTTGTGGGTTAGGACAGTCCGAGGGAGGGGCTGAGTCCTGACAAGTGTTGATGTTGATTTTATTGAGATGAAAAAGCATGATAATGGCTTTGAAGTGCACTGATGCATGATGATTTTCCATGCTTTGTTTATGAAATATGCATGATGATTAATGCCATGTTTTGAATTTAATTTATGTACGAGCAAATAGTATGGTTTGCTTTACATGCCATTAACACAAGCATGAGCTAATGCTTTTTAGATGTGAATGAGAAACTGTATGGTTTTGAGCTTGGCATCACGATCATGTAGATAGTGTAGTATCTACTTGTTCGCATGATTGCCTTACTGAGCATGTTGTTTGCTCACCCCCTTTATTTTCCCCTCTCTACAGAGCATTGAGTATAGGTGGAGGGCAACTGGAGGTTTCCCTTTTGATATCCACTGCATCCTATCGCGTAAGGTATACACATTGATGAAATTTTGTATCTAAACTTTCCATAGCACAGTAGCATTTTGTATGTAACCATTGGAGATGTAAAGCGATGTAAACACATGTAAACAACAACTCTGATTTATATATACAAGTGTTTACTTTTAAATTATAATGTAAATTAAATTGTTATGGTTAGATGAGGTAGACACTGACACACAGTCCAACTGTTGAGAGTGTAGCTGATCACGATCGAGGTAAGGTAAGAACGGAAAAGAAATAATGTATGAAATGTGAAAAATTTGTGACGATTTTTGGTAAGATGAGGGTCATGACACTTAGGATCAATACATAACTCAATACTTAATTATGCATAAAAACATCCTTAATCTCAAAATTCTTACCTTAGTTCCTCTTTGGAATGCCAAACCCTCGCTTCCTCCTCTTTAAATCTTATTGGCTACAATCCATAGAAAATAAACTTTTAAACACCATAAGAATGATTGAAATTCCAAAAACTCTCAAAAATCAAGTTTACATCTTTAACAACCTCAATGATCCAAATCTTCTCTCTATGATTCCACCATAAAAATATCTTTTTCAAACTTAAAAGTCAGATATGACGATGAGATGATTTAGATGAAGATTAGGTTGATGTCTTGGAGTTATCTGCTTCTTCTTCTTCTCTAATTTCTTTCTTTTTTCTCTCTTCCTTCCTTTGTCTCCTTCCATTTTCTTTGTTTCTAGTGGAAAATAGCAGAATAAGAAAGGGAGACATGAAACTAAAGATTAAAATGGAGTTTGGTTAGATTTTTTTGCCTTAGTAGGAATATGTAAAAACTTCAAAAGGCAAAATGATCAATCCGTCAAGAGAAGGGATCGATCCCTCTTTTTCAAAATGGCATTTTTTTAAGGTTTAAACTAGGGGATCGATCCTTTCTCTTAGAGGATCGATCCCATTTCTTCTTGAATGTTAAAATCTACAGTTTCTTGGTAAGGGATCGATCCTTTAAGGGAGGGGATTGGTCCCTCACACCAAAACTGCACTTTTCTACAAATTTTCTCATTGAATATCATCCCTAATCCATACCAAAATCATACTAAGCCATTATCTAATACTTCAAACTTTCATAACACATCAAACACATTCATATACACTTGGCTAGGTTGATTTCTCATCATCATTAATTCATTTTCTTAATATTCTATCCTTTCACCCCTTACAACCTTATGTTACTTATCATAAGAATGCCAAAATGAACACTAAACTCCCAAAACATATTTTTATTCATTTTTACAATAAATTTATCTTCATACAAGTCTTACATAGTCCATTACATACATTGCTTATACAAATGCTATGAAATTGGTGGGTTTTACATCCTCCACACCTTAGGAAATTTAGTCCTTTAAATTTATCTAAGCATATTCGAACAAGTTCGAATGCTTCTCCTTCATTAAACATTCTAATTTCCATGAGGCTTCTTATGTGGAATGATGCTACCACAGCACTTTCACTAAGGGAATGCTTTTTGATTGAAGCACTTTTTCTTTTCGATCTAAGATCCGAATTAGCTTTTACACATACCTCATATATTCCTTAATTTCAATGGTGTGTATTAGATGACATAAGAAAGTTTTAGATGATACTCTTAATATCGAGATGTGGAAGACGTTGTGCACTCTAGATAGCTATGGTGGTAAGGCTAGTCTGTAGGCTACATCTTCAACTCTCTCAAGTATCTCGAATAGACCAATAAACCGAGGACTAAATTTCCCTTTCTTCCCAAATCGCATAATGCCTTTTCTAGCAGACACCTTCAAAAACACTAATCATTAACTTGGAACTCTAAGATGCCTCTTATGGATTTTAGTGTAGCTCTTTTACCTGCTCTAAGCAGTTCATAGCCTTTCACAAATGATCTTGACACCCTTAGAAACTTTCTCAACTAATTTGAGAGCTAACAACTTATTTTCACCCACTTCCACCTTAATTATCAGAGATTGGCATCTCCTCTCACACAAAGGCTCGTAAGGTGCCATCCCAATGCTGGCATCGAAACTATTATTGTATGTAAACTTAGGTAATGGCAAATGTTCATCCTATGGATCTTTTGAAATCCAAAGCACATGCTCACAACATATCTTCCAAAGTTTGAATCGTCTTCTCAGATTAACCATCGGTTTGAAGATAGAAAGCTACACTAAAGTCCAACTCCGATCCTATTGCTTCTTGAAAATGCTCCCACAACTGGGATGTGAATCCGGAATCCCTATCAGAATTGATGCTCATGGGAGTATCATGCAATCTAATTACTTACCTCATACATAAGTTTACCAAAAAGTTCAAGGAATCCGTTGTTTTGATAGCTAGAAAGTGAGCTGATTTGGTCAACCTATCCACTATCACCCAGATTGCATCATGTCCTTTCTTAGCCCTTGGTAGGCCTATGATGAAATCCATGGTGGCATGCTCTCATTTCCATGTGAGAATTGGCAAAGGTTGAAGTAACCTTACCAATTTCTGGTGCTCAATCTTCACTTGCTAGCACACCAAACACCTTGCAACATATTCAGTAATGTCCTTCTTCATCCGTACCCATTTATACACACGATGTAGGTCATGGTATATTTTGTTAATTCTTAAGGCATAGAGTATCGGGAACTATATGCTTCTTTTAATATCAATTGACTCAAATCCTCATCACTCGGGACACATATTTTGTTTTTAAACCAAAGCGAACCATCACCATTGACTACATACCCTGATTGTGAATCTTGAACTAATTGACTAGGAATTTTAACTAACTCTTGATTATCTCTTTGCGCTACCCTAACACAATCCATCAAACTCCGCTCTATCTAAAGACTTGCTAGCCAACCTCTCTCAACAGTTTTACATTCATCCTAAGTCCAACAAACTGCTCTAGGAGATCCTACTTATTGAACATCATATAGGATACTATCAGATTAAAGCATATGTTACTCCATTTGCCTTTCTGGAATGATAGAGGATCTCACTGTCACAACCCTTTTTCATTCCTTTTAACCGAAAATCACTAAAATTTTTTCGTAAATTTCTTTCCTTACCCGATCGTGAACAAACTTACCATCACACTGTTGGGCTGTGAGTCAATAATAAACATCACATCTCATTCATTCTCAGTTTAAATAAAGCGATGTCATACATTTGAAAGTTAATCATTAACTTACACAAGTTATGTTCACTGACATCTACATCCCCCATAATTACAACTCGAAAGACTACTATGCTTTTACATTGTTTAGATATAAAAAGAATCCTGTGTATATACCTTTCGGCGATGGAAGCAGCGGATCTCCAAAAACACATGCCTCAGTCCTCATTGGGCTACTATGCACGCTCTGTAGGAGGGGAAATAGAGAGGGATGAGCAACCACATGCTCAGTAAGGAAATAATGCAAGCATGGTATATAACTACTCTATCTACATGCTGATAGTGTTATGCATAAATCGTTTATGGTAGGAGCATGAGGAAGTAAAACTATGCCATATGAGTATACATATATATCATGTATCAAAATCATGTACATTGGCATATAAAACATGGTAAAAACATAATGTATAAATCATCTCATGCTCAATCTCATTTAAATTCATAAAAAGGGTAATTCATTAAGAAACCTCCTTTTTAAACCCACATCATAAAGCTCTTTCTCAAACACATACAATCTCATCACAAACCATTTTCTCAATCACACACATCAATACCAATTCACAAATCAAACCCCACGAGGCTCGACCCCTCCCTCGGGTCTACCTTGGACAATCACAATCACACATATGTAATAAAACCAGGTCACTATATCAAAAGTGCCTATGTAGACCAACTACATAATAAATTATCCCAGACAACAAGCATCCAGGTGTGCGGGGTATCGTGCGGGTACGGAGGTGGATTATCCTTCGCCAGACTTTCTCATCACATAACCATCGCACGGTACATCGTACTCTATGTGATATACACGGTATAGCGTACTTCGGAGACTCATATCGTGATTGGAGGTGTCATTCCTAGGTCTTATTGTCACGACCCAAATTTCCTAAAAATCCCTACAAATTTTTTCGCTTTTCATTTTCTTACCCATCGTGAACAGATATACTACTAAACAGTTGGGCTATGATTCGGTGTTAGTCACCTCTCCCCTATTTACCATTCAATTTTCATATTTCATTTACATATCAATTTATTTAAAACTAAATACATCCCCAATATTACATCCATATACAGTACTGTGCATCTATATGTTCAGATACGAAATTATACAAATGTGTATACCTGGTCTTGCTAAGAAGCAGCGGATAATCGAGATGCGAGACTATTGTCGCTCTCTTCTACTGAATATACCCTGTGGGGTGGAAAATGAAAGGGTGAGCGAAACGTGCTCAGTAAGGCAATAATGTAAGCAGGTAGATAACTATACTATCTACGTGCTGATAATGTCATGATGTAAAAATCGTTTACTTTCGGAGCATGAGGTAAGATTAAAACAATGCCACATGTATGTATATATCATATACAAGAAATCATGAAATCGACATATAAAGCACACATGAAAAATCATCATGTATGACATCTCATGCTCGTCACATTAAAACTTATTTGTTTAATCACAAAACTCATCACTTTGAAACTTATATGTTTCATCATAAATTCATCATATTTAAAACTCATTTATTTCATCATAAACTCTCACTTCAAAACTCATTTGTTTCATCACAAGCTCATCACGTTAAAACTCATTGTTTCATCATAAAACAACTTCATCAAGGTCAAACCCATCTCTCGGGAATATCTTGATTCATTAAATCACATCTCTTTTAAAAACATAAATCGGGACTACCCCTCCATCGGGTTTGTCCTGGTCTATCCAGACCGTATGATATCATGTGAGGCATGTAGGTTACTGTATGAAAAATCGAGGACTATGGCCATACTTTGTCCCTGTGATCCCAGGCTACACGGATCCCGGTGTGCTGGGCATCACAACTGCAACGGGAGGTGGGGTCAAGTCCTACCCGCCAGAATATCAAGTAACATCATAGAGTCATCATGACTGCACAGTACAGCGTACTCCGTGTGACATACACGGTACATCGTACTCCGTGGACCCATATCATAGTCTGGGGGTGCCTGCCGTAGGTCTTATCCATCCCAATACTATGTCGATAATCAACCCATGTCTCAAAGTATACGTGCGAGCATCTCAACTGTCTATGACACACAGTCTATAGGAGGCTTCCGCAAGACTATATGCATGTCAACTCACGTCTAGTGCGAGCGAAGCTCCAGCACCACGCTATGCATATCATGATATCTAAAATCTCGTGCGAGCGAAGCTCCAGCACGATTTTGTGCACACACAAATTTCTCGTACGAGCAATGCTCCAGTACGGCTTTTCATGAGAAATAAATCAGTAAACTTGAGTGCGAGTAAGACTCTAGCACTCTTTTTACTCGTGTAAATATGATAGGTGGCTCAATTTTAATAAAACATCTTTGAAAATAGTAACCGGTACAAACCGGTACCCTTTCGTATATTTCATGAAATCAATAGCCAACCTATGTGCATATTTGCTTACATCAAAGCAATATAATCATATAACACATTAAAAACACGAAATCATGCAATTTACCTGCCTTACTACCCTTTTTGTAAATTTTACTCCTGGGGGCAAAATCATCTTTTTCCTTTACTCACCTATGCCCCGATTTTCGTAAAATTATTATTATTTCATTACTAGATGCTTTAAGGAATTCTGAACCCTGTAAATACCCTCAAAATACGTATAGGCATCTCTATGCACTTACAAAATTCCCTTACCTTATTTTTCTGTAGAGTCTGACCTTTCCTTTTTTCACTGTTGTCTTGTCGCGCAGTCCGATATGCTCCCAATCAAATGCCCGGAACTGCGTAATAATATTCCTCAGGTCAGATATTATACAATTTAATTGTATTTAATATTTTTTGGGCTTAATTTAATTCATTGGGCCCGATTACCCCTATTGGGCCCGATTGCACCTTAATGGGCCTTAATCGACCTTAAGCCCGTTTTCCACTTAATTTTCATATTATCGAGGCCTATTGGGCTCATTGGGCCCACCGACCATTTATTGGGCCTCGTTCTAACTCTCGAATAGTTAAATTTATTATTTACGACAATTTATCTAATTTTTCATAATTTAATTCAATTTATGCGGAATTTAAATTTATATCACGCATAACGATGTAAATTGTCGTAAATAAGGGTCACTTACCCGAGATTCCATGATAATACGAAATTTGAGGCTATCTCGAGCTCTCGTTGGATGCCAATTATCGAGCTACATAATTCCACAATTTTTCTGGGTAAGTTTTCAGTCCAAAATTAATTAAATTAAATACTCCGAAATTTAAATCGGGTCAATTTGACCGCTTATCGACTTACCCGAAGCTCGATTGCATCACTAGAATTTTTTTCCAAGTTTTTCCCTTTTTCTTTTTCCCTTTTTCTCCCTTTTTTTCCTCTCTTTTTGGCTGAACCGGTTCAGTCCGATTCAGACCGGTTCAGACCATCGGTTCACCCCGGTTCGATCGGTTCATCGCCGGTTCACCTCCTTGCCGGCCGGTTCTCTACCGGCTTCCACCGCCAGCAACTCCGCAAGGCTGTCCGCATCTTAGATCTGGGCTTGGTTCGCCTCGAGCTCGCCAAAAAATGGCCGGTCTGGCCTGTTCTCCTCCGGCCGTCGGGACCCATTTCTTCTTCCGCCGTTTTCGGCGTTTTCCGGCAGCTTCGCCTATCGGGGCCGCTGCCAATCGGCTCGTCTGCACCTCAGGAAGCCTTGGCTGGGATCGGGGTCGGCCAGAATCGCGCCGATCGCCGGCGATTCTTCTCTCCCCCTCTCGGTTTCGGTCTCGTCGTTTCCTTCGCCGTTCGTCGCCGCTCGTGCTACCGCGGTGCCGGGGGTAGGTCGGTCCTCGTCTGGCTTGCCTCCTCGGTCACCGTCGGCCATCGATCGCCGACGAAGCTCGACCCCAGTTTCGTTCTCTGTTTACTTTCTTCAGAATCGCGAAAACGTGATTCTGAGTCTTCTTTTTTTTTTTTTTTACAATTAGTTTAATTTTTATTTATTATTTAATTTTATTAATATTTTATTCAATATTTTAGTCAAAATATTCAAAATATCTACAAAAATTAATTTTTTATTCTAAATAAATTTTATTTAATTTATTTAATTTATTTTAACCCTTTTTCGGGTATAATTTTTCCGTATTTTCGGGATATTGTCCCGAGCGAAAGTTTCAATTAATTCCAGTAAATTCATATCTTGATCAATTTAACCCGAAATTTAATTATTTCTTCATTATTGATCAAGATTCTCAAATCCATTATTTTTAATTAAATTTTCTTATCGAATTTATTCCGGCTTTCGATCTTTTGACCGTTTTGCCCTTCACGTGTTCGGGATTTATTTAATACGACTTCCCTTCACGAATACTCATTCATTTTGTATTTTAAATCTTTATCTCCTGTCCAAATCCCGTTTCATTTTATTTGTGAACATTTTTTTACCTCATAAAATTTACGATTTAATTTCGGGTCTTACAAATCTCCCCCACTTAAGGAATTTGGTCCTCCAAATTAGAACCAAGTCATATGAGTCCATATACAACTCCAGGTACATCGATCGTATCATACTCTTAAATTCTTATATGACCTTCTCCGGAGTGTATTACTACCAAAGGACTTTAATTAGGGAGATCATCTTAAACCTCAATATTTTCTCTTTCCTATTTAATGCCCGAATCAACTTATCAATATACTTATATTTTCATTAAACTGAACTTTTGGAATTCATATTCGATCACCTATGCTGGATCTGGATAGTATTGCCGAAGCATCAAAAGTTGAGACACATTGTGGGTGCCTGCTTATTCAAGTGATAACGCCAACCTGCAGGTCTTATCTTCCACTTGTCCAATCTCTCAAAATATTCAATCCAGCGAAACTCAACTTACCTTCTTCCAAAAGTTCGCTATGTCCTTATTCTCTTAGAACAAGAAACATTTCAACCATACTAATTCACCAAGGGTGAATTCCAATACTTTTCTATCTGCTCCGAGGTGTTCTTAATCTCTCATCCTTAACTAAACATCCTCAGAGACTTATTATCCAAAGTCGAAAATAATTCTATCTGTCACCCACTTTTTTTATCCAATTTGGGGAACAACCCCTACAGCCATACACTGCCTCATATCTTGTTATCCCGATACTCAAGTGGCAACTGTCACTATTGATGAATTCGATTTGTTATAACTGATCATTCCAGGAGCTTATAAAATCAATGCACACACTCATCATATCCTCCAGAACTTGTACAGTCCTCTCTGACTGACCATCTGTCTGAGGACGGTGAGTTGTGCTAATACTCAGTCGGGTTCCCATAGCTTCCTAAAAATATTCCCCGAAGTAGAAAGTGAAGCGGGAATCCCTATATGATACCATGCTCACTGGAAAGCTACTTAATGTTCCACAATCTTCCTTGTACATAAATCCTCATATACACTCTGAGTATTTGGGGATTTCATAACCAGAAGGTGGGTAGACTTAGTCACTCTATCGACTATCATCTAAATAGCCTCGTAATTCACCTGGGTCCTCTGTAACCCATCACGACTTTCATGGAGACTTGCTCTCATTTTTCGTGCCGTGTCGATATAGGTAGGTGCTGCAATAACTCTGCAGACTTTTAATACTCTACCTTACTCTGCTGACATACTAGGCACTTTTCCACAATCTCTACCATATCTCTTTTCACATCTGACCACCAATACCCTTTTCGAGATTTCAATATATTCTTTACTTCCGTATGCACTGTATATCCTGAAGAGTGAGCTTCTGACAATATTACTATCCCATCAACTGTGGTCCTGGGGAGTACTCATATTGTCTCTGAACCTCTCTGTAAATCATCAACACTCGCTGTGAACTCTGTCACTGTACCCTTCTGAATCTGACCCAAACTATAGACATCATGCCGATCATCACGCTAAGCCTGGCAAATCCGGGCACTCTCATCCGGTTCTAATCTTAGGTTAGCTGTCACATAATCACTGTCATCATCAGAAGGGATCACATCATTACTGAGGTCCACAACTGCTCTAGCAGCTCACGCTCCCTGACCATCATATGTAATACCATCCCAAGGCTCTTTATACTCGAGGCATCAGCCATCACATTAGCCTTTCCTGGGTGGCATAATTTTCATAAATCAAAACCTCTCAGAAGCTCTAACCCACTATGTATTTTCATATTCACCTCTTTCTGTGAAAACAGATACTTGAGACTTTATGATCAGTGCAAATCCAAAATTCTTCATCGTGTACATAATAGTACCATATCCTCGGTACAAATATTGTTGCCAACTTAAAATCATGAGTCAGATAGTTTATTTTGTGATCAAGGAGTTGTCTGACTCCAAAATTGACTATCTTCCCATTATACATCAATACACAGCTCCTTCATAATTTTGAGGTATCCATACTCACTGAGAACCTCTTGAGCTGTTGGGTATGGTGAAAATAATCACGGTGGTCAGTTCATACTTCACTACACCGAAATTTATGTCACATCTATCATCTTATTTATCATCTCATTCAAAGACCATGTTTTCTTAGTTAAACGTGCCAACAAAGTATACCCTTTTTAGAACTCGCAGCAACCATCTGTAAGGGCAATTTTTCAATTGTTGTTTATAAGTTGCCCTGGACTTTAACTACACTCAACCTATCATCGATAATGATGATTACAAATAGGTCCAATCCTTGACTTATTTACGCATAAGCGTATAAGATCCTACAAAATCGCTTACGTTTTTAGGTACTAACCTGCGTCATTTCCTTTTCTTATCTTAACGGCTCTTATTAAATTTTACTATGTTAACCTTTATGATTTGTCGAATTTTAATATTCTTATCGTCTTAGTAAAGGTATCCTAATGCTGAAGGTATTTATTATGACGATCAATTTCACGTTATAGGTTATAAATATATACTTTTAGACGCTGTCAAGTCTTCAGGCGGGGAGGTATTTTGAAATACCTTTATTAACCCTTAGACTTAACCACATTTACTTTATATACCAGTCCATGTGGTCACAATTTATATTCGCTACAAATTGCTTTAATCCTAATTACTTCATATTGTAAAGATGTTCTTACCTAGCATACGCCTCTTACTCCGATACATCTTGTATTTAGGATCAAGCATCTCTCAGAGATTATCTCCTTAGTGTATCAATTATAACGAAACTCTTGTCATTATTCGTTCCATGAGTACAATCTTTTAATTTCAACTGTTGCACCCCTTTTTATCACTTGTCAACACTTACAATATATTTTTCAGTGATGTTTTCTCCCCTGTTTTCAACTTAAAATCTCTATATCCATATTTCGTTTATTAATCCTCCTCTATTGGGGTACTCATTTATCAGTACTGTGCCCAATGATGTAGGCATTCATGCCTTTTACTCACTTATATGCGAATGAAGGCGGTATGAATAAACGTGTGGCACCAGGATCAATGAACATATGTACTTCATTGTTCATAACAAGCATGGTATCTTACATCACATCCATGAAACATCAATAGTGTCCTAGTCCCAGACATCCTCTCGCCTTCGTCCAACAGCCTATTTTCCTTTTTCTTTTCGGCTATGGCCTCCCTTTTCGTTGCAGCTATACCAACGAAGTTTTTCTCTGTCTCTTTACTTTTCTGTGGGGCAATCTCGCCCAACTCTGTGCAATCAAAATCAATGGTCCGTCTTACCACACTTAACGGTCATTTTCATCAATACAGTGTAGGTATAGACCCTTCTTCCGTAGTATCCACCACACATCCCACACTGCTTACAGTGCTCACACTGCTACATTGCTTTGTAGCAGGTCGGGGTTCTCAAATCACAATACCTCTTATAAGTGTTAAATTGGATATTTTGGGGCCTTACCAATTATCTTACCCTGTGACTCATCAACTCTAATCTCTTGCCAACTGATCTTTTTCCCGCTCTGACATTTCTGTCATTCTCTATTCTCTTCCGTCTCTATTTCGGCCCTTACTACCTTTCCCAATCTCAGAGGCGTGCAACACATGATATTATTCACGCAACTGTATTCTGCGCACTGCCTCGATATAGGTAATATCTCACGGGCCAATCGGACTCAAATTGAAAAGTTGAGCCATTTCATGAACTTTTAGACATCTCGACTGTCACCTGTTCATAGTGTCGAGGTAATATCTGCCCAGGAATATAACCAAGTTTCATACTCATAAATCATACTCATCAATAAATCAAATCCTCTGGGTCAGAGTACAGACTTTTATCCATAATTTCCTTTAAATCATGTCCAGGATATCCTATCACCGGATACATCCAAAATATTTCTCATCTTAGCTCTGGATGTTTAACACTTAAGATGGGTCGAGCGGATTTCCACCAATGCTCCGCTGCGCCCTCGTATCTCATTCATAATCTGAGCAATTAGCTCATC